>CM070642.1:51366830-52593284 GCA_036346575.1 Dendrocalamus sinicus
GGAACTTCATTCCCCACCTAGAGACACTTCACGCCATGCGAACCGTAGCGGACTGCGCTAACACTCTGTTGAATTGGAGGGTACTACATTTGTGCAGTACCAAGCTATTTTTCGGTGTCCTTGAGGCTTGCGAGGCAAAGGTATGTCACACCATATTGCTTTTTTTGGTTGGTCAAGGTGCCCTATCGGGTACTACGTGCAGTCTGTATTCATGCAGGGTGTGTGTGTGTGTGTATTCTTCCTTTTTCTTTATATGGTGGCATTATCACGGGATTTGCATGTGGCCACCCACCGAGGGGCCTTGAACACCTGAGAATAGCTTGCGGTTGCTCAAGCTGAGCAGGTAGAACACATTTGCTTCCCTAAGACAAAGGAGGAGAAGGCTATTTCGAATGCAAGGGCTATGGCGAAGGCTATTTTCGGACCCAAGGGCCATTGCGCTCTAGGCCAGTGCCAAAGCGGTGGAGGAGATGAATAACTTCCTCTGGCAGATCACGGCCCTCCAACGGGAGAAGGCTTGCTTGGCATCTGTGGTTGTGGAGTGTCACTGTCTCGGGACCAGTCGGCTATTTCGTCATAGAGGTGATGCTGATGGAGCTAGCTATCTCGGTTGTCTATGGTCATCTGGAGATACTTGGTGATGTTGTGGGTTGTTTGGACCCAATACTCGTCTATGAGGTCGAGCAACAAGCAGCACTCCTTTGGTGGCGCCTGAATTAGCACTCGATGGGACTTTGTTTTGATCTCTTTAGGCGTCATGGCTTTGTCCCCAAGAGTAGCCTAAATAGGGTGAAGCCTATTGGGCGCATGGTTGTGGTACGCATGAACTAGAGTACTTTTGGCAACTCCTTCGGCCACTTTCCCATGGGAAGGCCGACCAAGTGCTTCTTTATCCCATCCGAGATGGCGCCATTGGCACATTCGACTACTCCATTTAACTATGGGTGGCCCACATAGGTGTAGCATATCTTTATGCTCATGCATTCATAGAAGGCCTAGAAACCCACTGCATCAAATTAGAAACCATTGTCTACCGTGACCTCTTTGGGACCCAAAAATGGCATACGATGTTCTACCAAAGGAATTTTTGTGCTGCCTCAGAGGTGATCCTAGCGAGGGGGGCTGTCTTAACACACTTGGAGAAGTAGTCGTAGGCCACGATGACGAACTGAGGTCATCAGGAACATAGGGTATCGGGCCTATGATGTTGAGTCCCTGGTGCGCTAGCGGCCATACCTGTGGGATTGGGTAAAATTTTTGCTTTTTAGCCCAAAATTTGAAAGTTTTTACATATGGACCCCTGGAGAAAAGATTTGCAAAAATAGACCCTTAGCACGGCGCCAAAGAATATGGCGCCTAGGGTACATAGCACACCACCATATGCTTTGGTGCCGTGCGTGGCCACGTAGGATCCATGGTGGCATAGCATGACGCCAAAGCCCATGGCGCCGTGCTGTGCAACAACGACACTAACGGCCGTGGCACCGTGCTCTGGGACTTACCGCCGTGCGTTAGCGCCGTTGTTGCACAGCACGGCGCCATAGGCTTTGGCGTCGTGCTATGTCACCGTGGATCCTACGTGGCTACGCATGGCGCCAAAGCATATGGCGGTGTGCTATGTACCCTGGGCGCCATATTCTTTGGCGCCGTGCTAAGGGTTCATTTTTGCAAATCTTTTCTCCAGGGGTCCATATGTAAAAAACTTTCAAATTTTGGGCTAAAAAGCAAAAATTTTACTGGGATTGGCTGGAGGGGTTGTGTGGCGTGTGAGCAAACCTCCCTATCCACTGACACCCTTGGCAGTGTTTGACCAACTCCTGTGCATCTGAGACTGCAGTGGACCAGTAGAAGCCTTGGCGGAAGGCCTCCCCTATGAGGGCATGCGGAGCTAAGTGCGAACCGCATAGGCCGCCATGGATATTTGTGAGGAGCTATTGGCCCTCATAGCATGAGAGACATCATAGGAGCAGGGCACATACGCCCCATTTGTAGATCACCCCGTCCACCATGTTGAATGTTCTTGCCTAGTGTGTTAGCCTTCATAACTCTTATGAGTCATTTGGTTCCTCAGTCCCCTAGAGGAAAGCGATGATGGGCTGCCTCCAATCATCCTCTTGGTAGATGTGTAGCACATGGAGGGGTCCGCCTGGTCCTTTGGTATAGTGGTGGATGCAAGGACTTCGAAAAACGCACCAAAGGGTGGCTCATGACCCTATTTAGCCACTTTGGCCAATGCGTCTATGTCCATATTTTCAGCTCTTGTTATTGGTTTGACAGTGATGCCTAAGAAACATCGCTCCTTCGCCCTGACCACGGCCAGGTATTTAGAGAGATCAGTGTTTAGCCTGATACAATTTGTCAACATGCCCTGCGAGTAAGCAAGAGTCACTATGCATGAGCATCCTTCTGGCTCCGAGTGCTTTCAGTTTGCTGAGGCTCGACAGCAGGGCCTTGTACTTCGTCGTGTTATTGGTCATTAGGAACTTGAGGCACGCTATGTGCGCTAGGCTTCGACCCTTAGGGGTTGTGATGATGACCCCTGCGCCCATAGTGTCACATGCTTTGTTAGTGTGTAGGGACCACGCCCTTGTTGATGCCCATCTTCTCCACCTCACCCCCTCCCACGATCGTGGTTGAGGACCTCTGGGGATAGAGGCCTCATCATTGTCCTCTTCGATGTTGAGTACATATCTACCCCGGGCCCTTTTGGCTTGCAGTTCGAACCCTCCTTTGGGGTTGTGGGGGCAGGCTTCATCTCAAGGGTGGGCCCCATGATGTCGGCCTCATGCCACATCACGTCCTCCTCTGCTTTTGTGTATTCTTGCACTTTATCAAAGAGTTTGGCAACCGTCCTTACTTTAGCTTGTAGCTTCTACGCCGCTCCTCACGGATGACTCCAACTGTTGTGATTACATGCCAAATAGTGGATAAGGGAGAGGTGTAGAGTGTGCGTATACAAGCCTTTTCTTATAGAAATGTTCTCTCTCCCCTCCATGGTGCTCTAGGAGGCATATTTATAGTCATGGAAGGGTTGTTTATACAATACTCCATTTGGGGGGTCTCTAATAGTAAGGACAAGTATGTCCTTTTCTTGGCATAGCTATATTGAGCCTACTATATTATCACACAAATAGCGGGCCTTTGCCCTGGTGGGCTGATTAGGCCTAGGTTGACCTCTCTCCAAATAGATCAAATCTCGCCGAAGCGGTACGACTGCAATGCACTGGCTGGTATGATTGCTAGAGGGGTATGACCACAAGGCACTAGGGGGTCAGCCAGTAGGAGTAGTCCGACTATAGGTCACTTGGCAGTCTAACTAGCACTGGTACAATTTGACCAGTCTAGGGACGATCTGATCGGCCCCTCTGGATAGAGCTGATTTTAGTACTATTCTAAATCCAAAAATCGATGAAGCTTTTGATCAACAACTCCAAAAGATTTGAAACTTGGTATACACCTTCTATAGGATATCAGGAACCAATTACATGCAAGGATTATGAAAATCGATGCCAAAATTCTTACCTTTATGTAAAACAAGGAAGGTTGCGCCAAAAAGGGGCAAAAAAGGGAAACTTCGATCTGTTTTTACTCGTGAGTTCTTGATGGTCTAGATGACCTTGGGTTTTCACATGTCATAGCAAGCTAGATCATAACACGAACTCAGCCCAAAACACCCCATGACCAAAATCCCAAAATTACCATTCTCTTAAGCAAAACTGGGCAATCACAAGAACTTGCAACAAACAAGTGCTAGATGGATGAGTTCTGGTCTTCGAGAGACATCATTATCACTTACACGTGCTTGGCATAAAACAAGATCAAGAAGGAAAAAGGAAGCACAAAAAACTAAGCCAAATCAAGATTTCATCACTTAAGCATAAGAGGGAAATACTTGGACAAAATTTGATATCTATTGATACTTACAGATGAATGTTTACAGCAACTCTAGTCATACACAAAGCCAAAGGATGACAAAAGCTCAACCACAAGAGTCCTCACATCTTCCACAAGGTTCTCTCTAAGAATCATAACTCTCTCTACTTGGCATAGACGGCTCAGCTAACCTTCCCTTGAGCTTAGCCCCTGAGCCACCCCTCTCCACCCTTTTATAGTGGAGGCACACAAGAAACCCTAAACGGCCCCTCTAGTTGGGTTTCATCCACTTACATAGGCTAACCCGTTAATCCAATACCATTCTGGGTTTTACACTTACACTTGCACACTTCTTAAAGCGCACACACATATTAAACCATTAGTGAATCAACACTTGATTCACTTTACATTTTAGCAGAACTATAACCTAAACCACTTATGTCACGCCACGGTTTCACACTCGCTACATTTTTGGTATTGCATAATTTACCAAAATACATGTCTACCACCTTCCATGAAGCTTCGCGCTTCCGTTGCCTTGACCATGGACCTCACCTCTTCCTCAAACCTAGTCCATAGTCATCTCCTTCTTTGCAAGTAATCCCCATACTTGTAATGTATAAGTCCACCAATGGCTCATGCATCGACAAGTATCTCTATGTCAGTTCCCCCCAACCACACCTCACTTGTACTGACTGAACCATTTGATGAATCGTTGCTTGAATTTTCTCTTCAATATCTTCTGTTTTCTCTTGTGCCCCGCTTGAGCTCAACCATCTCGTCCGGCTTCCTTGATCGCGCCTTAGCTCATCTCTAAGCCTAGTCCCGATCCACATCGTCGACTGTGGCTAACTCCAAGCATCCTGCACATCAAAGACCAAGAAAACATTTTAAAGCATAAGTTTTTCACAACTTAACCCACATTAATCTAAACATGTTCATACACCATGAATGCACATAACTCACTGATCCTATCCCCTTAGGACCAAACAACAAACCACAGTGCACTCACCTAGTACATTACCGCTAGCACCGGTTAGACCACCAAAATAGGGAGTGGTTTGATAGTGGCCACTAAGTTGGTCAGACTGGCGGCACTTTGGCCGATATGACCGCCAACCAAAGATCAATCATATTGTCGCTTCCCTCATTGCAACACTCGATAACACCCTCACTGAAAAATAGCTACCGCCAATTAGAATCCGATCATTCCGCAACCCGGTCAGACCACCATTCAAATCCAGTACTATCTCACCTGGCTGATCAGACCACGGCTCCCATGCCGGTCTGACTGCCGCTCAACCGACGGTTTGACCACCAGTCCTAGGCCAGTCAGATCACTCTTAGCCGGTATAACTGTGGGCCCATGCCGTTCATACTACCAGCAATAGAAGTAACTAAAAATTATAAACTCTCAAAAATCAAATTAAAACTTCGCAAACTTTCTAAACTAAAAATTAATTACACTAAAATTCAGTTACTCATTAGAATAATAAAGTTAGTGGTCTGAGAGTTGCATTGGAATGAACCATTCTGGTAGTACATGCTGAACGTACTAGTACATGTATGTCAGGCCACCGAATCGATCGATGAGCGCTGTCAACATGTACTTTTCTGAGATTCGCAAGCCGGTTAGTTTGAGTGGAGCATATCCTAGTCGTCGTACTGAAAGCGAATCTGGGGATAACTCTGTCGCCGAAGGGTTAAAACGCCTGAAAGACGGCGGGTCGTACGTCTGAGTCTCCGATCTGAAACTGTTCAGCGTCCGTCACACAGTGTTACCGTGTTCACGTACCTGATAGTGGAACTAACCGTACCCCATGGCTACTTGGCTAGCCATGCAAATTCAGGGCATGTTTACGTACATTACATATGACATGTAAAGTAAATTATGTATAAGAAGATTTGAAGCTAGGTTTTAGCTTGTTTCGAGCAGACAAGTTTTTCAGAGATTTTATAGGAAACGTAGTTCCGAATATTTTCCGTGTCTAAAAATGGGATCTGCGACTAATATTGCACTACCTGCCATATTCATATATCCCTATTTTATTTCTTAAAAAAAGAAAGGTGTTCTGTCCCTGTGTGGGTGGGGATCAAGCTGAAGACTCCGATGGAACTCATGTATCCCTCCGGTAGTCCGATGAGCTGAAACGTATCGAATACAAATTAAATAATCTCAAATACGAATATAAATTTATATTTTTAAAATAAATATGAATACGATTTCATATTTTAAAACGAATACGAATTTGTACATTCTTGAATACAAATACGAATCGAGTGTCGTAACGAATACGAATTCGAATCAAATATGTTCATAATTCGGTCGAATACGAATATCCTAAAACTTTTGTAATAAATATCAGTAGGACAAATTTATATAACATGACTACACGTCTACACGAACTAGCAATGTAGCGCAAATAGTTAGAAAGTATGCAAAGTAATTTTCACTTCTTATTTATCAGAAAATTGCTTCTTACAATCATCCTTAGGAAGATCACTAGGGATGGAAACGGATCGAATACAAATAGAATAGTCTCGAATACGAATACGAACATTCCGAATATGAATACGAATACAAATATTCTTGAATACAAATACAAACATTGTCAAATATAGATTTTATTTATCACATTTATGTTTTCTTATATATGAATATCAAATTAAATGAATTATGCTTCATCGTTTTCATTTCTACCGGTGAGTAAAGGAGAGAGTTATTAGAGCATAAGACCATCGTGCTCGCACATTCCTAGTGTCTCCATGGGGGTGGTTGCGTCGATCGCCGCTGTTTTTCTTCCTCCCAGGACGGACTACGAGAAGATAAGACACGCAATGTCTACATACCTGGTCGACCATATTACTATCCCGGAATTGACCTCTGGATGATCAGCATGCTAGTGGTTGAAAAAGAAGCACGTTGTATTGTTCAACTGTAGTCAGCTGACTCTATCTCGGTTCTACTTATTTCGACTTAAATTTTTGATTTTTAATTTATTTTTTACTATTAATAAAGTTTGTCATTTTCTGATTTTTTTGGTTTATTTTGACTTTTTTGCTAGTTCTTTTTTTCGTATTCGTTTGTATTATCTGTGATGAGTTAATCTGTTTTTTTGAATTTTTTAAATTTAGTTACGTCAAATAAATCATTATTAGTTACAGTGTAATTTCAGTTAGCTATAGTATAATTTTAGTTATAAATCAGTTTATTTCAGTCTAATCGAGAGGCAGCCTCGTGACCCAGCTAGGCGTACCACAGAAAGTACAGTTAATGGTAGCATGACGCAAGCGCTCATGCGCAAATTAAAACGAAATTGAATCTTCTAATAATTTCCTCGGTCCTTTTGGAAAGAACAGCTTTGCATCTCCCTTTCAGTACTAGTAGGTGTCATGGGCAGAGCTTAACGATGGTCAACGTGGGTCATAGTCCTTCAATTTTGCAAGTCTTTGGAGAAGATAATGGATATCAAGGCTACCAACTACTTGAGTATAAAAATGGCCACCCCTTTTCTATGAAATTCATTCACTTTTGAGTGTTGGCCCCTATTTGATTTGTGGCCAAGCTCCGCCACTGCTAGGGGTAGCTACTTTTTAAATTAAAATTAGCAAGTGTGTACAGGTTATGTAATGCATGGATAATTAAGCAGTGCATGTGGCTACTAAAGTGTTGGCCCCTATTTGATTTGTGGCCAAGCTCCGCCACTGCTAGGGGTAGCTACTTTTTTAATTAAAATTAGCAAGTGTGTACAGGTTATGTAATGCATGGATAATTAAGCAGTGCATGTGGCTACTGTAGTAGTGAAAACGTATCAGATAATATTTAAATTATATTTATATCTATATTTTTTCAGATTTAAATACAAATAGGACAAACATCGAATATGAATACGGACCAGACAAATGTCGGATACAAATTTAAATAATATTATACTCAGAATCAGATCAGATTTGACTATTTTTTGGATTCTAATAATTATTCGTGGGCTCTCCTATTTAAAACATGACATCGAATTATTTTAACATTTTAAATTGATAAATAGTTGGCTCTAACATATAACTGCGCATTAAATGTTGACATCAACAAATGAATCATTTATCTCATGTATTTATATAATACAGCTTCTGAGGATAGCTTCTATCCTATGGCACGATGAAGTTTAGCAAATTGATATTGGTTTTACAGTAATATTTATGCCCTTTTCCTTTTGTTTATCATGTAATTATTGATTATTGGTATTTGTTTGCCGCTAATCCTAACTAATTCTAGAAATATTGCAAATAAATCGATTATAAACATTAAAAAAGTATACAAAAAGCTTTATTAGGGAATGTGTTAAAATAAAAAAATATGAAATGCCAAATTAGAGTCTATCATGATGATGGACTCATCGAGATGATCAAAATGTATATATAATATGTCTAATTTGGAGATCAAATACAAAATATATGTTTTAGCTAGCCGCTACAATTATATCTATCGATTCTGGATATTCGACTCCGAATCTAGTTCTTATTCGGCTCCAAATTCATGTCAGGCCATACCGAATTCGCATCCGACATTCGAAACTTTGCCAGTTCAACATTCAAATTTGGATCTGTTTTTTATTCAGATTCGATAGCCAGATAATCCGACCGAATCCGGATCCGTCTTCACCCCTAGACCATTGCGTTTGTTAATACTACGTAATACACATGGACCCTCGAGTAATCACTACCGGCAACCACCGTGGAGAGCAAACGATTGGCAAGTGTATAATACAATGAGGCCTTGGGAAACGAATTCGTTATACGATGGATACATCGATCCCATTCGCGAGTTGATGTTGATGCCGACGATTATCGTAAGTGTCGGGTTCGATCGATCAGTACTTCGTTAGTTAAGAAATTCGGACGAAGCTCCGACTGCGAGTGTTCAAAAAGTTTTTTTTGGTCCGCTCGAAATTCGGACGAAGCTTCGACTCGACTGTGAGTGCTAAAAAGTTTTCTTTGTCCGCCCGTCTCTTTCTGCAGGGTTGGTTGTTTGGTGGGAGGTAGGCTGACGGCAGAGTTGCAGACAAGCCCACGAGGCATAAAGACTTCTTTATGTAAAATTCCTGTTATGGCTTAAACTACGATGTTTAAGTTTATTTTTTAACCAGCAACTCTAAAACTATCTAAAACACAATATTAAAAACCAGCCTACTTAACCCCCTTGACCCATTCCAAAGCAGTTTTAATTGACGTTGATGCAGCATGTCTACCACATCATCCAACAAATCATCTAACAAATCAGCAAATAAAAAATCATAGAGGGGTGGGCCCACATGTCATCCACTTGCTATCTTCTTCTACTTCCTCTCTCTTCTCCTATCACGTTGGCGCCACCGGCACAACCCTTCTCCAAGCTATTGGTCCTTACCATCTACTACCGCCTCAAGCCACGCGCACGCCCCTCCCTGCCCCTCCCGGCCTCCCCCTTTCCTTCTTCCTTGTCTCGCTCGAGGCGGCAACAACCTCCATGCGCCCGCACGACTGCTCATCACGTCACTACTACTCGAGTTCAACGTCGGCGCATCTCTGAGGCCACCACCATCTGCCTACCCGTGTTTGATGTGGTTTTCTTGTTGTCGGGGAGCAATGCAAGCTCCAATAAGAACCAACGAGAAAACAGAGAGGAATTTTTGTGGGAGGAGAGGGGAACTTACTGGATTCAGTGACTACTTGGCGTAGGTGATGAAGAATTCATGACAAATCAAGCTAGATTTGGGGCATTCAAATTAAAAAAAGTAATAAAAAGTATAGGACCAAGAACGGCGACTAGAGGAAGATGAATAAGAGCCAACCTAATTAACACTTTTCTAAATCTTTCATTCAAAGGAGAAAGCAAAACTCTTCACTTCAATAGTTATGAGAAACAATCAAGATTAGAGACAAAATACTCACAATGAAAACTCCAAGAAGTACTATGTGAAACAAGCCTTCATACCCCGAGTGGTCTAACCTCCTGTGCAAATCAATCTGATCGTTGTTGCAAGCCGATTAGACCACCCATGCGTACTAGTCAGACCGCCCTCAGGACAGAGCAGAAAATTAGTACGATTTCAAACTAAGAATTGTTGCAACTTTTGATCCACAGCTCCTAATGACCTGAAACTTGGTATGCACATTTTCTAGGATATCAGGAACCTATTCCAATCATAGATCATAAAAATCAATGCCAAAATTACTACCTTTATCTAAAACAAGAAATATTGCATAAAAATAGGAAAAAGAAGGAAACCTCAATCTGCTCTTGCTCATGAGTCCTTCATGAACTAGAAGACCTTGGATGGATTCTCACATGTCATAGCAAACTAGATCATAGCACAAACTCAAGCCAAAATATTCACACGATTAAAACCCCAAAATCATCCTCCTCTTTAGCAAAATCTGGGCAATAACAAGAACTTGCTATAGAAGATACCTAGATGGGTGAGATTTAGTCTCCAAAAGACAAGTTCATCACTTATACGTCCTTGGCATACAACAAGATCAAGAGGAGAAGGAGGAACACCAAAAGGCAAATTAAATCAATATTTCGTCACTTGAGCAAAGAGGAGAAAGACTTGGATGAAATTTGATCTTTATTGATACTTGGAGATAAATATTTACAAGTACTCTCTAGCCACATCACAAGCCTAAGAATGACAACAAGCTCAAAACAAAGTGCCACAACTTATCTCATAAAAGTTCTCTCCAATAACCTAACTCCTCTCCAAGGTTTGGCCTAGGAAAACCCTAACCAATATCTCTAGTTGTGTTTCATCCACCTACATGAGATAACCTATTAACCTAACACAATATCGGGTTTTATGCCTACACAAACACACTTCTCAAATCGCACATAACCATTAACCTGTTAGTGAACCAACACTTGACCCACTTCATATTTTCAGCACATCATTAACCTAAACCACTTAGGTCAATGCTGTAGTTTCGCATACAGCTACTTTTTCTATATAAGATAATTTACCAAAATGCTTCTCTACTGCTTTCCACAAAGCTTTCTACTTCCATCATCTTAAGCACTCTCTTATTTCATCCTCACCATGGTGATATCCAACTTTCTTGATCATTTAGGACCTTAATTTCTCTCTAAGCCTAGTCTGAACCTCAGCTCCTCCCTAAGTTTAGTCCCAGTTCACCTTGTCATTTTCCGTCAAGTCCACCACTAGTAGCTCCTCCTTTAATTCCTTGTCTTTCTAGTTAGTAACCACCCTGCAAGCCTTATTATCTTCGACTCTGCATCTCAACTCCTCCTTGAGCCTAGTCCCGATCCCTTGACAGCTCTAGACCTCAGCGCCCCTCGTCTAGTCCTGGTCCCATCTGCCTCACCATGACCTAGCTCCGGAGTTCTACAACGAACAACAACAAGCAAACTATCACGTAACACCGTACAACACAAAATTATTAATTGAACCAATTGATGAGTCAAGAAACCTTAACTCACACCAAAGCATCTCGTATGTTTTGACACACAGCCCGTAGTGCCCAATAACTAGTCATCACGCTTTCACACATTCGATCTCCCTCGAACCGTCTCTACACACATCAGCCTCGTCATTTGGCGCACCACACGCACCAACTTATCTCTTTACGATCCTTATCTTCTTTATGTTCCTGTTTGAGCCACATAGGATTACCCAGACTTACATGACCACTTCGTACCTCAGCACGCCTGCCTAGTCCTGATCCAATGCCGCTAAACGCTACTTCCTCTAACACACTTGCACATTCAGAGAATAAGTAACTATATCAAGTACAAGTTTCATACACTTAACTCACGTTAGCCAAAATGATGCATCATACAACAAGCCACACAAAGCACCTGCACCCATGTCGTGCACACACTCAACCATCTCTCACCTAAGCCCTACCTGATAGCACCAGTTAGACCGTCAACACCTAGCCAGTCTGGTCGCCCCATCCCTCTCTGGGAATAGGGGAGTGGTTAGACCGCTGGCACCTCAGCCGATCAAACCACTAACCCCCAACCGTCTGACCTCTTGACAGCACCAGAAACACCTTCTCTGAAATTTTGATGAAAGCCTATCTAGTTTCAACCTGAGTGTCCATTTTTCATAAGACTAGGTGCAAACCGATCCACAAACATTCCTGCACAAGTGTTTGGTGCCCAGGTCCTTTTTGACCTAAGGCTGGTCTGACCATTATGCATGATCGGTCAGATTGCTTCTACCCGGTCTAATCACAAGCACAATGTTGATCAGATCGTCAGCTCTGACAGCAACTCCCAAATTACAGTCTCCTAAAATCTAAACTCAAACACCTAAAACTCTTTTAAACTGAAGTCAATTACTTATCATAATATTATAACTATGCGGTGGCCTCTACATAGTCTCGTAGAAAGAAATCAAGAATGTGATGGATGGTACTAACAACAACCTTGAGCAATCTCTGAACTCATCGGTGAACTTGTTACCCCAGATCCAATTGTAGCGCTATGGCATAATGGCTTGCAACAGAGCTGCTTCATATTGGCTCTAAGAGGCTCGATCTGCAACACCTTCTTGGTGGAATAGATGGCCTTGCCGACAACGCACGAAAGCTGTGGGTGGAGGGCCCAACACGCGGCCGAAGCTGGTGTGCGCCATGGGGCATGGGAGAGGCCGGAGTTGCGATTGGCGTCAGCCGATTTAGAGATTCAAGGAGAGAGACAAAGGAAGAACATGGAAGAGGATGATGAACGTAGAGACTAACACATAGGACCGCCATTGCCTTAATACACTATTTATTGTTTATAGCTGATTGGGATGCTGTGTAGTGCGTATACTGCGTGACAGGAGTCTATGTTAGAGACAACCATCGCTACCTCAGGTAAAACCATAGTGGTTTCGGATAAAGGTGTATTTTACACCAGTTTTAAGAGTTCGAGAGTGAAAAATGAACGTTTTAAAGTTGCAAGTTGAAATTTGGATTTAAACCGAAGGTTATGGAATGGACTTTTTGCAAACTTTCTTAGGTCTCTGCACATATGTCACTGTATCAGCACACATGCCATATCACTTTTTCTTCAGATTGTCAAATTGTTTTGATAGTGTTGCCCCAATCCATTCCGTGCACATATGGTTCACCTGTTCCAAACCTAAATTGATAGTATATTATTGTTGCTGTATATTTACGAGTAAACTATACTAGTCCCACCTATGACTTTTAAATGCTTACATACATTCATTGACACGTGTGATTTAAAGTACTTGATCCAAACCATTGGTGGTTTGTAGACACAATGGAACTGTAAGTGTGTTTGCTTGCTTTGTCCCTTTCGTCTACTCGCACTTTAGTCAAACATGACACTTCGCAAATTGGATATTGGATATGGTATATGTCAGGTAACATCATGTTAGTGATTGATTTAGGCCTGCTTTACATTTTGGTTTGTGGTTTATTTCTTACTATTTTTAAATTTCATCTTTTTCTGATTTTTGACTTTTTAAAAGCTTTTTTGCCTGTTCTTTTCTTCTGTATTCGTTTGCATTATTCGTGATGAACTAACCTGTTTTTTATTTTTATTTTCTTTAAAATTAATTATGCCACATAAGTGACCATCAGCTACAGTAAAATTAAACTAGCTTATTTCATCCCAATCGAGCGGTAGCTTAGCAGCTTCCCACTGACGCTTGCGCCATTCTGACAGGTCAAATTGTTGTTATCATTTTTTGCAACTTAGTTCTTCGTAGGGATTCAAAAGGGAAGGTGCGGGCCAGCCCAGTACTAGGCAACGATGACCCATTACATAATGTTAGGGTATTGGGTCAGCACGACCCAATTACTCACGGGAACCTAATGGAATCTTAGGTTTCATGGACTGGGAAGATCAGGAGAACAGCTGAATATGATAGATCTTAGCATCCTTGAAAGGTTGAACAACTAGGAGCATAAGCTTAAGAGATCATTAGACCAAGAAATTTACCAAATTCAGCAGAGAAAAATCACAAGATGTAGAGAAAAATTGGTAAAATGCCACGATATCCACACCGGCAGCCGTGCACCACCGGGACCTCGAGCTCGTCATCGCGTGGCTTCACCTGTGACAGAGCAGCCTCGACGCTGTCACCGAGCTCCCCTGCCTACCTCAGTGACCTCGATGTTGACAGTGGCGAGCCACCGGATGCGCCACCGTGGCCTTGACTCCATCGGTGTGCACATCCACATGCTCCTCGACGGGTTCGACGCCGTCGCCGGGCGCCTTTGGGGCGTCGTCGCAGCCTAGACACCAGCAGCCATGGGCAACCTCATGCGCCTCGCCGGCTTCCATGTCATCACCGTGTGCCTCCGAATGTGCCACCACAGCCTCGAAACTGGCATCCGTGTGACCATCCTCGATCTATCGGATTTGGGCATCTAGATCTTTCGTTGTCGTCCTCAATCTACCAGTCACAGTCATCGATCCACCAGTCGTAGCCTTGAAGCCGTTCGCCTTCATTCCTGCTACTGCAAACCACAACCCATGGAGCTCCGCTTCCGCTTCCGCACCAGCGACTGCAGCCCACGCCTCTCATCCTCGTTCGCGTCTGACTCATCGATGCGGCGCGAGCGGATTGAGAAGGTGTTAGAATATTTAGCATTTTAGTGATTAAATAATTCTGCAAATAAATCATTACTACAAGAACACCATAAATACTAAATATAGGTAAAAGTATAAATTAGATCGTACACACATGTCTCTCATAAATATGAACTAGCAAGATAAATATTATGAACAACAAAACATATATATTTATATTAACAATTCAAGAAAACTACGGACTACTAGATGTTACCGAAGCAAAGCGAAGGGCGCTGCGAAGAAGAAGAGACCGTTATCGAGAAGATGCAGAAGCAGTCGCTGAAAAGAATGGTGAGCAGTCACGTAAGTTGCTTCCCTAAAACCTGATTCGCTCTCTCCCATACAAGATTGCAAGGACGATGGTCTCGGAGACTTGCCCCCCCCCCCATGACCGGTGCACGCTAGTGAAGGGACAAATTAGTCGATAATAGGGCAATGACAAAGGAATCCAACTTAGACACAGATCCTCCTGAGAGAATTAGTAAAGCCTTTTATATACTTCAAAAGGAAAGAATCCTCAATCGCATTTTTCATAAACCATGTGATTAGAGTGTTTTAAACTTCTCCTTCCATCCTGACATATGTGTATGGCAAAAACAAAATTACAAAAGAAAGCTGCATTTGAACCCACAGCCAAGCCGAAATCCTGGCCTGGCTTGGCATGGCAAGGCGAGCGAGCGCGCGTGTGTAGTCCTCTTTTCTCTTACTTCACCAAGGCTAGACATGCTCCACCTTATAAGGTGGTGTCTCTTCACCTTGGCTAGCAATATGGCACTAAAGTATCCCATATGTCACCATACATGAGTGGCCTTTAGGATTTTCCTAAGAATTATTAATAAAAGAATAGACTATACAGATTCTCAATACATTTTTCCTAATAGATTTTAATCGTCTTTTCACGTGTCTAGAAGACTTCATGTTATTCTTTGCACCGTTCACTTTAACGAGAACTGTTTGATTATCATAATACATCAGGATATACATAATCAGTTTTTCAACCATCGTTAAGTCCATCAAGAGTTCACATAGCCATTCTGCTTCAACAGTGGTTGTGTTCAATGCCGTGAGTCCTGCTTCCATGGTTGACCTCATCAAAATGGTCTATTTACAAGACCTCCATGAGACAGCAGCACCACTTAGAGTGAAAATATATCCACTCGTAGCCTTAATTTCATCACCCCAGATATCCAATTGGAATCACTATACCCTCCAAGTACGCCAGAGTATCCGGTATAATGAATTCCATAACTCATCATACCTCTCAAGTAGCATATAACCTACTCGAGTGCATGCCAATGATCATCTCTCGGATCAAAGATAAACCGGCTTAATTTGCTTATAGCAAATGAGATGTCAGGCCAGGTAGCACTAGCTAAGTACATGAGTGAACCAATAATCTGAAAATATCTCAGCTGATTCTTTCCTAGTCTTTGATTCTTTCGAAGTATTAGATTAGGATCATAAGGTGTTGGAGAAGGTTAGCTATCCATATAGCCAAAATGACTCAAGACTCTTTCCATATAATGGGATTGCGGAAGTGTAATCCCATTCTCACCTCTAATTAGTTTAATGTTTAGAATTACATCAACTTCTCCTAGATTTGTAATGTCAAAACTTTGGGACAAAAAGGACTTAACCTTGTTAACCACGTTAAGATTTGTTCTAGATATAAGTATGTCATCAACATATAGGCACAATATAACTCCTTCACCTCTACCATAGCGGTAGTACACACATCTATCGGCTTTGTTTACTGCAAGGCCCATAATGTTAAAGTTCTATCGAACTTTTCATGCCATTGTTTAGATGTTGCTTGAGACCATATAGATATTTCAATAACTTGCAAACCTTGCCCTCTTGACCGGTTACCATAAAACCATCAGGTTGTTCCATATAGATTTCCTCATCTAACTCTTCTTTAAGGAAAGCTATCTTAACATCTATTTGATGGACAATAAAACCATGTGAAGCAGCTAAGGATAGTAGTACTCATATAGTGGTCAATATAGCAACGAGTGAATAAGTATCAAAGAAATCTCCACCTTTCTTTTGAGTATAGCCCTTGATCGTAAGCCACGCCTTGCACTTTTCAACAGTATAATTAGGTTTAAGCTTTTTTTTGAGCACCCACTTGCATCCAACTGGCTTGCAACCATATGGATGATCAGTGATTTCCCCAATTCTATTAGCGAGAATAGAATCCATTTCGCTATGGATCACATCTTTACAGTACTCTACATCGGGAGATACATATGCCTCTAAAATAAATTTGGGAACATCATCCACAAGGTACACAGTGAAATCATCTCCAAAAGATTTTTCAATCCTTTGTGTTTTGCTCCTTCTAGGAGCAACACTATCATCCTTCTCAAGGATTTGTTCATATCCGTGTTCAAAATGCTCAACATGAATTATGGGTTTAGGAGTTGCGTGCCATGGCAAGTGAGCGGCGCGCGTGTAGTCCTCCTTTCTCTTGCTTAACCAAGGCTAGACATACTCCACCTTATATGGTGGCGTCTCTCCACCTTAGCTAGCAATGTGGTACTAAATTATCCTACATGCCACCATGCATAAGTGAGCCTTTGGGATTTTCCTAGGAATTATTAATAAAATAATAGACCAAGGCCCATTATTCCAATAGAAGGTGTGCCACGAGCTGAAGCACGAGTACAACCTCACCCTCGCTCGCGGCCTCTGCGCCTACTACCATCACTAATTATAAGATCAAGAAGACCGACTATAGGGGGTGAATAGACGGTTTCAAAATTTTCTTTTCTATCAATTATTTGGCTAAACTAAGTATATAATACGGAAGCTTAACTTAATTTGACTTGGCACAAATAAAGCATAAATCAATTAGGTTCACCTAAGTGCACCAACACCCTAAGTCTATACCAAGGTATGCAATCCTACGTTGACAAGCAATCAATTTAATTCTATTTATAAAATATAAATTGCTTGAATTTAAATTGAGCACAAGAAAATAAACCATAATGATATGATTACTTTTTACCGTAGTGTTTGAAGACTTGTTAGTCTCCCCTAGTCCATGTTGAGGTAAGCCCAAATGAATTGGATCGGCTCTACAAATTAAGCCAAATACCTCAATCCACTAGTGGTACACTACTACAGAAAGACACATCATAGACAGTTCAAAACTATCATCACAGACGATTTCTGAATCGTCTGAATTTATGTGTATGTGATAATACGTAGTTATCATAGACGGCTCTCAAACCGTCTGTGATAATTACAACACAGACGATTTTTTTTGAAATATCAAGTATCATAGACGACTAATACCAAAAATCGTCTGTGATATGTCATATATCACAAATGGTTCTCAGACATATTCATTTTTTATATCTTAGATATCACATATGGCTAATACTAAAAACGGTTTATGATAACTATTTAAATGCAGTCCACCCGGACCTTCATGAAACCGGTCCCTAACTGGGCAGCGTGCACCAATGTCCCTGGCAGGCATGGACATGCCAACCCCCACCCAACGTCAACGGGAATGGAGCCAACAACTTTGATTCTGAGGATGCACAGCGTGACCTCCTACATAACAATACACAATGAGCTAAGGTATCCTCCATGTCTATCTATGTAGCATTCTATTGATGTACATTACCTGGATATTATCGATAGGTAAGTACGCGTCGCTATGTTCAGAAGGTGGCACAGATGCGTAGCTATTCTGATGTTGAGGGGGACTGGGTCATGTAATAATAGGGGTGGTTTGCGACTGGTTTTGGACTTCTCTTAGTTCATTTCTTAATGCATCTATCTCTTCTCGAAGTGAGGCAGTTATGTCCTCAAGTTTTGCATCAAAGTCTCATTTCATACATTCCTCGCGCTTGGCCTTGGATCTCTTCCTAATCCTATACACCTCGAAGTTGTTTCGTAATCCATGCCTCCAAGATATGTAAACCCCTAGACCACATGCGACCTGAGTGCTCCTTATTTCCAAGGGCTGTGGACAGTATATCCCTCTCCCTGAGTACTTGGAAGGAGCCTTCGGAAGATTTGGTGGTCAATATTTGTTGCAAGAGTCAATTATGTTATTTTAGACCCCATGAAATTATGGACCTATTAACATTTAGATAGTTTAATATATCTTACCAGGCATTGGGACACTTTCTTGTCTGTGGAGTTTCTGAAAGAGGCGATGTCCGAAGATGTGGTTGATAACCTCACTCTTAACTAGTTTCCAGCGCGCTCATTTATGATCTCAACAAATGGTGGGGAGGCCTTCGATTGGATTACAACCTCATCCTCCATTCTCAATTGTGGGATTTTTACCCGTGTACCTAGTAGTGATGAGTCTGTGGGGGTGAATTTCATGCCTGGAGAGCCTTGCACCACACTTTCCTGTTGAAATTTGTGTTGGATTGTCGAGACCCGAATATACAAATTCGGACTCTACTGTGTACTCTGCACTAGTCCAGGATCACGCTAGTGCACACAGCGTAAACAAAGATAAATATTATCCACATCACGATATTCTAAAGGAAATCCAAATTATATTAATGTACGTATGGCCAATACAATTATTATGAAGGGCTTTAAAGAAACTAGAGCGTAGTAGCCACTCGACATGAATGATGGGAGCGAAGTCCTAACTGAAGTCCTCGTAGTAAGCAATTGATCTGGTCCCTCCTCCTCGAGCAACATGGGCATAAAGCCGTGAGTACATTGGTATCCAAGAAGTCGTTGTAACAAATGAATGCAATATAATATGCAAAGCTTAACAATGGATGGTGAAAGGTTAGTTTTGCATGAAGCGACAATTTGAAGTAAATACAATATATAGATTGAAAAGCATATTTAACAATGACACTAAGTAAATATATCAAAGGAATTGAATACAACCACAAGTGAACTAACCATTCACTTCCCATCTCAAACCAATCAAATTTTCATAAAGACTCTACCCTCGTGTGAAATCACCGAGCATTGTCCATGACCGGGACACGGCTATTCGAATAGTTTTACACTCGCAGAGGTTGCACAATGTACTCCACACGATGTGATTAGCCTCAGCTAAGGAAATCACAACAAGGCTTTTACAATGATCCATCTCCACCCGATCCCACTCGCTAAGGACGAGTAGGGTAACCCCTAGTCGATAATTGCGCCACACAACAAGAGTAAAACCAAAGTAGAACTTCTCAAATTATTATAGTCTATCCCATACTAGACAACAGGCTCGATCAATGGCGCACAAAGTTAAGTCCTTAACAATTACCCAGGCGAAGCATCCACATCCCAATGTGCATCCAGCACCCCCTTTACTGCACGATCATTCGCCCAAGTGAAAGCCAAGTTTGTATAACCAATGCCCATGACACTACCCATGTCATGACATACCAATTTTATAACTGTGGCTAACCACCACGTTCAAGTAAATCATTAAGTCGATTAATTAACCACATGTGATGACAGGATCGAACGTAACCCCATGTGACAATTATTATTTTATCACTAAATAATTCCCAATCCTAAGGTGTCAATGGATTCATGGTAGTCAAATTATCATGGAGGGATTTAATCAATTAGGAGTATAACTACCAATACAAGGTTTTATTAATAAATAGCAATGCATGATAATTTGAAACAAAATAATACATAATAGATTGAAATCTGGGTTCAACATGATCAAAGAATACGACTTGCCTTGGCCTTGCTCAGATGAGGGCTCTTGGTCTTCAAATCCAACTCGCTCCTCGAACACGCGATCTAACGAGAGAAAACGAGACGAAAAGAAAATAAATTCAAATAAAATTCAAATGAACTCCAAAACTTTCAAACCTGAACCAAAAGGTAGAGCTCAATTTTAGAGAATTTAGAAAAAGAACGGGTCAATCGGAGCTAGGATGAGGGAGAACGGGCTCTTGGAAAATTGGATTTTCTGAAAATCAGGAAAATTGGAAAAGTGCAGTGTCCGTGTGGACCGGCGCACGGAGGTGAGTTCACGGTGCCGACGCGGCGACTAGGGTCGAGGTGGCGGTGGCGTGGCGTACACGCAAGCGTTAGGTCGACGTGGCCCGGCTTGCGTGGCGGCTCGGAGCAAGGGGGCGGGCGACGGACGGCCGTGGCGGCCGCGTGGACGCATCCGGCCGTCGGCCCAGATCGCTCACGGGTCGGCGGCCGGGCTGACGGGCGGGACCCACAAGGCGCGGCACGGCTCACATGGACCGGCGCACGGAAGGCGGCGGACGCGGGCGTCGATCTTGCGCGGCCGGCGGCGACGGTGACGGCGGCACGAGGTGGCGAGGACGACGACGGCGGGGGCTCACGGCGGTGGCGAACGGCAGACGGCGGCGGCAGCACGGCGCGGCGCTCGCGGCGCGGCGTGGCGAGCGGCTCGGGATGCGAAGCGAGGCGGCGGCTTTTATACACGGACCGAGGTGTCGCGACGGACGGCAGCGGCGCGAGTCCGCTTCGAGACGGAAGACGAGTCCGGTCGGGACGACCGACACAGGGCCCCACCGCCGGTGGCGCGGTGAGCAGCGGCGGGATGCGGCGCGCGGCTGGCGCAGCGGATGACGACCACGTGGCGATCATCGGAGGCTAGGCGAGCGGCGCGCGCGATGCTCGACGCAGGCACTGCGCGCGCGGCGCTTGGAAGCGAGCCGAGGCGAGTTGGGCGGTTGGTGGGTTTCTGCCCACTTGGCGGTTGGGGATTTTGGTATTTTCTTTTTCATAAATTCATTTAAATCCTTTTGAGCTCTAGAAAATAGCAAATAAATCCGAAAAATCCAGAAAAATCCAATAAATTCCTTGAGACACAAGGAACTCAAATAAAATAACTTTGGCAAATGTTCATGTTCAGATTATTCATATTAAATCCTTTTAATTCATAAAATTTCATTTAAGCTTTAATTAATTTGAGAAAAAATTCAAATGGTGAATTTTATTTTAAAAGCTTCAAAAATACTCTGAAAATCAGGATGTTACATGGATCGAAATCGGCGACAGAGGGGGGTGAATGTCGACTATAAAAATTATCCCCCAAAAAGTATCCACAACCGGTTTCTTTCGAAAAGCTATAAGAAGCTATGAAAGAAAAGTCATGTGCTAAGTCAAGAGCTTACTGGAAAAACATGAAGAGCAGCGAAGGAAGAAGACAAAGCATTAAGATGAAACCCTAGAAAACACGACTGAGAAAAGCCAAGCAAAAACAAAGACAACAGGAGGGGCGGTCGATCGCACTGAGATGCCGGTCGACTTTCCAGACCCGCCGGTCCCACCACTCCAGGATTGATGCAATGCATGCAGCAGAAGGTTTTGTGCAAAACTGAGAACTCCAAATTGCAAAGAAATTTGAGACTTCCTTCTGGATTTCTCAGCCCAGAATAGCAAGACTACAACCTAAATAACCAGAGGATCCTAAGAAACCAAAAGAATTCATCCCAAGAGCAAGAATTTAAGATTTCCACTAAAATCTGAAAATAGACAGGAGAGAGAGATGAAATCCAAATTGCTCACGATTCATCCATCCTTTGCTCAAGATTTTTTTGCAAATAGATTACCAATGAACTCAGGACTCACAAGCAAAAATCTTAGGCCATCTCCCAAAGGGAATCAAGGGATCCCATTTTCTTCTTCTTATAAACCCTAGAACTCAAAGAACAGAGGAGGAAAGGACGAAGGCAAGCAAAAATTCAGAAACCAAAGAATCCTTCACTTGCTCTTGAAAATGGAATCATTAAAGGGTCTAGAATGTTTTCACTTCACCAAGTAATCAAGACCCAACCATTTGATCAAGGATTCAACTCAAGAACGAGAAAGAACAAGGGCAAGACCAAAAATGAAATCCATCACAAAGAGAGCAAGAAATGGAAATAGCCCAACATAATCCTTCTCAAATTTAACCAAGATGATTACATAGGTGTTCCCATACGCGATTGGAACAAAGAAATCCCTCCTCCTCACTACATGCTTGAGAGGATAGGAGCACTCACACAGGAACTCACTCAGGGAGGCATGGAAGGAGACAAAGCACACAACTCCACCTTCTGCCTCTCCTCAACCACTCTCAACAACTAAAGCCTAAAGTAGGAAACAAACTCCCAAAAGCCATTTGACTAAAAGCAAACCCTAATCCCTCTCACAAGCCATCAAGCCCTCTTTTTCAAGACATGCATGCACCAGGAGACATCCCCTCCTTATATAGGCCTTGGCTAACGGGTCTCAAACCCATTATACCCGCTAAATCCAAATTGAAACCGCTTCCACCTATGCAGCTTTGCGCTTTTACCGAAACACCCTCCTGCACCTTCTGGGAAGCTTCCGCATTACTTGTCGTCCAAGCCTCGCAACCACCTCGAGTCTTTGCCGTCTTCAGCACACCTCGACTGTTCTGACCTCGGCACCACCCGTGCCTAGTCCGGTCATCCTGTGCCTCGCCACGACTCCGTCTTGACGTCCTGCAGCCATCACAGACAAGAAACACATCACATAGCACCGCTCGACACAAATAATCACAATTAGTATCAATTAATCATACTTAAGCATAAAATAGCCCAAAAGCTCAAACGAGAAGAAGAATACGCCTCAAGTCCGACTAACCAAACCCGATTGAGCCAAATGCCCTCATGGCATGAAACGCACAAACCAAACTCAATCTTTCTAGAATGCTTGTTAATTACTCATCACAAACATGGGGTCATAACCACATGGTCTCTCAATTCGGTCGTCATGTTTACCCGCACAAAGGCCTCCCATATTTTCGGCGACACGAAAGGATACCTCGTGAATGGTGTGCGATCCTTGGTCATATACTGCGCGACAAGAGTGCTCTTGAAGGTCTTCCACACTTTTTCCATTGTGAGAAGCGCATGCCTTTGCACGAGTTCCTGGACATCTGCTGGGATCTCGAGCGAGTTTGAAATTTCCGTCGAGAACATTTTTCTCTCATCTTCTGTCAAACCTTTCCAGTTTAGTACAATGATACGGATATGTTGCCTTCCGATTATCCTACAGGTAGACCAAAATATTGTAGTTGTTTTCTTTAGTTGCAAAGGGACCCATCCGGAGAGACCTTCGTAATGGTCATTCGGTCCGCTGGCATTTTGGATACTCCTTTGCCATGCTTAGTTACCCCAGTCTTCAAAGCATCAAACCCATTTGGCAACATCGATGACGACAACGATATCTCTCTTACAAGAAAAAAACTAATTACAATGAGCTGTGAGCGTTAACATTGGCACATGGTTGATCTTACAAGAAAGAAGAACATCCGGTGACATATATTATTGTTACAATGTCTCTTTGCAATACTAATATCCCAAATCACACAGCCCAGTGTCTCAGGTTTTACAAAGTAAGTTATGGCTGGATTCTCTTCCTCCTCCTCATTCCACGTGTTGGACTTAGTTGTTGTTTTAGGTGTAAGAAAACCTTTGGGCTATCGCGCCCTTTATTTACAAATGAAAGACGCAACAACTCAAAGGTTCTTTTATACCTAAAACAGCAACCAAGCCTAACACACAGCATGATGAAGAGAAAGAAACAACACCTATAACTTACTTTGTAGAACCTGACACGCTGAGATGCGTGATTTGCCATTCCAAATAGATCTTGTGGTAATAACGAAGTGAATCACAGAGGACACTAGAGTGTGTGATTTGCTTCATTCCCTTCGAAGGTCTCTTTGGTATATATTATTGCTACAAGATCTCTTTGAAACACATTAACATGCCATTCTAAATAGATCTTGTAGCAATAACATAACCCTCCAACTCACTTAGAAACAATAGCTCCAACAATTTATCTCTAAATTCATTCCCTAGCTATTTTATCCCTAGCTATTCTCTAGCTAAAACTATTACTCCAAATCGGAGGAGGGGACATGTAAGAACATTCGACGACGTATATTATTGCTACAAGACAATAGAAACAATAGCTCTAACAATTTATTTCTAAATTCATTCCCTAGTTATTTCATCTCTTTGCATGTATTTCTAACAAAAATATATTCTACTTAACAGAAAAAACACTGTCTAGATAGATCTAACAAAAACATATTCTATTTAACACAAAAAACCCTCTCGAATTATTTCTACAAGGATTGCTAGTGCGACAGAAAAGATGATGAAGCAAATCTATACCTTCGACTGGAGCTAAGGCGATACGGAGGACAGGCGGTCGAACCAGGTGGGGGCAACGACAGATCTGGCTGGGGCAACGGCGAAACCGATGGGGGCGATGACGGATTTGGTGGGGGCGATGACGGATCTAGCTGGGGGTGACGGTGAGGTTTTCGATCCAACTGGGGGCGACGGTGAGCTAAGGCGATAGGGAGGAGAGGTGAGGAGATGAAAGGATGTGGCCAAGTAAGCGAATGAGGGCGCAAACCTTAGCAAGGCACTACTTATAGAAGGAATTATCACAGATGGTTCTTTAAAAGAACCATCTGTGATATTAGTATCACAGACGGTTCTCTTATAAAACCGTCTATGATACAAACCACATCACAGACGATTCCATGCCAATCAAACAGAACGCTCTATGACTCCACATCAAGCTAGTGTATCGGTTCCCATGAAGGCGACGCTAAAAATGTATCGCAAGTAAGGCACCAAGGCTGAATCAAAAAAGATTAAGACGTCTCCTAGGGAATGAAAGTTTATGCTCAGAGTGTCATTGGTCCTTGAGTCACAATTACCCAGCCTTGGACTGCTTTGCAGGACTTTGCATACCTGGTACATGCAGAGGTCCGACATGAAGCCAAACCGGCACAGTGGATTCACTATGAGATACACAGAGGCGCTTTTCCTCCATGACTCATGCTACTTCGTCATGATCTTCGAAAACTTATTTTTACTATTCGATCTCGACGAACTTGACGCCTCACTTCTACGATGCTAGACATTGTAAGTGTACTGTACAATCAAGTTCTACATTCACATAACACTGGTAAATATCATAACTCATTACTTATGTATAGATTCATGATCCAACAAGTCCGGCAACGGCGAGAACTGGTGGGTTTCCTCGACCCACACTTGGTCTCTAAGCAATCCATCAACGATAATCGATCCTTTGTCTAAATTACATAACGAGGGGATTGCTTGCTCACAGTGATAAGGACTACATCATGGTACCCTTCAACCAGGGGTAAGTGCTTCACTAGTTGCCAAATAATTTTTATTTGTACTTTATACACGACAAGAACTTATGATTAATCACTATGGCGACATATATGACTAGGGGTCACTGGATTCTGATTGTGATTGTACCAAAGTGGAGCAAGGTAATATACCTTGATTTCCTACTTAGGAGCAACCACGATTTCACCCATGTGTAACAAACAATTGATAGGTAAAGTCACTTCCTCCATACATAACTCTATTTTAGTCTTCCCTTTGTTTGCAATGGCTGAGGCTAACTTTTTGGAATCACGTAGTCATTCAACGCTTACTTTGCTCAGGGAGGGAGACACAAGGAATCCAATGCCACATTGCGACACAAGACATGATTTTCGATACCAGTTACAACACAACAATTCTATATCGCACTTCATTATAATGCCTCTAGAACTATTAACATCTATGTATGTAATTCTATTTTTGAAGTGCCACTAGCAGCTACGGGACACCATTTGTGGATTCTGCGTTCGCTGCCATATAGAGAAAATCATGGACGCTAAGATGAATGGTCCAGAGGACTTGTGGAGGGACTTGTGGAGTCATCATTATTGGAGCTAAAAGTTGAGCATTCTTCTCTGGACATCCACTCTTCTATGCAATCATCCTTGGTTGAGGTGAACCTTTCGTAATTATCTTGAAGTTGTGTCCACATATCATGAGTGCTCTTAAGATTGCATATTGTATTGAACACATATACACTCTAAGCACTAAATAAAACATTGGTTGCTTGAGCGTTGAGACGTGAGCATTTCACTTCCTCAACTATTGGAGCAAGAGAATCCAATAGAGAAGAAAAACTCATATCTACAATCCGTCAAATTTTAGGGTTCATGGCCTTAAAATAACATATCATGCAGAATTTCCAATTATCATAATTCATGCCATCAAATAGAGATATTTCATCTAGGTGCACTATATTACTAGTCGTCATCCTTTAACTCTCTAGGCGGTGAAGCCTAATAAATGAAAGATCAAGCTCTGATACCAATTGTAAGATCGAGGAGGTCGGCTAAAAGGGGTGAATAGGCGGTTTCAAAATTTTCTTTTCTATCAATTATTTGGCTAAACCAACTATATAATGCGAATGCTTAACTCGATTTGATTTAGTACAAATAAAGTCTAAATCAACTAGATTCACCTAAGTGCACCAATACCCTAAGTCTATGTCAAGGTTTACAATTCTAGAATGACAAACAATCAATTTAATTCTATGAATATAAATTGCTTGAATGTAAATTGAGCACAAGAAAATAAACCAAAATCACATGGCTACTTTTTACCATGGTGTTCGGAGACTTGCTGATCTCCCCTAATTTACGTTGAGGTAACCCCAAACAAATTAGACCGGCTCTATGAATTAAGCCAAACACCTCAATCCACTAGTGGTAACTCTTTCCCGCTTTGGGTAAGTGAGCTCCAACCTTCACAACTTGCCGAGTCTTCTTACAAGCTTCTTTGAGAAGATCACCGCGCAAGACACCTCCAACATCGTCCAAGAGTTAGCAACCTCTAAGAGTAATAAGTCAATCCCCTTGCTTGACTCTCACCGTGTGCAATGAATGCACAAACTCAAGTGGATACTAAATTCACCTCTAGATGCAACACATACAATGTAGAGCCTTCCTTCTTACTCACAAGGTGCAACACATGGACAATTGAGAGGAGGACCTCACACTAGCTCAAAAGAGTGAAATGGAGTGCCAAAGGTCTTTACCCAACTGGCCACAAGTGAGTATTTATACCCCCACACATCAAAACTAGCTGTTGAAATCAAAACCCCTGAAAAAATAGGATTTTCGATAATACTACCGTTATAAGGCTGGAACTACCGCTCCCTTCGCAACAGTCAGAAAACTGGCCATTATCAACAAAATTAGAAGTACCACCACACAAAGTCTGGTAGTTCTGCTTTCCGGTAGTTCCAATTAATGACGCGGTACTTCCACTTGTCTGGAGGGCCAAAATTGGCGCTCTCTGGAAAAAACATACTGCCCATAATTTCAGAACTTCTAAGATCTGGTTGTACCACTCACACCGAGTTGGCAGTACTGCCTTCTGGTAGTACCGTGCAACATATGCTGGTAGTTCCGATGTCCGGTATTACCATGCCACACATGCCGTTAGTTTCAATTTTCCTGACAAGTGCATATACTTCAACAAATCTTACAGGATGCATTTGCAAACTATGGTATTATGCACACAAGGATCAACCATGATTCCCAATAAGTTGCAAAACACATTTGCATACTTTTGAAATCATAACACAGGGTATAGGTACATGGATTCTTCATGTTTGCAAAACACATTCGCAAACCTAAGTCACACGCTACAAGGATTGTGTATGAGGTTTAACCATTTACAAAACACATTTGCAAATATAAGCCTCATACCACAAGGAGTAGGAAACATGGACTTCAAACACTTGCAAAATACATTCATAATATATAGTCCCATGTTATAAGGATTCAACGCATAAGCATCAATTATTTGCAAAACACATTTGCAAATATAAGTATCATGCTGCAGAGAGCTAAAGCAAGTGAGGTTGAGCTATCAATACATAATGAGACTCAAACTACTAGATATGACCACTCTTAATAGTTCGGCATCCTATACTAGCAATCCGATCTTTCAACCAAACACCAAGACCGGTAAAAGACTATGAATATATCCTTAGCCCTAGCTAGTCATACTTTTGCCTTGAGCAATCTCTTGAAGCTTGATGATGCATATCTTCACTTCAAGTTCAAGTCATTGTCATGATATGCATCAACTCATGATGCATCTTTCACTTGAACTCTATGAACACATGATGGGTCTTCTCTTGACTTGATAACAACTCATGATCATCTCCTCTTGGACATGCATCAACTCATGATGCATCCTCTTCTTGATAGCCTTCAACCCATGAAGCTATCTTCCATCTCGCATCTTGACTTGATGATCTTCAACATATGAAGTCATCCCAAGTCATCTTCACTTGTGGAATCTAACATATTTATCCAACTCATTGAAAATGTTAGTTCACAAATCAATTACTATTAATTACCAAAACTTCACCATGAACTTATAATGAAGGGACTAGATTCAATAATCTTCTATTTTTGGTAATTCATGACAACCTTAACAAATAGTGAGATAAAGATATTTTGCGAGCATACAACATTTACACAACAATTGTATACTCTAGGATGAGCTTATTAAGTAATTAACTCATTTGAATAGAAGAGTTTGTATTTAAGATTAATTACTAATAAAACTTACACATTCGGTTGTCATTAATTATCTAACTATTAATACATAATGGAGGAACTAAATGCCAACTCGATTGAAAATGATTGACATTAAATCAATCAAGAGTATATATGAACTACACAGGTTATATATGCTCAAAGGATACGTTTCAATCACAAAGATCCTTAATATATGGAAAAGGGAACATGGATAGATACTAATGAAATCACAAAATATAGAGTGAACTACCCCTAGATGTGCATGCAAGAATATATGATGGAAACATATGCACATATTCAAGTTTGGCTATTGGTGAAGTTCAATCCATATTTTGGATTCGAGGTATGCATTCATATATAAGAATAAGATATAAAATGCATACCTCCATCATATTTACCTCCTCATCCAAAAGAGACTTAAGCAGTTTCATAATCAGTAATCACATTAGTCTCATAATTGCATTTATCATTATATCTAAAACCATTTGTCATTAATTACATCCAAATAAGACTAGGCAATATTATAGTTGATAAGTAGGTTAGTCATGATTGTATTTGTCATTAGTTTCATAATTGTATTTGTCCTTATTATCAAAATCAACTTAATGGAGTTTGAACTTACACCAATGCCGATACATTGCCATCACCCATCAATGGGAGATCGAGTGATGAAAGAAAGGTTCGACGTAGATGGGTTTTGGCCCTGGTTGTCCCTAATTTTTGGTGGGTCGGACCACTACCCATTGGAGCCAAATTTTTTAGGAGTTTGCCAGCAAGACAGTGGGCCAGCCAACCCTTTTGCACACCTACATATTTGTGTGCTATTATTAAGTTTAAGTATTCTTACATTAGATTTAAATGCTACACCCTCTCTTATGTTCTTTTCAAACTAGCTGATTGGTTCGCTTAATTATGCGGTGTATTCTAGTACTATAGTACAATGAATAGAGTTTAACTTTAGAATCCTAGATGCCAAATTTGAAATTTCTATTTGCAGATATTTCAATTTGAGATTTTTTATTTTGCATTCAATTAGCACCAATTTATTTAGAGATAGCAAGTTTACAGCGGCCTATCTTTGAATGAAACATTGTTATATAGCTCTTCACTCTCTTTTTTTCAAATTACTACTAAGTAATAGTACATCTCTAACCAACCATCAGATCTAAACCTTTATAATTAGAGTCCACCAAACTAAATGTTAGATATTTTCCCTTTTTGTGATAATTTTAGCATATTTTTTCATTTTTCTTAGTACCTTAAAATCACTCATCATCATTTTTCATATAATAGATGACATTTTGAAATTTTTTTACATTCAGCGTCTCTAAAAATTGGCATCAATATGTTTAAAACTGTATGGATTGGCAATATAAAAACTATGGTTCTGTTCTTTTCGGTTTTTCAGCCGACTTTTGGCTTCGGCTTCTTTTAGCAATCATTGTTTATTAGACTAATAAGTTGCAGCCAAAAGTTATAAGCTACAGCCCTATATCAGTAGATTTGCAGTCAAAGGAATTTTTATAATATTATAATTTTGTTAACTTATACTAATATAAAGTCAGAAATTTAACAGTCAAAATCATCTTTTGGATGTTAACTTAATTATACAATCATACATGCACAGGGCTGTGTCGGCGTTTTAATATTGATCTTACGTATGATTTATTTGGATTTGGGGATTTTCTCATAAGACTAAGTTATGGTCTTGCGGAACAGGGATACCAGAATTTTTGTCCAGGTTTGGGCCTTCTCCTAAGAGAATAATAACCCTACGTCCTGTGTGATTACTTGTCAAAGGAAAATGATTACAAGAGTCTAATGCGGAAAAAAGTCTACACCATCTCTAATCTGGTGTTGGGTCCCGGAGCAGCAACCCCAGGACCCTTTGTGTTATTCGCACTATCCCAGGAAAAGCTAGTGCACAAAGGGACATAGCAATGTATATCTCACATACAACCACACTTTATTATAACAAAAGTTCAAGCCTCAAGGCCAAAGTTTACAATAATAGCATAAAACTGAAAGAAGACAGCGGAAACATAAAGATAGCAGCAGCCCATCCAGCCTTCCCACAAGGCGAATTGACTATAAGACGCGGCCTAGTCGCAGTCCTCACCGTAGTCGTCAAAAGCTTCCTTTGGAAAGAGTTAGATTGAGCAACATGAGTACAAAAGTACTCCACAAGTTACACCAGGAATTTTAACAGAGTGAATGCATGCATAGTATGTATCAAAGGATGGCCTATTATGGTTGATTTGCAAGAAAGGCAATATTTGAAGTAAACATCATAAGTATAACAAAAGCTGAATTTGATACAGTAATTAAAAACAGATTTTAACAAGATAATAACGTTAGTGCGGCTCTAACCAACACTAACCTATACTCGGGTATCCCACTCGGACCATCTTTTCTAAAGATAACCAAATTTTTCATAAACCAGATTTTATCAAAACCAAAGTCTAATATGTGAAAAACCTTACTCAATATGTCCTTGACCGCGAACATGGCTATCCAGAATAGTTTGTTACTCTACAGAGGTGTACAACTTTACCCACAAGACATGTCCTCCCGTTTTGCCATGCGATTACACACTACCTAAGGTGTGCGACCGAAAGTTCATGATAAAGCCTTTACAATGATCAATTGTCAACTAGATAACGCCACCACTAAGGTTTCGCCTTAACATGAATCCACATATTGGAGCCCCCTCTTGTGCCATGTGAGACTTCCCGTGGCCTTCGCCATGCCCACATTCAACCTTTAGCGATATCTAGTTGAAACTTCACAAATTAGTCGGCTAGATCCGTCCCATACCAGACTTGTGATAGTACGGTGTGACTTTGTAAAAGTAGCTCACAGACCGGTTCTTAACTTGACTTAGGGCCTACCTCAAACCCCTTGTGCCTGGCAATCAACATCGAGTTAACAAACTACGATGCATGCCAACAAGCACCCACCACCTTACCATTGCCTAAATCTAAACCAGTTTTATAATTTTGTTTCGAAATAATTTCATAAACATTCTTGACTCCCCAAAGTCAAGAATCCAGGTTTAAAGTTCGTCATTTTATGTGAAAGAGTGTCCCAAACCAGGATAGTCTAAGCATGGCTAAGTATTTCTTCTAAATTTCTAGTTAGTGCTATCGAACTAACTAGGTTTTATCTAGGTTTGACAAGGGACGTTGGAATTCAATGTCAAATTTGGCTTTACAAGCAGTCTAGGCATAACTACAAGTTAAACGGAATTTAAACTAGACTTGATACAAAAGTAAGCATGCATAATAATTTAAAATTTCAACATAAATAATTTAAATTAATGGGTTCAACGTGGTCAAGGGTGTAACTTGCCTTGCTTCTCGTCGCCGAAATCGTTCGCTCCGGAATCCTCGTAATCTACGTGCGAAAAACCAAATAAAATTCAAAAATTTAAAAATAGTTTAGAAATGAATAGTTTAGAATTTTAGAAAAATTTAGAATTTTGAACGGTTCAATTTGGAGTTCAAATGAGTAAATATGGGCTATTGGAAGTTTCAAAAGGAAGAAAAAGAAAAGACAGATTTTTCGATTTATTTTTATACTGGAAAAGAACTAATTATGACGCTAGCATCAATTTTAATTTTCGGTGGGAAATAATTTTAAACCAAAATGATGACGTGGACAGCCTGCTGACGTGGCTGGCCACGTGGCTACCACTCGGCTGCCACGTCGACACAGGCCGGCTGACGTGGCCGAGGCACGAGCGGCACACGGGGGCGACGCGCTCGTTGGAGCGCGGGCGCTCAGCGGCGGCTGGTGAGGGGCGGCGGGGGTGGAGGGGGCGACGGCGGTTTCGGGCTTACCGGCGCCGGGGCTCGGTTGGCCGGAGGGAGGCGGAGGTGGAGGAGAGAAGGTACAACGGCTTCGGCTTAAGAGGCAGTGGCTCCGGCTGTTGGGGCTTCTCGGCCGAAGGTGGGGGAGGGGCGGTGGAAGTAGGAGGTGCGGAGGAAGGCTTCCTTGGGGGTTTTATAGGGGGACAGGGGCGAGCGGCATTCATGCTGGCGCGGGCGCGGGAGAGACCCGAGGCGGTGGCTTCGGGAAGGGGAACGGCTGAACGGGCGGCGCGACGCCATTAACGGGCGCTGGGGCGCGGCGGCGAGGCGGGGAGCTCGAGGCGACGCCTCGGGAGGCGAAGCGGCCGGTAGACGAAGCAGTGATGGCTGATACAGGCGGTGGTCGGTGAGAGGAAGGAGGAAGGTAGAAGAAGAAGATGACAAGGATGGCCCACCTGTCAGTGAGAGAGAAAGGAGGTGAAGGGGTGGACGGATGGACAACATGTGGCAATGGAAGGCATCACGGTCACCGATCGGTTAAGTGGCTATGGATGGCTAGGATTAGATCAAGGAAGGGGCGGATTCAACCAGAGAGCGCCATATGGCATCATGAGGATAAACCGAATTTAATTTTTGAATTAAGTTTTCAGAAAATACCAGAAAACTTTATAAATGCTTAGAAAATAGTAAATAATGTTTGAAAATTCCAGAAAATTCATAGAAAATTCCTAGAGCTATTTTAGACTTAGGAAAATAATTTTAATTCAAATTTGGCCTTTAAAAATTTTATAAAATTCCTTTTTTGACTTTTAAAATTGATTTTTAATTCCAGAAAATTCTCAAAAATTCTACAAAATTTAGGGAAGCTTAGGAAAATCAAAATAAACTCTTTTTGGCTTTAGTAAAATATTTAAAATACTTTTTCTTGCTCTAGGATTTGAAATAAAAACCAGATAACTCCAAATAAATCCCAGAACATCAAATAAAAGGTGAATAAAATTTTGGGATGTTACATTTGGCTTCCTCCCTTTCTTCTCTTGATGTTAACCTTTAAATAGCTGACGAAATGGCAGGTGTTGTCCTGTGCTAGAAGACGCCTTAATGCCTCGGGTGAAATTCGTCTGGTGGAAGTTATTGTCAGAGAAATGTAGTGGGTCGTTCGCCATGCAGCGGTTGTTGTTGGAGAGATTGTATAGGTTATTAAATAAACATACGTTCTAACCGCCTCATCAGACGCCCCCACGATGTAGTAAGACGTCGTTTGACAAGTCAATTGGGGATATAGGAATCGTAGAATAGTTTACGATCACAAGATGATTGTAGAACTGCTTATGATTATGAGACCGTAAAAGAGCTTACGACTTGATAGTCGTAGAAGAGCTTGCAATCACAGAGTAGTCGTAGAAGGACTTACAACTTCATGGTCGTAGAATAGCTTGCGACCACGGAGTAGTCGTAGAAGGACTTACAAGTGGCCGAAGGAGGACTTACGACTACTTCATGAATCTTCTCCCTTATCCATAAAAGGTATATCCGATGAATATAGTAATGTAATAATTTGAGAATTATTCTAACTTCGTCAAGCTGGTTCAATTTATATTTGGTATACTTATCTTATGTTAACTTTGTCCCATCCCATAAACACACCTTAAATTTTTATCCTGCTTATGCCACCAAGTACTGTACAACAGTCGCATACTCGCATGATTCTTCAAGGCGGGTTGACTTTCGTTTGAAGCTCGATGCCAATTTCCACACTCCATCCACACCAGGACTCTACGTCTATATAAGCCGTTCCTTAGTTCCACCTATGGCCTATGGGCCGGGTTATATGGCCAATACAAGCGACGGCGCCTCCAAGAACAGCTGATGGAAGATGTGTTGCAAGCTCAGGCTGTCCCAGCCGCGACTGCCGACGAGGTGGGCGTCTGGCCCGACGAGCTCGACGAGCAGCTCATAAGCGAGCTCCTCAGCGACGACAGCCTCCTCGGCGCCCTGGTCCCGGCTGCCGACGACTCGGAGTACTACTCGTGCGACACGGGATCAGCAGCCGGCGCGCCGTGCAACAGCGGCGGCAGCACCGCGGCCGAGCACGAGCTGCTGCAGCCGGCGGCAGTAAGCAGGGCTTTGTGCTCGGTGTACTCCGGCCCGACGATCCGGGACATCGAGAAGGCGCTGTCGTCGCGGCCGTACTCCTCCAGCCGCTGCTACAGCTCACTCTATTTGTAGGTGCATGCATGCATGGCTGTGAATATTCAGTACCGATCGATCATATATGCGCACTCACTCGAGGAGACTAGCTAATTAATAGATAAATCATGCGTGGTTTTGCTTGAAAAGCCGCAGGTTCGGAGCGTCGAGAGCGCCGGAGAGCAAGTACACCACCAAGGTGAGGAGCTGCGGCGGCAAGATGCCGACGGACGGGTACAAGTGGAGGAAGTACGGGCAGAAGTCCATCAAGAACAACCCCTACCCGAGGTGCAGTGATCGATACATCTAGCTACCATCTAACTACTTACTTCGCCTTCTGAATTATTTTTTTTATCATTGTTCTTTGGCATGCATGCGTATATTGATCATGCACCGGGCAGGAGGGGGCCGGATATATAAGAGCTTAATTTGCAAATTAAGAGTACCTACGTACTGCTAGTTGAGTTGTGACTAAGCGCGGAAGCGAGCTTGGTGACGGTCATCTAGACATGGTGATGCAAGCAGGATTCAGCCATGTCGTGCAATAAGTTTAGTAGATTGACGTGCATCTAAAGAAGAAAAACAAAACAAAAGATGGGTGTAACCGTGCAAGGCACTTGACGAAAACGGTATACATGGCCCGTGGCCGTGGCCGGCCAGGCGCGCGCGCACGTGGGGCAGCCCCATGCGCCACGAAACGCTGGGGTAGCTAGCAGCTGAAGAGCAAAGTCGCTGCAGTCCATGCATCCATGACCGCGCCGAGCCCGCCGCGCTTTTGTCGGCCATGTATGTGGTCGGTCGGACTGCTCGTAACCGCAGTTTCTTTTAGCAAAACTGCACATGTTGTACGTGTTTGGAGGAAGACAGGTCACAGGAGAGGAGGGCCTTTGGAGGAACACAGGTCACAGGAGACCGACGCAGACGAGAGGGTACTAGAACAAATCAGGGAGGCAAAGAGGCAGAACAAGTAGAGAGAGAGAGAGGTGCGAGCGGCCGGCGTAAGTAGGAGACAGAGAAGAGATGAAAGGTTTTAGAGAACTTTATAAAGATGGGACACATCAATATTATATTTGCCATTTCATATAAGGATGTTTTAGGATTTGCCATTATGTAGATTGCAATTTAGAATTTACCACTTTATATAAGATTCAATTCTAACTTTGGCACTTTGACGTTTTTACCCCTTCTTCCTTCCGTCATCCTAGACCTCTTTTCTTCTTTTTGACCGGCCATGGAGGTGGTGCTATGTTGCTCCACCCACTTCGCTCACCTCCCTTCCCTCCTTCTGTCTACCCGCACACCCACCTCTAGGACCATAGCCGTCACCTCTGGAGAAGAGCACCGAATGCAAGGATGGCAGTGCTGCCGAGGTCCACGCGGAACAGGAGGGACATGGCTTCGGTGCCATGGCCACAACAGACGAGTGCTCTAGAGCACGGCCACGACCGAACGTCAGAGATGGTTGTCTATCCTCGTCCTTGCGTTCGTCGTGATGCCGACCTCACAAATGGCTATTTGAGACCACCGGCCATACCCCATCTGACCTGAGCGCCGCCAACCTCACCACCATGGTTGAGGCAAGACAAAAACAAGAAGGGGAAGAAGTGGAGGAAGAAGGGTAGCGCCGAAGCCACGCCACTACCTCCCATGTCGAGGAGAGTGAGAGAGGAGAGAGGCAATGCAGAGAGAGGAGAGAGAACATGTCCAGAGCTAGATGAATGGAAGAGGAGGGGAAGGAGAAAAAGAAGTAGAGAGGCAAAATTATCTAGATGATAAATTTTGAATTGCAATCTACGTAGTGGTAAATCTTAAAACTCTACTATATAAAGCGGTAAATTCTTAATTGTATCTATAAATATAGTACTATAGTGCTACATGTCCATCAGTACACCGATTGAAGTAAACAAATTAAGGCGTGATGTAGAGGGGCTTGATTAGACAATGATAAATAGGTAAACGGAAGTGAATCGTAACAGAGGAATGATAACTTATGAGGACTGCAAGTTTGCAACCTATTATCCAACCGAAATCAACTACAAATCTACAGGGATCCTGTTTAATGATAACTCTAGCATCCGTTTTCGTTCCTACGTAGTACTCCGATAGAACTGCAATGTCGCTCTTAAGAAGCAGTTAAGTGACTAGGAGTAATTTTGGGGTCCAGACTCCAGTGGCAATAATTTTGCGGTCCAGACTCCAGTAGCAACCAACGAAAACAGCTGAGCATTCACTTATTCATTTCGTTACCTGCTGGAATTAATCAGGGATAAGCATAGACCACAGAACATACTATTCTATGTCAACTTTGCTTTCTCATCAGACTCGTACATTTCTTCGGTCGCTGGGCCACACCATGCGTGAACCGCCTGTCGCTAGCACCTAGTGCGTGGCGCCCACCTGAACATTCAATTAAACACAGTTAACAACCTCTGCACGTTCGGTTGAGAAGTGACGAAACTTTAATTCACAACAACGACGTCACAGATCGAGAATTATTAATGTTCTAGTTAGGGATTCGTACATTGTAATGAAATAATAAAAATAGTGAGACAGAATTTACTGTCTGGTCAACTTCACATATCAAACATTGAAGAGCAAGTGACAGAGAGAAAGATGACTGAATGTGCGAGGAGATGAGGAAAGTGGAGGGGTGGGTGTTGTATCCTGAGAGAGAGAGGGGAGAGACGAATGGTCTAGATCAAATCGGATTGCTGTAGAGAAAGAAGAGGAGAACGCACCAACAACCACCGACTCTTCTTTATATAATAATAATAGAGATTATACTTTCTGCAAAAATACAAGGTATTAGTGCATGTATAGTACTTGGCACAAATACATTCACTGAACTCACAGATAGTCAGTGGAACTGTGTAGAGGTGCACACGTGTAGGCGAAAGGTGCTTCGCGCTGGCTTGGAGGTTGGCACCAACAGCTAGGCAAGACTTTCAGATCATGTTCGGAAAGGTCGGCTTGTATTGGACATGCATACGCATTATCACATTCTATTAATCTCAGTTATTAGTTGTTGCTTCTTTTCATCCATTAACTCGTGCAACGAACAATCTGTATTTTCACAGTAGAGTGAGTAGCATAGATACACGAACGCCGAACGGCAAACAATAAACAGCCATCTGCGTCTCATTAACTGGCGGCGAAATAAATCAAAAGGGGTGGGTACATGGGTGCAGATGAGCAGTATTTTCAGCAATCCCAATAAATAAATCAACGACTGCAAGTAGACCGGCCTATCGATCATAGGTACTGGCTACGCGTGCATCTTCATATCTAGCACATGTGCCACTACAACTTAGCGATCCTGAAGAGTCAAAAGAATGGGTTGCTAGATCTGTACTTCCATGACAGAAGTACTTCCATGACAGAAACAGAGCAGCGTACACTACTTTTTTTTTAAGCAAGTAGTAGTACTAGTTTTGCATCTACTTTTGCATGCAGGAGCTACTACAAGTGCACCAGCTCCCGGTGCAGCGCCAAGAAGCACGTCGAGAAGTCCACTGACGACCCGGAGATGCTGATCGTCACGTACGAGGGGTCGCACCTGCACGGCCCGCAGCCGCTCTTCCCGGGCCTCCAATCCTCGGTGATGGACTTGGCCGGCGCGGCGTCGACCGACGTCTACAAGGCGGGGGCGGCGAAGAAGGCCAGGCCCTCGCCGACGTCCGTCGACGACGGCGCCGGCGAAGGGGGTTTTGCCGGGCGGCTAGGGCCGTCGAAAGAAGCGTGCGACGCGGTGGTACGAGGAGGCAGCAAGCTGCAGGGGCGCCAAAAGGGTCGCGCCGAGGACGCCGTGCCGCGTGTCACCACGGACTCGCGCGACGGCTGGACCTCCTCCGCGCCACATGCTGATGCCGCCACGGTGTTTTCTTCTGATTCGCCGGCCACCGACTGGTCCTGCCTGGATTTCCCGTGGTCCCCGGAAGCTCTGTTTCTGTAGACCCTTAGATATGGTCTGAGTTGACTAGGGGGAGCTTGTCAGAGCGAGCAGTAGCACGTGTATTTATAGATACCTACATATAGCTATCGTCGGTGAGTATTAGCACGGTGTGATTTGATAGGTATATTGTGCAGAAGTGAAGATCAAAGCAGCAGATCCTAGTGTCGCCGCGAAAATAACCCAAGTAACCCATGGCAGGTGGGACTTGGGCGACACTGGCGAAAACTAGCTGAGTAAGGCGCTACGCCAATACAGCAATCAACCAACTGGTTAGCACCTCTAATCCTCTATAGCTGATTGGGTTATATTGTGCGCTTGAAGTGAAGCCCAAAAAAAGTGTACATTACAATAACAAGTATATGTATTTTTTTTCTTTCAATGGTACGTATATCTCAAAACGCTGATATAACCGTATAATTAGATTGTTGGTGTTCGTTAATCTACCCTGTTTTTGACTGGTGAAGGGTGACACTACTCCAGATTCCACTCGGTCAAAATGTTTGTCGACAAGTTATTTGAAATGAAACCGAATTTTCAAAAAAAATCTCAATTCCATTTTGAATTTGATTCCTCTTGAACCATAGCCTAATCCAGCTCAAACCCTAGCCATCCATGTCACCAATTGCTACCGACATTGCTTCAACGGAAAGGATTTGCACCGGCACTATTCGCTGTCCGAAAACCGCCACCGCCAGCCTCTCCTGCCCGTTCTCACACCTTCTCACGCTGTCTCGCCGCTGCCACCTCTTCACCACCTGTCAAACATCGTATGCTCTCCCCTGACACCCCTGCAGCATGTCAGCCCCGCCCAGGGGCGAATCCATGGGGTAGGCTTCATCAGGCTGAAGCCTACCCTCCATGGTTGCCGAAACACCCCCCCCCCCCTCATGCAGTCCTGAGGTCAGGCCGTCATCGGCGACGAAGAAACATTCATTTGAATTAAGGCAGCATAAGCACGGTCGGAGCCAGAAGAAATTGAAGAAACAAGGCCGAACGCCCGAACCGCCGAAGTAGTCAAGTAGAGATGCAGGCCCACCGCCCACGGGCCCAACGGCCCACCGCCCAGTACATGCTGCATGCCCAAAATCCCCAAATTTCCCCAAATCCGGAAGAGCACATTCCATTCCCGAGCTCCTGTTCCCCAAATACCCGTGCCGCGTGCCGACGAGATCTGGATCTGGAGGCTCCGCGGGGACGCCGGTCGCTGGATCCGGAGGAGAGACGCCGGGGAAGGGTCGCAGCGGCCGACCTAGCAGCGCAATGAGGCGCGCCGTCGGCCGACCTGGCGAGCAGCGCGGCGGCCACCGGCGAGGCGGGCGGGCGGGTCGCGTGGCGCCGTCGGCCAGCGGAGGCGGAGGCGGTCAGCGGAGCGCCGAGTGGCACCGAGGCGAGGAGCGGCCGCCGCCAACCGAGGCGGGGAGGCGCGCGCAGAGGCAGCGATCGGCGGAGCGGGCGAAATGGCGAATGGCGAAGGGTGTGGCATCGTGGGTGCGTGAGTGAAGCCGTGAAGGGAATCTGCAGCTGCTGCCTCGGTGCCTCCGGTTATTTATTTGGCTTGGAGCTGCTGCCTCTGTTTATTTATTTGGCACGAGTTCACCTTTACTAGCCTTGGTGTCGGTTGGTCCCCTTCAGCCTTCAGCCTTCATTTGTAAGGACACAAGTCACACAACTCAAGTCTCAAGCAGTCAATTAGTACTTTGCGTAATACTGTTATACTATTGTGTTGTATATATAACAATTATGTACTGTTATATACTGTTAATTAGCTGTCAATTAGCAGTCAATTAGTATTTTGCGTAATACAGTTATATTGTTGTATATACTCAATTAGTAATTAATTACAAAGTGTCGGATGATTGGTTGAATGATTTGATGGTGTGCTACACCAAGCGAGATATATTTAGATCCATTGACGATGATGCAATCATAAAATCCTTCCAAGGCATGAAAAACCGCAGAATGAATTTGCCTCGTGAAGGTCGTAATTCAAGCTAGTGGTATGGTTCTTTTATTTGAAATGTTCATGATCCTTTAAGTAATTAAGTACATTTTGCTAATTGCTATTGTATTACTAATTTTTTTTATTTTGATGTACAGATTGTTATATACCGGAATCATATTTACATGTTTTTGGGATTCACTTGCTATTAGCGAGGTACCTCTGTTGTATCTCTCTTTTTACTTTGCTTTTATTCATGTATGAAGTTATGAATTTAATTGCAAAAGAATACAAAACTATGTTTCTTACAAAGTAGTTTAATCATTCGAGGTGTAGAAACAATAATTCTGCAAAAATTTACGATCTAAGATAAGAATGTAGAATTTTTCAGCCCACCCTTATTTTTTATTCTGGATTCGCCACTGGCCCCGCCGACCACCCTGTTGCTGACTCTCTCACGTCTTCTGCTCTCTCAGCTCTCCCGGCTGACCTGACACTGCTACTGCCTTTTGACCACCGCATAGCGTCGCCCAAGACCGTCAGTACACCACCCTTGAACCAGTCGTGCCGCGCCTCCCCGACCCTTCCCGCTATGCCACGCGCCGTCGTTGCCTTCACCAAGCCACTATGCCGAACCACCTCTAGCGCACTATAAAAGCCCGAGCTCCTCCATTCGAAAGCATCGACACATAGTGTCAGTCAAGGACCCCTGAAGCTCCAGCCGTCCTCCCCATTGCCGGTAATTGCTGGAATTGCCGAAGTAAGCCACACTTCGATTCTCGTTGTACAGCCTATCATTTTCCAATTGCTCTGTAGCTTCCACTAGCTCCCAGAAACACCCTCGAACCCTTGCCCTAACTCCTTGAGCTCCCTTCATCTCTACCATCGAAGACCGCCGTTCAGCTGTAGCACCCTGCCGTGGACAGCCAAATCCCGGCCTCCCCTACCTAAACCACCGTTACCTAGAGCTTGCCCTAACCCCAGAGATGCTCAAAAACCATCGCTATCCACTGCTTAAACCTTAGCTTGCTCTGGAACCATTCAGACATCCCGCGGAGGAAGGACCTCGCCGCCTCCCCTGCCCTTGCCAACCCCAAAAATGAAACCCTGGTAGTGCCAGGAACCCAACCATGGTCCCTGATTTCGTCGCAGTTCACTATAGCCCTATCGATCGTCGTCGCCTTCTTCCTCTGTTTTCCGTCGCCACGCACAGACGGTTGAAGAAGACGGCACTGTTCATCGTGGGCCACACAGTAACAGGCCGAATCAGCTAGCAGACTAGCTAGGCCAAGATTTCACTGTAGCAAGTAGGTTCGGCATGAATAGGTATGGACCCGGTGTGAACTGTGAATACCCGGCTTGAACAGTGAATCTGACCCGTTACTGTTTACCAAACCCAAAACCCTAAACTAATTTTATTTGGTTTTTCTTAGTTTTTATTTCTTTATTTCATTTCTTTATTCCTAGCTCAACTCTTCAAGCATGGAATTGAATTATTTTTCCTTTGCTTTACGCTAGCACATGACGTCGAAGATTAGCTAATTCAAGAAGGAGAAACTCAGGATCAAGCTCAAGATTGAGAAACAGAAGAATACGAACTTGTGGAATACATTGATCCGCAAGGCAAGTCACATTTCTTTGATCATATTGAACCTATATTCTGTTAATTATTATTATTCAGTACTTTCATTATGTTATTTACGTATTGTTATTTTATGTACAATGAATGTTTAAAATGACATGATACTAGTTATGTCCTACCACCCGAAAAAGTCCAGTTCAATTTGATGCCCATATTCACCTTGACAAACCCTAGTAATACTGAATATACTATTTAAATAATCAAGATAGTTTAGATGATCAAATATCTCATACTACAAGATGATTCGGCTTTTCCCGAAAAGTTGTTGGTTGTGGTTGAAAGTTGTTTCAGTAAGAAGCAAGGACTAAAACCTTACGCTGAGTAAAGAACATAGTGATCGCTCAACCACAAGCATTGACTTGTTAACTTGGTGTAGTAGCTGCTCAAATCGATTGAATATCTACAAATTATTGGGATTCTAGAAAGGGAATAGCCTGCGTGTTTGAAAGGTGGTATGGAAGTGGTAAAACCATACTTAACAACGGTAGGATTACATGGGAGTCGGATCGCGATTTTTGTGTTGGCCAGCGGAATGCTGACTGCCTGTGTTGCCAATTCCCTACCAGGTAAAGGCTATACAAAGAGATGAGCAGTGAAAAGCCTTGTTTTCTTGAATCCGAATGCTGGAGTTAAGAAATCTTGTGGGTAAAGTTGGGCAGCTCTGCAGAGTCATTTATAAATGGTATTCAAATACATCGTGTTTTCGGTATATGAAGCTGTGTTTAATGGGTGATTCCAATAGTGAAGCATAAGTAGATTTAGAAATGTTTTGGTAATGTTGAAGTCTGGTAATCAAAGTTTTGAAACTCGAAATTCCCTAAGAAGTTCATGATTTGTCATCTTGTGGTTAAAAACAAAAATGTTTACAAATAAAATTACTCCCATCTTTTGGAAACCCTGGCAATTAGTTATATAGAATTTTCTCATGTGATTTGTTGAGTACGGTTGGTTGTACTCATGCTTGCTAAAATCATAAACAGAAAATGCTTGCTAAGAAAATGAAGGAATCTATGACGACGACGCTGAGCTCTACAATATAGATGACGCCTAGTGTTAGGGTTTATTCTATACTCAGGCATGCCTGTGGAGTTTTTTTTGTAATGTATTATAACTTTGGGTTGTACGCCCCTCTGTGTAAACCTTGGCTGCTAAGCCATAATTTTGTAATAAAGTTTGGTTTTTATATTTAAGCTTGTATTGGCAATGGTGCACACTCATCTACAGTATTTGCAGCTGAACAATCCTGGGCAGTTGCGAGGGTAGCCTAACGGCCCGAAATGGGGGCGTTACATTATTCATCAGAACACATTTCTCTATTTTCTTAAGCTAAAATTATAAACTAATTTCACCATTAAAACAGCTAAATTAGTACAGCAGATAAAGCAAATACATATGATGAATGTTGCTTGCTTTCACAACCTATTGCAATTGTTTGTAGATTTAATGTGAAACACATTCTTATTTTCTGTTCAAGATAATAATGCTCCGATTTCCTAATAATTAAGATTGGCGATAGCAATTGGTTTGGTTATGCAGTGTAGCCTGTAGGCGTAGTCATCATTGTTGCTTTCACCATTATGTATATTGATATGCTAATGTTGTCCCGATCTTTCGAAGAGAAGGATAATTTCGATTGGACGATGATCAACTCTCACGATCTAGACTATGAACGCAACATATACGAACTAAGTAATCATTGAACTAATCACCAAGTCGTTATCAATAGTGCCAAAGACCCGATTGACCTGATCACGAGGATTAATTTCTGCAAGCAATCGAAGAACAATCAAGAACAAAGTAACAAGCAATCTGAAATTGTAAATATATGGATTGAGTTCAAAAGGTGGGATTCCGCAGAGATTCTTTATGGTTTGTCTAGTCGAATTAAGCGAAGAATAAGGATTTTCACAATGGAAAAACTAAGCAAACGAAATCCAAGAAAACTAGAAGGGTGCGGTCTCCTTAAATAGGGGAGGAAAAGCCATGCAAAACTAAAAAATAAGTGATGGTACTATTCATGGTACTATTCATATGAACAGTACGGTCGTGAATACTATAGGCTAAGAGAGGGGGTACCTTCCTCTTGGACCCAAGCATTACAAGGCTCAATTTAGCTTAAACAGGTGATGCAACATATTCTTTTAATGATTGTGATATGCATAGAATGAATTTGGAGATGAGGCTAGATCCATTAGGAAGAGGATGAGATAAACTTTCCATCGAATACTTATGGACCTCAAACAGACTCTGTATGTGAAAGTTATGCGCAATTGAAGTTGGTACTGTCTTCGGAGGCCAAATTATTTCACATGTTTGTCTTCATGATCAGCTCCTAAGTTCCTAAATAAAAGAACATCATATGCATTAGGTAGTAGCACATTCTTATTAGAAATAAAATGCACTCCTAGAAATGAAGTTACCTGATAGTTCAATTATTGCGTGCGAGCTCTTGTGATTGGACCTTGCAAGTGTATAAGTTCAGATCTATTGGTTGTATGCATGAAAGTGATGTCCTCATCATCCTTCCCTTCTTGCATTTTAGTCATCCTCGGCTCAATCTCATCTTCTTCTCTCAAATATGGCTTCAAATCTTCAATGTTAAATGTGGGACTAACCCCGAATTCTACAGGTAGATCAAGCTTATATGCATTATCACTAATCTTAGATAACACCTTGAATGAACCATCAATTCTAGGCATCAACTTAGACTTTCTCAGATCAAGAAATCTATCTTTGCGCAAATGCAACCACACTAGATCACCAGGTTCAAAAGTTAAACTATTTCTACCCTGACTACCAGCAATCTTATACTTAGCATTTATGCGCTCTATGTTTTCTTTAGTGGTTTCATGCAATTTAAGGACAAATTCAACATGCTTCTTATCATCTAAATTTACATTTTCAGAAATGGGGATAGGCAATAAATCAATAGGAGCGCGAGGATTAAAGCCATATACTACCTGAAAAGGGCTCATCTTTGTGGTAGAGTGCAGCGATCTATTGTAAACAAACTCTACATGAGGTAGACATTCTTTCCACATCTTCAAGTTTTTTTAAGATAACCCTCAACGTAGTTGATAGCGTGCGGTTGACAACTTCAGTTTGTCCATCCGTTTGGGGGTGACAAGTAGTAGAAAACAGCAGCTTGGTACCCAATTTCGCCCACAGTGTGCTCCAAAAGTGACTCAAAAACTTTGCATCTCGATCTGAAACAATGGTATTGGGCACTCCATGTAGTCGAACAATCTCTCTAAAAAACAAATCGGCAACATTTGTAGCATCATCGCTCTTATGACAAGATATAAAATGTGTCATTTTAAAAAACCTATCCACAACAACAAAAACACTATCTCTCCCCTTCTTTGTTCTAAGTAGTCCTAAAACAAAGTCTATTGAAATAGAAATGCTAGGTACGGGAAGAGGCATATATAAACCATGTGGATTAAGTCGGGACTTAGCTTTATTGAAGTATATGTCATCAAAATATACCATCACAAATTCTCCAATGAAGGCACACAAAACTTTGTTCATCAATCTTATAAAAATACTAGGTGCATTAATTAAACCGAAAGGCATTACTAATCCGTCATATAGACTGAGCTTAGTTTTGAATGCTATTTTTCATTTATCTCCTAATTTCATACAAATTTAGTGATATCCACTCCGCAAATCAACTTTAAAAAACATGGTAGAGCCACTTAATTCATCAAGCATATCGTCTAACCTAGGTGAGAGACCATGTGGATGTGACCTCATGCTTGTGATGAGTAATTGACGAGTATTCTGGAAAGATTGAGTTTGGTTTGTGCGTTTCGTGCCATGTTGGCATTGGGCTCAGTCGAGTTTGGTTAGACGGACTTGAGGCATATTCTTCTTCCCGATTGGTCATTTGAGCAATTTCATACTTGAGTACGATTTGTTGATGCTAATGAGGATTACTTGTTTCGAGCGGTGCTATGTGATGTGTTTCTTGTCTGTGATGGCTGCAGGACGTCGAGGCGGAGTCATGGCGAGGCACGGAGGACCGGACTAGGCGCAGGTGGTGCAGAGGTCAGAACGGTCGAGGTGTGCTGAAGACGGGGAGGGCTCGAGGTAGCTGCAAGACTTGGAAGGCAAGAAATGAGAAAGCTTCCCAGAAGGTGCAGGAGGGGCATTTTGGTGAATACGCAAAGCTGCACTAAAGGAATTGGGTTATGGATAAAGCACTGGAGTTGTTGAGGCTTAATGGGCAAAGCAAAATTGGAAACCCTTTATGAGAGGTTATATATAGATGCATGTCTCTTGGTGCATGTATGGCTTGAAAGGGGGGTTAGAATCTATTTTTGCTTTTCTTTTTAGTTGTTGAGAAGTGGGTGAGAGCAGGAGAGGGGTTTGTGACTGTTGCTCATGTTCTCCTGTGTGTGTTCTTGGAGTTCTTGAGCTCATGAGGGGGAGAAGATGAGTTGATGCACCATGTAATCATTCGTCTATATTCAATCATGTATGGGGACTCCTTCGTGATCCTTGTGTTTTCTGGGAATGAATCTTTTAAAGTGTTTCTCTCAAGCTTGCCTTTTTAGTGTGTTCGTCAATTTCAGCCTTTCTCTGTCTCAATTCCTCCTTTTTGATGTTTGAGCTGATTTCTTGCAAAGGAGTAGCAAAATGGATTGCTCATTGATGGGAATAGGTCTCAAGATCATTTGATTGATTTTTTCCCGAGAGCAAATTGAATGAATCAAAGATTCTCTTTTGTCACCTCCTCTGTTCTTCATTTCTAGGGTTTCTCATCAATGGATTCTTGGCCCTCTTTTGATTCCCTTCATGAGATGCCATAAGATTCTTGCTGGCATGTCCTAAGGTTGTTGTTAATCTTTTTGCAAAAGATGGTGAGCAAAGAATGAGAGATCATTGAGTATTTTGGATTTTGGCTCATTCTCTATTGAAGTTACAGTTTTTGTCAAATTCTTAAATTCTTGCCCTCTAGTTGAGTTCTTTGGGTTCTTGGGGCCCTGCTACTATTTAAATCAAGTCCTTGCTCTGTTGGGTGGAAAAGATGGCAGAATTTCATCAAAATACCTTAAATTGAGCAAAGTCTGAATTTTCGGAGGGCTATCGGGGTGCTGCCTGGGCAGGACCGGTCTGACCGGCCACTCGAAGGCGGTCTGACCGGGTGATTAATGGCGGTCTGACCGGGTGATTAATGGCGGTCAGACCGGCCTGTGCCGAGCGGTCAGACCGGCCTGGCTTAGGCGGTCTGACCGGCCAGGTATTTCTTGGTTGTGTTGATTTTCTCTGGCCATTGTATTTTCTTTTGTGTGTTAGTTTGCTTGACCTTGCTTCTATCTTAGTCAGTGAAGATCTCCGGTAAGCTCCTTACCCCTTCCTCTTCATAGTTCTACATAGCTATCGAAGTGGAATTACTTTTGCGATTTCTTTTGAGGGGTTGTTTTTAAAAAGCGACATTCACCCCCCTCTGTCGCCGATTTTGATCCAACAATTGGTATCAAAGCCGGTTAGCTCTTCCTCATAGATCTTAACCGGTCTCTAGAGCCATGGCGGCAGATAAGTACTCGACCAAGCCCCCGATCTTCGATGGGATCGATTATCCCTTCTGGAAGAATCAGATGGAGACCTACATCCAGACTCAGGGCTACGCTATCTGGCGTAAGGTCAAGCAAGTCTCATACTTGACGCTCAATCTCCTTAGTCTCCTCTAAGTTGGTTCAGTATGGCACGCGGTTGGGTAGGGAAGCTTATGGGATCAAGTCAATTTGATATTTAATACCCTAATTGGTGGCAGCCCTGGGGTATCTCAGTGGGGAAACACATCATCGAACTCCTGCAAAAGTTTAGTGACAGCAGGAGGCAAAGAAACAAGAAGATCCTCAAGTGAAAACAAAACATCCTTGCACAAAAGAGCATAGAAAAAAAATTATTCACTTCCAACTCACTCAAATCAGATTTGGTAGCTAATAAAACAATCCCTTTCAGATTAATTTCATTATTCCTAGCACTTGTTCCTTTTATATCTTTCTTTTTAGATGGAAAGCATTCTTTAGCTACAATCTGATTTTTACTCTTCACTTTCTCCTTATTTACTCGTTTAGCATGTTCAAGTTCATCTTTTAAAATAGCTTCAAGAAACATTAGAAGTAAAATAATTTTCTTGCCCTTATGCATAAGAGTATATTGGTTAGTCCTACCATGATATATAGTGTCTTTATCATATTACCATGGTCTACCTAACAATAAAGAACATACTTGCATAGGTACGACATCGCAATCAGTATAACCTTGGTATGAACCAATAGAAAAATGAACTCTCATAATGCGACACCTTTAGCTTACCGCATGAATTAAACCATTGAATGTAGTAAGGACGAGAATGCTATTGTTTGGTCAAGGAAAGCTTCTCAACCATATCGATGCTAGCCAAATTATTGCAACTTCCTCCATCAATAATCACATGACAAGAACACTCATTAATCACAAACTTTGTTTGAAACAGATTGTAGTGTTGATTCTATTCAGCACGTTCTATTTGAGCACTAAGGACACGCTTCGTGATTATGCTCAAAAACTTATCACTTGCTTCAGCTCCAACTCATTCTTCGTCAAGTTCAGATTCATCTTGCTCATCTATAGGGTCAGTTTCAAGAAAGACATGCTCTTCATCAATATCACTAGCTGAAGTATATTCACCATCTTCCCTAACAAGAAGTGCTCGTTGATCTGGGCAGTCTCTCATCATGTGCCCAAAACTTTTACAGTGATGGCATTGTATGTCTTGCATTCTCCCTGTGGAAGCAACCGAAATAGAACTCTTAGCTTGTAGACCTGAAGTTGATTTGCTTGCGTCGGAGGCTCGGGACGTGGGCGTGGTGCTCGTGGTCGTCCACGGATGGAGGAGTGTGGGGGACGGCTAGGAGTGGCAGGGGCAGCAGGGGGTGGCATCCTATGCAAGGACTGTGCCTGATTCTGTTTACCTGTAAAAGAAACTCTAAAAGAGCCTTGGGAACAAGGCTGTCTTCCCTGCACTTCACGTTCTTCTTTGCACGCAATATGGAACAAACGGTTAATAGAATTGTACTCCTTATAATCTAGAATGTCCTGAATGTCGTTGTTAAGCCCTCCAAAAAAATCTAGCCATTTTAGCCTCTTCAGTTTCTTCTATCCCACAACGTAGACAATTGATTTGCAATTCTTGATAGTAATCTTCTACGATGTTTCTACCGTGTTTTAAACATTGTAATTTATTCAACAAATTATGAGAGTAATATGAAGACACAAATCTACGTCTCATAGTTCTCTTCAAGGCATCCCAAGTTCTAGGTATGTGTTGTTCATTGCGGCATAATTTATTCCACCAAATAGATGTAAAATTAGTGAATTCACTAGTAGCAGCTTTAACCCTTTTATTTTCTGGAAATTCATGGCATGAAAATTTTTGGTCTAAGGCTAACTCCCACGTGAGATAAGCATCAGGATCATATTTATCAGCAAAAGGTGGTATGGTGAAATTAATTTTATCAAGTGCATCATCACGATTTTGTACCTCATGTGGTCGCTCTCTTCTCATACCTTAACGATTGAAACGTCGTTGCAAATGTTCACGAGCATTGTCGAGATTGAAATGACCCTTGGACTCCATATCAGCAACGTATGGGATCTCTTCATCTCTTACCTCATCGGCCCATGAGTGAGCAATAGATGGGTCACAGCGTGGTTGTGTAACACCGACAGCAGTGGGGGCGATTGCAGGAGGTGGAGCTCTCTCTAGCTGCTCCACTCGTGTGGCAATCGCCGCAAGATTGTTATTGGTGCGATCTAAAACCATCTCAAGACGCTCCGAACATTGACTCAACAAGCGTAAAAATCTCTGCATGATGACTCTCGTACAAGGCGTGAGAGATGCATCTTCCTCAATGATAGACCTGCTATTCTCCTCTTGTGACCCTGAACCTGCCATTGTTAGTACAAAACAAAGAACAAAACACAGTGTATATGTCCCTATTAACTACTAGGTTCTGGAGGCTCAAACGTCACTTAAGCTTATACCAAGGTCTTACCAATGCAGCAAGGAAGTGGTACAACCGGTGACTGGTTTGTGATGCTCTCACTTATGAATAGACCTACGATTGTGAGGAATGATACCTACTGAGTTAGTAGGAAGTGGAGCTCGGAAGGCTTCAATATGGTAGCAAGGATTAATAACAATCAAATCAGTAATTGCAAGTTGAATAATTATTCAATGTCCTAGTCAATGTTGCTGATCCAAGCCTAGTGAAAGCTAACTAATGAAGCCCAATGTATGCACACACACACGCAACAATCAATGTGACTTGATGTGAGCAAAAGAAAATCTCACACCAAGTGCTAGGAGAGACGCTAGCCCACTACTCAAACTTCTATCTAAGGGCATAAGATTGTTCACAAGATGTAGAGCACAAAAACAGGAATAACGAGCAATGTAAACAACCTCTAGTTTGAGCAGAAACAATAGCTAGTCTCAAAGATGAAAGGGGCAAAGTTTTATATGGGTTATATATGCTCGTTTGAAAGGGCAAGATCTACAACTTTTTAGTTAAGGCAAAACCCAAATTCCGAACGGAAGACCAAGAAAAAGGGCAGAAACAGAAACAGAAAACTTGCAACGCGGGTTTAGATCCAAAGATGGCCGATTTTAGGGGTCTTAACGGATGACTGGTGCAAGATGATCATTTTTTATGCGCCACATCGTTAGCTTTCCAACAAATACAAGAATGTCAAAATGGACACCGTATGCAAAAGTTATGCCCGTTTTACTGAAAGTGTCTTGGAATAAGATTCCTATTCGGATTAAAAACCGACTCGGGCTCAACTTGAAACTGTTATATCTTTTAAACCAGTGGCCCAAACTTGATGAATTTGTTTGTGAAAGCTTGTGGCTATATATAGGAGGTCTCCACCAATTTTTGCTAGTTTTAGGGAAAGTTTGATGTGCTTGTCAATTTTCGGGAAGGAGGGAACTTTTTTCTCCTTTCTCTTTTTTTTCCTCTGTTTTTTCTCTCTTTTTTCTTGTATTTTTTCCTTGAACGACTAAAACCAAACTGATTAGGGTATCCCCTTTTGACTCTTGCTCCTTTCCAAAACTTCAAAACGGCGGCGGATATTGTAGTATGCCGCGGAAGAGAAGGCTTTTGCCGCAGTAGAGACGATGGTTGCCGCGGCAGATGTTTTGGCTGTTGCGATAGTGATTGGTAGCAGATGTGGTTGCCGTAGCAGGGGATGTGGCAGCGGCAGTGGTAGGAGCTGAGGTTGCTGCGGTAGAGAAGATGGTTGCCGCGGCAGGCGTTTTGGGTTCTACGGCCGTGATTGGCAGCGAAGGTAGTTGCCGTGGTAGGGGATGTGCCAACGGCAGTGGCAGGAGCTGAGGTTGCCGCGGCAGGAAGAGGCAGGTGTTTTTAGTGCCGCGGCAGTAATGGCAAGCCGTTTTAGGTGCCGCGATAGGAAGACAATCAAGTCAGATTGATGACCTATGGCAGGAAGATAAAAGACAACAATACAACTAGATAAAGATCAACTAGGCACTAACTAGACTAGAAATCAGCAACTAGAAGCGACGATGCAACCAGAAGGCACAGATTGGTTTGGGATAGGATGAACAAACCCTAATAAATTTTTTATTTTTCATGGCTTTTGTGGACTGTAGATAAAAAATTATCACTGATCAACCTTGAGCTCTAATACCACTTGATGTGCTAATGTTGTACCGATCTTTCAATGAGAAGGATAATTTTGATTGGACGATGATCAACTCTCATGATCCAGGCTACGAACGCAGCACGTATGAACCAAGTAATCGCTGAACTAATCACCAAGTCATTATCAACCAAGCCAAAGACCCGATTGACTTGATCACGAGGATCAATTCCTGCAAGCAATCGAAGAACAAGCAAGAACAAAGTAACAAGCAATCTAAAATTGGAAATATATGAATTGAGTTCACAAAAGTGAGATTCCGCAGAGATTCTTTACAGTTGTTCTAGTCGACACAAGTAAAGAACAAGAGTTTTCACAATAGAGAAACTAAGCAAACGAAATTTAAGAAAACTAGAAGGTGCGGTCTCCTTAAATAGTAGAGAGAAAGCCACGCAAAACTAAGAAATCAGGGGTGGTACTATTTATGATACTGTTCACGTGAACAGTACGCCCGTGAATAGTACGGGCCAAGAGAGGGGGCACCTTCCTCTTAGGCCAAAGCATTATATGGCCCAATTTGGCCCAAACAGGTAATGCAACACCTTCTTTTAGTGATTGTGGTATGCGTAGGATGAATTTGGAGGTAAGACTAAATCCATTGGGAAGAGGACGAGATAAGCTTTCCATCGAATACTTATGATCCTCAAACGAACTTCGTATGTAAAAGTTATGCACATTTGAAGTTAATGATGTTTTCGGAGGTCGAATTTAATCGCACATATTTATCTTTATGATCAGCTCCTAAATTCCTAAGTAAAAAATATCACATGCATTAGGTAGTAGTATATTCTTATTAGAAATAAAATGTACTCCTAGAAACGAAGTTACTTGATAGTTCAGTTGTTGTGTGCGAGCTCTTGTGATTGGACTTTGTAAGTGCATAGGTTCAAATCTATTGATTAGATGTATGAAAATGATGTCCTCATCATATACTTTATTAATTGGAGACCGTTTCTTTTTCTTAACAATGTTGCATGAGTAATTCATTTCCCGGTCGCTAACTAAGGGTACTCCCAATAGTAATTTCTACTTGCTACTAAGATGTTGCCATATCCGATTTTAAGTGATGTGGTTACTTAATATTTGTCAGATTTTTTTGGTTACTTTTGATATATGATGAATTTGAACTTGAAATTTTATATATAGATAGATTAAGTTTAGAAATATATGTAGAAATTTTTAAAACTTTTTTATGATCTTTTTAGTCTAAATGCACTGTAAGTACAATTTTTTCTATGGAAGAGAGGAAGAGGAGAGACAGCTTGTTACTTGTATGATAACAAACTGGGCATTCTAACCAAGAAAAGGGAAGGGAGGGTGGGGAAGTAGGAGAGAGAGACAGGAGGATGGTATATTGGATATTGGTCCTATATAATAATTAATTTATTTTGGATTTTTAAAACAAGCTTTAGTAACAAGTCTCTAAAGTAATAAGTTGTTGGGAGTTGTTTAACAGGCTTTAGGCCATGTTCTTTTTCAGCTTTTGGTTTCAGCTTTGGCTTTTGCACAGTAACTAGCTTTTAAACGAAGTGTCTTTTTAAAATAAGGTTTACTAGTTCATTGTAGTACATATTCTACCGACTTCATTTATATTGGTAAAAACCGTACGTGAGTTTCTATTACTCTGTAATCTCTCGTACGAACATACCAAAAATCATAAGCCGCCGCCAAAAACCATAAGTTTCAGCCGAAAAGAACATGCCCTTAGTATCTAAAATCTTTCTCTCCTCTCTAGTAGTAAGCTAAAGTAATAAGTTGTTGGGAGTGTGCTATGTAGTTATTAATTTTGAAACACATTAGCTATTAATTAACTTATCGTTGCAACTCGTTTCAGTTTCAGCTTCAGCTTCTGGCTTATTTTTCACTATTCATAAACTTCGTCTTTTTCTAAACTTTTGGTTTTTTTGAGCTTTTTTGCCGGTTCTTTTTTACCCGTATTTGTTTGCGCTGCCCATGATGAGCTAATATATTTTTTCTATTTTTAATTTTTTTTAATTTAATTACGTCAAATAAGTCACCTTCAGTTATAGTGAAATTTGATCATTCTGATGCAATTTCATTTATAAGCATGTTTTTTCAATTTCAACCGAGCGGACCTAGAATGTTTTGAACGGACAGGAGCACTGTCATATATTAAAAGCTGCTGCAAACTAAGAATGGTCCCCAGGTATGCATGATGCATCTGATAGCTAGGTAATTGATTGTAATGCTCCGTTTGGTGATTACTCGTATAATAGAGGCATGCTTGATCAAATCAAAAGCAACGCAGCAATGTTCTGTCTCCTAGTGTTAACGTCACTGCAGGCTCGCAATTTCCGAGTATATGTCATTCCGGTGTCATTTACATGTCGTTTCAGCGAGGTGGTTTTGGTTTGCAAAAAAAGTTGTATGGTTTCAATAGTAAGCGACTTTTACAGCAATGTTCCTATTAAAATACTGATTGGTAGGATTTCTAGTGTCATTCTTTTGAGACTCGGTAGAATTTCCATCCGATTACCATCCTAAGAAAAACTTGTAGTATTAATATGAGCAAAAGATGTCAAAAATTAAATTATTAAACTTTTTTCTTGTTCAATGCGTAATGAGTTAACACGATATATATATTTTGGAGTTTGGACTGATGGGAATTAGCCATTTTCGCTTTAATTTTCTATCAAATGTTCTATTTGCCAGTGATCAGACTTGACCTTGCGATGGGAAAAACTTTGACTGGAGTACGCGGAACGTCTTTTCATGGAAAGCAGGAGCATTGCGCCGTGGAGGAATTAAGACTGTTCCAAACAGTTGTTGATTTATGTTTTCTCCGAGCAGCTTCTAGAAGGTAAAAATAGTTTAAAATATATTGAATTTTTAATACGATTTTTTCTTTGTATTATCCGTAGAGAATGGTGTTTTTCTTTTTTTTCTCTCTTTTCTCTTTATTTTTATTTAATTGAATGAGTAAAAAATAGTAACGACTACTGTAAAGCTATTTCAGTCAAAAGACACAAATTATCATAAAAGACCAAATTAAATGGGACCTCAGACTTAGTAGTACCGCGCGAAGCAACAATCCTTCGTTTCTTAATCAGGGCTGTTGTTGAGTAACTAGTGACAGTGATCCTCCCGTAAAATTTCTTTTTCGTGAGAATTGTCTGAATATTTTCTGTTGAGTGGCCAAGATATTTCATTCATACGACTGGCGAGTCCGTGTTTTCTTTCATTCCAGCGTCATATGCCTTTCCTTTCTTTCTTAGAAATAGAAGAATTCCACTGTCTTGCCTCATGCATGCAAAGAGCTTAGAAGCAAAAACAAGGGGCACACCCGATAGTTTATCATAAGTGCTTATTGATTTGTCAGAAGTGACAAAATTTTGGTTATGTACCAACGCAGGGCCTTGGACTAGTTCTTGTTTTGATTGAAGGGAGTAAGGCCCCGTTTGGCACAGCTCCACCACCAGCTCCTTAGAACTGTTTGGAGCTGTTTTGTGCCAAACGGGGTAAAGCAAAATAGCTCCACCTAAGGAGTTCCTTAAAACCTGCTGAGACAAAAGTAGCTCCACCCAAGGAGCTGAAAAAAGTAGCTTCTCCCGGCTCCACTTGTGAAGTAAAAAAAAACAGCTCCACTTGTGAAGTGGAGCCAGCCTCAACTTGTGCAGTAGTCAGAAATACAAAATCTTACGCCTACAGGGCGGTAGTTTGTACAGCAAAACTGGTAGCACAACCGAACTAGCTGCAAACTAACTGTACAACCGAACTGGCTGCAAAACCCAACCTCCGATAACACAAAAATACTTCTGACTTCTACTTAAAAAAGTGAAAATGATTTTTAAAACTGATTTCTTCAAGTCATTTCCAAAAACAGCTTCTCCAGCCGATCGGCCTCTGTTGTCTTCTTCGTGTTCACGTGTTCCAAAAGCTATTTTTTAAGTTTTGTTTCAAAAACCGTTTTTCAAATAAGAAGTACTACCGCACAGAATGCCATTAGGAGAGAAAGAGTATCTCATCGCCGCGTTGTCTCGAGCAGCTCCATGCATCTCCTCCGCTGCCCCGGCCCCCTCCACCACCACCTGCGGGCTGGCGGCACAGTCGCCGCCTCGTCCCACCGAACCTAATTGCCACATCCGTCACTACCACGAGCTCTCCTCTCTCCGCTCCCTCTTGTTCTCCCTTCCGCCCCATCGTCGGGCCATCGTCTCTCTCTGTCCTCCTTCTATACTCGGAAAGAAGGGTGAACCTTTAGTGGAAGAGCTGAATTTCTCTCCTTCGATGTCAGATCTGATGGCAGTACCTTTTTAGGCCATCGGATTTAGTGTGCGGTAGGACTGATGAGGAAGAGTGAGGTGATGGTGACCACAAGTGAGGGAGAACGAGAGGGAGCAAAGAGAGCAGAGCACGTGCAGATACGGGAACGGAGCGGAGCGGACGAAAACTTAGGCCCTGTTTGTTTAGGCTTAGGCTTTTTAGCTTATAGTTTAAAGCCAGCTTTTTGGCTTAAGCAGCTTAAAAGCAGTTAGCTTTTAAGCCAAATTAGGCTATTTGGTATACTGGCTTTTTGATGGGTTGAATGGTGTGGCTTATTACCAGAAAGTCTGAAATACCCTTATTTCAATACGAGAGCAACGAAAAGAAAAATGTACAACATAGAAATTTAGTGAAACACAATTGAACAAGCATTGTTTATTTCATCAAATAACTATCGAAGAGATTGTAATCATGTATTACAACAGCAACATTGCTAGCACAGGATCATTCGTCCATCCGATCGCAGTCCCGATCCGAACATCCTCGCCTCGTTCGCACGACGGCGGGCAAAGATCAGCGGGCGGCGTAGTGCAGCTGCGGAGGCGGCATCGCCGTAGGGCGCTTGTGGTGGCGGCTGGCCCCACATCTGGCGGCTGCTGCGGCGGCGGTTGTGCGTCTTCTTTGTGACCATGTTGCGCGTCTTCTTCTGCGACATCGGCGGGATCGCGCTCACTCACGGCGGCTGCCCGGCTGAGCCCTACGGGGCGGCGCCATGCCGGGCTGTGGCTACGACAGTGGGGGCTACTGCATCATGGCGAGAGGTCCTAACCCTAGAGATAGAGAGAGGAGATGCGATCGGTTCCGACTATATATACCAATGGCATTTGCGCGTAATTTTTTTGAAGTTCAGTGGCAAAGCATTATTTTCATTCCGCAAAAGCCAAAAAAGCTCCTTTCAACTAGCTTTTAGCTTTTAGTTATATAGTGACTTTTGGTTTTTTTAAAAGCCTAGTACAAAAGCCATTCATTTGTTTAGACTTAGATTTTTTAGCTTATAAACCACTGAAAAAGCCAAAACAAACTGGGCCTAATTCTGTTGAAAGGCTTTTGTAGATCCGTTGTCGGCTCTCCCGTCGGACTACGGGGTCACCTCGTCGTCTGGGTGGGCCTCTCCTCCCTCTCTCGCGCCCTCGCCCTCGCCCGGTCCGCGTGCTCCTCCCGATCGCGCCAGGTGAGTTCCCGAGCCCTTCTCTTCCCTTCCTTTCCCCTCCGTCTCTACTTTACAATGTTCGTTGTTTCCCTAGGGTTTACCATGCTCGTTGTTTCCCTAGGGTTCTCTGCTCGGGGGCCATGGCGGGCTCCACGCGCCGCTGCCGTCTTCGCGGCCCCCGCCGCCGCCCGGCGGTGGGAGCGGCGGGTTCGCTTTGGGGAGCCGGGCTGCGGCGGCCAACGGGGTGTGGAAGGTCGCGGACTGGAGGTGCCTGCTCGCCAACTCGCAGTTCCGGCGGCTATTCTCCAACCAGTCGAAGAAGAGTAAGCTTTCTCTGCGGGTTTAGGTGGTCGTTTGAACCGCTTAGTGACCCTGTTTATAATGTGGCCCTTCATGATTTAGATTATGAGAAGTACTTGCCAAAGGAGAAGGAGAAGCCGGAAGGGGATGGGAGCGACAAGTCGAAGAGTAAGTTGTGGTTTAATTTGCATTGCACACTTGTGTAGAGATATGGTTACTTTGCTGTGTGTACTTCAGAATAGTTTGTAAATCGTGTAGGTTTTCTTACGTCACTACCAACTTGACTTTCGCAATGACTTATATGGACAACGCTCCGCTAACACTAGGCTAACATAACTTTGTGATTTGTACACCTATTGCCTGGGTTTTGGTATATTTATACTAGAAATCAGTGCTAAGCAGATGATAAACAGATCTTTTGCAGTAAAACTAGATAATGGATGAAGCGCTATGCTCAGTAATAGTTCATAGTTGGGGGAATCCATTATGATGTTTTACCAAACTTATCTTATTGCACTAATATCCCCAACAGTATTGAAATATCATATATAAAAGATAATATTGGTGTGTTAGTGCTACATTTGCCAGCGCTCGCCTCTGAAGGAGTGTACTGGCATGAACATTACGAATTTGCCTGCAATTTTGAAATTTTGATGTGGCTGAATGTATTTGGCCCTTATACCTTTGCATGCAAGCCATGCACTTAATGTGGTCACTTCTTCTCTGCAGAGGCATCCAATTCTGGTGATCAATTGATTTTCAGGAGAATACTGTGAAACTATTCGAAGGCATCCTTGCTCCTCTACTCCTTCTCAGCCTATTTCTATCATCTAGATGATCAATGGAACTTTCAGGAGAATACTGTGAAACTATTCGAAGGCATCCTTGCTCCCCTACTCCTTCTCAGCCTATTTCTATCATCTGTATCTCACAGTACATCTCAGCAGCAGGAGGTACTCTTCTTACTGGCAAACCGACTGTAAAACATGCTTATAATAGTTCATTACTTGTTTGTTTCATTGTGTTATTTACCTGGTCTCTTGTGCATAGAAGATAACTGGTAGCCAAATCTGCATGTGCTTTCTTCAAGGTCTCAACCATTGATGCGCCCTGCAAATATCAGAAAAGAGTTGTTTCATTCTGTGCGGTGTACTGGTGTATGAGTTAAATGCTAATGGCCATTTTTTCGAACAAGGCTTCCCTGTTCCCTTCTCATGTTCCCATGGCACGTGGCGCACATCCAGCTGCTCTCCACCCTTTCCTGTGGGCCCAGAAATGCAATCCAACAGAGTGGAGAGATACATGTGTGTAGGGGACAGGAATAGGGACACAGAATGGGAACAGGGAAGCCATTTTCCATTTTTTCAGCTTCCAGTTTTGAGTAGTGTCAGGCAGTTGTAAAAAATATTAACTTTCTTGAAAATTTTATTTGGTGGTGCAGTCTAGCAAAGTGGTAGAGAAAACATTTGTGCTTTCACCTTTAGATGTTCTTAGTTTATGGGTATTTGTAACACACATATGATTAATTAGCAATCCCTAAAGTAGTAGATGATTGAAAAGAGGTAATTGCATAGCTGTGCTAATGGAGAGGGTGTGCTATTGCTATCAAGCCATAGGATTAATGTGATTCTTTGGCACAACAAAAATCCAAGAAATTGACAACTGATGGCATATCCTACTATCCTAGTTAAGATTGTGATCTAGGGCATTGTTACCATGTGCTTTATATTTTTTATCCCCAGTTAATATGAATGCAATACGGTGGGTAATGTACCTCCCATTAATTAATCAATATGATAGAAGTAGAACTATATCACACTGCAGTTACCTATATGTTTCCTTTTTGTCTGTACGGAACTGTTTCTTTTACTAGTCCATTATAACTTGTAAAGCTCATTTGCTTCTAACGTTTGCAGATAAGCTTCAATGAATTCAAGAATTAAGTTATTGGAACCTGGGTTAGTTGACCACATTGTTGTTTCAAACAAATCAGTTGCAAAGGTTATGTCAGGAGTTCACCTTCAACCAACCAAAGCCAGGATAGTGATATCCATATCACTACCAGTCATCTCCCTGGAAGAGAGGCTCCTAGCAGATACAAGTATTACTTTAATATTGGAAGTGTTGACTCCTTTGAAAGGGAGTTAGAAGAGGCCCAGGAAGCGTTGGGTATCGATCCACATGATTTGGTTTGAGGAAATGCTGAAGTTTGCCCCAACAGTTTTCATTACTGAATTAATATATTTCATGGGGAAAAGGCTTCAGAGTGGATATAGTATTGGTGGTCCTGGGAAAGGTGGCCATATACTTTCAATATGGGAAAAGCTCAAGTGACAAAGATGGATAAAAATTCCAAAAACAAGTTTAGCTTTCTGTCTGCTATTTCATTCCATGGCTACATCTGTAAAAACTAAAAAGATCATGTTGTGGTAGTTCAGGAGCCTTGGCTTGGTTCATCAATCATCATCACCAAAAGATCAGCAAAGCTGGAAAATATACATATAATCCAACTCAAGTAATCCTTGTTTTGTTGTACGTTTCAGGTGTTCTTTAAGGATGTAACTGGCTGTGACGAAGCCAAACAGGAAATCATGGAATTTGTTCATTTCCTGAAAAATCCCAAGAAATATGAAGAACTGGGAGCTAAAATACTGAAGGGTGCTCTTCTTGTGGGCCCCCCTGGCACAGGAAAGACTCTCCTTGCTAAAGCTACTGCAGGCGAGTCTGGTGTGCCTTTCTTGTCTATTTCTGGTCCAGACTTCATGGAAATGTTTGTTGGTGTTGGACCATCCAGGGTGCGAAGCTTATTTCAAGAAACTAGGCAATGTGCACCTAGTATTGTATTTATTGATGAAATTGGTGCAATTGGTCATGTGAGAGGCCGCGGAGGGTTTTCTGGTGGAAATGATGAGCGCGAAAGCACATTGAACCAGTTGCTTGTAGAGATGGATGGGTTTGGAACTACATCTGGAGTAGTTGTTCTTGCTGGTACTAATAGACCTGACACCCTGGATAAGGCTTTGCTAAGGCCAGGAAGATTTGATCGTCTGATAAGTATTGATAAACCAGACGTAAAGGGTCGTGATCAAATATTTCACATATACCTTAAAAAGCTCAAACTGGACAAGGAACCATCATTTTATTCACAAAGATTAGCTGCTTTGACACCTGGATTTGCTGGAGCTGACATTGCCAATGTTTGTAATGAGGCTGCTTTAATTGTTGCAAGAAGTGAGGAGATACTGATTACAATGCAGCTTTTTGAAGCTGCAATTGGTAGGGTAATTGGGGGCTTGGAGAAGAAAAATAAGGTAACTTGTCAAAGTACCAATTTGTCATTTTTCATCTGCCAATTGATTTTCCAAATTTACATCAAGATTTGTGTTCCCTGACTGACACAGAGACAATGCTTGTCCATGATGCTGGTAGAATAAGACTACACAATTGCATGAAAAATGTCAAAAAATATTGTATTATTGGGCTCCCCTACTCTTCTTTTATCTCACTCATTGATCCATGAAAGCAGCAAGTTACATTTGTAACTTGTGTATGAACTATTTTTTTATATCTATGTCATCTTAGATTAAGGTTGATCAAAATCATATTTTTGCTTATGTGGTGACAAGGTGGGAGTGTGAATCCGGTTTGTTTATTCCACTTGTTAAGTGTAATCAAATTTAATTGTAATTATACAGAAAAACTACATATTTGTTAGAATGTACCAACCCTAAGCAGAATTAAGTGCCATTGCATTGGATGAGCTAGCCAGTGCCAATAATACATGGAGCACAACTATTTAAAGCTACACCTTACTTTTATATGATGTAATTAATTGAGCTATGGACAATTGGACATCGTACTGATATTCATATTAATTGACTATGCACTTATTGATCTGTCTGTAAGTCATTAGCAAACTGGAGCGCCAAACTGTTGCTTACCATGAATCTGGTCATGCTGTTGCTAGATGATTTTTGGAGCATGCAGAGCCACTCCTTAAAGGTCACAATTGTTCCTCGTGGAACCGCTGCTTTAGGGTTCACTTAGTATGTGCCAAATGAGAATCTTTTGATGACCGAAGAACAGATTTTTGACATGACTTGCATGACACTAGGTGGCCGAGCTGCGGAGGAGGTACACTATACTTTATAGATCTTCGTATAACTCAGTTTTATATTAAAAGCAAGTGATGTACTTGTGCTTTTTTTTGCAGGTTTTGAATGGGAAGATCTCGACTGGTGCTCAAAATGATCTGGAGAAGGTTACTAAGATGACTTACGCCCAGGTTGCGGTATACGGCAGGGTTCAAAATCCCAGCAGTTACCGGCCGGTAACCGCCGGTTACCATTTTACCCGTGGAGACCAGTAACCGAAAAAACCGACCGGTATGAATTTTTGTTTTTCAAAATTTTGCCTGTTTTTTTCGGTTACCGACCGGTTTTTCCGGTTACCGGTTTTAAAACATCTCAAAATTCAAATTTTGATTTTCAAATTGTGACCGGTTTTTTGCCGGTTACCGTTACCGGCCACCGACCGGGATTTCTTCCGGTTCCGGTTTTTGGAACCTTGGTATACGGCTTCAGTGAAAAGGTTGGGCTTCTTTCTTTCCCTCAAAAGGGAGAATGGTTTTGAAATGAGCAAGCCGTATCGCAGCCAGACCGACACTGAGGTGAGGGAATGGGTTGCTAAGGCCTATGATAAAACTGTTGAGCTGATAAAGAAGCACAAGGAGCAAGTTGCACAAATTGCCGAGCTGCTGCTTGAGAAGGAGGTCCTCCACCAGGATGATCTAGTTCGGGTTCTAGGGGACGCCCATTTAAGACAGCCGAGCCAACTAATTATGATCGCTTCAAACTAGGTTTCCAAGATGAAGATAGCAATAATGCTGAAGTTGATCCATTGTCATCCCTTGGCGAGGTTGTGCCAACATAACTTGGACAAAATGTAGATGCATATTACATCTTTATTTCACTTTTTTTTTGTATTTTCTTTGGCATGAGAAGCTGTATAAAGAAATGCCTTTGTCATGGCCTTTGTTTTTTTTGCCAAATTGAAATGTAGTCGGCTTTCCATAGGTGATCCTCCTGTCGAATCTAGAACCAGTGGGAGTTCACGATTTGTCCCTGCAATTGGCACCAAGAAGTGTCCTGAGGTTTGTTGAATCCTGTTACTGGCACCAGTGTGATGAACTGGTGTTCAGTGTTCACTGTTGAGCCAGTCTGATGGAGTATATTTGTTTTCCTTAGTTTGACGGTTTTGATACATTCTTTTTCTTCTTTTTTGTAGGACAGGAGGTTTTGATTAATTATTAAACTCCAGTTTATTTATCTTGCTCCAGACATGAATCAAAAAATTTACTAACCAGTTGTATCTTTTGGGAGCTCTAATGAAATAAATACATTTGTTTGCAGAAATATAATCATTACATATATCATGTTTAAAGTGCAAGTATTCACGTTGTTGCGAAGTCTTCCAGACAAGGAAGTACGTTGAAAAAGACGGTGCAGATTTTCTATCTGAAAAGTTCCTGATGGGAAGCACCACCAGATGCTGCGCCTAAAATCTGAGAAATTAACCGGCAAGTCAGGCACAACATATACCCGTCCCTATCCAAGAATTCTAACATGTATGTTACATTCGTTAAAAGGAGATAAAAAAGACCTAGAATGTTGAGTGGTATACCTGGCTTACGTTTCAAGTGTACCTTTTCAGCCATGCCCATCCGTTGCGGGTTGTGAACATTGAAAGGAAGGAAAGCAAGATGTGGGGTCGGGTCAGGCATCCTTCTCTTCCTTTGGAGACTTGGGGGTAAGATGAACAGTTCGAATACAACACCCCGACCAAACCATCCACAGGAGACGTATCTGCTAACCAGCCCAGCTTACAAATTACGAATCTCCCAGTTTCATATTATATAAATCGTGCAGGCCAGACCATTTGTGGACGATGTGAATGTGTTGCCAATCAAGTAGCAGACTTAGACTACCTTCCTCCAGCTCAGGTCGTTGTCTACGCTAGCCCCAGTCCCTTGGCATGCAAGGATATGGTAGGAGCCTAAAGAAAAATTTGTGATTAGCAACAGGTCCAGTTGGTCTCACATCTGACCTTTAGTTTCAAAGCGAAAATTCAGCTACTTCTGATTTAACACATTTCCGATGGTTAGGTGTAAAAATGGAACAAAACCTCGGAAGATATGTAACTTGGTAAAAAAGTTTCATATCTAGTTAGTTCAACATCAGTACCTTTTTAGAAGTGTTAGGAAGTAAAATGCGGAGTTCCTTACGTAACCCCAAGTACTGCGTTTTAGGCCCAGTTTGAAATGCAAGAATTGAAAAACACAGAAATAGAAAAACAACAGGAATTGAGGTGGCATGTCTAATGAATTCCTACAGGAGAGAAAAGAATTGCTCTAAATGGTCATTTAGATACTTTACAGGAAAAACAAATTTTCATGAGGTTAGACCTCATGTTTGTTTTCCTCCAAAATTTCTCTAGATTGAGCCATTCCAAAGGAATCATAGGGGCTTATTCCTTTGTTCCAAAGGGCCACATAGGAAGTGTTTCAATTCCTACAAAATTCCTTTGTTCCAAACGTCCCCTTAAAGGTTGCACAAAACCGCAAGTAATTTGAATGGAAGCCAAGGTCCTGACGCTGTAGCTCTGGCTCATGACAAACGGCGGTGACAACAGTGGCCAGAGATGGTGTGGACGTGGGTGTTGACAGGGAGCTCTTGCCTGATATTCGAATTGCTTGTGATTTTGTGTAATGTCTTAGGCCGAAATATCAGGGGGTTAAGTACCACTTACCAGTCACCTAAGGTTTTCTACAATCTGTGCCACAATTACTGGAGTTTTCCTTGATTAAATCACACTTCATATGGTTTAGTCAACACAAAATTTGTGAGCTATAAATTTTTCTGTTGTGGTATGAGCACAACAGTGGATACAAAGTACCTTTTTCCCCTGGAGAGATAGACTAAGAGAGCTAGAGAGCCAACAAAAGAGCTGGTGGGTAGCCCAAAATGAGTGGTCTGGCTATCTTGTTCCCCTCTTAGGGGTTTATATATATGAATGGGTAGGATAAAAAATCTCATCCTACTGCTTAATAATTACAAAAGGTAAGGATAAATCAGTACATTTCCTTCTATACACAGTAATATGCTATTGGGTTTGTTCCATGCCCAGTAGCTAAACCTAACAGATGTAAGGGCTAGGCACCCCCACAACAGTATACACAGAGGTCTTGACGGCGAGCTGACGTGACTAATTAACTACCCGCCCCAACCCCCCATCCCACGATAATAAGCACGGAGGTCCCAAGGTACGAGTTGAAGCAATTGCTTGCTTGAGCCCACGGGGGTCTGAACGCTTTGAGCATCCCAGGACCGGATTCTCCTTTCACTCATGAAGCCATAACCGTTCCCATAGAGGTAGCCTCTTTGAAGCAGGTAGCATATGGAGGCGAAGCTGGGGTGTGGTTGCCCCTTTTAGGCGATGCCTACTAGGAAGTTGGTGAAGTCCCCGTAGGCAGCCGGAGCCGTCCCGTCGAGGTTGAGCCTCTGACACAGGCAACGAAGTTCCATGTCGAAGCCACAAAACACTTGGCGGGGTGAAGACTTGAAGCGCGAGCTCAGTCCCCCACCCTTTGAATGGACATCGACGAAGTCAGCGGCGGGACGAAGTCTTGAAGCGCGCGCTTTCCATCCTCCCACCACTTGAACAGGCGTCGACGAAGTTGCAACCATGAGATGGTCGTAGAATGACACACGACTACATCGATCATGGCATGGTCGTGGGTGTCGACGAAGTCGCGACCACGATGTGGTCATAGAATACCTCATGACTGCATCGATCATGACGTGGTCATGGGCATCGACGAAGTCCAACCATGACACAGTTGTAGAATGCCTCACGACTGCGTCGATCATGACGTGGTCATGGGCATCAACAAAGTCGGCAGTAGGGTGAATACTTGAAGCGCGCACGCTCCATCCATCACCCTTTGGACGGGCCTCGACGAAATCAGTAGTAGGGTGAAGTCTTGAAGAATGCGTGCTCCATCCTCCCATTGCTCAGACGGGCATCGACGAAGTCGCGACCGTGAAGTGGTTGTAGAATGCCACACGACTACGTTGAACATGGCGTGGTAGTGGGCGTCGATTAAGTCGCAACCATAAGGTGATCGTAGATGCCCCATGACTACATCAATCATGACGTGGTTGCGGGCATCGACGATGTCAACGGTGGGGCGAAGACTTGAAGCACGCATGCTCCATCCCCCATCCTTTGGATGGCGTCGACGAAGTGGGTGACGAATAAAAATTAAAGTGCATGCGCTCCATCCTCCCATCGCTCGGACGGGCGTCGATGATGTCGTGACCACAAGATGGTCATAGAATGCCGCACGACTATGTCGACCAAGACGTGGTCATTGGCGTTGACAAAGTCACGACCACAAGGTGGTCATAGAATGCCTCACGACGGCATCGATCATGACATGGTCAAAAGTGTCGACAAAGTCGCGACCACGAGGTGGTTATATAATGCCTCACGACTATGTCAATCATGACGTGGTTGTGAGCATTGACAAAGTCAATGATGGGTGAAGACTTGAATCGCGCGTGCTCGTCCCCCACCCTTCAAATGGGCATCAATGAAGTTGGCGGTGGAACAAAGACTTGAAGCGCGTGCACTCCATTCCCCACCCTTTAGACGGGCATTGATAAAGTCACAACCATGAGGTAGTCATAGAATGTCGCACGACTACACCGATCATGGTGTGATCGTGGGCATCGATGAAGTCACGACCACGAGGTGGTCGTAGAATTTCTTACGACGCGTCGATCATGACATGGTCATGGGCATCGATGAAGTCGTGACCACGAGGTAGTTGTAGAATGCCTCACAACTACGTCAATCATGACATGGTCTTGGGTGTTGATGAAGTCAGTAGTGGGGCGAAGACTTGAAGCATAGGCGCTCCATCTCCCACCTTTCGGACGGGCGTTGACAATGTTAGTGGCAAGATGAAGACTTGAAGCATGCACACTCTATCCCCACCCTTCGGACGGGCGTTAATGAAGTCGATAGAGACGAAGCCTTGAAAGCACGCACGCTTCGTCCTCCCATCGCTCGACGGCGTCAACAAAGTCGCAACCACAAGATGGTCATAGAATGCCGCATGACTACGTCGATCTTGGCATGGTCATGGCGGCGCACTTTGGACATGCGTCGATGAAGTCGCGACCACAAGGTGGTCGTGGAATGCCTCATGACTTCATGGATCATGTCATAGTCATGGCGTTGATGAAATCACGATCATGAGGTTGTCGTAGAATATCTTATGACTACATCGATTATGACATGGTCGTGGGTATCGATGAAGTTGGTGGCAAGGTAAAGACTTGAAGCGTGCACACTCTATCCCCCACCCTTTGGACGGGCGTCAACGAAATCATGACCATGAGGTGGTCATAGAATGCCACACGACTACGTCGATCATTACATGGTCGTGGGCATTGATGAAGTCGTGACCATGAGGTAGTCGTAGAATGCCTCACGACACGGGTGTTAGTGAAGTCACGACCACGATGTAGTCGTAGAATGCTTTACGACTACATTGATCATGACGTGGTTGTGGGTATTGACGAAGTCAGCAGCGGGACAAAGACTTGAAGTGCGCTCACTCCGTCTCCTACCCTTTGAATGGGCATTGGCAAAGTTGGCACGAGGGACGAAGACTTGAAGCGTGCAGGCTTTGTCCCCCACCCTTCGGACTATTGTTCGATGTCATTAGCGTGGCGAACTCCCTGGTAGGACACGTAAAGCGCACGAGGCTCACTAGGGTTATCGCTAGTGCAAGGGACTCTCTGGTTGGATGCGTGAGCGTGCGCAACCACGCATGCTCCATCCCCACGCCTCCCATCCTTCGGAGCTGAGTCGGTGAAGTTGGTGAGAGGGCTTCCTTCCCAGACGACCGAGCATGGTAGTGGCGCCTGAGGAAGGGTACCTTCGCTAGTGCCCGCACCACGCGATTTATTTATACTCCATAGAATGGCTCGACACACACTTGGTTCCCTGTGCATTATACTCCACAGAGTACACCGAGGCTGAAGCCACCATGCGATTTTTTCTATACTCCATAGAGTGGCCCAGGACACATAAGGTTCCCAATGTTTTATATACTGCAGAGTATGCTGGGGCATGAGGCCACGGTACGATTTGTTTATACACCGTAGAGTTGTCCGGGATGGCTAAGTTCCTAATGCTTTATACTCCGTAAAGTATGCCAGGGTGCGAGGCCACCATGCGATTTATTTATACTTTGTAGAGTTGCCCAGGACGGCTAAATTTTTGGTACTTTATACTCCACACAGTACGTCGGGGCGCGAGGCCACTGTGCGATTTATTATACTGCGCAGAGTACGCTGTGACCGAAGCCACCGTGTTATTTTTATACTCCGTAGAGTGGCCCAAGATACACGGTTTCACGGCGCTTTATATTCCACAGAGTACGCCAGGGCGCGAGGCTACCGTGCGATTTTTTATACTCCGTAGAGTGGCCTGGGACACACGAAACTCCTGACGCTTTATACTACGCAAAGTACGCCGAGACGTGAGGCCACCATGCGATTTAAGTACAAATCAGATCGAATAGCAACCTAACAGGAAAGCTAAAACTAACAAGTGCCAAATATCATGCATGTATGCTATACGACCAGTTTGAAGCTTCTCTACCTTCTTACCGGTCGAAATCCAACGGATCTCTCTCATGGCAATGACTCTTCCTCGCGTAGCTTCTTGCGCGTTCTCCACAGACGGTGCAAACTATTGTGGTATGAGCACAACAGTGAGTATAGGGTACCTTTTCCTCCTAGGAAGATAGACTAAGAGAGCTAGAGAGTCAACAGAGAGAGCTGGCGGGTAGCCCAAAATGAGTGGTCTAGCCATCTCGTACACCTCTTAGGGGTTTATATACATGAATGAGGTGGGATAAGAAATTTCTATTCTACCACTTAATAATTATAAAAGATAAGGGTAAATCAATATATTTCTTTCTATACATAATAATATGCTATTAGATTTGTTCTAAGATTCAGTAGCTAAATTTAACGAGCGTAGCGGCTGGCACCCGCAACATTTTCTATTTTGGAAGAAAACGTGAGCCAAATTAATTTGTTCACTCAAGTCGATAAGAAAGCGTCGCCCAGTAAGTCAATAAATATCAATGATCCTTCCCGTGGTACTATATATTTGCATTGCAGCATAATAGTCGCCATTCTGCGTGTTAATTAAGTCATGAAAAGGCTAAGGGGATGGTCAAGATGACATACAAACAGATCAGTGGTTGACTTTAGCCACACTCCGAAGCTAGAGCCAAGCATGGCCCCTCCCACAGTGTTGCCTTGGGCGACCTCGTGCTCAATAACCAATCATGCACCAAATAAAGCTTAAGCGATTGAAGCACGTCTCGACGGAAATGCCAGAAGCGTACAGATTAACTAATCTTGTGCCATGCATGCTCTCCCCCTCTAGTATATATAGACACCTCGAGGGAACACCTAGCATCTCAAAACACATCCGTGGCCATTAGCCATCGAGAGCTCAGACAAGTGTACGTAAGTCGAGAGCTCAAGAAGGCATAAAAAATGGCTTTCTCCTACCTTCTACCTTCCTCTGTCCTCATCGCCGTGCTAATGCTCTTCTCCATCAGCGTGGCGGAGGGCGCCACCAGGGAGTACCAATTCGATGTAAGTGGGTGCGACGTGCATGCAGTGCTACCGCCGCACGCTCTCAAGCTAATTCTTTGCGCTTCTCTTACCTGCACGGTATTAATTAGAGGCACGCAGAGCCCCCTCGATAATGCAGCGTTGCAATAATGCAGGTGCTAACGGTGAACGTGACACGGCTGTGCAGCAGCAAGAGGATCGTGACGGTGAACGGGCAGTTCCCCGGCCCGACGGTCTTCGCGAGGGAGGGCGACCTCGTCGTCGTCCGGGTCGTCAACCACGCCTCGCACAACATGAGCATCCACTGGTACGTGCGCGCGCGCGCGCCACCCTAGCTAATCACTTGCAGCTGGCATAGAGAGTTTACGATCGAGCAAATCGTTCGCAGGCACGGCGTTCGGCAGCTGCGGAGCGGGTGGGCGGACGGGCCGGCGTACATCACGCAGTGCCCGATCCAGCCAGGGCAGAGCTACGTCTACAAGTTCACCATCACCGGGCAGCGCGGCACGCTGTGGTGGCACGCGCACATCTCCTGGCTCCGCGCCACCGTCTACGGGCCCATCGTCATCCTCCCCAAGCCCGGCGTCCCTTACCCGTTCCCCGCGCCGTACAAGGAGGTTCCCGTCATGTTCGGTACGTACGTACATACATATGTATGTATGTACATGGAGTGTGGTGTGCAAAGTAAATACTCCATGGTGGTAGTTAAGTTTATGCATAGGAAATTAATGACCGACTTTATTGGCTTGTTTTGGGTGTAGGTGAATGGTGGACGGCGGACACGGAGGCGGTGATCAGCCAGGCGCTTCAGACGGGCGGAGGCCCAAATGTCTCTGATGCTTTCACGATCAATGGGCTCCCAGGGCCTCTCTACAACTGCTCTGCCAAAGGTTGTGTGCTTTACAAGCATGCCCGACTCTGCATACACAACTATATATGAATCGAACTATATACTTATCGAACAAGTTGGCTGCATGCATGCGTGTGTCATGCAGACACGTTCAAGCTGAAGGTGGAGCCTGGGAAGACGTACATGCTCCGCCTCGTCAACGCTGCGCTCAATGACGAGCTCTTCTTCTCCATCGCCGGTCACCCGCTCACCATCGTCGAGGTCGATGCCGTCTACGTCAAGCCCTTCACCGTCGAGACCCTCATCATCACCCCCGGGCAAACCACCAACGTGCTCCTCACAACCAAGCCGTCGTATCCCGGCGCGACCTACTACATGCTGGCCGCGCCCTACTCCACCGCGTCGTCCGGAACCTTCGACAACACGACCGTCGCCGGCATCCTTGAGTACGAGAACCCCAGTTCCCACTCCACCGCGGGCTTCAACAAGAACCTTCCGGTGTTCAAACCAACCCTGCCACAGATCAACGACACGAGCTTCGTTGCCAACTTCACCGCCAAGCTCCGCAGCCTCGCCACGGAGCAGTACCCTGCGGCCGTGCCACAGGAGGTGGACAGGCGGTTCTTCTTCACGGTCGGGCTGGGCACGCACCCTTGCGCCGTTAATGGGACGTGCCAGGGGCCCAACGGGAGCCGGTTCGCGGCGTCCGTGAACAACGTCTCCTTCGTGCTGCCCACGACGGCGCTGCTGCAGTCGCACTTCACCGGCATGTCCAAGGGGGTGTACTCGTCCAACTTCCCGATCGTGCCCCTGTCGCCGTTCAACTACACGGGGACGCCGCCGAACAACACGAACGTGTCCAACGGGAGCAAGCTGGTCGTGCTGCCGTACGACACCTCCGTGGAGCTTGTGATGCAGGGCACGAGCATCCTTGGCGCCGAGAGCCACCCGTTGCACCTGCACGGCTTCAATTTTTTCGTGGTCGGGCAGGGGTTCGGCAACTTCGACCCGGTGAACGACCCGTCCAAGTACAACCTCGTCGACCCCGTCGAGCGGAACACCGTCGGCGTGCCGGCGGCCGGGTGGGTGGCCATTCGCTTCCGTGCAGACAATCCAGGTGAGAATTACTCATTCTGCTCACCGATTAATAGGAACATTACAACGGTTCAAGACAATCCAGGTGAGAATTACTCATTCTGCTCACCGATTAATAGGATCATTACAACGGTTCATGCAGTGCAAAAATAAGACCAGCGTGACATATAACATTACTAAAGAGGCTGAGTTCTGAATAAGCAAACATGAGTTGTGGAGAATCCTAATTGCTTCTTTTCACGTGTGCAGGGGTATGGTTCATGCATTGCCACTTGGAAGTGCACGTCAGCTGGGGCCTGAAAATGGCATGGCTGGTGCAGGACGGAAGCCTCCCCAACCAGAAGCTCCTCCCTCCGCCGTCCGATCTACCAAAATGCTAGAAGATATACGGAATTACATGTCACCAGGGACGGCCGTGATCGACCGGCCGTTCATACGTACAGAGACCGCGTCTTCTCCAATTTCCCATAGGATATTCCTCTGCTTTTGCTTTGCATGCGTTCTCAATTGCTTGCTTGTGTTGCGCGCGGTTGGTGCTATGCAATGCTTAGCTGTTGTGAGAGCCATGGGCAGGTTTCTTGATCAGAGGCAAGGCCTTTTAATTTTGGACTGCTTATTAATTGCCATCTTTTGTAACATGTGCGGGAACTGGATCATACATGTCTAATAATTTGTACCAGTATTTGATTTTCTTTGAAGAAATAATATTTTTTGTAAATTACCAGTACTTTGATTTGGGGAGGGCAACAGAGCACTATACCGTTCCAATGGTATAGGGTCCTAAAGCTGAAACTTGAAGTTTCAAAAGGTGCTCAAGTTTTAAATATTGTAAGTTTCAAAAGGTTTCAAAGTCTGAAACTTAACTTCCAACAGATTTTAAATCTGAAACTTCATGTTTCATACGTGAGTTTTCAAGTTTCAAATGGTACTCAAGCAGGCCGAACTAGCTCACTTGTCCCCTATGTACATAGGTGCCAGAGTCTGCCATCTACCTTTTGACTGAGTGCCGCTACATGAAAACGGTCTGGAGCACCGTGGCATGCTTGTGATTCGTTTAATCCGACTGCCTGGCGCACCTACTCTTCGGTCCGAGACTGATGGGAATCGGTTCTCCTTATGTCTAGTGCACCGCAAAAAGCAATAGCAACACTCATGATGCTTGCCACTTGGCAAATATGAAAGGAGCAGAATGCTAGAATCTTCCAGTCCACTCAAACGTTTCTGGTGCATTTGTTTGCCGCCATAAAAGAGGAGACCGGTGCCTGGGTCCTAGCAAGGGGAAAAGGCTAATGGAGCTATTAATTGCCCTGTAACACTGTAGGATCGTCGATGGCAATCAGAGGGGGGGTGAATGATTGCAGCGCACAGCGGAAACTTTTTCTAAAATCTACTGTTTGTTTTTTTACTAATCACAGAGAAAAAAACAGATAGAAAAAAATAAGAAAATTAATTTCAGATCAACGATAGAACATGTGACTGTGTTCGGCCAAAGCAAACAAAACAAGACTTCTGTTGCTATTAGTTCTTGTCTTTGATCTTGCACACGAATCGGAAAACTAGTTGATTTTTTTAATGACTAATGCGCCAGACCGAAGCAAAAAGCATGGGACATAAATAACTATAGCCGCCACATGTCGATTTCTCATGAAAATAAAACTCTACTCCAATATGTAGCCAATATTTAATCTTTATACCAACCAGCCTCATTAGCAAACCTCATTAACACTAATTATGTCTAATCACAAAAGGACAATACGGCCAATTAATGCATGCATGTTAATAAAATATTAAATATTGCTCACTTGATTCAATGCTTGTCAGGAGGTCTCTCTGCATGTGCACGTGATGGAGTAGATCAAAACTTGCACCGATGGAAGCCGTGCGATAGATGCTGTGCTGTTATGCTTTTGATCAAGACGTGACGACGCGTCGATGCTGCTGCTGGGTTGATGCGCCGTTTGCCCGAGCGGTGAAGAAAGCACGCCACGCTGCCGATCGCGCTTCAGAATAAAAATCAGAACACGCCGTCGAACTCATCCATCAGCGAAAAAGCAAGATGCGACGCCACCAAAAACCGTGCGCCTCACGGCCGCCGGCCCTAACCCTTTTATAACATATCCATAAATCCCCAAATAAACTTACAAACAAACTCAAACCCTAATACAACTCATCCTAGGCCTTTTTGCCTCAACCAGGCCTTTTGGCCCACTATTTTTCAAGGGACCCGAAACCCTTCCTAACACGGGTTTTTTTCACACTCCCGACTTTTCAACTCATCACATGTCGAAGCCTCCAGGACCGCACCTCCCGTAGCTTCTCCACGCACAATCCACCTTTAATCTCCATGTGCCCCAAGCATGAGCCCGATCATCCCATGACATCCTCGACCGTCTGAACCTCGGATCTCCCTATCCTAGTCCCGGTCCTCCTCGTCACCGACCACGATCGCCTCCATGCTCAACCTGCACATGCAAAGACCAAAGAACATTCTTCCGGCACAAGTTCGTCCAAACTTGACCAACATCAATCCGCACACACGCAACACACTCACATAACGCCGTTAAACAAAATTACCAAATATTCATCATCACAAATTAACCATTGTCAATTATTCATCACGACAATATTATAGACCTGGCCACATGGTCTAACAATCTCCCCCTTGATGAATACATTGACAACACCACAAGATTGTATGGTGAATTAGCTTCAAATAAATATAAGTGAAGAACCGAAGCCGAAAAAGCACCGAAGCCGAAAAAGCATTTTGTAAGCCATAAATCTCAAATCTCTCCCCCTCAACACAAGAGAGGTAATTTTATCAAATGTCTCCAATTTCTCACAAAGCACATCAAATCTCTCCCCCTTTGGCAATGTAATCATCAAGAAAATTCATAAAAGGAACAATTCTAAGAAGGAGCAATGAAAGTAAAAAATCAAGAAGCTTTGTAGATTTTACAAGTCATTGTGCATGATTAAATAAAGGAACCAAGCCATATATTTGAGTAGAGCTATCTAGATCACACAAAGTCATATATTATATAGCAATGCAAAACCAGTCTTGAGCATGATTAAGCAATTTATATTAATAACAGGCAGCTCAACAATGACCAAATCAATTATAAAGAGCACAATGAGATATCACAACAAAAAGTCAAAGCTTAAAAGTGAAGCAAATTTTAAATCCGGACGAGCTAGCAGTCTCATATAACAACTTATTGCTCCACACTCAATTCATAGGCATGTGGCATGCTTGTAGCATACTTCTTTTTATAATAAAATGCTTGTAGCATTCTTGTTTTAGATGGTGGCATGCTTGAAGCATACTTCTTTTTATTTTGCGCACTTTTGTGCTTTTTTTTATTCACCATGGCATGCTTGAAGCATACATCTTTTCAATTGTCTCTTGCTCATTTTTTTATAACATGCCAAATTGAGCGATCATAAAAAGGTTGCAATATGAAACATGCGAACCTCATAGCCAAGATTTAAAATAAGACTCGCAATCAAACTAATCCTTTTCGATGAACATCGTAGCGTACTATCTATAATCAATCTAGTCAAAGTGTTCTGCCATGTTATATTTTAGTTCAAGTATAGCAAATTAATTATAACCAGTCATAATCAAAGCTACACAACATATGAATAAATATGATAAAGAGAGCTCTACAACTCAAATAATTACAATGGCTTGGATTTATTGATTTATTTGACAAGTATAATAAATAAAGCTTCTGAAATTTGTAAACAAGCTCCCCCTCAGAACAATCCCAAGATATAACATACCCAACTCACTTCGTACATGAGCAAAACAAGAAATATCAAGCGACGTAGTGAGAATATCATCAACTTGAGAATCTAACAAGATGCAATACAACATCACCTTTTCCACATGGTCTCAAAACAGTGGGATCTCTTGGAAGCTTCCAAAAGAGTGAAGAACCATCAAATGTTCCAATCAAGCAATGATGTAAAAGACCGGAACCCAATCTAGCTCATGTTCTCCGTCCTTGTCAGCTGTCCTTACATCACAGAAAACATTGGTCTCACAGTACTGGGGTTAGTGAAATAAGATCTAGGAATCCAGTACTGAGACACACGATGAACAGGAGCAACAAAGCTAGAACCAAAATCACGTGCATGTAGGTGATCAGAATGCCGAAAAGAACGTGAATTATTTGAATTAAATCTCAATATAGCATGTGAAGCAGATTTAAAACCATCATGAAAGTTCTCAAAAAACTTAGCTTTCACATTAGTTCTAGGAACAAAAAACATTGCACGTTTTTGTTTCAAAGCATTCAATCTTTCCTTCTTCTTTTTCTTTGCACGTCTAAAGCAAAATTCATGCAAGTGTCCATCTCTTCCACAATAGGTGCATTGAAATTTAACATTAGCAGAATTCTTTTGAGAAGATGAGCTAGCACCTATAATATGATTTGATGATTTTTGCACAAAGCCAGCAGATTTAAACACAGTTTGTTTTGGTTCAAGTTTCACTTCAATCTTTCCAGGTTCAAGAGGCTTAATAACCTTAGGAGGATTATTCTTGGCATGCTCAACAAAATTAAATCCTAGACCACGATTCTTCACACTTGTTTTTGACTTGTCTAAAATCATATCTAAATTTTTCTTGCCAAAAGAAAATCTCTCTAAAGTGTCTTTTAAGTACTCATTCTCTTTAGCTAGAGTTGGACAAGTTGTGCATTTAACATATTCATTCACAAGATTTTTAGAAGCACTAGACTGAGCCAATATTTCTTTTTCAGTAAAATCATTAAGTTGTCTAGTCAAAGCTTCTATTTCAGTGCTAAGCTTAGGACAATTAGAGCAAGAAGATATCTCATGATAAAGCATCTGTTGAATTGTTTCTTGTGATGAATTAAGTCTAGCTTCTAGCAAATCACATTTAAAGCAAGTTTTACATTGAGTATTTGAAATACCTGACTCTAAACATGTAGGAGAGCTAAACTTGAGTTTTTCAATTTCATCATGTGCAAGTTTTAACTTTTCACCACAAGAGTCATGTGCCAATCTCAACTTATCAAGTTTAGCAGTTACATCACTAAGTTGAACCAGGTTTGATGCATTAATTGTTCTAGCAGATTCCAACTCAGTATGTAAAACTTGACAAGACTCACAAGATTCATCATCAGGAATAGAAGCTCTAAGTCTATTGATTTCAGAATTTAAGCCCTCAACAATGAAATCATGATTTTTAATTTTCTTTTTGTACTTCTTAAGCTCATCAGTCAATCTAAGCACAGCACGAGATAAATCAGTGTAAGAAGGTTTTACCTCATCAGGATCACTGTAAAGATCATCATCATTGAGCTCCTCACTATTGGCCATAAAACACATCCCTGTGAAGTCCACCTCCTTTGCCTTCTTCTCATTGCCCTCATCATCGCTTTCGAATCATCATCACTCAAAACAATCTCATCAAGTGCTGAAATTATCTTATTGATCGCCTTGCGATAGTTGCGCTTCTTGTTTGGATCAATCTTGATTTGGGAGCGACGAGTTGGTGCTTTGTCATCTTTGACCTCCTTGCTTCTCGGTTTGGGGCAATTCATCTTGATGTGGTTAAGCTCACCACATTCATAGCATCCGATTGGACCTCCTCTCCACCTTAATCGATATTGTTAATTGCCTTGGTTACCTGTTGGAGAGAAGTACAAGTCGCTCTTCGGAATCTCTTCTAATTGTTCATCCGAAATAGAGCACAATGCGGACAAAGAAACAATAGAAGAACTAGAAGAATCATCGACTTGGTTAGTCACTAAGCCCAAAGAATTAGTCTTGTTTATCTGGCCAAAACATCAATCTCATGTGTTTTCATCTTGGAATAAAGATCATTCAAAGTGAGTGTTTCCATGTTAACAGAATGATTAATAGTAGTGACTAACACATTCCAAGCAGACATATCCAAAGCATTTAAAATTTGACTGGCATTGTCGAATCGAATATGTGACATCAATAGATTGCAAATCACTAACAATTTTATTAAAGCGATCAAAAGAGCATCTACGATTCTCCGTGTTTCATCTTAAATTTAGAATACTCCTTTTAAATTGATTCGACGCACACCTTTAATGATTTAGATCCTTCATGATAATCACTAGAGTGCTCCAAATTTTATTTGCAGATTTAAGATGAGCAATTCTGACAAACTCGTTTCTACTTAAACCTTGCAACAAAATATTTCTAGCCTTAGCATTAGCTTCAACATCAGATGAATTTTCAGTTGTAACAACAGGAGGCACCTCATATATATTTTCAACTTTTTGCCAAATAGAATTACCTTGTGCTTGAAGAAAAACCTCCATGCGTGTCTTCCAATAAAGATAATCTGATCCATCAAAAAACGGTGGCTTACCTGAAAAACGATCCCGATCTGATGCCATTGCAACTTGGCTCTGATACCACTTGTAGGATCGTCGATGGCAATCAGAGGGGGGGTGAATGATTGCAGCGCACAGCGGAAACTTTTTCTAAAATCTACTGTTTGTTTTTTTACTAATCACAGAGAAAAAAACAGATAGAAAAAAATAAGAAAATTAATTTCAGATCAACGATAGAACATGTGACTGTGTTCGGCCAAAGCAAACAAAACAAGACTTCATTGCTATTAGTTCTTGTCTTTGATCTTGCACACGAATCGGAAAACTAGTTGATTTTTTTTAATGACTAATGCGCTGCATCAAGCAAAAGCATGGGACATAAATAACTATAGCCGCCACATGTCGATTTCTCATGAAAATAAAACTCTACTCCAATATGTAGCCAATATTTAATCTTTATACCAACCAGCCTCATTAGCAAACCTCATTAACACTAATTATGTCTAATCACAAAAGGACAATACGGCCAATTAATGCATGCATGTTAATAAAATATTAAATATTGCTCACTTGATTCAATGCTTGTCAGGAGGTCTCTCTGCATGTGCACGTGATGGAGTAGATCAAAACTTGCACCGATGGAAGCCGTGCGATAGATGCTGTGCTGTTATGCTTTTGATCAAGACGTGACGACGCGTCGATGCTGCTGCTGGGTTGATGCGCCGTTTGCCCGAGCGGTGAAGAAAGCACGCCACACGCCGATCGCTTCGAATAAAAATCGAACACGCCGTCGAACTCATCCATCGAAAAAGCAAGATGCGACGCCACCAAAACCGTGCGCCTCACGACGCCGGCCCTAACCCTTTTATAACATATCCATAAATCCCCAAATAAACTTACAAACAAACTCAAACCCTAATACAACTCATCCTAGGCCTTTTTGCCTCAACCAGGCCTTTTGGCCCACTATTTTTCAAGGGACCCGAAACCCTTCCTAACACGGGTTTTTTTCACACTCCCGACTTTTCAACTCATCACATGTCGAAGCCTCCAGGACCACACCTCCCGTAGCTTCTCCACGCACAATCCACCTTTAATCTCCATGTGCCCCAAGCATGAGCCCGATCATCCCATGACATCCTCGACCGTCTGAACCTCGGATCTCCCTATCCTAGTCCCGGTCCTCCTCGTCACCGACCACGATCGCCTCCATGCTCAACCTGCACATGCAAAGACCAAAGAACATTCTTCCGGCACAAGTTCGTCCAAACTTGACCAACATCAATCCGCACACACGCAACACACTCACATAACGCCGTTAAACAAAATTACCAAATATTCATCATCACAAATTAACCATTGTCAATTATTCATCACGACAATATTATAGACCTGGCCACATGGTCTAACAAACACCATAAACGAAACTTGAGCCTATGACCGGCCTTGACCCCCCTCTCCTTCCCCCCTCCCTCCTATCTCTTTGTGTTCCTTTGTCCCTCGCCTTTACCATCTCCCTGTCTCTCGCAACTCTTGTTTACTTCTTCCTTATGAATTAATTACGGCAACTCTCATGCTGGTTTCAAAAAAAGGTTTCACGTGTTTCGTAATTCTAAAGCTTGAAGTTTCAAAAGGTGTTCGAGATTCAAATATGAAACTTCTAGTTTCAACAAGTTTCAAAATCTGAAACTTAAGTTTCAACATGTTTCAAACGACTTCCGAATTTGAAACTCAATTTCAAACCTAAGCTTCGGGCAAGCTTTGCACAAGTTCTAGCCAAGTTTCAAAAATCCAAAATGAGTTTCACAGGTTTCAAGCGGGTTTCGGAACATTTCTAGCCCAAAAATCTGTTTTGTAAAATGAAAAGAAATATAATCTTCATATGTTAGCAACTTAGGATACATGAAAGAAATTTTTATCGGTTACAATCTTTCTCGTTTGAAAACATTTCAGAAGCTATGGATGGTTCGGCACACCGGGCGGCAACTCTGCCGCTGCTCTGTTCTCTTATATTCAGTTGACAACAGATTACATGCTACAGTTGTGATATTCTCGCTTGGTCACAATCTTCTGAAGAGGGGAAACAATCTTCAGAGATAAGGAAACACAGATGTTACAGATATATTTCGGATTGCTATCTCTAACAAATCAACTACAAACATCAACTACCAAATCAGCTATTGAACGAGTCTATTACTTCTGACATCCTTGACATCGCTGTTGGCTCACGCGAGCGACGATCGAGCTCGCGTGGACGTTGCCAGCAACCAGCGGGCGCAGCGGCACGTCCGACAGCAGTTGTCCCTGGCGGCGGCCGTTCGCTGATCGCCAGTGTCGTCCGGTGTGCTCCGCTATACCTGCAACGCCCCCACACACTAGCAACGTGCGTTCACTTCTTTCTAACAGCGTGCGTTCACTTCGTCCAGAATACCAGCAACGTGCATTCGTTCGTTTCACATCTTTAGCTTAGCAGTTCAGAAACTCTGGCAGATCCTTCAGAATTCGCATGAAGAGCCCCAACCCCAGGTCCAGAGAGATTCCACACGATATGTCAAAATTACATGGTTGCATCAAGTCATCAACTTAGGCTACACTAGTGAATAGTGGTACATTTTGATAATGGACGGGGAACTATAATTCATCGTGTAATTCATCTATATTTGTACCTTCAAATATCTTATGCGTTGGATCAGTTTTCGCTTCACCCTGCTGATTGGGATAGATTTACTGCTTGTATGTCTTATGTAAAAAGTTCAACTATATGAGGTAGCATTCTCCAAAAAAAAACTATATGGGCTAGCAAGAAATCTCACTACTTCAGTTTGTGCGAGACAACGGAAAACTATTGATGTTTGGGTAATTAAATTGAAATACATGTTGTGCGTTCTTATTCTATCACGTCATTTTAAAACACTACCAATGTGGCAAAAAGAATGTGGCCAATCTAAAACGTAACGAAGTAGTCTAACATGTTAAATATTGTTATACAGGAGTAACGGGACCAACCCAAAAGAAACCAAGCTGGGTGGTGGGCCTGTTGGCCTGACCCACAAAATTCTTAGGTGTAAAAAATTTGGTCAGTATCATTTATCACCTTTTTGTTCGATGAAAATGGCTGATTGAGAGAGACGTTCATAAGAAAAAAATAATGTTTGTGAATGTTGTTCAAAAGGTTCATATCTTTTGAACGAAGTATACTGTGACAATTGAAATATCATTTATCTTCCGTTCAAAAGTTAAAAAATGATTTTTATTATTTAATTCTTGCAACTATAGATTGCCTGACGAAATATTTGGCGAAATACATAATTTACTTTCGGACTGTGGAATTTTCTCTGAATATCACATAATACTATTTGAACTATTGCGTAGCGTATATGCAGAGCAATTCTTAACACATGTTAGTATATAGGGACTCTCTTTTTCAGTTTCTAAAAGTTGTTTTTCGACTTTTTTATAGTGACTAGGTTTTAAACGGAATGTATTTTCAAGTCAGGATTTACAAGTTAATTATAGTACACACTGCAACCACTTTATCTATATCGGTCAAAATTGCACATGAGTTTCTGTTATTCTGTACTCTTTTACGAACAGCTTAAAAATCATAAGCCGCAGTTACAAAAAACAAGCCCATAGAGCAGTCGGATCTATTAGCTTTTCGTATATGTGCAACATTCCAAACTAGTTATAAGCTACAGGGAAGAAGTGTATGAAAAGGCATGAACTGGAGGGATCTCAGTGTCAGTTGTTGAACGTTGATGATCCCATTTTATGTTACTGTTCTTCCCTTCTTTTCGAGCCAATAGAATACAAGGGAAAATGTTGTATCGCTCGATTTGTAAAAACGGAGTGATTAAATTTGTAAAAACGGATATTTAGAAATCAAAATTATGAAAAAATGACAATAGTAGCATCTATATAAACAGTTCATAGACTTATGGACCAATTTTAGATTTGCATCTTCGTGACAAACAAGGTCGCAAGCATCTTGCAGAGGTCGGTCTCACTTCTCGTCACTCTCGTGCCTCTCGTACTTATCATGGCAACCAAGTGTCCTTTTATCTTTTTTGTGTCGACACAGCCTCTCAACCCGTGTCCCTTACGACGGTGGCACGAGAAAGAAGATTATACATTCTTCCCCACCCCCCCCCCCCCACCCCCCCTATTGACCAAAACTGAGGCTTCTTGGTTGCCCGGGACGTTGACGCTCGATTGACACGTACAAGTGGCCCATGGGCAAAGGTTTCCCACCCCAAGCATACGTTGACGCCGCAAATTGCACGGTAGACGCGTTCTTCTGCACCCCGTCTCAGGCTTTCAGCTCGCTGGCTGCTTCACATGACCAAGGCACAGAAACCACTCGAAGAGACATTTGGTCTGTAAATAATGCCCAACTTGCCCTTTACACCGTGACACCGGATACTTTAAAGTAGCTAAAACACACTGCCACCGCTATCTCGCTGAGCAACAGGCTAAATCGAATAAAAATCGGTGCAGTTGCACTTTTGTATATCCCGTTTGATTCTACGAAATCTAGTCGGAACGTATAATATTCAGGCCATCACACCAGTATTCTCCTGTCCGTGCCAAGATGTCTACTCAGCCCTCCACTTGTAACCGGGTTCAGTGAACCCGCGTGGTGACCTAGTGTGGAGTGTGGACTGCATATTTTCTTTTTAGCGCCTCCACGTGTACGTCCGTCATCAGCGCTGGGAGCCTGCAGCTTTATTTTTCACGGCACTCCAGTCCAGGCCTACAACTTCGTCCAGACATACGCTGATTCGTTCGGGCCAACGACCACGACCTGCGCATTGTCTGTAATCGTTGGCTCTTTTCAGGCTTATACTATTTAATTTCGAACGAAGTGATTTTTTAATTCAGGGTTTATAGATTTATTGTAATAAATATTGTATCGACTTCAAATATATCAGTTAAAATTTTATATGATAATCACTCTATATACTCTCTCATAAACAAATAAAATTAAAAACCATATACGACGGTCGAAAGGAACGAGCCTCGTATCGCCGAGCTGCCGTAACTGAAAGGAACTAGCCCGTTATCGCCGAGTTGCCGTAACTTTCGCTGTAACTTTCTGCCGTGATCGTTGCGGTGTTGTGTTGGATTGTTATTGCTTCCCACACTGATGTGTTGTGCTCGTTTTTTTGTTGAATTTGTTATTGTGCCTAGATGTTATAGTACCTCGGCTGGCCACCGTTAAGACGGTAGATTCCCAGTAGCATCTATCGCTGTTACAGCTTTTATGTATTTCTTACTTGTAATTCTGGCATTGTCGAGATTCGTTGGACCGATCTTTTCTCCCCTGTGCATGACGAGAGGGGACGGGACGATGCATACGGCAAAAATGGCTGCTCTACTTTGGCAGATGCGCCGTCCTTTTCAGAAGACAGTGATGTCCATGGCAGGCGATCGTTTGGAGCAGTAACTAATTAAACCTGCATCTTTCGTGTTATCTGTCATGTCGAACAGTTCACACGTTGCCGACCATTCTTCATTTCTTCTAGATACCCAGGTACACGTTTGACTTTTGGTGTGTGTATGAGTGTATCATGTAACCTTGGTTGCATTTGCATACTTGCATTGTGCAACTCAAATGCGACAGACAGATGTGGAGTGGACAAGCAAACACAACGATCAGTTCTTCGCATGTTGGAATTCATGACAAGGTGTATTTACAATTGTAGATTAAGCAAATGAAAAGGACACGGCTATGCATACCCAAAACTCGAAACAGTACTGAATAGTCTGAAAGAACTATAATACAACACTGATCCATACATGAAACAATCCCTAGGTCTAGTACTTAATTATAACATGCCTAGCCTGCTCCACACAAAAAATGCGCTAACTGTTCCTGTCAAGACTGATCACATATGGCACTAGAGTATTATGCAGGTTCGTCATCTGCAACAACAGAGAGATGAACCGTGTCACTATACAAGAAGACAACTGGTGAACAAATGATTCTCCTTTTCAGTACTAGTTCAAATAGAATTACCCACTAATAGGATGTTGGCCAGGAACAGCCCAATTGCCCAAAAATATGAACAGGCCTCCATTTACAATACTCTGCAATCGTAGAAGCTGCAGAAGCTAGGAAGAAGATCGGTGATCTGGCTTCCATGTCGAGAGAGCGAACAAGATGCGCCCTTTCCATCCTTGCAGTAACCACCTGTTATCCTCATCGATGATGAAGTCCTTGTGGTAGCACTTGACCTTCTCCCGTGCACGCTTCATGATATCCTGGTTCCGTGGCAGCTGCTTGAATCCAGCCCTCTGGTTCCGCACCTGCCATTGCTTGTATGTCTCGGGCCTCTCCATCCTCTCCAATCCCTCACAAGAGATCACGTTGATTGCCTCCCGACTAAACAAAGCAGACTCAATAAGCAGCCTCTGCTCATTATCCCTTGGAATGTTCGTCTCCAGCATGTCAAAGATAGCAGAGTAGTGGAACAAGGCCTCCCGGAAGCGTGTCACAAAGAATGGTGCGTTGTAAGATCCATTGGTGATCCCATGAATGAACACATGTGGGTTCATCTTCCTTATTGTTTTCAATGCCATGTTCCTTGGACTCTCGGCCACCACACTCTCATCCATCAAAGTCTTGAACTTGAACATGCTGTTGACAATCAGAATCTCATCCTTCTCAATGTGGAGGTCCTCTATCCGAACAGCCTCAAACCGAGATGCGATAGCTTGGAATTCAAAAGGAACATTAAAGGTCTGAGCATAATCACTTAGATATCTTCCCGTCTCCAATATACGCTCTGCTGGTCGAAAACCAGGCTGAGGTGTGTCGATTCCTGTGATTCGAAGTTTCGGAGGGCCTGCTGGCCTATTAGATAGCCGTTGAATGAGACACGGCCACTGAAAGCCGTAGTATATGCCATAGTCGACAATGTGAACTTTCCTGGCCTTCTCCACAGCATTCATAATTGTTTGATTGGCAAAGTAATGAGAGATCTTCTTGAACGGGCAAGCTGCCAAGTACAGCTGGTAGGCTTTCAGTACATCAGTGCATGCAAACCGCATTGTTGTAAAGGACTTGTAAATCTGACTCCCATTACCAGCAAGCCTCGCCTCAAGACCATTGGCGAAGCAGTGCGCCAAACGCTGGTCACCATCACCGTTGGCAGATGCATGCTGTCTGATCTGCTTCAGGAGCTCAGTCGCACTACGCCGGTCATCAGTTGCCACAGACTGAGCACAATGAATAAGGAGAGTCTCCAAGTCAACCACTTCCTTCTTGGGCTGTTTCTTGCCACGGCCCTTGCCATGGATACCATTTGAGTGCTTTGCAACGTCATGCTGCAGGGCCTCACGCAGCTCCTTGACACCTTTTGAGCATGTCTCACCGTTGCACAGCAAGACCTTGTCCATCATCTCCCGCACAAGGTGGTCTGTGTCAACCGCCGATGCCGAATGCTTGCTGCACCTCCCTTCCTCTGCATCCAAGTCATCACCATAGAAATGCTTCTTTCCTCGGTGAATTGCTGCATCAACATCAGCCTTCTCCATCTTCACCTTCACAAACTTCTCTTCTTTAATCTCAGCCTGCAAGCTTGGAATTGACGGCAGCTTGTCGACGTCAATCACAAGGTTGCTCTCATCAGGCAGAAACCTGCTTGCCTCTTCAAGCCCCCGGGAGAACTGCATAGCCTGCTGGCTCTGCACAACAAAATCGTTCAAGCCAACATCAGGCACAAGACCAGCCGAGCTCAGCAACGACTCGAAGCCCTCTGATAATGTAACACTGCTGCCGTTCGAAGACGCGAACGACGATGACTGCGAAAGCAAGGTCTCAGGCACCGGGTTGGTCTGGAGTTGGTAGAATTCCGTTGGATCGTACGGCCACGCGCCCCCCGCTTCCACCAGGCTGCTCTCGGGGCTCAGATCCTGATACGGCGGCGGCGGCTGCAGGAACGCGGACGTGGGGAACCCGAGAATCGGCGGCGTCTGCACTGCGCTTAGGCCATCGGACGCCGCGCCGCAGTTGCAGGAACTGAGGCTGTTGCAGGAGTTGGTGACGCTACTTCCGTCCGGGCTCTCGACCGCGCAGCCACCCGAGTGAGGCGGCTGGTCGGCGAGAATCTCGAGGAACGGCTTCTCGGCAGCGAGCAGCGCGGCGTGCCCCGGGTAGTGGTCGAACTTCTCGTCGATGTCCTCGGCCATGAGCCTGCGGTTGATGTATCCCAGCACGATGTCCGAGAACGCCTCCGAGTCGTCTGGCTGCGCCGCCGCCGCCGTCGCCGACGCGGCCGAGACATCTCTCGGTGGCGACGCGCTGTTGGTGGACGCAGCCGGTAGCAAGGGGGCGGCAACATTCAGGTAGCCGCCCGCGTTGACACCGTCGTACGGCAGGAGAAGCATCGACTCGAGCTTCTCCGCCGTGAACCCATTGGCGGCCGCGATTTGGGGGTGGATTGGTAGGTGTCCGTCGCGCTTCGATCCGGGCAGCAGCGTGCCCAAATCGTGCAGCCCAGCATCCATGACCATCGATATGAGCTCAGCACCACACCAACACTGCCGCCGCCACAAAGCATGCAAGGCCAGAGCACTCCGATCGATATCCTGCCTGGTAAATGGGCAAAAATAGAAAGAAAACAACAGAAATTAGCGGAGGAATCCACAGGTTGGAACGCGCTGATCAATTCGATGCATCACTGACAAGCACCGTACGGATATCGGAGTCGGCGAGCTCCTCCTCGTCAAGGCGCGCGTAACTGCGCTACGACCCGGGAAGGAGGCGAGCGAGACGCGACGGGGATAAGACTGGACTCCGGAGGAAAGGAGGCGGACGCGGGGGGCGAGGCGGACCAGTGTTTTCAAGAGGCGCAGGTTGGCCTGGCCGAGCCGGGTTTATTATTAACTTGGGTGCGTGCGAAAATGTCGACACCCTGCGGAGCGCGCGCCCTGTGCGTGCGCCCTGTCCACGAATGCGATGCGAAGCCTCATGCGGGTGGCTGGCTGGCTGCGATGGGCGGCCCGGATGCGGTCCGGTGCACGGGGTGGGTTCACCGAAGGATGTGCGGTGCGCGAGGGGAGCTTCGACGAACCAACCTGCAGCCTCTTGGGCCGCAGGGAAGAGCTGGGGGCGGGTGAACTATGTCCGTAGACCGTCTCGTTGACTGTTGGAGCCTGGGCCCAGTGGAAGTGCTGTGTGCCAGTGTTACCGAACAACTGCTTCAGCCTTACGGCTTCATGTTTTTTTGACTTTTTCCCTTTATTCCTTTGCATTTTATACTGATATAACGTTTTTATTTTTTATATTTAATTACGCACAATAAGCCAACGGCAGCATAAAGATGGCAATGGGGCGGGGGGCCGTGGCCCCATCGCGACCCCCACCAACATGCCCCTCACCCTGCCCTGCTAAGCCTCTTGGGGGAGATGTCCCCCGTCCTCGATCCACGGGGATCCTCACAAGGAATAAAAAATATGTTACATGTTAATAATAATATCACTTTATTTATTAATTTATAATTATTTAAGTATACTTTTTTACAAAATATAGCTTGAAAATACATTTTTTTAATATATAGATTCAAGTTTTAGTAAAATATATAAGAAAATAATACAATATCTCACATTAACAAACTATAATAAATTATTTTAAAGAGCACTGCTCCTCCACGCCATACCGTTAAGATCAATATGAGCGATATAGCATCTAACAAGTGTCGCTCCTCCTACGCCTTCTTCTCCGCCACTTCCCTCCCCTTCCTCTCTCTTCTCAGCACCACCCTCCTCGCCTTCTTCTCCGGCACCAGCCCAACTCCGCTCCTTTTCTGCCTCCCTTGCCCTCCTCCACCACCACCTGCGGCCAGTGGTGCCATCATCACCTCGCCACGCAGCCCCTAACCTTTCCTCATCGTGCCGTCCCGACCAACCTAACTGCCACAACCGCCGCTACCACCACCCTCCTACCCCTCACATCGGCCCCGTCGGGCCACCGCCTCCCCCCGACCTCCTTTTATGTCTAGGAAAAGAGTGAACCTATAGTGGGAGAGCCAGATCCGATGGAGGAGAAAGAGACGGAGCACTGGCATGATAGATAGAGGGGGTGTTATACTATGAGAACGGTATATTGTTGATCGTTTTTCTCTATTTTAAAAGTATTTTTATATTTTACTAGATCCTCATGGGGCCCCGCGAGGCAAGGGTGACACTGTCCCCGCCCGTTCCCCTGTGGGGGAGATCACCCTCACCCCCGTCCTCCATGGGGATATTCCCCGCGGGCCCCATAGGGGGTCCCTAAGCAGCTGCAATACAAAATAAGGCCCTATTTGTTTTGGTTTTTTATCTGGCTTATAAGCAAAAAGTCAAAGCCTAAACAAAGAGGTGGCCTTTTCATCCAGCTTATGAAAAGCTTAAATCATTTTAAGCCTAAAAGCCAGAAGCCATTGGAGAGCTGCTTTTGTGGAATGGAATATCCCTTTGTCACTCAAGTTCGCTAAAATTACCCACCAAATGGCATTCCTATATAACTCCGAATTCTTTCATTTTTTTCCTCCTTTTTCCTCCTTCCCATACCGTTTTCTTTTCCCTCACCATCTCTCCCTATGACGCTCGACGTCGGCCTCCCTCTTCGCTGCGCTCACCAACGCCGGTCTCCCTCGTCCTCGCACCCACCTCCGTCGGCCTCCCTCGTCCCCATGCCCACCTCCATTGGCCTCCCTCTTCCCCACGCCCCAACGCCGCCGGCCTCCCTTGTTCCCACGCCCACCTCCGCCGGCCTCCCTCTTCGCCGCGCCTGACACCGCCGACCTCCCTCGTCCTTGCGCCCACCTCCGTCGGCCTCCCTCATCCCCACGCCTACCTCCATCGGCCTCCCTCTTCCCTGCATCCTGACACTGTCGGCCTCCCTCTTCCCCGCACCTTGACGCCGCCGGCCTCGCTCGTCCCTCTGCCCACCTCCACCGGCCTCCCTCGTCCCCGCGCCCCACCTCCGCCGGCCTCCCTCTTCCCCGCGCCCAACGCCGTCGGCCTCCCTCGTCCCCGCATCCACCTCTGCTGGCCTCCCTCGTCCCCGCGCGCCACCTCTGCGGCCTCCTCTTCTCCGCGCCCCGACGCCGCCGACCTCCCTTTCCCCGTGCCCGACACCACCGGCCTCCTTCTTCCCCACGCTCGCCACCGTCAACGCTGATTGTTGTGTGTTGTTCATTATTTGCAAATTTGTTATGTGTGCATGCATGATTAAAGACTAAGAAAAAGCAAGAAAGCCTAAGCCTAAACAAACAAGATCTATACCTGACTTGCTTGAAAGCTAGATGCTTATAAACAGATTAAACCAAAAGACCAACTTTAAGCTATGAATGAGGCTTCCCTGTCCCCCCGTTGTGTTCCCATCCGTGTCCCCTCAATCAAACGGCTGGAAAACGACCACGTGGCAAAAATAACAGCTCACGTGATTTTTCTTCTCACTTTTGTGATCTTGTTTTGATATTTTTATTATTATTAATAAGTATTATTTATATCTTTTAAAATATAATTAATTATATTGAAATATAATTAATTACTATTTTAAAAGATATAAATAAAATTTATTAACAGTAATAAAAAACATCAAAATAAGATCACAAGAGTGAGAAGAAAAATTATGTAAACTGTTATTTTTGCCACGTGGCCATTTCTCAGCCGTTTGATTGAGGGGACACGGATGGGAACACGGGAGGGGGGACAGGGAAGCCTCATTCTTAAGCCATAAGCCAAAAAACCTAACCAAAACAAACATGATCTAAATCATAAGTTTCGGCTTATAAGACATTTAGAGTAGGCACGGGCATTGGGTTACCCGATTTTTTGTAGTCGGGTAATTGGGTAATAAATCGCTACCCGATATTAGCCCCAAAAAACACTACCGCAATTTGGTGCCGATAGTCGGGTTGGGTTGATATACGATATATCGAATTCACAAAAATCAACAAGCGCATAAATTTCAGCAATTTGGGGTTGGGTTGGGTAATTGGTGCTGGTAATAAAGTGATAAGTTCAAGTGTATTTGGGGTAGTTCGGGTAGTTCGATGCAGGGGATATTACGAACTACCCAAACTAATTTTGGTAATCGAATCGCTATCCAATTTGGGATCGGGTACCTCGGGTTGGGTATTTCGGGTTGGTCAGGGGTAATTCGTCTGCACGGTGCGGTAGTGGTTTTGCCCACCCCTAATTTAGAGTGCCCCTATGCAGAGGCGGACCCACAGGGTATGCCAGGTGGGCCACGGCATACCCTGGGGCCCAGACTGGGACTACCAGGCCTTCATCATCGCCGGTGGCAAGGAGATGGGCATGAAGGAGGTCGCCGCCTTCCTCGGCCACGCCGGCGCCAAGACCTCCTGTATGTACGTCTCTCTTTGCTCCTCACTCTAATTCAGCAACTCGATGAGCCGGGATTGAGAACTAGAGAAAAAAAATGGACGAGTTGGTGGATGCGCCTCTTGGATTATCCTTAGGTTTAACATATCACAAGACACAGGCATGCTCACTAGTCAAATACAAGATTTACATAAGTAATCATGTATTGTGTGCTCAGATCCACGGCTAGAGTCTAGTGTAGGGTAGGTGTTTTGCCTAATGTTGCTTTTAATCTCTGAAACTTATCAGGATCTGTTGAAAGAATGGAAGGTAACCATTTTTAGCTATAGGCTTCATGAATACTAAGCCGGGGTGGAAACATATGTGGGTTTTCTCAGTTATATGTAATTATTGCCGAATGCAATGAGATGTGGCTTAGGGTAATTAGATTCCATTGGAATAGTGTTTCATCTAAACAGTTCCATATCCAGATTTGAAACTTGACATCTGCAATTCTGCATCTGAATATGGGAAAATGAATGGACCTTGGTAATCCATACTTGATTTCTATAGAAGGTCATTTACCTAAGGTTGGGTTGTATATTGAGTTGTACTAGTATAGTAAGTTTGTTCAAGTGATTGGAAATCTTCAGCAGATTCATTCTAATTGTGTTGTATGTTCACTGAGAATATAAAGCATTTAGCTTCACATCAAATGAATAAGAAACGTAAAAGATGATAGTAGCATCTGATAGACATTGGAATGGTGACTCCTACAGGTGGATATAGTGTTGCGACTGGTGGTCCATTGGCTTGGGGGCTGTGCTACAACCATGAATTAAGCCCAAGCCAGAGCTACTGCGACAACAGCAACGAATTATATCCTTGTGTTGAAGGAGTCGAGTATTATGGCCGAGGTGCTCTTCCTGTTTACTGGTCAGGCCGATATATCCCCCTCTCGATTGCTGTTAATTAGGAACTGAATAGATTAAGACATCGACGATTTTTTATCTGCTTGTTAATGATCCTCAGGATTTACTGGTCAGGCCGATATATCCCTCTCTCGATTGCTGTTAATTGCAAGGCTATCAGATAGGGTCCAGTACTATGAAGCTGCAAACAGGGAGATGTCTCAAAGAAACCAAGAAGCTATCAGTACTCATGCTGAACTTAAACATGTTTGTCTTTGCAATTAGCATATTTGTTTCAGTGACATATACTACTAGTGAACCTATTTGTTTTTTGGTGTCAACTTTAATCTAGTATAGAAACTAGATGTTTTGTTGGTGTCAACCTTAATCTAGTATAGACCATCCTTATTGCATAGAAGTTTTTGGTGTTTGATACATTAGGTGAGAAAAATAACATATGCAAAACAAATTTGAAAAAATTACAAACTTCCATGTTAGATGTCGAGAAGATTTATATCTCCTCAAGTGTTGAAATTTGAGAAGATTTATTAGGCGAGAAATTTGAAAAATTAAGTGGCAACAGCAAGTGTTGAAAGGGTATTTTCTGCAATGGTTTTAATGAAAACAAAGAAATAAGATGGGTGATAGTCTTCTGGATGATTGTCTAGTCACATTCATTGAGCGGGATATTTTCTCTCCATCAAGAGTAATGAACTAGGTGCTGATACAGTGCAAAAAAAAACAAACTAAATTAACCAAACTTGCCTGATGTTGAGGCAATCAAGAAAGTTGCATAAGTGAATATATAACCCACGGAAAAGTGGACTAATCCAACCAATCTTGCTTGCACAATGGAAAGAGCCATGGGCTTATCTCTCCAGCGAATTAAATTAGGCAAAGGTGTGCGTTCATGAGCCCATGCTAAAGTCTCAATTAATTCCTGCCAATATCCACGCCAGGAAATTAAGAACATAAATCCAGTAGCCCAAACAAGATGTCCAAATAAGAACATCCACTTTTGGATGAATGTCTAGTCACATTCATTGAGCGGGATATTTTCTTTGAAGTGGATGAAGATATAATTGAGACTTTCATGTTCTTTAGAAACCGTAGGTCAAAAAAGTCAGACAAGACGTATTGTAAGTCTCTTTAATGTATATTTGAGACTATTAGTATGGTGTTTGAACTATTTATATTGTAATTTATGCAAGTTTCCAACTTAATCCTTGAATTTAAGACTTATCATATTAGTTAGTGCCTGTATACCGAATTACAATGCAAATTTTACAATTATTTACCGAATTGGCAAATGATTTTACCGAATTGCATATAAAAATTTTGGTGCGGCATACCCTTTGGTAAAATTTTAGGTCCGCCACTGCCCTTATGGCTGCAGAAAACTGTCTGTATAGGACCATAGTAAGCTTCGCAACAGCTTCCGCTTTTTGTGTTTTCTACGTGAAAGACATATCAAACGGTGCTCTACGATAGCTGCATGGAAAATTATGTGAATGCGTAAGATAATTCTCTAACGAGGAACCAAACAAATTCGATCTCTTTAGAAATTGAAGCCTCAAGAGCGATCCGGTTATCCAGGATGTCCATTTTTCTGATCCAACGGTGCAAAAGGGGGCTAATAAAACGACCTTGCATTATTTTGAAAGGCATTGATTGGCGCCGAGATGTACGCCACACTCCTATACACTATTGATAATGTGATGTTTTTTTGGAATAGTCAAGAAGTAGTTAGGTTCGGTGTAGCTTGTGCAAGGTGTCGTCGACGGTACGAAGGAGGTTCAAACAACAATATCAGAAGAGACGGGCTGGCCCACTGCTTGGATCAGCAGACCGATCCATGTGTGCACACACGTACCGTAGTGACCATCTCTTATCGGATGTGTTCGGCATCGGTATGCACCAAAGCTTGATAAGAACGCGATCGTTGGCGCCGTGATCGTCAGAAGGAAACGAGACACCGGCCCTCTCCATGCTCGGCGGGGCCCCGATGTCGCACGGCTCAGATCGCACGCGCGTCTAGGCTGCTCCTCGCCGTGTTTTGTTTTGGGAGCCAGCCGCAACTCCCGTGGTCATGGCTTAGATGGTGCTCGTTTAAATTTATAAGCTAAAGTTTTTTATTTTTTATTATAGCTATTGTTAGTATTTTCAGTATAATTAAATTTAAAAATAAAAAATTATTATATCTAATACAAAGGAATAAAGGAAAAACAACAACAAAAAAAAAAAAAGGCAAAATTAAAAAGTTAGAAGCCAAAAGTTAACAGTAGAAATTCGTTGAAGTAGGGCCTAAACCTTGTCAGATTTGTGATTGGTGCACGTGACAGTGGGACAGGTGAGTGAGCCAGATGCACCGATGTACGGAATAGAGTTAGCTTAGCCACCAAGTTCCCCGTAGCTACGTGGTGGTCCCGAGCTAGCCACGCCGCTTCCACATACGAGACGCATAACAGCGTGAGGTTGAGTGGCAACCGCTCGACACGTTAGCAAGGTGGGTGCGATGCAGGGGCCCTCCACCAGCTCCATGTTATTGTACACACCTACATAGCGGTGGGTTCTTTTAGGCTATGGCTGATGGCTTTTGAATGCTGATGGCTTCTGGATTTTGACTATTCGTGTTAAATAGTACGAAGAGAGAGAGAGAGTTGCACGTGATTTTAGCCGGTATAGTTGAAGTCGGTACAGTGTCTACTACAATCGACTTATAAATACTGCCTTGAACAGACGTACTATTTTAAAACTAGTTACTGTAGTAAAAACCAAAAATCATAAGCAAGAAGCACAAAAGAACTCAGCATGAAGCATATTTGGCTATGAAGCGAGTTTTATAAAAACGAATCCCTAAACACATGTTTTTTAAATTTAGACTCCTCTGCGACCACAGGATAAACGATATATGATACATGTCACCTGTCAAGCTCCCTGTACGTGGCAAGTAGTAACGCTCGCGGCAGCATATATAGCTGAGCTCGATAGGCCTGTCGCCCATTTGCCGAGTTGGGTATGCTTGGCACCCTCCTCTCAAGCCTGGAGGGCGTGGCACCCACCTGCAGCCCATGCAATTCACTGACGTCTGCTGTGCTGGAGCTCGCTGCTGCGGTTGCTACTATCTACTGCGACTAGGGAGCTTGGTAGATGACACATGTCGTCTATCACTGCTCCTGTGGTCGCAGTGAGACCAAATTAAAAAAAACACGTGTTTAGAAGTAAGATTTGAAAAAAAAGTCTCTATAATATCAAATATACGGTAACTTCGACACGTACGGGCAGCGCGGGATGCGAGGGCATCTTCATCGTAAAGACGTAAACGCTCACCGAGGCGGCGAGGACATCACACACCCCACCCGTGCCGCCGGAGCCATCGTCTCGCCGTGGCCGTCCCTCCCTGAATCCGTCGTTTGTTGGGCGGTCATCCCCCTTGTCGCCCCGTTGAGCCACCGTCCACCAGAGAGTCTCCTGGGTGTCACCGGTGTCGCCCTCTCGTGCGCAGCGAATCTATTCTGGCTTCACCAAAAACAACGTTGCCATTGTTAACACTAAGCGAGAGCGCAAGAGAGAGATCGATGTTTTCACGCGCGTTTCGCACCATAGAACATAAATCGTCCCGTGAGCCGTGAGGAGCAGAAACGGAAACAAATAGTTTGTGTGCATGCAAAGGAGCATGGACCATCGTATCCCCTACTGGAACAGAGTACCACACTAGCTACCGCCTACGACGACGTCAAGAAAGGGGGGCCAGACCTCCAACCGAACAGGACCAGCTATGCTCTGAATCAAACTACTCCGAGCTTAGCTTTATGCGGCCATTATTGCAACTTGTATGTATCCGACCTAGGATATCTGATATATCCAAGCACCTGCGTCGATCCATACGTATACCCATACCACAAATATTAACAATGGGTGACCAGGGAAACTGTTAGGGTGTGTTTGGTTGTCTGAATCTTCTTCGTCATGACTGGATGGATCCATATAATCTGAGAAAGAGTCTGTTTGGTTGCATGTATGAGTGGATGCAGCCTGCATGAGCGGATGCAAAAATACGTCCTCATCCTGGATGGGTGGATACGCTCAAAATGAGCTTCACCGCCATCTGGATGGGTTGATGCGATGTATCTTATGCGGTCCCACGTGTCGACCTCTCGAGGTTTGGTAGATCGCATCCGCTCATCTGAGCAACCAAACAAACATCTCGATTTTTGCATCCGCTCATACAACCTCACCAAACATCTTCTTTTTCTGAAATACGATTCCACTCAGCCTGCATCCACTCAGTCAGGATATACGATACAACCTCCATCCACGAACCAAACACACCCTTAATAGGAATACTCCTTCCAGTCGTAAAATAAAGTCTTTACGAAAGGAAGTCTTTTCGTGTTACGTGCAATCAAACATTATAAATGTTAGCTATTAATATTTTTTTGAATATTTAGAATGGATATATAAAAATTATATATGTAGATTTGTCTTTAAAAAATATTTTTTTAATATTATAATTTTATTGGGTTTTATAAACATATTAACATAGAAATGAGAAGTTAAAGTTGTATTTTAAAGACTTTGTCGATGTCTAAACGATTTCTTTTGTAACAGGAGTGAGTATTAAATTGCAGATATACATGCAAGGCAATATTCGAATAGGAAACAAAGGTCATCCTGAAAGATGCTAGGAGCTTCTTCCCCACATATCCATCCTAAGCTGGAACTGGCAACCCGATCGTCCAAATTCAAAATTCTCTGCTCGGCTTCCATGACTGGGACATCGAGGACAGCCATGTGAGAGGGAGATTTGAAAGACTTTTACGCGCCTGGCTGACTGGATCAACCAAGTTCAATTAGCGGCTTCGTCGGTCAATCAACCGTGGCTACTGCTCTCTCTTCTCCCGCCGCTTATCCATTCAAGTAGTGGATTTAGTGGTCCACTGAAGAATTTCGAGTCCTTCACACAAACAAGTATTTGCAGTCATGCATGCGAACCTTTACTTTTTCTGGGCTCTTTGTATGTACAATAGTAGATACATGTGTTATCTATATACTCCATATTATTTAAAAATAAACTAAAGACAACTAAAACAATAGATCGTCTCTTAAGTTTGTCTCTATAGCCCCACAATCTTTTAATTATGGCATAAAAAAGTATTTGTTATAAACAATAACTCATATAGTAGTATTTTATATGTTTATATGCCATAAATTTATGGACTAGAGTGGTTCCTTCACGAAAAGACAGCTAAACACTCTCTTCTCTTCTATGTGTATGGCAGCAAAGCTCCTATATAATAAAGTTCACAGAACCATTGTACAAGCCTTAAATCAATCTCTCCCCCTCATTTGTTTTCACTACTACAGAAAAGGTCATCACAGACGGTTCGAAAACATCATCACAGACGGTTTTGTGAACCATCTGTATTTATGGGTCAGTGATAATCGAAGGTCATCACGAGCGGTTTTGGACCATCGTGATTATCGGCTATCACAGACGGTTTTGAGTAAAACCGTGCGTGATAGATGATAATCCTGACGGTTTTGAGTTAATAACCGTCTATGATACTTATTATCATGAGCGGTTTTGAGTTAAAAACGTCTGCGACAATCACGATGGTTTTGAGTTAAAACCATCGTGATTGTCGACTATCTGACAGTTTTTACTTAAAAACCGTATGTGATATTCCTTCAACCCCTAAATATATTTACATTTATTGGCTAGCCTCGAAATGCTAGCCATGCCCTCTGAAACAAGCGATAATCGGACATAAAACATATACAATTCACACATCTCATTTCATTTGAGATACATTTCACATCTCAATTCATTTCACGGACATAAAACATCCAATTGACAACACACTTCATTTCACAAACATAAAGCATCCATTTCGCAAATCAATTCATTGAATTGAAATAAAATATCCATTAACAAATACACAATTGTAAAAGATCTACTCGCATTTGCACTTAGAATTACAATAAAAATTATTCGGGTGTGGAACTCTCCATCGATCTTACGACTTTACTCCACAAAAACCAAATGAACTCTCCTCGAATTTTTGCAAAATCCGGCTGTTTCAATGCAGATGTAGAGATGGGCGCAGCCTGTCGATAGGAATATCAATGCGCACACATATAAAACTTGACATGTATGAAATAAATGTGGAAAGATTGACAAACCTTAGGAGTGGAGATCTTGCTGGAATCGAGGAGTAGTTCATATGGTGGCACACGTAGTATCCACACGTGTTGCCCATTTCTTCTTGGTGGCACCGCAAAAAATAGAATGTGTTAAATCAAGTGGCATTACTACTAAGTGTTGTATATGATTAATTAATGTGTAGCTAGCCAATACCGAAAATTGCGATCATGTTTCAAGGGCTTGGCGGTGTCGTCGAGCCACTTGTTTGTTGAACGTATGTGACGAACGACCTTCGTTATTCGAAAAAGTTAGATTAGTCATTCGGAAGGAAAGAAAGAGTACAATGTACAATGTACTTACCTATCGAGTATTTCGGTGATAGCTGTGTACTTGGATTTGTTCTTACTTAGAGAATCAAGGTATATAGCCTTGTTCCATTTTGGTATAATTACAATTAAAATCCAATGGAAGTTCTCATTGTATGGCATAAGAACAAATTCCTTATCGCGGTGAGCCAGCAGTGCTTTTGTAATATAGTCCTCGACGAAGGATGCATTCTCGTTGATGGTATCAATGGCGACCAAGCGTGCATCCGGGAAACCAATTGGTGATTTCAATGATCTAGCTTCGGTCAGCATGAATATATATATATATATATATATATATATATATATATATATATATATATATATATATATATATATATATATATATATATATATATATATATATATATATATATATATATATATATAGCAACAAATTGTGACAAATTGTGACATATATCGGTATTACGTGAACAGAGACTGTGATTGTACAGACTTACAGCATCCAGCATCGAACGAGTGAGGCGTCGAGAGCGTTGAGCGTGAAAACAGCAAATATATCGTCAAAGGTAACTGGGAAGACACAATCCTGAACTTCGTGCAAGAAATGTTCCGGCTTGAATTTGACCATGATACCTAAGCGCCGTTCTGCCCCTGGTCTATTGGACTGTTTCATATACCAAGTGTGGAATCTTTGGCAACCAAGTCCTAGCTTTGTGAGGTGCTCTTGCGGGAATATCATTGGCTCGCCTAGCACGAATTTGCGGGCCAATGGCAGGTACGAGATATCATCATCATCCTTCGTCTTTGATTTGCAATGGCCACTGCCTCGGCTGCAGGTCGACTTCATGGCAGTCGACTGTAATGGTACAGATGGTGCAAGTTGCTTTGGCGAGAATAGCACCCGTGGAGATAGCACCGGTGCAGGTAGCTCTGCTTCGCACTGCCTGTGATAAATATTATTACAGACGATTTTTATAAAAAAACCATCTGTCATAAGCTTCATGCCAGAACGCTTCGCGCGTGTTTCCATTGCCAGAATGCTTCATGTTTCAATTGCCAGAACGCTTCGTGTTTCGATCGTCTAATTAACATCTCTCGATCGTTATACGAAGCGTCTATATCATTAATGTTTGGGTATACGAACCGTCTATGCTAAATGTTAAATATGCGCGCCTAATCCAGGTCTCTTCTACGTACGTACAATATGGTTTCTACAACTATTCTTGTGATCATCTCCTTCCTCTCATCTGTTCATCAAGAATTGTTCGGCCGGAACCTTACACAGGCGGCCAGCAATTTGCATCTGGAGCAGCTTCTCCGCACACGCCCGCTCTCCTTCCCGACTTTCTTGCATCCGTCACTCGACACGATCATCCGCCGTTGACGGGCGTCTGCTGCCGCTCAAAAAGGGAAACAACCCTTACCCCGATTCTTCTCCACAATGTGCGCAAGCGGAAGAAGCTCTACGCATTGGAGAGACTAATGGATAGCCTTGCCGATCAGCGGCGGCAGATTCGAGAATCGCCCATGCATTCCTCTACGACATTATGGGCTATCTTGCGATCATTTGCCCAGTCGGAGAAGGAAGTGCCGAGGACAAAGGCAATCTTAACGGCGTTCGAGAATTCAGCCGTTGATCCTCCAAGTCCCAAAGTCGAAGAAGAAGCGTACGAAGCCCAAAAGATTACAATCTGGGAAACTCTTTACCTGTGCGACTTTTGTAGTAAATTTGCATCTAATTGAAACTAATAAATTTGCCTTTAATTTGTGATCTCTTGTCTCAGTAGTTCTGTAGTTAAGTTATTAGAAGCAATGTGTACTTATATATTAACCTCTGATCATGAACAGAATATGACAGACAAAGGGACATCACAGATGGATCTTGTTAAAAACCGTCTGTGAACATTAACAGACGGTTCTTAACAACAACCGTCTGTGATAGTCTACACAACACAGACAGTTTTAATAAAAAACCGTCTGTGATAATCCCAGATTATCACACACAGTTTTTAATAAAAATCGTCTGTGATACTTTAGTATCACAGACGATTTATCGGTAAGAACCGTCTGTGATACTCCTTTTATTCGACGCCACTAACACAGACGGTGTCCAAATTAAAACTGTCTGTGTTAGTGTCAATCACAGACGGTTTTGTCAAACCGTCTATGATTGGTCGTCTAGTATTAGGCTTTCTGTAGTAGTGTTTCTTGCATCTCTTTGTTAATTGTTTTAGGATGCAGTTATGTACGAGCTGCATCACATGCAGTGCAAGTGGATTGAGTCGCATGATAGCTTCTAGAAGGTCTCGGTACATTGGACACCGGGGATGAACAACATAATTGACAGGTGGAATCTTTTCGGACCAGACAGGAGGATGAGTTCGAAGTACGTAGCAAAGCTAGCATCGTGCCCCGCAATGCCTGGTCGTTATTTTATAGGGCGTTTCAGGCTTTTGTTTTCTTTTAGGTTTTGTTTTCTTGGAGCAATCTATTTAGTTTATACTCGTCTTGGTATTGTTTTATGTATGTGATCATTGGCAAAAACAATCTCGGTATGCATACTCACGCCCAGTATGCATCCATCGTAGCAACAGCTCGTTCTGAAAAGAAATAAAAGAGAGTGTGAGTACATCACCTAGCTAGCTTCCTTGCAAGTTGCAACAACGACATTTTCAATGGAACCTACTTTGTTCTAGCAATGTTTACGATAAGATAAAGCTCATTATGTCTGAAAAAGAGCAGTTAGAACTACAAATAAAAATATAAAAAGCTAGGAGAATATGTGTTCTAGCACTAGGCTACTCCTAGTACGTACATAAGGGTATCCATAACGTCTTATTGCTTGAGATGGTCTTAAGGTATGTACATAAGGGTATCCGCGACGTTTTATTGCTTGAGGTGGTCTTAACTCTTAAGGTAGCTCTCATATGGCTTGTTGTTGCACTTGCTTAGAGATCTCTCTCTCTCTCTCTCTCTCTCTCTCTCTCTCTCTCTCTCTCCCACTCAATTCTCAATCGCCCAAATGACCCGATGGCGGTGAATAGTGACATGAGAGAGGAGGGGGAGGCAACTTTTTACTACTTGAGACCCTCCCATAAGCTTGTGGGTGTCCTAAGGCTTGACCTCAAGCAAGCCACGTAGATATTAAGATCTACTTCCTCATCACATTATGGATACCCTAACAAGATGCACAAAAGTATTAACATACTATCCATCGAAGCAACTTTGAATCTATGACAACCTGAGCTAATCTATTATAGATAAAGAAGCCATCGAATTTACTCTCAAGCGCTAGAAATTCTCACATTAATCGGAAAAAAAATCTAGACAATTGATTTTGTTGGGTCTATATTATAACGGTGCAGATACATCATATAGATATAAGAGCTGTTATAGTTGTATAAAAATAGAATTGTATTTCGTTATAAGCATTGGAGCTCTATAACATGTATAGCTCTATATTTCGATGTGAATATATGGGTTATAATATCTAGTCGTGCTGTTCACCAAATATTCGGCTAGTTATCTATCAAAAGAACAAATCTCGGGGTTTAAACATCACACGGGACAGTAGTAAGGGAAACTAGACTAGGAAAAAAAGCATACTATATTGTTTTTCAGCATTTTAACAAAACAAAAACTGTCGAGGTTTTATCGAATCAGCGCATCTCACTCCAATGAAGAAACCAGCGGCGGATCCAGCCGGGGGGGCTCGAGCCCCCTACGCTACCGGACCCTTGGAGCCCTTCTGAAGCCCCCTTAAATTTTTAGTCATGGATGTATAATGTAGAAGGGGCTGAGGTCGAGCTGAAGGTACTTCAGCCCCTCCAAAAAAATTTCCTGTATCCACCACTGGAAGAAACTATTGTTTAGATTTTTGATAGAGACACGGCGTATATATGCTTATATTTTGGATAATTTGGTACATGCGCAACTCCAAAATACCAGAAGTAGTAGTAGAAAATACATAAAGATGATACAGTCCATTAAGTTGCAACCTGTCGCCGCAACATGCATGCAGCAAAAAATCCGTTCACATCCCTCCGCGTCCACCACGTGTCATAAAAAAAATTCTCGAACCACATATCATATCAATATCGATTGGATCCGGCCCGGTCGGAAATCTCCTGTTCCGCGTGCCGTTTTGTCGTCGTTGCACAAAGTCGCCGCATCATATCGTAACCTGTCTCCCCTGGCCTTTGTAGAAAATCCTAATGCTAATGGATTAGGAGAGAAGAATTGTTGCGCACACCCATCCTGGGCTACGGTACTGTATATTTATAGTATAGACGGCATGCCAGATTAGCTATAATGCGTCTCACAACAACCTAGGATTTACATAGTTACAAATTACAAGTTTATTTAACTGAAAATCTAAACCAGTACAAGGATATATCTACCACTGATCTTATCTACAACCAATTACTAGCCTCCCTAAATCCAAACTTGGTTACCGAAGATTGAGATTGTGCTTTAATAATGTAAACAATCGGTTTGCCAACGGTCTAGTAAAGATATCATATATTATGCTAGAGTTTGGAGCTTAACCGAGCGTACGAGGCACGCAGAGTTTACTTGAGTCCGTCAAAAAGTCTTGTCAATTATGCTGCGAATGGCGCGTGTTAATGTCATAATCTGCGTGATTTCTTTCTCTACCTTTTTATTTTGTTTTGCAAGCTCTTCTTCTAGTGGAAGAAAAACATTAGCACCTTCCCGGCATCTATGGTCAAAACAGTCTAGTCCATGTCTTAGAGGAAACCTCCCCAAATTAAACAAACATTTTCATGCACCATATATTAATGCATCTAACGAAACATGGCACCAGCACAACACCAGAGACCATCATCAACCGACTGCTTATCGGCTAAGCATCCATTTGGGAATTGTTAATTAGGCGCAGGAAACAGTGTCCAGGTGCAATGTATCCGTATGGCCCAAGCTTTTGGAGTGCTTTGCTTCGCCTTTTCATGGGCAATGCAGGAGTAAGTAGCGGCTTGACCAGACGAGCTAGACTAGGGAGAGGCTGGAGATGTCGCCGTTTGACTTGGCTTTGCGGCTTCGGGTCTCGGAGTTGCCCGGCACGTAGTTCGATCTAATGGATAACTTTAGGGGCTGTTTGGTTGCCTGTATGCGGGTGGCTCGCACCCCCGCATGCAGGGAGACAGTGGCGGATCCAGGTAAATTTTTTGGAGGGGCTGAAGTACCTTCAGCTCGACCTCAGCCCCTTCTACATTATACATCCATAGCTAAAAATTTAGGGGGGGGCTCCAAGGGTCCGGTAGCGGTAGGGCCCCCCCGCCCCACCGCTGGATCCGCCCCTGCAGGGAGATGGTGTTTGGTTGCCTGCATGGAGGAGAGAGTCTGCACAAGTGGATGCAAAAAAATTAACTGGAGTCAAGTTGAGGAGAAACGTGGCTGAGGAGCTTCCCTCCTCAGCCTGATCACACTCATGCAGCTGCATGAGCATATACAGACAACCAAACAACCCCTAAAAATTTTCTCCTTTTCTCGATCCGTTTTGAAAGGTTGGCTGCTTCGTTAACTATGACATCATTTTCTAAGACACTAGCATCTGATCTTACCACTACGTAGGGGTATGTATTACTAGCAATGGTAACTCGGAATCGGACATTCTGCTTCCCAACTAGGCCTGCTGCACCCGTACATGGAGCTACAGTTAATAAAATCGATCACTAGCAAATTTCTTATTAAGAAACCTTGCCAGTGCACAAAATCATAAAAAAAATCATCAAATAGTCACTCGTGAGTCATGACTTCTCAAATGAAAATGTGCCTCTAATTATTCCTAAAAAGGAGCTAACCATTCCCTACCTTAAAACCCTACAGCAACAAATACTGTACGCATCATTTCAGTGTGCATAAACTTTCCTGGCTGCTGGTAGGGGACGTCAGGAAAGCCTCTTGTTCCCTGCTGTTAATCATTGAGTAAAGCTCCCGTTTCACAAAAAAGAAAAGCCTCTTGTCTATGGCCTTGTTCTTTACGGATTCTAAAAACGGGTTTTAGTTTTTGCTGCAGTATTTAACTTTCAAACGAAGTATTTTTTCAAGACGGGGTCTACAAGTTAATTGTAGTACACATTAAAAGCCCAACATCTGTATCAATAAAAATCGCAAACATGTATCTCTCTTTATAATTTTAGTCAAAAATTATAAGTCATAGCCATATTAAACGGGCCATATTAAACGGGCCCTATGAACGCAGGGTCGTTCCTGCATTGCCTGCACAAGTACTACGATAGCACATGCTTAGCTTCTAGAAGGTCATAGTATTGCCCAGAAAATGAATGGTTCCGTGGATCTCACATTAATTGCGCGTGGCCATGCATTCCCAGATTGATTTGGTATCTGCCGCCCCAAGATGAGGAGGACGTGTGCAGTGTGCTTCCAGAAGCAAGTGAACGACTGAAAGAAACCTTTGTCCGAAACCCAAGAGACAGACGCGTGGTACATATTTGCAATTAAGTCGGAGTACGACATGAAACGCTAATGATGTGATCATGTCAGGCTTGATGGAATATACTGGACCAGTGGTTTATACCCATCTGATATTGCACAGTACCAGTGCTAGTACACTTGTACAAGTCAAGGAACATCTACTTTACACGTCCGAATTCTTTTTCCTCATAGAATTCAAAGGCTACTAGTGGCGGCCCATATATGGCCCAATTAGCGCGCCCTTATGTTAGGGCACAATCGAAACGCTGGAAGAAATTTAAGGCCCAATAGGCCCATGTAAGTAGAGAGCAACAGCGCGTGCTCGTGGCGATGGAATTGAAGGCACGCTGGTGCCGTTAAAGCAGCAACGGCAGAGGACATTCGTCCGCTTCCAGTATACACTCGATGTTAAGTGTGTTTGGTTTGTGGATGAAGGTCCTGACTGAGTGGATGTAGACTGAGTGAAATCGTATTTCAGAAAAAGAAGATGTTTGGTGAGGTTGCATGAACGGATGCAAAAAAGCGAGATCTTTGTTTGGTTGCTGTATGAGCGGATGCGATCTACCAAATCGAGAGGTCGACACGTGGGACCGCATAAGATACATCTGCATCAACCCATCCGGGATGGCGGTGAAGCTCATTTTGGCGTATCCACCCATCCGAGGATGAGGCGTATTTTGCATCCGCTCATGTAGGCTGCATCCACTCATACAGGCAACCAAACAGGCTCTTTCTCGGATTATACGGATCCACCCAGCCAGGACGAAGGAGATTTAGGCAACCAAACACACCGAGTGTATGATGTGTTGCCATACCTTCAAGTGATACTATATGTGTCGCATTTCCAAGGCAAACCTTGTTCTTAATACGCTGGATTTTATGCTGTTTATTTCAGATGTTATTGGCATTCAACAGGTGAATTGACGGGAAAAGCGAATCACCAACAGAAGCCCCAGAGATGAATCGAATTCAAATGTAGCTACACTGACTGGTGCAGGGATCAATGGCCTAGTTTTCCCCAGCGTACATTCTAGAATTTCTCTCGGCCCTCCTCCATCCAGCTTTAGCTTTCAGTTTCCGATAGCGGATGTTAGTTTTTGGCTAAAATTATACCATAATGGCTGATAGCTTTTTTTAAATTATTCCATTAAAAAAATAAAAAATATTGTTATATCTTCATAAACAATAAAAAAGCTAAAGAAATGTCTAAATTAAAAGTTAATATGTTTCTAATAGCTTTGGTTTCTAGCTTCCTCGGCGCCGCTTGGAGCAGCCACGTACGAGTGATACTATATGTGTCGCATTTCCAAGGCAAACCTTGTTCTTAATACGCTGGATTTTATGCTGTTTATTTCAGATGTTATTGGCATTCAACAGGTGAATTGACGGGAAAAGCGAATCACCAACGGAAGCCCCAGAGATGAATCGAATTCAAATGTAGCTACTCTGGGCCTGTTCTTTTTGACTGCGGTTTATGGCTTTTGGCTGCGGCTTGTGACTTTTGAGCTGTTTGTATAAGAGATTACAGAGTAACAAAAACTCACGTGCGGTTTTTGCCGATATAAATAAAATCAGTAAAGTATGCACTATAATTAACTAGTAGATCCTATCTTCAAAAAATACTCCGTTTAAAAGCTAGTTACTGTAGAAAAGCCGAAAAGCAACTTTTAGAAGCCGAAAAGAACAGACTCTCTGACTGGTGCAGGGATCAATGGCCTAGTTTTCCCCAGCGTACATTCTAGAATTTCTCTCGGCCCTCCTCCATCCAGCTTTAGCTTTCAGTTTTCGATAGTGGATGTTAGTGTTTTTGGCTAAAATTATACCGTAATAGCTGATAGCTTTTATTAAATCATTCTATTAAAAAATAAAAAATATTATTATATCTTCATAAACAATAAAAAACTAAAGAAATGTCTAAATTAAAAGTTAATATGTTTCTAATAGCTTTGGTTTCTAGCTTCCTCGGCGCCGCTTGGAGCAGCCACGTACGAGGCGGGCGGTGCCGGCGCGCCGGGAGCCCGGGATTGGAACGGGCCCGTGGCCCCCGGTGGCATGGGCGTGCGGTTCTCGTGCCGAAGGCGACCGTCCGCCGGCCAATGGGCCGAGGGGGTGTTTTTGTCGAGCGCACGTACAAAAAAACGCCGAAATCACAACGGGGAGTTCGCTCCGTTTCCTTCTCCGGCCGGAAACTGGTAAGGCGACTAGTGATGCTGCTGTGTTCCATGGAGCTTTTTTTCAGCAAATGTTCAGTCATGCAGAGGGATGAAAACCAGGTCAAGGAAAACAATACGGGCACAAGAACGCGCTCCTTCCATCAGTCTACCAACAATCCAGCATTCAGCAATGGTGAAGACTCAGTTGTTTCAAAGAATCAAAATCATAAACGGATTTGACGACTAAACTTTCCTGACTATACATCTGAAGGGCCACTACGAAAGTACGAATGTAACATACATACACTTGGAATCACATCAATCTTTTAGGCATAAGATGCCGTTGGTTAGTATGTAAACCTTACATCCTGCAAACTCCAACACGAACACTACCGAAGGAAGCAAACTGGATTTCATCGTATCTTCTACTGACGAAAGCTGTGCCTCCAGCATCCAACCTCTCCTCCATCTTCTTCAACCTGACATCGGGCATCAGCCATCGAATCAATTTCACGGTCCACGAGAGATCGATCGAGGTCAGTAGTGTATAAATCATGCACGTGCACATTTCTTTACCTTGGTTGCGGTGAACGTGAAGCCAACTCTGATCTCACCGTGGTACGTCTTGTCCGCGAGGACGACACTGTACTTTGTTGCGTTCAGCTGTGATGTGCCGCGCTCCATGCCTAAGCTGATTAGGTCCGTCACATTGACCCTGTGGTACAGATAGATTCGAGATTTAGATTTTTTCCCCACTTTTTAGCTACCGATTCTTCACAGCTAGGACTAGCAACTCAAAGATTAGTATATTAGGCCAATGGTTGGCAATATAATTGATTGGCATTGGCGTGCGCACTCACGTTGCTTCGCCTAGGAAGTCGTCGCTTGAGAGGTTGTCGTGGTCCATGATCCGGAAGAAGAGCTTGTGCTGCGCGTTTTCCGCGGAAGAGTTGATCTGGAACTTGAATACATCGTTCCAGCACGGGTTCCTCCTTTGGTCTGCATAGCAGTACACAATTCATTTAGGAAAGACCACAATTGTGGCCTGTGGGTTGTCAATGTTATCGTCTTCACCATTAATTTTGCCGCGTAAGTTTCGTGCTCTGGATCCCACACTAGTTGAGATCAGGAAATTTTTGCGAACAGGAGTCGAAATGACGAGCAAAATAAAACCAGAAAGCCCTGAAAGGAAATTAAGAAGCGGCAAAATTCAGAACTAATTAAAGCGCTGACCTCGGGCGATGCTGCTCTTGCGCTCCTGGCTCCGGTACTGCACGATCACATACGGGTCTATCTTGCCTGCACGGGCAACAGCAAACCGCACGCCGTCAAATCGAATCGTCAGTTCGCCATCAACCGATCACAAGAACGGAAAAAGAACAGTCCGTGCAACAAGCAGGAACAAAGAACAAGCACGAACGCTATTCTGTCTGATATAAGTTCGGTGGCGGGCTAACTCACCTAAGAAATCGTTGCCTGGGAGGGCCTTGGCGTCGACGAGATGCACCTCCAGAACACCCCTACCCATCTTCTCCGCTCGAGACCTGATTAATCTTCTCTCGCCCTGCCGGCTGCTCTGCGCTTTCTTTGTTTGTTTCTTTCTCTCTTTCCGCGTCTCTCGATCTCGCTCCAAGCGCGCGTTGAGAATTAAGATACCATACGAGGCCCGTGAGCGCGTATATATAGGGTGCTTTTGATTGAGTTTTTGGGAGCTATTTTTGCTTTTAAAAAGCCAAAAGCCAACCAAAGGGGTAGAAATCAGAAGCTACTTTTTCAGAAGCAGCTACTTTTGGGTAGTACAGTTTTGAAAGCACCTTGGACCCTACTTTTGGCTTTCTGCTTTTTGAAATGGTGAAAATAGAGAGCTGTTTCACAGTTGTTTCAAGGAAAATAGATATAGGAGTTAAGTTTTATACTTGTTTGAACCAAACAGCTTACAACTTTTCCACAGCCCACAACCTCAGCGACTTTTCCACATTTGACTCACAAAGAGCTTTTGAAGCCACAGCTCAACCAAACACACCTATAATATGCCTGCCTCCTAGGATGACTGCCTGGCTGTTTAAGAGGTCAAAACTCAAGTTTGGACCGACCTCACCGGCATTAGTCTCCAACGTGACAACTCGCACCTCTCTGAGTGTCAATTTGGACCGGCTCAAGGCTTCCCTCCCTCCTTCGTTTCAATCCTCCCCAGTCCCCAGTACAGTTCCCACACGATAAAAGTGTTGAGGAACGGCGAGTCAGCTAGATCAATTCTTCCTAACCAAAAGAATAGATCAAATACAGAATAATATAAATAATAGATTGAACATAGAGAAATGATAGGGAAACTCCTTTCTTTATTACTTTCACTTTCATAAATACACTTTACAATGATTAGGATCCCTTATTTATAAACTAAGTGGAGGGTACCCCACCAATAGACCAAACATAGGTCTAGACCCATGTTTCCCAACACTCCCCCTTAGGCACTCATTCAACACATTTATGCCTCATCAAAACTCTATAAAACTCTGTGGGAAAAATTTAGAGAAAGAGTACATGATACATTAATTGCCTCATTAAAAATCTTGGCCGAGAAACTTTCGTAAACTCGTCAAAGAAAAAAGAGTACAATTCACCTAATTCCATTTAATCTACAGGATTTACTCTTTGAGTACTTGCTCTTCGTGATCAAGTTTTAACAGTGAGCTCGAGAAGAATCCCTCCTAAATTATGCACTTCTCTAAGTCTCATCATTCCAATTCCATACACACATCTTTCAAAACTAGATGCTGAAAATGACTTAGTGAATAAACTTACAAGATTTTCACACGACTTAGTATGCAGTACCTTAATTTCGTCTATGCAGTACCTTAATTTCATCCATCTTTTGCAATTCATGAGCATAGAAGAACTTGGGGTTGATATACTTGTGAGATGACTCTTCACGTAACCCATCTGTACTTGTACAACACAAGTTGCATTATCTTCCTTGTCAATGCCTTTTGGTAGATTCTGCACTATACCTTACTAATAGGTTTACAGAAAATACGATGTCCGATCTAGTGCAGTTTGCTAAATACATAAGTGCTCCTACTGCACTTAAGTATGAGAATTCCAGTCCCAAGACTTCCTTCCCATCTTCCCTAGGTTTGTACGGATCCTTATCTTGCTGCAAAGATCTTCAGACCATTGGTACTTTTAAGGGTATGCTTTTTCAAAGCCAAATATTTCTAACACATTCTAAGTGTAGATTTACTGTAGGTAAATATGTATGAAATAAATTGAACAATGGTACAAAGGTTCTCATAATATTCCAGCATTTTCTATAAATTTTACTGCTAATTTTAGTGATTAAAGACAATTTAAATAATTACATTTAATCAAAATAGTAAATAAATACAAAAACATAGAAATAATAACAATAATGTTAAGCATGCTTCAAAACCAAAAAACAACTCAAAAATTGGATTCTTGAGGCCCTTTTATGTTGGATATGTATTTTTAGTGAATTATGTAATTTTTGAGGGCTTATTTACTGATTTTCAGTTTTAAGAAAAATTTTCACGCAATTTTGTAATTTCCCGAGGGCCCTTTTGCAAAATTTCGGGCATCGATCCCCCATTTTTTCTTCCCTTTTTCTTTCCTTTCTCCCCGATTAGGCCCATTGCCCTTGGCCCACTTTGGACACCGTGGTCGAAGAAGGACTCACAGCGTGACAGATCCGTGTGCTTAAAGTGTCACGCTCGGAGGACTCGAAGCTAGTGGCTGTGCGGCCAGTCTCTGTAGTAATCGTCAACATACTACGCGGTGTGGGCAGGTGACTAGCAGCGTGGGAGGCTGCTAGTCACTGTAGCAGTTGTCGATCACTGTAGCAGTCGTGAACATACTATGCGGTGTGGGTAGGCGACTGAGCAGTGTGGGCAGGCAGCTGAGCGGCATGGGCAGGCGGTGTGGTAGTTGAGGCCAGAAAAACCGAATCACATGTAGTGGCTGTCAGAGTTTATAGCAGTAGTGGGTGCGTATATAGGTGGTGTAACCATGTGTGAGGCTTATTTAAGCCATGTAAATTTGTAGAGCTCAATAGTGAGTGAGAAAACAGAGTAAATAGAAGAGGAAAGAAGAAAAGGCGTGTGTCGCCGAAAAGAAAGTCCCCCCTTGTGTTTTAGTTCGTTCTCTCTCCACTTGTGTGTGTTTCTTCTCTTGTCTGGGCCAACAATTGGTATCAAAGCTTGGTGATTTCTGTGAGTCGGAGAATCAGAACTTGGTGATTCCCATTAGTCGGAGAATCAGATGCTTGGTGTTCTCCATGCATCGGAGAAGAAGAAGTGCAGCTATTCTTCGTGAGTCAGAGAAGAAGAATCATCTGTGGTTTTTGTTAGTCAGAGAACATGCCAAGAGAAGGAAGGAGTGTGTCTCCGACTGCAATGCGAGGCTTGCTATGAGCTAGTTTGTCTGACTCGCAGGTCGTGAAGAGGGAAAGCATGGTGACATTGATGTACCCGTAGCTCACCCGCACCAACTACACGATTTGGATGATTAAGATGTGAGTCACTCTTTAGGCTTAGAACGTGTAGGAAGCAGTCGAGCCTGGTGCTGCCAAGTACCACAAGGATCGGTTGGCGTTGTACGCCATATACTAGTCCATGTTGGAGGATGTCATATCTTCCCTCATGGGAAAGACACGGCGAAGTTGGCATGGGAGACAATCAAGATGGTGCATATGGGGCACGAGCGCGTGCGCGAAGCCAAGCTCCAGACCCTTAAGAGAGACTTTGAGGCGCTGAAGATGGAGGAAGGAGAGTCCGTTGAAGACTTCACCAGTCGGGTGACATTGGTCATCACTGGCATTTGAGCGTTGGGCGACACCATGGTAGATAAGATTACCATTGTTCATAGGTTTCTTCGGGTTGCCCCAGCGCGTTACATGCAGCTCATGACTTCCATCGAGTAGTGCGTGGACTTGAAGACTCTTATCATTGAAGATCTCGTTGGGCGGTATAAAGCTTACGACGAGCACATCTGAATTGGTTCCAGTGACGTGAAACAGAGTGAGCATTTGTTGCTCACGTGCATGCAGTGGGAGACCCTCAACAAGAAGAAGAATGGTGAAGGGTCGGGCAGCGACGTGAAGAAGAACCGTGGCAGCAGCCGCATTAGAGGAGGTTGTGGTCGTAGAGACGACCATGATGACGATGACGAGGACGACAATGACTCGTAGACCAGCGTGCGCAAGACCAACCAGAAGAATGTTAAGTGCTTCAACTGTGAGGTACATGGGCACTTTGCCAGCAAGTGCTGCAAGCCGAAGAAGGAGGAAGCGCATCTTGTCACGGTTGATGCCGATGACGAACCTGCACTATTCTAAAGTTCGGCAAGAAGGTACTTAAGAATAAGACAACAAGATTAGGGGATTGAATGTTGGATATAATCTTGTTATTGAGTGTGGTCGTGTGTTGAGTACTTGTGTGTACGAGTACTGCATGGTCGTAGTCGAGTACTCGATGTGTTCGAGTACTACGTGAACGTAGTCGAGTACTCGGTGTGGTCGAGTACTGCGCGGTCGTGTACTCGTGTATTCAAGTACGGTGTAATCTTGTAGTCGTACTTAATATGTTCAAGTACTGTGGAGTCGTGTACTCGGTGTGTTCGAGAACTATAGCAATTGGTGAGTCCGAATTCTACAGTGGTTGTAGCCAACATGGTCGTAGCTACAGTGGTCACAGCCACAATGGTCTAGCCATAATGATCGTAGCCACAATGGTCGTAGCCATAATGGTCATAGCCATAATGGTCATAGCCAACGTGGTCGTAGCTACAATGCTTGTCGCCACAATGGTCATAGCTATAGTGGTCATAGCTACATTGGTTGTAGCCACAGTGGTCATAGCCAATGTGGTCATAGCCACAATGGTCATAGCTACAGTGTTTGTAGCTACAGTGATCATAGCATGTGGTCAAAGTTGCAGTCAGAGGACTACTGAAGCAGTCGGTACTCGTAACATCGAGTAGTAGCCATGATCGAAGGCGTGGTCGACAAGCTGTTGTCGAAACCATGATTGAAGGCATGGTCGATGCCGTGGTTGAAGCTATGGTTGAAAGTGTGGTCGACAAGCTATGGTCGAAGTCATGGTTGATGCCGTGGTCGAAGCCACGATCGCAGCTACAGTAAGACAGTCAGTGCTCGAAGACCTGTGTAGTCAGTGAAGCGATTGAAGAGAATCCGTGGTCGTTGTCGGCAAGCCTTGGTCAAAGCCATGGTTGAAGGCGTGGTCGACATGTCGTAATTGAGCAGCCGTGGTCGTGAGGTGTGGTCGAGACACCGTAGTCGAAGAAGGACTCGAATTGTGGTAGATTTGTGTGGTCAAAGTGCCGCACTCGGAGGACTCAAAGCCAGTGGTTGTGCGGTCAGTCTTTGTAGTAGTCGTCAGCATATTGCGCGGTGTGGGCAGGCAACTGAGCAGCGTGAGAGGCGACTAGTTACTATAGTAGTTGTCGGCCACTGTAGCAGTCATGAGCATACTGCAGTGTGGGCAGGTGACTGAGCGACGTGGATAGGCGGCGCGGTAGTTTAGGCCAGAAAACCCGGATCACAGGTAGTGGTTGTCAGAGTTTATAGGAGTAGTGGGTGCATGCATAGGTGGTGTAACCGTGTGTGCGTAAGGCTTATTTAAGCCATGTAAATCTGTAGAGCTCGATAATGAGTGAGAAAACAGAGTAAATAGAAGAGGAAGGGAGAAAAGGTGTGTGTCGTCGAAAAGGAAGTTCCCCCTTGTGTTTTTGCTCGTTCTCTATCCACTCGTGTGTGTTTCTTCCCTTGCTGGGCCAACAGACCACACGCTGCTGCACCTCAACTCCAACAGCTTCTGAGGCGTCCTCCCATCCACGCTTTGCCCACTACGTCTCCTCCACGAGCTCGACGCCATCTTCCTCAACCACAACCGCTTCCGCTTATAGCTCCTGGACAACTTCGGCAACTCGCTGGTCTCTGTCATTGTCCTCGTGCACAACAGTTTCGGCGGCTGCCTCCGGCGAGCGTCGCCAACATGTCTGGCGCTAGCCAGCAGCCGAAGCTAGCGCGGCTTGGCTGGAAGGAGAAGCAGCAGGCAGTGTTGGGTGCAGAGAGGAAAGAAAGAAGGGAAGAAGAAAGAAATAAGACGATGGAGGTGGAAAGAAGGAAAGAAAAAGAAGAGAGAGAGAGAGAAGTAGATGGCGACGGTGGGATGAAAGAAAGAAGGAAAGAAGACTGAGAAGAGGTCGGGGGCAGAATGGTCATTTCTGCTTGGTTCAGTTAGCCAGAGAATAAAAAATGATTAAAATTTGAAAAAAGGTAAATCATCAATTAGTTGATAAATTTTGAGATATTTTCTCATGCCGCGGGCGCAGCGCAGGGTGCCTATCGGGAGGCGGAAGCCTACTGATTTGGAACGCAGCCGCGCTGGGCTCAAACGGCGGAACCAGTCACCAAGTGGAAGGCCTCTGTTTCCAGAATCGTACTCTTAACTTTGGTCTTGCTATTTTTGACTTTTCAGCTCATTTTTAGCTGTGATTAAAAGTTATAAACTAGAGCCTAAAAAACTCCTTTACTCTCCGTTTTGTATTCACTATCAAATTCACAAGTGTAAAACTCCTTATTTATATTAGATCAGGTACTATTCGGACGAAAAATTCATAGAATCAATCATTCGCTGCTAAAACACAAGTATTCGCAACAGAGAAGTGCATGGAGTGCTGAAATTTTTGTACGGATAACCCATTTTTTATTCAAAAATACAGAAATATACCCGCGATAAATTTTTTTACACAAATAGGCTCCAGTCGCCCAACCATTGGGCGACTAGAGCTTGTCGCCCAACCAAAAAGCGACTGATGAAGAATCTGGTAACCGTTGGGCGATTAAATGCGATCGCCACCCCGTTGGGCGATTAAATGCAATCGCCCCCCGTTGGGCGACAGAGAGCGAGTCGCCCAACGAAGGCGACTACATGTGAATCTGACGACGGCCAAGGCCTCTTTTCTTTCCCCACGCCTCGCGAATCTACTCTCGCAGAAATAATTTTCTATCTGAAAAGAAGAGATAATAGCATTGTTTGAATTTAAATGAACTTTATAATATAACGCAGTAACATGCTGCGTATTTATCCATTACATGCATGACATACATGTCAGACCCGTATTTTTCAATCCGAATCTTACTGTGTTTCACTGCACTAATCCCTGGATCAGTAGTTAGTGCACACAGGTATATTGCTGAATCATTTCATACATCGCATATTCATCCATTATAATACATAAATTGAAATACACCACGTCGGGTGACAGAGTTTACAAGAGGGGCGGATCGGGCCAAATATCCTTATTACAAACACGCACAGCGGAAACATAGCAAAAGCAAACCCAAATCGACAGGCAAGCGACTGGAAAGGTATTGTGTGCAGTATATGTCGCCGGCTAACCAGTAACATACGTGCACACAACGCCGTACGTCCACTTGTCCATGTCCAACCAACGAAGCCTACGCCTCAGTCTCTTTCGTCATTCTTCTCCTCCGTAGCGGGAGCTTCCTCGTACGCATAGTGGTCTTGGTTTCCTGTTTCTGAATTTTTGTCGCAAAAGCGAGTATGAGCACTCCGACCCCGTGCTCAGCAAGCCAATACACGGAATGCAATATGTAACATGTATGGCTAACCAAAGGATGGCTTAGGTTTATTTTATTTTTGCGAAGAGTGCTTTTGAATACAATTATATAAAAATTCCTAAGACCTAGCAATTTGAACACAAGTATATGTTGTGAACGAATGCAATATTACTAGTGATTCAGATTCCATCCACCATTACATGGCATCTGCACCATATAGCAATTCTTGACGTTATAGCAGCTTAACTTACTGGGACGACACCGGGATAATTCCAAACAGGCGGTCCATCGCCTTCCACTTTTCCATTCCCACCCACAAAGCATTTTGAAATAGAACTATATCGGTTAAGTTCCCATGTCCGCCCTTGACCGTAGGCACGGCTATTCGAATAGTTTTGACTCTGCAGAGTTTGTACACTTTCACCACAAGAGACAATCAACTCGTTGCCCCACACGATTCCTTAGACGTGTGGTTGAGCGGACTATCACAATGACTTTTCAAAGTACCTCGCCCCTTCCATCATTTCACCCTATGGGTCGTTCCCACTTGCGGTGGGTCCCATACGTTGTGCGGGATGTCCTCCTTCTGAACGTGTAGCAGCTAGCTCCCCACCCCTGCTAGCCCGCCACAGCAGAACTTCACCCTACCCGGGTGTCCCATTCAAGCCGTCTCACAGACTGCCGCTTGCACTATCCCACACCTCCTCCTGGAAGGATGACTTTCAGGGTCCGGTAATTCTACTAAGCCAAGTTGTATTTTACAGACTTGTGGTTGTACTGTTTTACACGGGTTGACATGACAAGATTCAGTCCTTAGTGATATCTGGACGGTTCTACCACAAACCACACTCTCGTGCACACCTGCACCACACCCCCGAACCATCCGCCCAGATATGTAAGCATGTTGGGGTTTTTGGAGACATAAAATAATCATATCCAACATTTATCAGTCATTACCACCATGACTGCCCAACCAATTTTTCTCAGGATTAACAGTGATGCTTGGCGCTCTCGCGCCCATGAGTATCTAAACAATACTAAGCATGGCATATATTTACAGACTTATTTTCGAAATGTTACTATTATAATTTTGCTAGGGCGACAAGGTTCACACATTCCAATATTCCAAAGGAGGTGTAATATTATTCAAGGCAAACGATAGGCATGTAACTAGAATATCAAATTTAGCATGTATTTGCATAAAAATAGCGACATGCAATTTGTTAATTTAAAACAAAGTAATTTGCATGAAATGTAGGTTCAACATGATCAAAGTATTGACTCGCCTTGGTCACGATGGTGGTGCTTGATTATCCAGGGCTTCTAATGCTGCGACCTCGAATTCTTCTTCTTGAGCCTCGTAAGCTATTTTAATCGTCGCGAAAATTTGGATAAAAGAAACATCAAATCAATAAAATATCACCAAAATTTCAAATGAACTCCAAAAATTATGATTTCGGTTCCATTGGATAGATCTTGAATTTAGAAATTTGTCTTACTCAATTGGAGTTAAAATGAGAAAGTTATGAGTATTTGAAGTTCTCAGTTCAATTAATTCCATAAAATATGAAATTTCGTGATGGGTCCCACATGTCATTTTCTTTTATCTTAATTCTTTTCTTCTTTGTGCATGACAAGTGGGGTCCATCTCTGTTCGGTGGGGTCCTCTGTCGAGGGTCTCGGTGCGGATGTGCCAGCGGCCGGTGGGGCCTAGCGGTCGATCGGCGCTCTGGTTACACTCGCCGACAGGTGGGGCCCACCTGTCAGCGGAGATTTTAAAAGAAATGCTCGACCGCAGCGCGAGCCGGGGCTCGAGCAGCGCCGCGAGACCGAGGAAGAGACGCGCTGCGTTAACCAAGTGGGCGGGGAGGCTTTGCCTACCCCATAAGGGCAGCTTACCCTTTTGAGGTGGCTCGCGGAGGAGGCCGGGCAGAGGAAGAAGAGGACGGCGGCGCCGGCGGCGAGTGGTGGCCGGAGGGGTCCGGGTCGTTCGTGGAATATAACCCCCGCGTGATGGCGATGCTTCTGGTGTAGACGGCCGGGGTGGAGGAGCACGGAGGAGGGCCGGCGGCGTGTGACGGCGGCGGTCCAGGGAGGTGGTCGACGCCGGCGATGCTCGGGCCAAGGGAGACCCGAGGGAGGAGGGGGTCGACTTCGTCTTGCCCCCGCGAAGCTCTGGGAGCTGGGATGTGCCCGGAGATGGCCAAAATCGGCGGGGAGGGCGGCGCTGGGGCTCGGGAAAAAGGAGGGGCCGGCGGGGAATTGAAACACTTCGGCGCAATTGCGGCAGGGGAGGGAATGAGGGAGGTGTTGCGACGCCATTGCGGCTCTCCAGCGAGGCTTTTATAGCCAGGAGAGGGGGCGCGTGGCGATGCGACGGCGGCCTCCGCCCTGTTCCGCTGGCGGGGGGGATGAACCAAATCTCCTTCGAGATTGCGCGGAAGAGAGAGGTAACAAGGTTCTCTGCATTTGCCCGCGAGGTGAGAGAGGGAGAGGGAGAGATTGGCTGCGGCCTGCGCGAGAGGAAGCTGCGCGAGGCGAGGCGGGCGCGTGGAGAAGAAGAGGGAGGAGGAAGAAGAGAGCAGGGCGCTCGGGCCCGCTCGCAGGGAGAGAGGCGTGGGGGAAGGAGGGGCCACCGCGCAGCGGGGGAGCGCCTGGCGAGTGGGGTCGCGCGGCAGCGAGGCGTAAGGCGCGGGCCCGCGCGGCAGTGAGAGGCGAGCGCGTGGCGGCGACCGCTGGAGCTGCACTGGCTGGGCGGGCGCAGCGTCTGTGACCGTCTTGGAGAGAGGGGCTGGGCCGGGGTGACGGCCGGCCCGGCTGTGTTATTTTCTTTTTCTTTTTTCTTTTTATTTTGTTTTGCTTTTTGATTTTCCTATTGGGTATTTATGTGTGTGTGTATATTCACTTCCTTGCTCCCTGTAATTCTACATCCACTATTTTGCTGATATTTATTTTATAAAGATTAATTTCTTGTTATATTTACTTGTATGCATACATATATATATACCTACATATGTATATATATTCTTGTAGATGCTTATTATTTTTACTTTCTAATTCTTTTGGATCATCTTTTCAGATTCTTTATTCATATTTTAACTTTCTACTATTTAAACATGTTTATTTCTCTTTAACTTTTGGAACTTCTACCAACTTTTCTCAGAAAAATTCCATAAACTCCAAATTCAAATAAAGAGCGAATAAAAATAATCCAAAAGCTTCATAATTTAATATTTATATTTTTCAGGATGTTACAATACACCCCTCACTCCCCACCCTAAGGTGCTCCGTCACCGCGCCCGCGTCCTCCCATACGGCCCCGCTTGGCCGTCCTCGGCAACGGATTACGAGGCGGGTGACGAGGGTCGAAAAGTAAAGCGATCAAGTGGGTTTCGCACCAGCGGCTGCGCGGTGGAGTCATTGCACCTCGGGTGTGTGGCCTCCGGTGCACCGGAGGCCATGCCGGAGAGAACCTCGGTCTTTGCGTCGGAGGGCGGGCGAGCGAGTCAAAAACCGGTCCACCTCGATGTGGCCCGGGGAGAGGCGTCCCTCCTGCTGGTAAGGACCTGCAATAGTAATATCGTTAGTTCGTTGCATGTCGTCTTAGGATAAAAACAAGATCGGACGATGCGTACCCGTACATGGCGCCATGAAATCATCCGTGTGGAAGCCGGGAATGTACATAGGAGGTGTATGAGGCCGTGACCAAGCAGAACTCCCTGGCTGCTCCGGGGGAGGTGGACGTGTCCATGTACTACCTCCGGAGTAGTGCTACACTGGTCGGGGTGGCACTGGTGGTCGGGGTGCATTGGGCGTAGGTGTGGAGACCACCGGTAGCCTCGTGCAGGACAGTAGGCTGACGATACGTCTACACCCGGCCTCCATCCGTCGCGCAAAGCTGACGGCCTCCTCGCGGTCAACTCCCACTGTGCCCCACCTGCGCACTAGTGCGGAGGACTCGACCACATCGCAACACGGCGTCGGCTGGACAAAAGACATAGAATGGTCCATCGTCGAAGCGATATTGCCATTTGAGAATTTTGAAATTACAAGTTACGCATCGCGATGTGGCGTCGCGCGCGCGCGCAGGTGCAGCGTCTGTCGTTGCGGCGGCGTGTGGGGCGGTGGGTCAACGACATGTACCACTGGTACGAGTCCGCCCGGTACGGATGAGGTACTCGCGTAGTCGGCTATGTCGTATGGCGGTCCTCCTCCACGCGGTCATCGGCGCACCTCCCACTGCGCAATCGGTGCATCCTCTGGACGATCCGTGCCTTTTTTGACGCCCTTCATGTTGTGCCTGTTTATAGAACCATTACGTAATGTAAGTACTTGCGATCACAATAGTAAGTACGTACAAAAATATCAGAAGCGATCACTCACGCGTGCACGCGCGGCGGAATCGGCGGCCCGACTGGTACAGGAAGTGCCTGCCGCAGCCCAAACTGCCGTATGACTCGCTGCGGTGCGTAGTCCTCAACGTAGATGCGCTCTAGTAGGGACCCATGTCGTCTAGTACAGGTCGTCCGAGACTGAAGCGCTCGAACGACCACAACTGCAGCAGAATGGGATATCCTGTGAGGATCGAGTTCGCCTTAATCCTCGTGCACGCATCGCCGCGGTGCGATGCGTCGCGGCAAGTCGCGCCGATCCCGGTGATCTGGTCGGCCTCGCCGTCGGTGTCGCCCTTGCATAGCGATAAGGCGCGCGTCAGCGGTGTTGCCGTGGTGGTGGTGAAGAGCACCCAACCAAACGACCACAAAGACGTAAGCCTCCGGTGGCGCGCGACACGTAATCGTCGACATCTGCAACCATGCGCTCAACACGAATGCGAACAAGTTACGATTAGTATGTAATTGCACAAATAAGAGTTTTGAAGGCGTGATCGACTTGAAACACCACGTGCGATGATCGTGCGACCACCTCGGCGTCGGTCCATGCTTACGCCTCTCGTCGAAGATGTGGTGGTGGCCGCCGGTGGAAGGACCCCCGAATCTGCCGAGCGGTCATCGCGCCACTCGGCGGGAGCCTCGATGGAAGGCGGCATCTCCGCGGCCGGAAGGCCAAGGAGTAGGGACACGTTCTGCAGGTCGGCGCCATCTCCCGGCGGTAGGTGGAAAGTGTGTGTCTCGGTCGCCAACGGTCCACCAAAGCCGTCGGCGGAGCGGTCGAGCGGGAAGCGTCGTGATCACTCCACGCCCGCCTCGTCCCCTCCCGCCAAGGCACCTCCGTCCTCATCCGTGGCTCGCACCATCCGGCAAGAGGAGAAGTCGGCATCCCGCACTGCAAATAAAGTGAAGGTCGCATGAAATGTTCTTATGGTAATACTAAAGCGTTGGCGTAGTGCAAACTGGCGATCCAACGGGGGTCGAGTCCCCAGGCCACACGAGGTGTGCGTATCCGGACCACTCCCAGCTCAGTCGACTCGTCCGTGCTCCCCGGTGGCGGCGCACGACGGGAAGCGCGGTGCACGCGGTCCAAGTGCTCGTCCAACAATAGTACCGCTTGATCACTGTCATAACTGCAAAATTATCTAAATGTAAATTTGTACACTACATTTTCTACAATAATACATGAAAAATAGTATACAAAATTTCGACACAACAATTTTCTACATTTAAATTTTCTTCATTTAAATTTTGTAAACTGCATCTGCATTTGTACATTGAATGATCTACAATAAATTTCTAAAGTAAAATTTCCATAATAATGCATTACAAATATTATACAAAAAACTATATTTTTCTACATTTAAATTTGTACATCTAAATTTGTAAACTGCATCTACATTTCTAAATTTAATGTTCTAAACCAAATTTTCTAAACTAAATATCTAAACTAATTTTCTAAACTAAATATCTAAACTAATTTTCTAAACTAATTTTCTAAACTAAATTTTCTAAACTAAATATCTCAACTAAATATCTAAACTAAATTTGTAAACTAAATATCTACACTAAATTTTCTAAACAAAATTTATCTAAACAAATATTCTAAAATAAATTTTCTAAAATTAGAAAAATACCTGCAAATCCCGCGGCTTCTTCTCCTCTCTCTCCTTCTCTTCTTCCCTCTCCTCCCCCTCTCCTTCTCTTCTTCCCTCTCCTCCCTGTCTCCTCTTCTTCCCCTCTCCTCCTCCTCTTCCTTCCTCTCTTCTGCTTCTCTCTTCCTCGCGCGGCCGAGAGTAGATTGGTGAGCAGGCGTGGGGAAGAAAAGAGGCCTTGGCCGTCGGGCTGTATTCACATGCAGTCGCCCCCCGTTGGGCGACTCGCTGTCGCCCAACGAGGGGCGATTGCATTTAATCACCCAACGGGGAGGCGATCGTATTTAATCGCCCAACGGTTACTAGATTTTTCATAAGTCGCTTTTTGGTTGGGCGACTAGGCGACTGGAGCCTATTTGTGTAAAAAATTTTGTCGCAGGTATATTTCTGTATTTTCGAATAAAAAATAAGTTATCCGTACAAAAATTTCGTGGAGTGCTGCACTGTAAGAAAGTTTCGACAGGTATAGAAGCTGGTAAGCATAATTCCTAAATAATTTTCCGGCTTCAACAGGTATAGAAGCTGGTAAGAATGATTCCTAAATAGTTTCTTGACAAACCCTTGCCAGATTTTAGCCTGTAAAAACTGGGTTTATTATTATTCATTACAAAGAGCAGACCCTTGCTGTTACGCAACAAATGGGACGCACAGACAAGAATAAATCTTACATTCCAATGAGGAAACTCTTATTCAGCTACAAGTTTCTAAAACTATGTTTTTTTTCTTTGTACACAGTTGTGCCTTCTACAATCTAAACTCCTAAGTGTACATTCACAAACTGCAGCGAGAGCAATGCACTCTTCTATAGTGTCATTTAATTTAGAGACCGACCGTCTTTGTACACCCTAGTTGAAAGAGATGGCACGGCAACTGATGACCCTTCTGTACTCGGAACTTCATTTCAGTTTTTTAACTCTCCTCCACCGGTTGTGTTTGATTTGCATTTTGGTTCGAGCCTACACATTTGAGAGAAGCTCATCAGCTCAGGAGACGCTTCAGCTCATCTGTCCTACTACATCAGATCGACATCAGTTCCTGCAAGGCAAGCGAGACAATCAATAATGCACATGTTTCATGACCCAAGTCACCTAGGACTCAATGCTATCAACATGGATATTGTCGAACTAAGTAAATGCTGCATACTGACTAGAAAATGCACTATGCCTTCTCAACATATATGCAACAAATGCAGGAATGCATGGTTAAAGATATTTGCGAAAGCATACCTGCAAATTACAGAATTAGGTTACATCCAAATTGGTCGTATGCGCGAAGTTCTTGGTCAAAGTTTCCAATTGAATACCATGTTCATTAAGTTCCTTTTCCTTCGTTTTTGGGGCTTCACTGATATAATTTGTGCTTTGAGAATTCTGGCAAGGAGAGTTCAGAATCTCAGAACCACAAGTGTCCAATCCATCTGATGAAAAATCTAGTTGTTTCTCAACTGTTTTCATGACAGCCATTCTTTTTGACCTTATCCGATATGGAGGTGAAACATCAAGAGAACCCAGTGACAAAAAGGATGCAGTTTTAAATGAATCTGGGGTATCTGTAGTTTGTCCTTTCCTCGTGTGAGTGTAAAAGCTATCAGTGTTTATTCCACTCTTCAATTCACTAGCTGAAGCAGGTGTTAATTTATCCCGCTTTCTTCTCCTTAATATTGAAGGAGTACTTGGAAAGCTGTTGGCGGCACTCTTCAATATTGAATCAACACTTAGCTGGCTTGATATTTTTCCATTAGTTGGAGAGGGAGTAGTACAAAAAATGGGTGACAGTATCCCATCACTGCAATGTTCAGATGTCTGACAAACAGTATGATCAGAAAAGAGTGAGGAACTTGTAGGGGCTACATCTTCCAAGTCAGGAATCTGGTAAAAAAGAGGACCAAGGGTAGAATGTGCCTCATTCTTCAAAGATGATTCTTGTTGACCTTTGGCTGGTGCAGCATCTAGTTGAATGGTACCAGTCTCTCCCGCAGGATCAGGTGTGGAATTAACCTCAATACCCTTCTCATGAACAGAATCGATTTCCAAGCCCTTGTCGTAGATAGAATCACTTTCCAGACCTTGTACCGCTAAAGTAACAGCAGAACTATCAACTATTGATGACACCTCGTATGAAGTTAGTGGCTGAGCAGTAGGTAATATGGAATGAGATAGGAAACCTGAGCAGTCCTTGGCATGTTCTAATTTGTATGCCTGTAGAAGTGGGCCAAAATTAGAATGATGAGCTATTTCAGGTAGGCCTTTTGAACTGATGCTGGGCACTTTGTTCAGATCAAGATGGCCCTCAGTAGCCACCGGCTTCGGTTTATCCTTGAAATTATCTGTGCCAAGTAATTTTGGTGCTGCCAGAACATTGCTGGTACTGTAGATGTCTAGCTTCTTTCTCAAAGAACTATTCCAATGATTCTTTATAGAATTATCAGTCCTGGAAACAGCAACATACTATCAGTAGGGTTCCAGTGTCTTGTGAACAGAAAGTGCACCTTTTCAAAATGGACTAGTTCATACATATGAAGAAATAATCAAGAGTTGAAGACCATGACAAAGACATGAACAGCTGAAAACAGAAATTCAAAAATCGAACAAACTAAATTGCAATAATGCATTCATGAATCATGACAGTAATACATGTAATTATAAATTTAAAATAAAAACAGAGTGGTATTCACATAGTACTTTGGAGCATTCTGATCTTTATTCAGATACAGAAGCCTACAATAGTTTTTGGGGATTCAGATCTGGCAGGCCCACTGTATTCCATTATGATTATCATGTAACTGCAATTCTTTTTATTAGAGCAAACAAAGAATTTTAACAGCCAAAAACAGCAGAAGGCCATGTCATTCAAGCACAAAAGGAAACTAGAAAAAAGGGAAATCCACTTTATATTGTGTATCATCATTAAAAAGGATTAAATGGTTTTACAATTTATACAGTATGCTAAAAAAACAATAATGGCCCATGTTATTCCAACATCTTAACATGCCAAGTACCCAAATGGCGGGATCATTGAAATAATTGAAATAACACCATTTATTAAAAGTAACTCAATGCCATTTCAACATCATGTCACTATGCTTACTGAGAGAATCGACAGCAAAGTGACTTGTACAAGCTTCATGAATGAACACATAGAAAAATTCCCAAGGTAAGTAGGATGTGTAGCAATACCTTCCAGGAAGAACTTTTGCTATTTCTGCCCATTTATTCCCATACATCCGATGAGCATTAATGAGTGCCCGTTCCTCCTCTGCAGTCCAAGCATCTTTCTTTATTTCTGGATTCAGATGATTATGCCACCTAAGATTGAATGAATTCAAAATTAGCTCCATAAGTCCATATTGTGTACTATATCGCGTCAAACTTAGCTCTAATGTACAAAATGTACATTTAAACTCACTAGGGATATAATTGGCTAATTGCCAATTTGCTATTAAATTAATAGTTTGAATTCAGCCATAAGATTAAGGAATAATATTTTTACTACCTACAACACAATGGTTAGCCAATTATTTTTGCAGTTCTTTCAGAAAGAAGTGTGTTTCTTAATTAGCCAATTATTTTTACTACCTACAACACAATGTTTAGCCAATTATTTTTACTACCTACAACACAATGGTTAGCCAATTAGTTTTGCAGCTCTTTCAGAAAAGAAGTGTGTTTCTTAATTAGTTAATTATGAAAAGGATTCAGAGCTTTTCTTAATTTGTCTTGCATTAGAAAAACATGCTTATCAACAGACAAGAAGAATAGAGCAATTAAAAGTTCTACTAATAACAACACACAGAATTTTGTTAATAAACTGTACATGATCAAAACAATACCTCTCCCGACACTGCTTGCCTATACGGCCAGGTAGTGACTTTGCTATGACAGACCATTTTGTTGGTCCATACTCCTTTACAAGATCAATGATTTTTTCATCTTCCTGTAGTAAAATGTCATGGATATCATATAACATTTAGAAGATAGAATGTGCAAAAGCCTTTTCTTGTCACCAAAGTCAGCACTGCAGTGACAAACCTCTTGAGTCCAAGGACCTTTGATAAGTTCAGGATTAAGAACCTTTTGCCATCGATGCAAACATTGTACCTCTGTCCTATCAGGAAAGAATTCAGCTGCATAGGTAGATACAGATACCTTCTGTGAGTTTACCGCACTCGTACATAGATATGGAAAAACATCTAAAGAAGCTTGACATTTCCATAACTAGCTAAAATATGGCATGTGCATACTCGTACAGCCATACCAACTACCACCTGTGGAACAACTGAGATAAATGCCATACTTCAGCATTAAACAACCAGTCCCAACTACAAGAGCACCAATAACTGCTTTATTTTCTGTTATCCATTTATCCTCAATTGGTATTTGTAGACACATATAGAAGAATGCAATTAATCAACAATATGCTAAATGCATTTGCAGATGTGTTTTTATTTAACAAATTCAACTCCTTAATATCTGTGGACCTTCAACATTAATAGGAAAGCGCCTTTGAGGTATTCTACAGGAAGCACACTCTAACCATGTATTCCAAATTCTCTCAAGATCTGTTCAGTCACAGTTAAATTTCACATGAAAACCTATTGGCCGTATTCCTGATTTTTTGCTCATTTTTAGACTCATTAGCTCTACTGTCAAGGTTATACTAATCTTATGTCCTATTCTTTTATACCATATAATTCACTGAACGATTCAATAGCATGGGCTGTAGTGTTCAACTCAACTATGTTACAGTAGCAAATAGGCAGTTAGCTAAGCAGAGAAATTCATGAGGAACCATCTTCAACTTCAAATGCCAAGTAGTATACATAAAAGAGATATACTTACTTCCCTATTTGAAGAATGCATTTAAGGCCTAAGATTACTATAAAATCATATACATACAATAGCAAAGGTGGGTTTTTTTTATTATTTCTACAAGGATAGCTGAGTATATATGAAACTCCGCCTGTGCAGTTTTCTACATAGCCTGTCCCAAACCAGGAAAAAGGAGGGTTGTGTTAGGCTTGGCAAGCCAACGAAAAATCACGCCATCTTTTTACGCAATAAAACCCAAATTAAAAGTTTCGTTGCGGCGTAACCCTCTTAGCGACGCGTCATATCGGAACCCAGGTGTGGTGAAAAATGAGCAAGGGCCGAGACGTCACTCCCTTAGTGACACGCTATATCGGCGCCCGGATGTAATGGAAAATGGGCAAGGGTCTTCGCATTTTACTCGACGAGTGCGAGGGGCAAGGAAGCTAGTCGAGAAGAGTAGGATTCGTATGGGTAGTTGGAATGTAAGGCTCTTAACAAGTTAAGAGAGATAGTTGATACAACGATTAGGAGATGTATAGATATTTTGTGCGTTCAAGAGACTAAATAGGTAGATCAGAGGGCAAAGGAGGTGGGTGGATCATACTGGCTTCAAGCTGTGGTATACTGGAACAGAACGAAACAAGAATGGAGTGGACATCTTAATCGATAAGCGCCTCAAGAATAGAGTTGTCGACATGTGGAGACAAGTGGATAGGATTATCCTAGTCAAGCTAATCTTTGGTGACTTGGTTTTGAATGTTGTTAGTGCAAATCCACAAGTAGGGTTGTATGAGACCGCTAAGAGGCAATTTTGGGAAGACCTAGATGACATAGTTAGAAGTATGCTTATCAATGAGAAGATTTTCTTAGGAGGCGATTTCAATGGTCATGTCGATACAACTAATGGAGGGTTTCAAGGGGTGCATGGGGGTTTTAGTTATGGTGATAGGAATCAAGAGGGAGAAGATATCTTAAACTTTGCCGTAGCCTATGATCTCATGATAGCTAACACCTTCTTTGGAAAGAGACATTCTCACTAGTTACCTTTAGCAGTGGTCAGCACTCTAGCCAAATCGATTTTGTTCCTATTAGAAGGGAAGACAAACGAGACTGCATAGACTTAAGGTTATACTTGGAGAGTGTATTGTCTATCAACATAAGTTGGTAGTCTCCGACTTTCATTTTAGGTTACGGGTTCGATAAGCTAAGGTCGCCAGATCCACAAGGAGAAGTGGTGGAAACTCAAAGGAGATACTGCACAGGCATTTAAGGAGATGATGATCACAAAAGGGACGTGCGACATGGGAGAAGCGAATAGTATGTGGACAGAGATGGCAACTCGCATTAGGAAGGTGGCTACGGAGGTGTTGGGATGACCCAAGAGACAAGAGGAGAACCAAAAGACATATGGTGGTGAAATGAGAAAGTGCAAAAGGCTATTGAGGAGAAGAAGATATGCTACAAGCACATGCATCATGATAGGAGCGATGACAACGTACAGAAATACAAAACAGCAAAAAAGAATGCGAAGAAAGCGGTGAGTGAGGCACGAGGCAAGGTATATGAGGAAATTTATCAGAAACTAAGATCAAAGGAGGGAGAGAAGGATGTCTACAAGATGGCTAAATTTCGAGAAAGGAAAACGAGAGATTTCAACCAAGTTAAATGCATTAAAGACGACACTAATAGACTTTTGGTGAAAGACGAGGAGATTAAGGATAGGTGGAGAGATTACTTCGACAAGTTGTTCAACCACGACAATGATGATTGTATGATTGAACTGGATGATACTTTTGACGACATCGATAAACGGTTTGTTCTAAAAATCCAGGAGTCGGAACTCGGAAGTAAGAGAGACCTTAAAAGATGAAAGTGGGTACAACGTTGGGGCCTGATAACATCCCTATTGAGGTGTGGAAATGTCTAGAAGTGGCGATTGTTTGGCTAACTAATTTGTTCAATAGTATTTTTAAGTTGAACAAGATGCCAAACGAGTGGCGAAAGAGCACATTAGTACCAATTTTCAAAAATAAAGAAAACATTCAAAGTTGTATTAATTATAGAGGAATTAAGCTCATGAGCCACACAATGAAACCTTGGGAACGAGTGATTGAGCACCGTTTAAGAAAAGTGACTAGCGTGGCGACAAACCAATTTGGTTTTATGCCTAGGAGATCGACCACAGAGGCAATTTTCTTGCTGCACAGTTGATGGAGAGGCATAGGGAGTAAAAGAAAGACCTTCACATATTGTTTATTGATTGGAGAAAGTCTATGATAAAGTGCCAAGAAAGGTCATGTGGTGGGCGCTCGAAAAAAAGTCCCAACAAAATATATTACCATAATTAAGGAAATGTATGAAAATGTTGTGACTAATGTCAAAACATGTGGTAGTATTAGTAATGACTTTTCTATTAAGATAGGGCTACACCAAGAGTCAGTGTTGAGCCTATACATTTTTGCCCTAGTGATGGACGAGGTCATACGGACACACAAAGAGATATCCCTTAGTGTATGCTTTTCATTGATGATGTGGTGCTGGTTGACGAAAGTATGATAGGTGTTGATAGGAAGCTCAAGTTGTGAAGGAAAACCTTAGAATTGAAGGGTTTTAGACTTAGTAAGACTAGAGCTGAGTATATGATGTGCGATTTTAATGGTGCTAAGGCGGATGATGGAGATGTTATATTAGACGGACAAATAGTGCCTAAGAAGAACACGTTTTGTTATTTAGGATCGATGCTACAGTGGGACGGTGAGATTGATGAAGACGTGAGCTACAGGATAAGAACGGGTGGGTGAAATGGCGCAAGCATCTAGTGTCCTGTGTGACAAAAAAAGTCTCTCAAAAATTAAAGGGTAAGTTCTATAGGACGTCGATATGACCCGCAATGTTATATGGAGCAGAATGTTGAGCGACTAAAAGACAATATATACAAAAAAAATGAGTGTAGCGAAGATGAGGATGCTGCGATGGATCTGTGGTCACACAAGGCGGGATCGCCTCCACAACGATGATATACGTGATAGGGTGAAGGTAGCATCAATTGAAGAGAAGTTTGTCCAACATCGTTTGAGATGGTTTGGACATCTCCAACGAAGACATCCTGAGGCACCGGTGCGTAGTGAAATTTTAAGGCGTACTGAAAACGTAAGAAGAGGCAGAGGTCGACCAAGACTGACGTTAGAGGAAGCAGTTAAAAGAGACTTGAAGGATTGGAATGTATCTAAAGAATTAACTTTGGATAGGAGCGCATGCAAGTTAGCGATCCACGTACTAGAATCATAAAAAAGTTAGGGGTAGTGTTTTAGACTCTTGGCTCAGATAGCAGTATGTACGACTTAGGATTTTAGCATTGTAGGTTTTTATTTTAAGGCTCTCATCTCGTTACCTATCCTAATTTGTTTAGGACAAAACGCTTTACTGTTGTTGTTACTATTGTTATAGCTGAGTATCTATGAGTTGTACAGTGGAATGAAGGGGCAAACCTATTTTCTTCCAGCTTCTACCCTTGAAGGCTTCAACTGCCTTCCGCAATGTTTCATCCTGTTGCCATACGTTGAGGCCAGTTAGCAACAGTTCGGAGTGTGTAATGGAATCAAACAGTGAAATTACTTTTCAAACAGAAATAAAAGAGAAACTTCTAGTGAGAAAAATATCAATAGTCTGACCATGAACAACAAGAATGGCAGGAATGACAAATAGACAAAAAGAATTTTTACACGGTGGATAAGATTACCGCTGCACATTAGCTATGAACATAAGTTTATATTGCATGCAATAGACTGGTCCTTATATAACAGAGGAACTGAGATAATAACCTCTTCTGGTGTCCAGCCACCCTTAGCTCTCCTTATGGGCCCACTTGTTCGCCTAATATAAGAAAAAGTTTATCAGCAACATTAAAGTGAAATACTGTCGGTTCAGGGCATGAAAAAACATACTAGGTGCCACAAGTTGCATATAAAGCAGTCTGCAGATATACAATGGCATAAGATGGCAAAATAAGCGGAAGTTGTTGAAGGGGCCTACATAAGGAAGAGTTATTACTAGTCTACTACTACTCTACAAGTTCAACCATGTAAATCGTCCCCGTATGGCCTTCTATCTTCATAAATATGCAGGCAATTAATTCTCATAGAAAAATATGCTAAAATTGTTTCCTCATAGATGAACATTTACATCCTACTTAGCACCTTAAGTGCCAGAATTTGCATATCCAGAGTGACGAAAGCCCAATACAGTCAGGCGTATGCTGCAGCTACTAAAGAACTTACAGCATCATGCAGACATAGTTCACTCAGGAAAAAATTGTCAACAACCATTTGTTAATGTCTGGGTGATTCAGGTCAGCGAATTTTGTGAAGATTATCTTTAACAGGCAACAAGACACTGCAAACAAAACAAATGAATCCCCTGCAAATTTGGGGACTATAGCTACTAACACGACATCACTATATTTATGCCAAATGAAATGGCCGTCTTGTATATTTAAAAAATCATTACTTGATGCCACCAATGGTTACTAAAAGGATGGCTATCCACACTTTATAGCACCGTTCACTACTAAAATAATAGAACACTGTACACACGTGCTCGATCATGGTAACCGTTTTGCACATTTCAATCGAGAAAGATTTCCAAGGCAACAAATTGCTTAACAACATTAACACATCATATGTCAAGCATTTAAAAATGGGAAAGAAAGTGGTGACTGCAACTACTAAAACCATAGCACCACTAAAACACACAATAAAATTTCCTCCTTATCTCGTTGAAGCAAATGCTGCCATAGCACACCAGGACCGCATTTTAACCAAAGCAGCAGTCAGTGAAAAAAAATCATCAAAGTTACAACTAGATGGTATCTCCAATGCAGCAATCAGCACACTAAAGCTAAAACCTCAAGAACCATGACACAACAACAACCAAAAGAAAAAAAAAGAAAAGTTTTCCCATCAAAACAACAACTATTGCACGGCACTTAGACAATGGTTTAACCAACTGAGGACTCAAAAGTGCACAATTACATCAATTTTACATCAATCTACACACCTTAAGTCAACCAAATCACAGCAACTGAAACCTCAATAAGACGGACATACCAAAAAAAAAAGAAAGCCACATTTCGTATGGAAATAACCACAACACACTCAAACGGTCAAACCATTTCTGAAACTCTGAATGAAGATAGCATGCCAACACAGTAGTTCATGAAGATAGCACGCCAACACAGTAGTTCATCAAATCTGTAAGAACTCAGCATGCCTTAGGAACCCAATGGATGCCCCCCTAAAAACCATCTTTCTCAACCAAATAACCACCATACCACTCCAGTGGCACGTCTCGACCAAGACAGCGGTCCTCACGGCAAGAATTTCTCAAAAATTACATGCTAAACACTCATCAAATCACAGGCCAGGCAAATTACCGCCGATAAAACCACACAACCACTACCCAATCCACAAAAAGTCCATTTTTCTGACCCCCGAAGACCCACCACACCAGGACCACAACCCAAGAAGCATCATCCAAGCCAGGTAAAGCAAACGGTACTACCCAACGGACGGGCGCCCAGATCCCTGCCATCATAGGACCAACTAAGGGCAAATAACCACCTTACCTAAGACCGGAAATGGAATTCGCCGAGCTAGACACCGGCGGCGACATCCGCGCGAGCCCGCCGCCATAGCTGCTGCCATCCGACACCGACGAGCTCGACGCCGCCAGGGGCTGCCGGTTCTCCACGCACCCCTCCTGCTCCACCTCCGCCATAGCCCCCATCAGCTCCTCATCACCACCACAACCTAACACGGCAGAACCACCACCAACAAAAACAAATTTTAGATCGAAACCCCCTCGGGAACCACCGTGAACAGATCAAGCCAAACGCCGCCTTACGAATCTAGCGGATCCCAGGTCGATCGATTGGGGGATCCAATCGGGGGTCGGAAGGGCGAATCGATGGGAGGCGGGAGATGGCGCGAAGCGAGTGGGGGAGCGGTGGCTCGAAACCCTAGGAGGGTATAAAAGAGCAAGTTTTTTTCCCTCTCCTCTCTCTACGGCTTCCGTTGGGTGTCGGGGTAGTCGATGGAGAGGAGAGGAGAGGACAGACGATGCTTTCAAAAAAAAAAACCTCGCCCGTTGAAGGGATGCTATGATGGGGACGGGGAAGAGATGGGGTATAAATTTTACTACCCGCCTTTTTTCCGAATTGGCCCTCAATTTTATTCTGTATGAGAAAAGGAAACCGGAAAGAAGTTTCTGTACAACTGCACTGGATACAGAAGAAACAGGCGTCGTCTAAATTCAAAAGTGGACGATTTTGGTCAAAATTCAATGAACTAGTGTACATACAAATGTTATAAGGGGGTATGATCATAATATAACCTACTGTTGGAGATATTAAAGTCAGCAACGAACTGTTCATTGTTGCAACAATCTAGGTGTTGAGAGGGCCTTTTTATAATTTACGAAATTTAGGGGGCGGGATACAAAAAAATAGGAGCAATACGAGTTGGGGACGGAAGGAAACGTGTGGCGGACGCGACGGCCGTGTGGTGGCGGGTTGACGGACTGGCTACCGGTTCGGGTTCTAGAAGGGAGCAGCCGCTAACGCCGCCACAGTTACCGTTGCGGGCCGGAAGTTTGAACCCCTAACGGCTCTTCCGATCCGGTGCGGTCGTGCGAGCGGACCGACTAGCCGCATCCGGCCGTCCAGGCTCCAGATCATCTGCGCCGTCGGTCCTCGATCCTGGGTCCGCGATGACTTTGTTGCCGACGAGTGCTTCCGGTTGCCATGGTGCGCAATTGAGCATGAGATTAACAAGTAGTACCGCAGCCAGTCAACGGCCAAATGCCATCATTAGGGATAAGAAAAACACGTCTTTCCTTTGGTTGTGGTATTGTAAGTTTCAGCTTTTAGCTTCTAACTTTTAAATTTTATCTTTCTGCTAATTTTTTTTGCTTTTTTCTTTTTTTTATAATTTTAGTCAGTATAGCTGAACTCAGTACACGTTTTACTACAATCTTCTTGTTAACCCCGTTTAGAGAAAACGACTTATTTAAAAGTTAATCACTGTATCATAAACTACAAGTCATAATTCTTGTCTCTCGGGGTATGGAAGAGGTCTCCATCACTGAAAATCCAAAGTCATTAAATATCTACCTTATATAGCAAACAAGATTCCTTGCATAATTGAGTAAGCAATTAAAATGCAAGGGACTGCACGATAAACCTACAGATAGATAAAAGCAGAGTATGCATGATAAATTTGGCTCAGAATTCAGGAGTTTGGTGTTTCTGAAGCAGACTGCCGCATGAAGAGCGTACAACTACTGGTAACCCCCAAATGGTGGGTTGGTAGAAGTAAACTTGCACTGAAGTTGCTGGCTTGTTACAAGCTAATAAACAAAATCTCGTCTTTCAAACATTTACTGCAAATTTCTACTCGCTAAAAGCGACACAAAAATGTTCTAGGGAATCACAAATCTCCAATAGAAAAAGTGGATTCGTATTTCTGTCCATGTGATTCATTAACGTCTGCACCGCCTCCTGGTCTGGACTCCACTACGCTTGTCTGACGCATTGCGATCGTGACTTTATTGACGCTTGACTGGTCACCTCGCGATCATCACTTTATCGATGCTCGCTCGACCACTTCATGGTCATGACTTCATTGACACCTATGACCACGCCGTTGTCAAGTCTTCACTGACAGCTACGACCACCTTGTGGTCAATACCTTGGTGGCACCAATCTGAACGGTGGACGACGGAGAGCTCGTTTCACCAAGTCAGAACGATGGGGGAGCCCCCGACTTCGTCAGCCTTGGCTCCACTGGCCTTCGCATCACCGACCTCCACCAGACTTTGCACTACCTTCGCTTCATCTGATCTCCATCGAACTTCGTGCGAACTCCATTGGACTCCTTTGACGTTGGCCATCGCACACCGTGGCAGTGTGTGCACTGCACGCATCGCATGATCGTAACCTTTTTGTGAACATGATAGGGTCATGACCCTTGCCACGACCACTTCGTGATTATAGACACCTCCTACGAACATGATATGATCGGTTGCCTTGACACGACCACTGCATGATCATAGTCTTCCCTACGAACACGATAGGGTCATGAGCCTCACCACAACCACTTCGTGCTTGTAGGCACCTCCTATGAATATGTGATGGTCGGTTGCCTCAGCATGACCACTGCATGATCATAATCTTGCCTTCAACCACGATAGGGTTGTTAGCCTTGCCACGACCACTTCATGACTGTAGGCCCCTTCTGCGAACATGCTATGGTCGTAAGCTTTTCTATGAGCAGAATCTAGTCGCGACTCTCACCACAACCACTTTGCGATCGTAGGCCCTCTCTGCGACCATGATGCAGTCGTGTGCCTTACCATGACTACTTCATCATCGTAGCCCATCTCTCAACTATCACCTGGTCGTCGGAGCCCATGACCACGTCACGAGCGACGTAGTTGTGAGGCCTTCTCCGACCACCTCATGACCAACTCGTGGTCATCTGACCTCCATCGTCCACGTCCACATGCCGACCGCATCGGAGGCACCAACCTGACAGGGCACTCGGACCTTCGACGTGGGACTTCATCGCCTGCATCTATGCTCGACCTCCCCATGCGTCTAGTCCTTCCATTATGTGTTAACGGTGAAATTTGGTAATTGATGACAATTGATTTGTGGACTAACATGTTCCATAAGTTGGATGAATAGATTAGGTTCCACAAATGAGGATAACTTGGGATGACTTTATGTGTTGAAGATCATCAAGTCTAGATGAAAGATGGCTTCATATGTTGAAGGTCATTAAGAAGAAAATGCATCATAAGTTGATGCATGTCCCAGAGAACATGATCATGTGTTAATCATCAAGTCAAGTAAAGACATACATATGTTGATGGAGTTTAAGAAGTAGATGCATCATATGTTGATACATGTCAAGACGATGACCCGGACTTGAAGTGATGATGTGTGTTATCAAGCTTCGAGAGAATACTCAAGAAAAATGTATGACTAGTTAGAGCTAAGAATGTGTTCCTAGTCTTTTACCAGTCTTGATGGGTTGGACGACCGAGTTACTAGTATAAGTTGTTGTACTATTAAGAAGGGCCATGTCTACTAACTTGAGTCTTATCATGTGTTGATAGCTCAATCTTACTTGCTCTAGTTCTCTTTAGTATTATGCTTATGTTTGCGAATATGTTTTACAAATAGTTGAAGCTCATATGTGAATCCTTGTAACATGGGACTATACACTGCGAATGTGTGTTTGCAAGTGTTTGAAGTCCATGTTTCCTACTCCTTGTGGCATGAGATTTATATTTACAAATATATTTTGCAAATAGTTGAAGCTCATATACAATCCTTGTAGTATGTGACTTTGGTTTGCGAATGTGTTTTGAAAACGTGTTAAGTCCATGTACCGATTCGTTGTGTCATGATTTCAAAAGTGTGCAAATGTATTTTGTAACTTGTTGGAAGTCATGGATGATCCTTGTGTACACGATATTATAGCTTACAAATATATTTTGCAAAATCTGTTGAAGTATCTGCACTTGTCAAGAAAATCGGAACTACCGTGGTGTATATAGCGATACTATCGGAGGTCGAAAGTACTACCGGACATCGGAAGTACCGACATGTGTTGCGCGGGTACTACCAGATGAGCGGTCCGAATGGCTCTGTGTGAGTGGTCCATCTGGCCGGTGGAAGTACTGGCTCTGTGTGAGCGGTACTACCGGAAGGTGGAAGTACCGGCGTGTGTTGCGCGACACTACCAGACTTCGAAAGTTTCAGATTTTCCTGCGGTATGTTTTTTCATAGAGACACCTGCGTAGTAGTCTTCTCCTTCCCGCGAGAGCGGTAGTTCCACATGTGTGGAGCGGTGCTTCCGATGATCGGAAGTACCGAAAAATAATGGTGAAACTTCCGATTTTGACTGTAATGGCTAATTGTTCTGACCGTTGCGGGGGAGCGGATGTATCGGTGTTTTGCCTGCGGTATTTTTTATTTCCCTGATTTTTCACAACTTTGGCTCCAACGGCTAGTTTTCTTGTGTGGGGTAAATACCCCCTTGTGACCGGCTGAAGATAATGTTGCTTGACACATTTCTATTCCTTTAAGCTAGTGTGAGATCCTTCTCTCAATTGTGTATGTGTTGCACCTTATGAGCAAGGAGAGCGATCTAGAGTGCATGTGTTGCATATAGAGTTGGACTTAGTGTCCATTTAAGCTTGTGCATTTGTTGCACGTGGTGAGAATCAAGCGTGAGGCTTGACTTTATTACTCTTGGAATTTGCTGACTTCTAAACGGTGTTGGAGGCGTCGTGCGCGGTGACATTCTCAAAGAAGGTTATGAAAAGACCTGGCGAAGTGTGAAGGTTGGAGGTCACCTATCCGGAGCGAGAAAGAGTTACCACTAGTGGATTGATGTGTTTCGGCTTAATATGTGGAGCCGATCCAATTCGTTTGGGTTAACCTCAACGTAAAATAGGGGATACCAGCATGTCTCTGAACACCACGGTAAAAAGAAATCATGTCAATTGTGGTTTATTTTCTTGTGCTCAATTTACATTCAAGCAATTTGTATTCAAAGAATTAAATTGATTGCTTATCTTTCTAGTATTGCAAACCTTTGACATAGAGTTACGTTGTTGGTGTACTTAGGTGAATCTAGTTGATTTAGGCTTTATTTATGCTAAATCAAATTGATTTAAACTTCTGCATTATATTCTTAGTTTTAGTTAAATAGGTTAAATATAATTTAATTAAAATTTTTAGAACCGACTATTCACTCCTCTCTAATCGGACTCTTTAATCTTACAACTGTAGCAAGTAACATCACTGTACATGAGTGCAAGCTGCAACGGCAGCGTACATGCAAAGCAACTAATTTTGCTTTTGGTTGTCAGGCCCCGAGGTTGAAGTAGATGGTGTAGAATTCATCCCTCAAGGTGAACAATGGCTCTGGGAGGAAGCTCCTCCTCACCTCCTTGGCAGCGAAGCTGATCGGATGGTACCGCCACAACGGCTCGGCCTGCACAAAGCTCACCGCCTACTGAAACCCCGCGCTTGCTGAAACTTTCCTGTCATATAGCATGACGATCTCATGTAGATTTACCTTTGCGGAGATGGAGAGTGAAATTGGAAGATACTGGTCCGACGAGCTGAGGGGCTTCAGTTGTTGAGTAACAATAAGACCCACACGGAATCGTACTGTGTTCCCCAGCCATGGTAGCTCACTGCTTTTGATCTTCCAGGGCCCTGGGGCAGCACGTAGATCATCACACCAGGATCCCTTCCCTTTGAACGCTTAGGCTTGCTCATAGTAGTCCACATACGTGATTTCCTTTGTCAATCTGAATAAGTGGCGAGAAACCTGCACACTTTCTTTAGCACATTGTATCTCTTGAGATAAAAAATTGGACTAGGAAGTTAGTTTGATGGTCATGAGCAAGTAAATCACCTTAAGCATGTTGAAGGTAGTGCAAGACTCCTCATTCTCAGTGGTCAGAGTCTCAGCTAAACGCTTTGGATTGGACCTAACAAAACCATTTCAAAAACCATTTCAAACATTGCATGTCTGACAAAGACAATTGCAAACTTCAACCATCTAAAATTCATTACCAAAACTCACTGACAGATGTACCACCCTTTGCATAGCTATGAGAAGAATTCACTATGTCTATAAAGAATGTTGCAATTTCCTGTTTCATGAATTAGGCTTATGGTCAGCTCCACCCAGATTCACTCAAGTTGCATCAAGAGAACAGCTATTGACAACAAGAAAGAACACAATGTAACGGTGAGATAGCAAGGTAGTGCAGTAGTTGCTCCACAGAGATAAAGGATGTACTCAGAATTGTTCATTGAAAAATAGGTAGTAGATGAAGGTAATGAAACCATACAATATCATACATGTCCATAATATCTGCCAAATTGACAAATCACATATTTCAAATTGAATTTGCCAAATTGACAAATCACAGATTTCAAATTGATTCAGTATCTAATAACAATGGAAGGTCACATACACTAGTACAAAGAAGACATGTACTCTTGTCCTAGTCCAGATAAAATGAACAATCATAGCTGAAACAAGGATCAACTGAAACTGGTCTAGCCTCATTCACTGATCTAACCATAGTTATTATGAAGTTCACACTCGTTTCTTTGGGCATCCAAAGGGAAAAAATCTACTATGAGGAAACTGTCCAAATTGATTGGGGAAACTGGTAGGTTCATATGTTCATACTCATACCACCCACAAGATGACAAGATTCTTCTCTATCTACGAAGATGTTGTCCTTACAACTCTAAAAATCAAGACGTGAAGTAACTTTTACCTTATAAAGAGGATCACCGGTAACTTCGTATCTCATTTGCCCACCAATGGCAACCGGAATATGTGTATTGGCATGAAAATCCAAAAGACCGTCAAGAACGCAAGAACACAGGGCCAGGAAGGAAGCTCTTCAGACCTGAACTGCAAGAACGCAACTGGTTTCTTGAATCGAATGGAATCAAATCGAAAGAAGCAGAGCAACTCAAGAATTGAATGAATCCATCCAAGAACCACCAACCAAGGAATGGCGACACAGGGAATGGCAAGGCGGCCGCAGCGCAGGGAATGGCGAGGCGGCGGCACAGGGAAGGTCGACGCGGCGACGGCAAAGGGAAGGGCGGGCCGGCGGCGGCGCAAGCAAGGCCGAGCCACCGGCAGCAGCGGACAGGAACAGATTGCGATGCATGATCGATTGCGATGAGTTGTTACAAACTGTGAATAGTCCATAATACCCTTTCAAAAAATAATATTTACAAATAAAAGTCGAGTATACCCTTAGGGCATGTACAATGCAAGATGCTTATATATAAATGATTAAAGAGAGAATATAGCCACATCATCAAGCACCTATGCAAAAGTTATTTACTCCAATGTAAGCATCTCTTCCGTGGATGCTTAGATGCTATATTATCTATTAATAGATATAGTTATACACATAAATATCTACTAAGCACCGATGCTTATTTAAGCATCGATACTTCAAAATAAGCACTCTATCTATCCTATATGGCAAGAAAAATCAGTTTTTCATTGTTAAGCATCTCTCTAAGCGTCTGCATTAGATATGCTCTTATAAATCAATGGTCAGATTTTAATTCTACTATTACTCTTGTACTACCATTAGAATGCAATGTAAAATTTCTCTTATTTTATTCTCATAGGTATAGGATGAAACGTCTTCCCTACAAATCTATAGATTTGACAATCCAACTAAAAGATCGTTACAATTTATTTGTGTTGCTTCCTACTATCCAGTATTTTCGTCGGAATCCATTTTGGAATTGAAGGATCGTCTGTTCTCCCTCAAATACTAATAAGAATACTGACATAATGTTCACGAAAAAAATGTCTCATGAATCTGAAGTTCTTGATAGATACAAACATCACTATGTCAAGATACACTGCAGTGCGAGAGAGAGAGAGAGAGAGTAGAGATCTGTTAAGCTTCTTCCACAACATCAACTTGCAGTCAGCTCTAAAATTGTGTTAGGCCAGGCGATAGTTGTTGCACTGTCACTACATTTTGATAGTTAATGGATTCTCTTTTAAGCATACCATACTCTTGACATAGGAAGAAGCATATCTCTACTCTTAAAAGAACGAGTTCAAGGTGATGGTGCGTCCGACGCTCTGCCGCCTCTCACAGGAAAAAAAGCGCCGACATGTGGGCCTCCCTCTGCTTCTCTCCTCCCCCAAAATCAAATGTCGTGCGCTGAGACCTCCTCCCCATAGAATCCTCCGCTGATACCTCCGTCCTCCGGGCGCTGCCTCCCACCGAATCCGGTCGCCTCCTCCTCCCTCCCACCGCCGCTCCGCTCGTCGCTCCTCCCTCCTCCTCCGCCGCCGCTCTGCCTCGCTGCTCCCCTCCCTCCTCTGCCGCTCTGCCTCGCTTTGCTATCCTTCGCGCTCTGCCTCACCTCCTCCTCCCCCACCCGCGCCACCATCGCCGCCTCCCGTGGCGGTGGCTCGAGAGGAAGGGCGGAGGAAGGAGGAGCGGCTGCTGCGGGAGAGGAAGGAGGCGACGGCGGGGTGGCGCCGGTTGGGGCGGAGGAGAAGGAGGAGGCGGACGACGAGGCGGAGGAAGTAAGCGCGCGACCTCCGTCTCACCGGTTGGGGGGAGGTAGGAGGAGGCGCGGAGGAGCGGTAGATAAGGCGTCGGAGGTGACCCGAGAGGTTTTCGAAGGTCACCCAAGAGGTTTTCGACCACTTTGGCCATGGTCAAAAGCCACTACGACCACAATGGCCATGGTCGGAGGTCGCAAGACAGCTTTACGACCACGTTAGCACGAGAGGAAGTCAGAAGTCGAGGCTTTGACTGCCGCGATCGATAGTCGGCAGACCTCAACTATGCCGACGGACTTCGACCACGTTGTGAGGCGGTCAGATGTGCTCAAAGCGCAGTCAGACTCAGTCGGTTGAGGTCGTAAGTGGTCGGATGAGGTTGGAACGTAGTCGGAAGTGGTCAATCGTGATCGAAAGGGCTTCGACCACGGTGAAACTCGGTGTACGTGGTTTGAATGGGTTTCGACCACGGTGGAAAGCAATCAACGTGGTCGGAAGGTGGTTCGATCACGCAATAAGCGGTCGTAGCTTCTGTTAACCGATCGTATGGTCTCTAGAAGTGGTCACAAGACACGGGAATTGGTCATAAGGGCTTTGGCGTTGCTTGTCTTGTGATCTCGACCGGTCGTATGTTGGTACGACTGGTTGGGTAACTCGTAACGATTGTCTTGGCTGGTCGTAGCGAGCTAAGCGGTAGTTGTAGGTGCTAAAACACGGTGTTGGTTGGGTAAAACACGGTATTGGGAGAGGGTTAACGGGTGATCCCGGTGAACACACACTCTGCTACAACCATCCCAAATTTCAGATCCAACTTACCCAACCCGATCGTACCAATTTACATTGGTCAAAACCATTGATCAAGACTTGCTTAAGGCCTGTTTGTTTCCACTTAAGATTATTATAATCCGACTTATAATCATAAGTGAAACAAACGACCTAGATATAAGGTAACTTATTATAATCTAATAGCCCAGATTATTGTAATCTAATAAGTGAAAAAGGAGCTTATTTCAGCTTTTAGATCCACCTTTATCTTAATGATCATAAAACTTTAGAAATATTACCCACCTTTGCCATTCATATATATCCCCAACGCATCCCGGATAATATTGCTAATGCTTTATTTGCTAGATCACTTGGTAAAAACATTCTACACTACAATTAATTGTTATTTTATGACATTCAAGTGTAATAATTAAATGCAGGATGGGAATGCACCGAGGACCAAATTCTTGGTAGAGATGTTGAAGTACAAGGACAACGAATCTAAAGACAACATTCTGAAGATATACAAGAACTTATTAGGCGTGTGAGGATTTAGGTGGCTTCAAAAGATGTAATAGCTGCGATGTTATTTATTGGCAATGTTCCTCTTTAAGCATAATTGCTATGAACTCAACAATATGATAACTCATCATGAATCTCTTTTGGCATGAGTAGTCGTGGCCTATGACCACGTTATCGTAGTTAGCGGTCGGAAGCACTCGGGTGTAGTCGTAGCGCGATCTGTTGTGGTCGGAAGTCCATTCGATCACGTTATAGACTTAGGCTAAAAGTCGTAGCTTCGTTGTGCAGTCGTATGGCTTTGAAGCGGTCGTATCAGTGAGAATCGGTCGTAATAGTGGGAATCGGTTGTAAAGACTTATGAGGTGGTGCAGGTCGAGAAGGCGAGCGCGGGTGGCGCGAGGTGGCGGAGAATTTTGAAGTGCAGAGGCGGGAGCACGGCCGCACGGGGTGGCGGATGAATTTTGAAGTGCAGAGGTGGGAGCGTGGGGGCACAGCGTGGCGCGCGATGGAGCGCGGGGGAGGCGGCGCGGAGGAGCGGTAGAGGAGGCGCTGAGGAGGAGGGGGAGGAGGCGATGATGGCGCGGGGGGGGGAGGAGGAGGCGAGGCGAGCGGCGAAGGATGGAGGGTAGGAGGCGGGCGAGCGGAAGTGGGAAGGTAGGAGGCGAGGCGAGCGGCGAAGGTGGGAGGGTAGGAGGCGAGGCGGGGCGCGGAGGAGGGAGCGAGGAGGCGAGCGGCGGCGGAGGAGGAGGAGGAGCGCGGGCGGCGGCGGTGGAGGAGGGAGGGAGGAGGCGCACGGGATTCGGTGGGAGGCGGCGCCGTCGTGAGGAGGCGGAGGACGTGGGGAGGCGCGGCGGAGGTCTCGGCCGGACAAGCGAGCCTTTGTGTTCAGTGCGAGTTTTCCTTGGTTGCCTTTTGAACACCTTGATCTCGGCACCATCTTCTCTCCACTTCAGCGCTCGGTTGCATTGCTCTGTTCACAATTGACGAGGTACATTGATCCATCGCGGCAATTGTGTATCTTGGCAAAGCACCCTCCAGCTCTTTAACGTCGATGTTATTCTCATCAAAATAACCTACACACCAAACCATTTCTTATTATGAAAATAAGCTTCATTTCTTTCTTTCCAAATGCACTAAATAGTTGCTGAAGTAAGCATATTCAATATAACTTAGTTCTTATAGCAGATCCATCATCTGGCCAGACTCAAAGTTGTAAAGTTGTACATGTAATTTATTGTGCTATGTAATTATCTTGAATGTTGTAAAGTTGTACATGCCAGTATAATTTATTTTCTTTGGGGATGAAATTATGTTTTGAACAACCATGTCCTTGCGACGAGGCTAAATTTGCCATTTGTATCATATTTTTTTGTCTTACAGCTTTCATTTTAGGGAAAGGTGTTTTAGCAAGATGTCACGACCATCAAGCCAAGATCTCAAAGGAAAAAGGTTCCTATATTGTAATTCTTGAAGTGCAAGTTTTCAAAATAAAACATGAGCTTGCATTAATATTTTAAATGAATATTTGAGCAGTCTTTGGATGCAAACTTGGCAAAGGGAATGAGATCTTACCCCATTGTTATACCACGAACTCCAACAGGGCTCGTAATACACGAACCATCAGATGGTGTAGGCCCAAATTATGCTTCCTTAGATAAGGAAGTTTTGAACAAATCATCTATGACTTTTCTTGCTCATAGTACTCTCACTTCAACTAACTTGCATGAAGAAGGAGAGAGCTCAAAGGGTACCACCTTTAGCTACACATTATATATATGGGCAAACATGTTTTTAATATGCATCAATAAAATTTACTTTGGTTATATCTTAGGACGAAAGCGTTCTCGTGAGCAAGGGAAAGCAAGCATTGGTGAACAAAATATCCAACATGAAATAGCTGCATATAAACGAATCCAAGCGAAACGTGGTCGACAAAACAGGTGGTATGCAAAACTTACACCTGAACAAAGGCAAGCAAAGCGAGATCGTGAAAAGGCACGTCGACAGAGTTTAACAACTGAGGAGAGACAAGAGATTAATGCTCATAAAAGAGTACGTAGACAAAATTTACCAAGGATTTTCGGTTTATAACGTTAAATGTCTTTTCAGACACTCACTCAAAGGTACTGTCTCTTGTGCACCTTATCTGTATTATTATTAGCTGGTCCTTTGTTCATTGCTCATTGCAAGATTATCCTTTCGGTATATTTAATAAAGTCTTCGATCCTCTGTCTAGAATGACACTTTGGTATGGGATGGTGACTCCCAAGTTCATTGCATTGTTGAACACCATCATGGGCCTTTGTATTTATTACTGATCTTTGCAAGAGAAGGTGTGCATGTTAATTCGCATTACCTAATGCGGTGTTGTGGAATCTCTGGGCCAAAGAGTTCAAAGGTTCGTATTATGCATCTGCAGTGACATGAAAGTGAAAGTTTGGATCTTACAAAATTTCTGATTCAAATGAGGATTGAACAAACCTTCTAATGATTTTACGATATAAGGTGTTATTGCTATCACATAAGTGAATTTATTGATTTTCTTGTCATATTAGCGAATTTGTGCTTGAGCCTTCGATGACCAGACATGTCTTGTTTTCTTATGTTGTAGTGTGATGTAGAATGTGAAACAGTTTTGCCTATATTTTTGGTACAAAACAAAATGCAAGTATATTTTTAATCGTATTCCGTGGTCGTAACACCTTACGACCACCTTCACCGTGGTCGTAGCCATCTCTCGTGGTCGAACGCCTCTCGACCACGTTCTAATCTGTATTCGTGGTCGTAGCACCTCTTGATCACCTTCGACTTGCTTTGCCGTGGTCGTAACTCCTCCCGACCACGTTTCTTTGTGGTCGTGAGTTCTTCCGATCACGTCTTGCGATATCACACCACAAAAACAACGCACGACCGTGTGAGTACAGTTACGGCTCAAAGCCTCTTCTTATACCGGTTCTACCTCTACTTGGTTTACAGAATCAGACTCCGACTTCTGTCAGCGTTCTCCCGGCGAGGTCGAACTCCTTCACGTGGTCGTAGATTACGACCACGTTCAGCGTGGTCGTAGACCTTCAACGTGGTCGTAGATTTAACCAACGTGGTCATAGACGTGCTGTAAAGCTATCTGTCGACCTCCGACCACGGCCAATGTGGTCGTAGTGGCTTTCGACCATGGCCAAAGTGGTCGTAATTGCTTCCGACCACACAAAGAATGCTCTGTAGTGGTCGTAAACTCTCTTGGTGCCTTCCGACCACGGCCAACGAAGTCGTAAACTACTTCCAGCCCTCGACCACGACCAATGTGGTCGTAACACTTCCAGACTCCTTCCAACCACGGCCAATGTGGTCGAAGGTGATCTCTCGACCACTCAAAAGGACTTTGGACTTTGCAGGGACTTCACAAAGTGGTCGTAAACGGCACAACATAGTCGTAAGACTCCCAACCGGTAACAACATGGTCATACCATCTCCTTCCGACCACATGGTCGTAAGACTGCCTTCCGACGCGGACAACATGGTCGAAGGCTACCAACTTCGCAACGTTGACGACCGCCTGACTTCGACTACCGACCGAGAACAGCGTCCGTCTTCCGACCACTCGAAAATGTGCTTGTCGACTTCTGACTGGATATAACGTGGTCGTAAACACTTTTGACCACGTTCAAATTGCTCTGCAGTGGTCGTAACTCCTTCAGCAGGCTTCCGAGTTTCGACATTATGGTCGTAAATGGTCCAGCTGGCTTCCGACCAGTGATGACATGGTTGTAAACGCCGCAACGTGGTCATAAAGCTATCTGTCGACCTCCGACCATGGCCAATGTGGTCGTAGTGGCTTTCGACCACGGCCAAAGTGGTCGTAATTGCTTCCGACCTCACAAAGAATGCTCTGTAGTGGTCGTAAACTCTCCTGGTGCCTTCCGACCACGGCCAACGAAGTCGTAAACTACTTCTTCCAGCCCTCGACCACGACCAATGTGGTCGTAACACTTCCAGACTCCTTCCAACCATTTCAAATAGTCGTTGCAGGGACTTTCGACCACGACCAAGGTGATCTCTCGACCACTCAAAAGGACTTTCGACTTTGCAGGGACTTCACAAAGTGGTCGTAAACGGCACAACATAGTCATTTCATAGTAATCCTAAAGATGTGAACTAAGATTTTATGTAAATAGCAATGCACATAATTTAAAATAATTCAAAAACATTTCAAATCATGGGTTCAAGATGATCAAAGGAGACTTGCCTTCTTGCAGATTCTCTGGTCTTCTTCTTTGTTGGGTGGAGTGATCGTGCGACAACGCTGGAATCTCGCGAGAAAAGACGAAGCAAACAAAGCAAATAAATACAAACAAAATTCAAACAAAATCCAAAAAATTCAAGAGAGACCATATTTGGTTAGATTATGATTTTAGACGGATTTAGAAATTTGAATGGCTGAAATCGGAGTTAAAATGAGAAAGTTATGACCTTTGGAAGTTTTACATCGGAGAAAAAGAATTGTCTTCGGGAATCAACGTGGTCGGAGAGGAGATACGACCACGGCTATCGCGATCGGAAGGGTTACGACCATCGAGAGCGTGATCGGAAGAAACCGGCACGACAATGCGATCGGAAAGACGGCCGAGAGGTATTACGACTCACGTAGTCAAACCTACAACCACAATCGGCGGCGATTACCGGTTGTTTACGACCACGGTCAAATTTTACGACTATCTTTGTAGAATTTACGACCACGTAGCTGAAATTACGACCACGGCAAGCGTAATCGGAAGAGCTACGACCACGGCAAGCGTGATCAGGAGAGGTTACGACTACGACAATGCAGTCGGAAAAGATTACGACTACTCGGATGGAGCTTACGATTACTCGAATGGATCTTACGACCACGGAGAAGACTTACGACTACAAAGGACACTTAAGGCTACGAAGAAGACTTACGACTACAAAGGAGACTTAAGACTACGAAGAAGACTTACGATGTTTACGACCACGTAGTCGTTCACGACCAAACAGTCGAGATTACGACCGCAAAGTCGTTTACGACCACGGAGAATGAGTTACGAACACGTAGTCGAAATTACGACCATGAAGTCGCTCACGACCACACAGTCGACTTACGACTACAAAATCGCTCACGATCACGTTACCGTTTACGACCACATAGAATGGCCTACGACCACACAATCGACTTACGACCACGCAGAAGCTAACGACCACGTTGCCGTTTACGACCACGGCAAACGCTAACAGAACGTGGTCGTAGAGATGCTCGATCACGTGGAAGGCCACGACTTGAGCGTCGATGGTCGTAACGAGATGCGACCACGCTGAAAAGGCCAGTACGTAACCATAAACGACTACGACCGAGGTGAAAGAAGTGGACATGATCGATATTGGTTTCGACCACGGTGAATTGAGTGGCTGGCGCGAGAGCTGCTACAGGTCTTACGACCATGACTCAAAGTGATGGACAACAAGTTTAAGCGGTCGTATGGTATTGCAGACGGTCGAAAAGGACTCTAACATGGTCGTACAGGATTCTAAGGGTTTGGATTTGATCGTAAACAATCTAGGGCGGTCGTAAGACTCTACGACTACACGATCTACGACCATCGACCACTCACACTCTTACGGCGTGGTCGTAACCCTTACGACCACTCGAAACACCCACCGCCCACTTATGCCACGGTGAAGCACTTTTCGACCACTCTCATATCGTTTACAAGTGGTCGTAACCCGCTGCGACCGCTTGCCTCGCGGTTAAAGCCTCATCGACCATTCCCAGCGTGGTCGTGGCGCCTATGACCACGTTCACCCCGCTGCGTGGTGAAGCACTCTCGACCGCCAACCACGTTCACTGCAGATCACCCTCGACTTCTCACCAATCTGGTCGTATTGCTTCCTGACCTCACGATCAATCGATTTTGCCGCAATCGATCGCCTTTCGACCGCATCAGTGATTTTACCACGTGGTCGTAAAATCACTGTTCCTCTGCCGTGGTCGTAGGCACCTCTCGATCCCGCTGCCTGTCGATATTTGCCATGGTCGAAGGTGGTCGGATCGCAGACGGACACGATCGGATGTGATCGGATGCGCTCAGAAGTGGTCAGAAGCGATCAGTTGTGGTCGGACAAGCCACAGACACGGTTGAAGGCGGTCGGACTGGCGTTGGACTCGGTCGGAAATACTCGTAGGTGGTCGGTTGTGCCTTAGAGGCTTGAACGTGGTCGTAGACATCTTGAAATCGGTCGTATGGCTACGTGGTAAAGTCGTAGACCTCGTGCATTTGTTGGTTCATCATTTCGATCGGTCGGAACGACTTGGGATGAGGTCGTAGACTTTGAGCGGTAAAGTCATAGCGAGTTGTATGTGGTCGTGGCAAGCTAGCGATGGTCACAGTTTTGGTCTAGGAGCAGATGAGGGATTTACATGTTTCCTGAGGTTCCTTCTTACTCTTTGTTTTTTTTGTTATGGTTTCCTCTGGACGTAGATCAACATGAGTTTATGATGACAAATTATGCTTTTAGATGGAAGGAGTTTTGCACAGGGACTTCCTTAGAGAAAGCCTCTTTATATCTTCAAACTGAAGAAGGCAATTCTAAAATTGGTGTAGATGGAGTCACTTGTTTGGTGATACTTTGTCGATTGGCGGAGGTTCTGATGGGAGGAGCATAGCATTGGAAGTGATATACTTGTTTGGCTGATACTTTGTCAGATTGGCCAGAGGTTGCAGTGGGAGGGGAGCATAGCATTGGAAGTGATATATGGTGTGGGAATTTCTTTATATTTGCATTGTTCTATGTTTCTCAATCTATTTTTTTAGAAAACGATTGCCTTAGTTATACTAATTTTGAATTGTTTTTCTTTGTTAGCCTGTTTGTGCTCACTGCTACTATGTTTAGGAACTCTGCTAGAAGATTTTGTGCAAGCTAAAAATATACTCGGAAGGTTCAGTCCAATTGATAGGGTTGTATGGCTAATTGGCTACACGCTAAGTGTATAAATGGAATATTTATCACAACATTGAACACTGTTGCATATCATACTACACCATTATAATGTTTGGTATAGCATTCTCTTGTTTAATATTTTCTGAATTGAAGTTTGCTTCATACATGGTGGGCTTTGTATTCCACAAAAGCATGTGTAACCAGATTTCAGTTAGACGATTAGGTCATGACAAGACAACAGTTCCAATAGTCCCAGAGTGGAAGAAAACGTTGGTTGAACTCTGATCTCACTATGAGTTCAGATCAAATTGTTAACATGGAAATTTTCCAAGGATGGAGAATGAAACTCGTGAATGATTGCTAGATGCAATGGACCGGTGTTGGTCCGCAGGTCGAGGAAAGTTTCCTTGTCAATCTGGTTTCATGAAGGCCACTTTCCATAATAACCTCATAGAAATATTGCTTTCTGCAATAGTCATTTGAACTTCCGCTTTGTCGTTGAGTAGTTCAGTTTAGTCAAACCCATGATTTGCACCTTTCATTATGACTTGAATGAAAGTGTTAATTAGTGCTAATTACTAATTATAATCAAGTCATCCTGATAACACTGCTACTCTTCTATTCATATCTGTACTTAGTGCTAATTACTAATTATATTTGCAGTACTTTTTATCCACATGGACACGAGCAAATGGATGGCAGGACCTTAATAGGAAGCTACATTTGCAGAAAAACACGTGAATTCAAATGGGCTCTGGTTCTCTTACACAGTGCATGCGTGTATATTTATCCTTACCATCTTATGGGACACATGCCATTATAAAAGGGTTTTGGATTGTGTTGAAGACATCGACAAGGCACCCGGTGATGTTGATCAATCTTACTACCTTTGTTGGAAGGTTCAAGCTCCTTTTCAATTGGTCACGCAGAGGTGAATTTTCCTTTGCCTTTTGATTGTTTGACATAATTATAATACAAGAGGTGGATCTTGAGTTCTCGGTGTATATTAAAAGTGCATAAATACTGTGTAAATTTTTGTAGCGGTAATTTTGGTGGTTTCGGTGGATTGAACCGACATCGGTGCCCTTTTGTAGGTTGGGCACGTTGGCCATGGTGCGAGGTCGTGAAGTCGAAGCTACGACTACGACGATCGGAAGTCGGAGCTCGATCGTGCGACCACGTTGAGAAGTCGGTACCTTATGACCACGTTAGCGCGAGGAAGTCGGTGGTCGAGGCTTCGACTGGTGCGGTCGATAATCGGCAGACCTTGACTACGACCACGTGGAAAGTCGGCGGACTTCTACCACGTTGTGAGGCGGTCGAGCGTGGTCGGATCGCGACGGACACGATCGGATGTGATCGGATGCGCCGGAAGTGGTCGAAGCGATCGGTTGTGGTCGGACAAGCCACAGACACGGTTGAAGGCGGTCGTATGCGGTCGGACTGGCATTGGACTCGGTCGGAAGTACTCGTAGGCGGTCGGTTGTGCACGAGAGGCTTGAGCGTGGTCGTAGACATCTTGAAATCGATCGATGGCCGTGGTGAAGTCGTGAGACCTCGTGCATTGTTGGTTCATCATTTCGATCGGTCGGAACGACTTGGGATGAGGTCGTAGACTTTGAGCGGTAAAGTCATAGCGAGTTGTATTGAGCGGTTTACACCAAAATTTAGTTTAATATGAGAATAGCTCTTTCTATTGGGATTTAAGCCTTTGTGACATGCTCGGCAGTTAGGCTTACAACAATGTGGTCGAAAGGGTCATTTACGACTTGGTAGACGTAGTCGGACTTACAACTTGGTGTTCAACAGAGTCTATGACTTGGTAGTCGTAGGCGATCGACTTGGTAGTCATAAGAGGCACTTAATTAGTGGTCGGAAGCTTTTACGACCATATTGTGCTGATTTTGCAATGTCTCAAGCCTTTTCAAGTGGTCGGTCTCTACATTGGTCATGGTGGAAGTCGCGAAAAGACTCTACGACCACGTTGATACTGCATTGGAAGTTTTACGACCACATTGTCGCGGTTGAAGCGGAAATCAAGTTTACGACCTTTGTGTCGCCGTTCGGAAGCCATTTACTATCACGTCGTCCTTGGTGAACACGGTAGATGCGTTTTCGAGTGGTCGGAAGGCCTTACGACCACTCGGCCGAGGTCGAAGGCCACGGGATCGTTTATGACCACGTTGTGGCATTTACGAAGTCGTAGTGTCGTTTCGACCACTCGGCCGTGGTTGAAGGCGGCTACGACCACGTTGGTCGTGGTCGGAAGTTGTAAGTCTAAGCCACAACCTCGTGGTGGAAGTCGGCGTGCGTGGCTTAGGACCACGTTGAGTAGTCGGCGGTTACGACCACGTTATCAGTCTTTGCGGTCGAAGTCGGCGCTATGGTTTACGACCACGTTGTCGAGTCGGCGATCGGTAGTCGTAAAGCGTAGCCACGACGGCCGTGGTCGAATGTCGGCGATTACGACTATGACCACATTGGGTAGTCGGTAGCTTACGACCACGTTAACGCGAGAAGAAGTCGGAGGTCGAGGCTTCGACCGCTACGGTCGATAGTCGGCAGACTTTGACCACGACCACGTGGGAAGTCGGCAGACTTCAGCTCGATCGGCTACTGATCGGACACGGTCGAATGCGATCGAGGCGTGGTCGTAGCGCTATCAGACGCGGTCGGAAGTGGTTGATACCAGTCGGTTATAGTTGTAGCGCTGTCAGACGCGGTCGGAAGCCCTCGGTAGCGGTCGTAACGCAGTCGGACGTGGTCGGTTGCGGTCGTACGCTGTCAGAGTGGCTTGGGACTCGGTCGGTTGTGATCGGAAGGGCCTGTAAGACGTCGGACGTGCTCGGGACGAGGTCGATAGCGGTCGGAAGTGCCCCGAAGTGGTCGTAACACTTGGAAACCAGTTGTATGGCTTCTTGGAGCGGTCGTAACCACTGGGAATCGGTCGTATGGACATCTGGGGAGGTCGTAACGACTTGGGTTGAAGTCGTAGGCTTTGAGTGTTGCTTGTTGTGTGATCTCGACCAGTCGTAAGTTGGTACGACCTGGTTGGGTGAGTTGGAGCTAAAGCTAGCGATGGTCGTAGCGGTGTTGTGTGCGGTCAGAGGTCGCGGGAAGGCTCTTGTGAGCTCGAGGGTTTCTACAACAGAGTGGTCGTATGTTGTGCTATGTTTGTGCTTTGGAAAATTTGTTGGTCGATTGTTTTGTGCGGTTAGAAACTCGCGGGAGAGTTACGCCCACTATGACCAAACATAGCACCCTTTCGACCACGGCCAATGTGGCCCTAACAGATTCCGACTATGGCCAACGTGCTCGTAATAGCTTCCGACCGCGGACAATGTGGCCGTAAACCCTTTCGACCATGGGCAATGTGGCCATAATAGCTTTCGACCATGGCCAACGTGGTCGTAATAGCTTTCGACCACGATCAAAGAGATGCGTTCGACTTCTGACTTTCGATGACTTCTGACTATGACTTTCTGACTTGTATGTGGATCTTCTTGGGCGCTCAGGTTGTCTAGATGAAGCGAAGGCCCTTATCTTGTCAATGCCTGTGCATCCTGATGGGGTCATATGGAAGACATTACTGTCTGCTTATAAATCCCAGAAGAATTTTGACATGGCCGAGCGGATAGCATGCCATATATACACAAATTACATAACATTGCCAATAATTTCAAACTCGCCATGGAATTGGCACATCCTGCGTGGAAAGACGATATTTTTTACTGGCGTCGTAAATTCCCAACATGGGTTCCAAAACTACGATTGGTAATAACTTATAATAGGTTTCATCTTTATTATCAAATATCATTTGATTTATCTATAACAATTAAACACGTGCTCTTCTGCAGCAACTTTGTCAAGCTTCCTTGTATCTGATTTCATGTGGTCGTGGAATGGCGTAAGATTACCGATTATCAACACTGTGAGCATATAATATTCTCTATGTATATTTTGTAGACTACATAGCAAATTAATAAGTTAACTTATTATCCGCCATGCACAATGATCACATTCACGAGGACGAATTTCTTGGTGGACATTTTGAAGAGCGGTGAAAATGAATGTAAAGACATTATCCCGGAGAACTCCAAGACCTACTTAAGCAAATCGAAATTAGATGGTTCAAAGAGACATGACTTATTATTGCCTTATTATGCATTATAATTGGCCTAGGCTTGTAATTTCATGACTGAACTTGCTGGTGATATACATGAGTGTTTTCAGATTATATACATGGTGATATACAATTGCGTGAAACTTAAACTATGAAAAAAAATCATCATTTGGTTGTTTTCATGTGCATCCCCGAAATGCCGCCGTGGGACCATGAAATGCGGTAGTTTTCTGTACTTTAGGCAAGATTGCAACAGAAAGGCTTGCAGCATTATGTTCATATGAGTTTTTGAACTTCATGTTTATATTTTTTCGGGGGATTTAGGATGAGGCCCTTGAAGCGTCTTAGAGTTGAAGCTCCGCGTGTTCCAACCTTTGGTGATTTTCATCCTTCAACAAAATGGAGCATAGGTGTTCGAGTTTATCACAAGTATCATGTTGAGACATTCGCTCCTGGTAGGAAGAGGCTAACCTTGGTTTTGTTGGATGAGCAGGTAATGTTCACACATGTTTTTAGATATGCTTAGTTACATTCGTTGAATTTTAATGGTGTCGACTTTGCCTCATGTTAATAGGGCAAAAAAATGGTAGCATCATTTACGATGACCAGTGCATCGTTTAGATCCCCTACTTGAGAGGGCGCGCATATTATGTGTCAAGGTTGTCCGTAGAGCCTATGAGGAGAATAGAGCATAAGTGGCTTGCAGAGCATGCTTATGGGTGTGTTTTCACACGTGTCACTCTGTGAGTGAGATACCAAACATGAGTGAGAAGACATTGCCGCTTTTTCCGCCGCTCATGCCACTTAGTGAAGTTTTGAATTCACCTATCATAATGACATTTATGTTGGTATGTATTTGATTGACCACCCAAGTAATCTTGCTTTGTAATGAATCAAAGTTTTACTAACTTTTTTCACATGTCGATGTTATTGGAATGGTCATGTTTGTAAGCACTGTAGGCTATATGCAAGGCTACTACAATAGAAATATACCTTTTAGAAATGTTCTTATAATTGATGGCAGGTATGTACTTTGTTGTAGTATCTTCTTGATTTTATGGTTGCACGTCTAAATTATTTATGTTACTATCTTGGTTTCGAAATCATTATTGTCCATGGCTCCCAAAGTTTGCTCCTTTGCCACTTAGAACATTACGGTTTGCTGCTATATTTGGTTGTTTTTGCATAGAATGGAACCCCTCTTGTATATTTAATCTATAAATGCTAATGGCCTTCCCTGTATAATTAATCTATACATGCTAATTGCCTTACAAAATTTCCTTCCTTCATGACTTGTCGGTTAGAATATATAATCATGTTTGGTGATTACATTTTCAAACAGATGGAATACCTTCTCAGTTTTTATATAATAGTGATAGTGATAGTGATAATATATGAATCAGAAAATGTTTTTTCTTGAGTCTCCCAAATTTTTTATAAAGTAGAATAACCTGCTAAGTTCATATGTTGGATAAAGTGTCATGTTTATAGAGCTTTTATAACACAAAATGGAAACTCAGCCCATGTTTATATTCCTGTAGCTTCAAACCTGTGAAGTTAGTTGTTAAGGACAAAGTACTTACCACCATTTGACTAAATGGACGAGATGCTCTGATGATCGAACTATCATCGTGGCAACTATGCTTGAGCAAGGCGTGAACAAGGTGAGTTGATGTGTGTTCCTTGTTCATTTTGTGTTGATCTACTCTATGTTTTATACTTACTTATTTACTTTTTAGATCATAGCTTTGCACACTACATGCTTCAAAGAGGGTGCACTTTGAACCTAATGTTGCGCTTGCACACGATGCGAGACTGAGGTAAACATAATTTTGATTATAAATTTTTAGTAATTAGTTTTAGCTATATGGTTTATCATTTATGGAATCTTTTGTAGGGTCAACAACGAGCTTATTGGAAATGCTTCTCCATGACATTACTAGGGGAAGTAAATGCAAATCTTTTGGCTAAGGGACCTCTAGCTATATAATTGCTAGAAGTGCAAGACTCATTTTGGTGGAAGTAGATGTGATTTGTCATGAAGGAAGTTGATATGGTTCTTTTGGATAGGATATTCATAGCTAGGATGCTTGCTAGAAGTAGATGCAAATGTTGTGGCTAAGATACTTCTAGCTATCATGCTTGCTAGATAATTGTGCTTCAATGTGTAATTTGACGCATAGCAAATTGAACATGTGTTCATGCCATTCTATCTAATTTTAGTGGTAGTATTTGTAGTATCAAGAAACTTTCTTATATATCTGTGGAATGGAGTTATATCCTAATTGAATATCACTAGGAACAATGAGTGCATCTATTTGTGAATTGTTCGACGACGTCTTGTCAATATCTTTTATCTTGTCCATGGGATATGCTCATACAGGTGTTTAGCTTGCTGTTTTCTGGATGCGAGATTTCCCATATGTAACTGGGTGTTCTCTTTTCAGCTTGTACCATGTAACCCCTGTGGAAAGTTTTTATTTGTGAATTGCAATTAATTACGTCTCTCCTTTTTTTGGCAATCCTTGTAAGTCAAAGTCTTTCTATATGTGGATCTATAGTGTTCTTGTTTGATAGACTAATTTTAGAGTATTTCCTTTGCTCTCTATCATTTTGCAATTAGACTTTTTAAATGTTATGATTATATTTTAATCCGTAGCAACGCACGGGCATCCAACTAGTTTGGCTAATAGCCCACTGCCCATATATTCATCAAGATCTGCAGCTGGTCAGTCTCCAACGAATCTTCCGGCCAGTTTGCTTTCCTAGTTCACGTGTGTGTCCAGACTTCGACAAGAAGCTGCATCCTGAAGTTATCTGCTGAGGGTTGTTGCCGTTCCTTAAGAAGGCACCTCCCAAGATTGCCGGACTCATTTGAAGGGAAGAAAAATCAGAATCCTACTAGCCTTCAACTGGTATATTTCAATGCGTTTTGTGTAGCTCAAAAGTCTAAATTTTCTCATTAACCCTCCACAAGATTTCGCTTTCTTCCTGCTCTTATATTGCCCCAAAGAAACTGAAAACAGCTCGGGCAATTACATAAGGAAGCGTCATAAATTAGATCCATTTGTGTGCGTTGTGCCCATACTCAATTCAGCGAGCTAAGATTTACAGTTATATTTCTGCTCCACTCAGGAGTAGCATTGCTAGTTGCTTTGTCTGAAACATTTCTGTTTACTTTTGCAGAAACTACAGTGTCTGCGTGAGCTTTCACGTAGCCAGACCGAAGCTAGCATCGTAGCATTGCTAGTTGCTTTGTCTGAAACCTTTCTGTTTTCTTTTGCAGAACCTACAATGTCTGCGTGAGCTTTCACGTAGCCAGACCGAAGCTAGCATCGTTGCATTGCGGTGGGGTTCCAACGCACGGACATCATTCCCAAAGTAACAATCATGCGTTCGTTTCACCCAAAAAAAAAACAAAGTAACAATCGTGCGTGCTCACACAAAGTCCGGTGCTAAAAGCTTTCCCGATCTCCTAACGCACTTTTATACTACTCCATTTCAGGTGGAGAGGCGACGGAATGCGCACAATGATTCCGCTTCCCTGACCAACCAGCAATAAAATGATAGTATTACTAGTAAAGGTGAAGAAATGTTCTTCCTTCGATGCCCAGATGCCTTTTCACCCTGACTGCATTGCAATGTGGTACACTGGTACAAGCAGAAAGCACAGCCTTTCCTCTGATCTGCAGACACCGCAGCACAGCTCACTCCAGAAAGCGTGCATGCATGCCCGCCACGGAGGCGCGCTTCAAGGCGTTCACCGAGGTGAAGGGCCTCCGGTTCGGCGGGCAGTTCGTGGTGAAGTCGTTCACGGTGCGGCGCGCGTCGCCGCTGGAGCTGCTGCGGCTGCTGGGCATCCACCCGTCGTACGTGGCCGAGTGCCAGCGGCTGCCGTTCCCGTCCACGACCGCGTACATGCCCACCGGCTTCACCGTGCTTGCGCACCAGGCGTGGCGGCGCACGCTCACGCTCGGCCTTGGACTTGTGCCTCGGCACCAACAAGTCCAAGGCCGTGCTGTTCGTGTTCGAGTCTGAGACCATGAAGTCGACCGTGGACAGGCTGTGGCCGGCCGTGGTCCCGCTCGGGGACGTCAGCAGGGGGCTCATCCGCGGGCTCACCGGCAGCGAGATGGCGCGGTTCAATTTCCGCAAGAGCTGCCTCACCATGTACGTCTACGCCGTGCGCCGGCTCGGCGCGGCCGGGTTCATGTGCGCGGACGACCTCAGGAGGATACTGCAGGCCGTGGTGGAGCTCAAGGATTTCCTCGATCACAATTCACACCGCGATGCTGGCAATGCCGATCCACAGGAGCATCACCTTCCAGTCCCGGGCTGCCACGGCAAACTGAAGCCTGACATAGGCTTCATTTTTGCGAGGCTGCGATGGAGTCGCGGAGAGTCTGATCATTTCATCAGTACAGGTATTCTTGCTTGACAAGAGTAGCTTATTCGTTTCAGTTCAATTTGTCGTACCGGTTTCATTGTTTTCTCGCTGATACTGGGAGTTGTACAGGTATATTCCGAATGGAAAACTTTCAAGGAGGATAGGCTTGGGTAGAACTTTCAAGGAGAATAGGCTTGGGTACTGAACTACTTTATAGTGTATATCACCGTGCCTGAATCGATAGTTCGTCTAGTTATTATCTGGTGGTATTTTCTCAGTTGCTTTGTGCAGTGCCTTGACTGTCTTCTGTTACGGTCTAGCCAGTGTGTTGTGGAGTTTCTTGAAAACAGCGTGGCCCCCTCTGGTCCTTTGTACGGCCTCCATGGAATGGAACTGTGAAGGCACTCTAGCGAGCGAAACTGCGCGAGCTTCTCGTTCAGATCTTGGACCCAGCCAGAGAAATTTCTGCACACTAGGATGGCATACTCATTCATGGCCTTAAAGAAACTATACAAATAGTAGTTGAAATGGCCTCAAAAGTGTCAGGATAAGCATTTGAGCTGAGCCCTATGACCCACCACATCAGATCAGAGCACGCATCCAGTATCTCCCATTTGTATCCTCAGAGGCACTTACTCCATCGCAGATATGTCACGCCGTCGACCTCATTAACAATGAACTCATCCTCCTAAGTTCACCAAAATTATAGCTTGTAAAACTGCACTCATCACTAGCATGTGGTTACAGAGGATTAAGATGTCGGCAGTGACTCGGGCACGCCCGGCTACTTTCGACGACATCGCAGGTGCAGGCTTGCGCTAAAAGAGGAGGCACCTGCTGCCATCTCCAATCATGCCCAATGATCCCAACTAGAGGCTAGTACATCGCAGGGACCCAGGAAACCCGAGCCGAACCGAGAAAGCTAGGAGAGCAGGACATGGCAATAGTGCGATGTGCCACCGGTCAGCCGGTGCCAAGGACGCGCCCGCCTTGGCGCGTGCCGTTCGTTGCATGCGTCAGAATCACCAGAAGTCCTGAAGTTTCGAAGGAGGCGTACGGATATTTCAGATGCCTAATGAACTCCATCGAAGCGAGTAACAGTGTGCCAGGTTTGTCTATCAGTCTATAATCTCTATGCTTTTACAGTTCGCTGGATGGCCAGGGTATGCTTGCTCCGCTAAATTTAGCTGAATGTATGTGTGTTCTGGGCTCATGGCTGATGCTTGTAGATTAGCTGAATGTATATGTTGGTCCGTCGGATGGGCGTGCTTCTTGTCGCATTTTGGTACGTTTCTGCTACAAAAGTAGCAGCTCCAGGTGTTGCACGATGTTTTCGGTCTAAATTTGGGTTTTAAGCGTGTGATGATACTTCATAGCCAACTCGAAAAATGCCCACTGAATAGGAGTCGTCGTGTAATTTGCGTTTCTACTGAGTCTCGAAAAGAGTGAACAAGCCAAAAACATGCGTAACGCCCACCGTGGGGCTCGAACCCACGACCACAAGGTTAAGAGCCTTGCGCTCTACCGACTGAGCTAGACGGGCTTACATGTCAAATGCATGAATACATAAAATATTTGGGAAACGGCAAATCCGCCAACGAAGAACTGGACGGCATTAAGGCCTTATTTGGATGATTTGCTTGGGAGTTACTGAACCGCTAGCTTTTCGTTACACAAAAATTCCAGTGAAATCAAAATCCCCCTATGTAGTCTTTTTGGGAAAAGAAGATAAACAAGTGCTAACTCTATGATCGGGGCACTAGGATTCCTTCCCGATTCCTCAAAATTATAGTGACCATATACACAAAAATTCCAGTGAAATCAAAATCCCCCGTGTGTAGTCTTTTTGCAGAAGAAGGTAAACAAGTGCTAACTCTATGATCTGAGCACTAGGATTCCGTCCCAATTCCTCAAAATGATAATGACCATTGCATTATGCATCGAAATTTCAGATCCGAACATCAGTTTGGAGCTATGAAACAGGAGAAATCCATAAGAAAAATTCGGACCAAATCATCAAATAAGTCTACACCTTCGTCAAAATGAGTGTGACCATTGCATTATTCATCAAAATTTCAGATCCGAACACCGCACTGGACAAATCAGAACAAGAATTCGGTCAAAATCATATTTTAAAAAAGGTCTTCTAGGCGTCCTCGACATTCCTCGGGAAAAAAATTGGTCCGTTCCCATTTATTTTTATCCGGTTGTAAATGCCGAAACCAGCTGTGATTTTATTGGGTTATTGGCCCACCCAAGCAGATTTTTCTAGTCCAGAACGGATTTCCTTTTGCGGTACGGTATTTTACACCAGTTTTAGGCCACACTCGGTTGGGATGAAAAGTTGTGGTTTATGGTTGAAATTATACTATAGCGGCTGAAATTTACTGTAGCTGAAGGTGGTTTATTTGGCGTAATTAAATTAAAAAAATTTAAAATAGAAAAAATATGCTAGCTCATCACGGACAACGCAAACGAATACGAGAAAAAAGAATCGGCAAAAAAGCCAAAAGTTCAGAAAAAGACGAAATTTGTGAATAGTGAAAAATAAGCACGAAGTCAGAAGCTAAAGCCGAAACGATTTTTCCACCTGTGAGTAGTTTACACCTGTATTTGTGAGTAATTTACACCGGTTTGGATCCAAACTGGTCTTCCAAGCAGGCTTAAGAGCAAGTATTAGGCTGTAAGCTGGTTGTATGCTGAGGTGAAGGAGAGAGAAGAGGAGAGAGAAGAGAGGTGGGTTGTAAGTTTACAGCCAGCTGAAGCACAAGAACCAAGAAATTTTGTGAGAGGAAGGGGTAGGTCCACCTCCAATTGATCAGAACTACTATATAAGTAGTACTGTAAAGATTCATACATGATCGGTGAAGGCTGTATTATAAAACTTGCTCTAAGTGATTTCATAAGATGCCCTTCGATCGAACAAGCAAGGACCTGGAAAATGCCAAGAATATCCGTCACCAACTACGCACGGCTACCAGCACCGTGACAGCTTGGAAATAGAAGAACGAAACATTGTACTTGGCTTCACCCTTGCACATGTAGCATCTTCTGGAAGGAATTCGATGTCATTTAGCACAAACTTGCGTAGGTATGAAACTTTGAAACAAGGGAAGAGATCAATCGGAGCACCCCGCAAGATATTTTATTCGAAAGATCCAGAATAAAGGAAAGTGTTTTCTCCTTTTTGTTATTGTTGTTGTTGTTGTCCGCCATTGAGATTGTAGATTATAATACTTTCTTTATATGCTCCACATGCCATATGATAGGTGAAATGGTCTTTTCTTCAACAAACATTGAGGATGAAAGGTTTTTCACCACTTTAGTGCAAGTGGATAGATCAAATTGTTAGGGGTGGTAGTGTGGGCATTAAAATTAATGACATTTTAGGGCATTATTTTCAGCCAAAAAAGGGACTTAGGCAAGGTGATCCCTTGTCACCAATCCTCTTTAATTTAGTGACAGATATGTTGGCAACGTTAATTGGTAGAGCTAAGTCTGATGGGAGGTTTCAAGGAGTTGTTCCACATCTTGTAGATAATGGCCTCTCGATCCTCCAGTATGCAGATGATACTATTCTCTTCATGGATCATGATCTACTCCAAGCCAAAGACCTTAAACTAGTGTTAAGTACCTTTGAGCAACTTTCGGGGTTGAAAATTAATTTCCATAAGAGTGAGCTCTTCTATTATGGTAGTGCTAAGGATTGCGAGCATGAGTATGCACAACTTTTTGGTTGCAAAACCGGGGGCTTACCTTTTAAATATCTTGGTATTCCTTTGCATCATCGTAAACTCTCTATCAAAGATTGGGCCATCATTGAGGAGAGATTCCAAAAGAAGCTCAGCAGTTGGAAAGGAAAGTTTCTTTCCGTTGGAGGAAATATGCTTTCCTTTTTTGAAGTCCCTAAGGGTGTTTTACAAAAACTTGATTTTTACCGTTCAAGGTTCTTTTGGCAAAGTGATAGTTATAAAAAGAAGTACAGGCTTACTAAGTGGAGTGTACTTTGTAGACCAAAGGACTGTGGCGGGTTGGGTATCCAAAACCTTGGGATTCAAAACAAATGTCTCTTGAGTAAATGGTTGTTTAAACTTATTAATGAGGATGGTGTTTGGCAAAATCTTCTAAGAAGGAAATATTTGACCAATAAAGCCATAACTCAAGTTTATAAACGACCGGGTGACTCCCACTTTTGGTCGGGGCTAATGAAGGTCAAGGATGATTTCTTGGCTCATGGTTATTTTCGAATTCAAAAGGGATCACAAGTTAGATTTTGGGAGGACATTTGGTTAGGAAATAAACCCTTAAGGGATGTCTATCCATCACTCTATAAGATTGTGAGGAAAAATAATGATACGGTGGCTAAGGTTTTAGCTTCTACGCCACTGAATGTGTCATTTAGAAGAGGTTTGGTGGAAGGTAATTTGACAGCGTGGTACGACTTAGTCTCTAAAGTTGTGACAGTTAACCTTACAAATGACAAGGATGTGTTTGTTTGGAACTTACATAGGAGTGGGTCTTTCACGGTTCGCTCTATGTATTTGAATTTGATTCAAGAGGGAGTCTTATCTACGAAAAATCCACTTTGGAAAATAAGAGTGCCTTTGAAAATTAAAATTTTCCTTTGGTATCTCCAAAAAGGGGGTCACGCTTACAAAAGATAATTTAGCAAAAAGGAATTGGCAAGGGAGTGTCAAGTGTTGTTTTTGTAACTCTTTGGAGACGATACAACATCTTTTCATTGATTGTCACTTTGCTAGATTTATATGGAACACAGTGCACATCACCTTTGGAATTCATCCACCATCTAGTATATCGGATATGTTTGGCTCTTGGCTTCATGGCATCGGGCAAAACTCAAAAATCAGATTTTACTAGGTGCGGCTCTGTTGGGCAATGTGGTTGAATAGAAATGACGTGGTGTTCAATAATGCTAAAACCAACACCTTTCGCAAGTCATTTTCGGGGCAACATATTGGATCCAGATTGGTCCTTGTTAAGTAAAGAAGAAGAAAACCAATCTTCAAGAATGGATGCCAGATTTTGGAGACGGTCATCTTGGAGGTCTTTGCAAAATTTGGATGGAAGTTCCGGAATAGGATTGAGACGTAGTGTCTGTTTTTTCATGTATCTTGTGTCTTTTGTTTTGTGTTAGTTCTTGTGGTTGAATGCTCTTGATTGTAACCTTTAAGCTGCGTACGATCTTCAGATTGTAGAGGCTGGGACCTTTTTCATTCACTTAATGAAATTCTCCCTTGATCTAAAAAAAATGATATGACTTATTTCCACTGTATACTATTGTTGAAGTACCATCAGTATGCTTTAGCACATTTTTATGCACGTTAATACGACTCGCAGTTAAAGTCACGATGCTTTTATATGTGCTCACAAACATTCATGATATATTTTCCGATTCCAATTTGCGTCAAACACATATGCTACCATGAAGAACTAGTCAAGTTATTAAGGGTGTTACTAGCGTCCAAACATATGATAGGATCATTTTCATTGCACGCTTCCAACATGAAGAACTAGTCTTCGTCAAGTTATTAAGGGCATTATTAGCGTTTGGACGTACGATGGGATCATTCCCATCGCACACTCCGCTTACCTGTTGGATCTTACTCAAGAACTCATCTCCCACCCATCAGATCTACGCTCAAAGTGGCACGACACTTTGGCTATCGTTCACATGGGCGGTATTGGGAGGAGCTATGGAAGCGACCCCGTCGCCTCGCTCCTATAGCCATTGGTCGCTCCACTATTCTATCCTTTCCGATCTAGAGAGGAGAGAGAAAAAGAGACATAAGCGAGCTCATCTAAATTCAATTTGTTCCAACAAAAAGTTAAGAAGTGCAACAACTAATTCTAAGCTTGCAATAAAATTTTTGAAGAAGTACAACAACTAATTCCGACCTTGCAACAAAACATCTATTCGATTGCAACAATATCAATCACAACAACGATGCAACAAAACCACAACTCTGTTTCAATAAAGAAAAATAATGCAATGCAACAAATCGATGACTTCACTGCAACAAATGCCTCTTGTTACTAAGATTTTAAGACAGAATTGCAAATAAATAAAATCACTTTCTGCAACATCGAGAAAAAGTGTTGCCACAAATTTTAGAAACATCTGCAACAAAAACATACCCGACGTAGGGAGACTTTTGACGGCTACGAGTAGCTAAAACTCGTTCAAAGGAAGAGGAGATCGGCCGGTCTCATGGGAACTCCTTGGATCTAACTAGGGCAAGACCGGCCTAGTGCCTCACCCTCTCCTCGTCGAGCGGGGAGACAATGCAAGGGCGATATGGATGGAGGGAGAGGGGATCTACTACCACTTATGGTGGTGGTATTTTAGCAGCAACAAGCATGCCGCAAGATGTGGTGATTATTGATGCTGCCCACGGCAGACGATATGGGACTTAGGAGCAGCATGGCTAGAAGAGTCTAGCTTTAGGGAGGAGAAGCGTAGCTCTAACAGTGAGCTTTGTCCCCCAATGAGTCCATCATATAGGGAGGGATTGGGAGTGGGTGAGAAGGGCATGAGATCGGAGGAGCCCACTACAATATTTAAAAAACATATTACAACAAAATAAAACACTACATGAAACAATTGAGAAAAAAATGTTGCAACAAATTGTGAAAATGCTCTTAACATACAAAATGTCCTAAGATGCGTCAGCGACTAGCCGAGATCAGAGGTGTAGGATGAGGTGACGGTGCACCACCGCAAGCTCAAGCGTCCCAGCCACGAAGCATGCAGAGTAGCGAGGCCGTGGGAGCCCCGACAAGTGGCAGCAGGCTCAAATCTGCTTGCCATCCATCGCCCCTAACTACCTCTTGCACATGGTCCGCTGCACCCACTCATTTTGGCCGATGTTTGGTGTGCAACCCCTCCTCATCAGCCTTGAGAGGGAGAGAGTGGAGAGAGAGAATAGAGAGTGCAATGGGATGAAACACTCATGGACTGAGGAGGAGAAATGGGTTGTTCAGGACAGGGCAATGTGAATAAACATAAGCAATCGAGGGCGAGAGAGTCAGATAAACAACTTACATGAGGCCATGGTCCGTGGCTTGGAGCCAGCATTTGATACTATCAGACGTCTGGTTCATATCAATTCTTAGTTAAATGGGGCACCATGGTACCGGACACCATGATTTCAAATGCATCAATTCCATCTAAATTCGGATATATTTTTTGAAAATATCAGTTTTAGGGTATATACTCATCTATAACAATTCAAATGAAACGTATAAATTTGAAAAAATATACTCAAATTCAAAGTTTTGAACAAATTTAGATAACATACTTTGCTGATTTATATATATAATCAGCATATACCTGCAATCAAACTATCATGAAAAAGGCAACTACAATTCGAAATTTAGTTCAAACTTGTTTGAACTAGTTAGTAAACTAGTTAAACTTGACAACTAAGAAATTTTAAAATTTTTTGCACACGATACACACCTATTTTAGACCTATGGTGCCTAGGCACCAAAGAGCACTCGTTATTTTTACTATATATATATATATACTAGTAAGGTGCCAGTACGTTGCAAATGAGTATCAAATAAAAGTGATACATACTATCAAACATGATCTTAAACTGAGCAATGAACATCAATTTTATCTTACGTCATCATGTGTCAAGCAAAACATACATGTTCATACTTGTAAATAAATCAAGCATCATATTAGTGAAGCATGGTAGAACAAGCACCACATACAACAATATGTACAAAAATAGTAGTAAACAATATTTTCCGTAGAATACTTAAGACATAAATAACTGTCAGACCATCTTGGAGAATAACAAACCAATTAATAAATAGGACATCATGCAATAAACATAAACATTAATGAAAAATTTAAAATGAAACTGATGCTACGGCCATAGTGTTCGACCACATGCTACGACCACGAGCTACAACCATTGGCTACGACTACGATGTTCGACCACTGGCTACGACCACGAGCTACGACTACTGGCTACAACTACAATGTTTGACCACTGGCTACAACCACAAGCTACGACAACTAGCTACGATCACGGTGTTCGACCATTGGTTACGACCATTGGCTACGACCACGAGTTACGACCACTAGCTACGACCACCATCTTTGATCATAGGCTATGACCACAGACTACAACTACTAGCTACGACCACTGGCTATGACCACGAGAGGAGATGGAGGTGGAGAGCTGTGAAAGGTTGTAACTAAAGCTAGAAGTGAAAGGGAGGGCAGCTAGATCATGAGAGAGAGGGGAGGGAAGAGGGCGCGAGACAGATGCGTAAGATGTAGATCGGATGGCTAAAAAAAGAAAATAACCACTATCTTATATTTTAAAGAGTGGAGGTAAAAGACAAAACATTAAAGACTAACGAGCCCTTGGCGGCCCCATGCCTCCCTTGTCGCCAACCACCCATCGCACTCATCATCGATGACCATTTTCCCATCACGGTCATAGTCAAGATCGCAACGCATCCATTCCCAAGCCCAACTGTCCACCACCCACGCGAGATAAGCTGACCCAAGCAAACCCAATCGTGAGACCTTCCACTTCCACATCGTTCTATCCCGAGCAGCCGTGCCGCTGCCTGGCCCACCGGCCACCCCCCAAACAGCAGGCCAGAAAAAGGCGAATCCCCGGGCAGCGACGGGCGGCACGAGCCGCCGAGCGCGCAACCAAACCCGCACACCTACATCAAGAGCCCAAACAAACTTCTCGAAGTACGAACGCGACCGGCGGACCGAGGCCTAGCCACCGCACCACCACGCGGCCACTAGCGCCCCCGGCCGCGCACGCGCTCACGCGCCGGGCACATGCCGTGCGCGGCGCGCCCCCTCTCCCCCTCTCCGCACAAGCACAGCACCACCACCTCCTCCTCCACACCCCTCTGTTTCTCTCGCCTTCCCGTCGCCGCGCAAACGCGATCGATCACGCGGGAGAAACCCTAGCTCTGGTGGAGTAACTCTTAACCCCAACTCCGGGCCCGAGCGGTCCGCGGTTAACATACTGGGAGGTTCCCGAGGCTTCGATGCAGAACCACGCGTACAGCCGGCTGGGGAGCTTGGGCGGCGGCGGGGCCGTGCCATCGCCGCCGCAGTCGCCGCGGCGGGCGTGGGGGAGGAGGCCGTCGGTGAAGGGGGGCTCTGTGAGGGCGGGCGCCGGCCCGGGGAGGGGCGGAGGCGTGGTGCGGAGGTCGGCGCGGGCGGTGCTCGCGGCGCTTCTGCGGCGGCAGGCTGTCTTCCTCTTCGCCCCGCTGCTGTACGTGGCGGCGATGCTGCTGTACATGGGCTCCATCTCTCTTGACAGCGTGCCCCGCATCATCTCGCGCCCGGCGCCCGGGTCGCTGTACCGCAGCCCGCAGCTTTACTCTCGCCTTCGTGCGGACATGGACGCCGACAACGCCACCGACGCGGTGAGTGGCTCCACCTGCTCGTCTGCGGTCCGGTCTATTGGACTGGGGATTTGTGTTTTTGATGAAAGTATTTGGTCGTTTTGGGTGATGGGCGAGTTTAATGGATGCTCGGGTTGTCTTATTAAGTGTGATGTTGGGTACTTTGGATCATTGGACGTTAGCTAAGTTTCAACATATCTGCAGAGAAACTGAACTGTATGGCTGTGACGTTGTGTGTTTGTGGCTAGTTGCTGGTACTTGTTTAGATTATTTTAGTATGTGCTGATTAGGTTGGATTTGGATTAGATTTTCTTCCAATTGCTGCGGAATTGCAATAGAATTATAGAAATCTGTGTGACGCATAGGTTTTATTTATTTCTTAAGTTATGTGCATGTGTGGGGTGGATGACAGGCCAAACTAATGGTGTTTCACCAGTTGAAACCTACTTCAGATTCATGGGGGGTCTTAGAATATTAGTCAACTGGGATACAATGGTTAGCTTGGTCAGAATCAGATTATTGGAATTTGGGAATTTATCAGATCATCTGCTGTGTGCGATAACATGTGTGGATGTTTTTAAATATCGCCTTTTGGGTTTGTACATTGAATCACAAGATATCATGTGTGCGTTTGTGTTTACGAGGTGCCTATTGGGATTTGGGAGTTTGTACACTACGCCTCATTTGTATTTTTGTCCACTACTGTTATCAGTTGTAGCACCTTAAGTAATACCTTCTTCAGTTCTTCCTTGATGAACCACCAAATCCAGTATGGTTGAAAAAACAAAGGAAGTCTTTTAAGATGATGATAGGTAACTTTTTGATTCAAAATGCATGGAAGTTGTGTATATCTGATGACCTTTCAACTTGGAAGCACTTGGTTTCTTACTGTTACATTAGAAATTTACCCTTGTGTCAAGGGAAATGGCCTAAGCCAGTAGCAGACAATAAGATATGCAACCGTGTCTACCTGCTGTAGCAATACTTTTGCTTTTAGAGTATGTGTTATCTTCACAAGGGAGTATAAAATAAAGATTATCATGCCCTCGTGGTGTAATGTAGGCTTTAGTGATTGTTTATTGTTATCCCTCGGGGATACATGTATTTTCCTGTCCATTGACCTCGATGTATTTGCTAATATTAGGTATCATCAGGAGTTCCAATGTGATCTAGTAGAGCTGCATGTTCATGTTGGATGTTGTAGAAAATTAGTCTTTTGTTCTGTTGGTTTGGGTATTTGTCATTTGCCTCATTCTGTGCCCCTTTTTGTATCACTCCTCTGAAGTTCACTTATGTGCGCTTTCCATATATGTTTTATTGTTTTCGTATTGCTACATTTTGTAGTTAGCAACTGTATGGCGACATGCTTACAAAGGTAGTGTTTGGCGACCTTGCATAAGCAATAACACCTATGGTATGTCATTCCTAATTTTATTTTCTTGACTAATGAATTCAGAAGTTCTCAATATTTGTTTATAGTTCTAATTTTGAATGCTGGTATTGTACCTACCGATATGGCTTCGATGAATTCCAAGCTTGTTTTATTTCCACGTATGCCATTCAAAGTTTTCCGGCTTGTGGTAGAAAATAACAGAACTGTTCAAGGGTTTTAATGAACAGTTACTAGCATAAGTATGTTGGTTAGAGACTCCAAGTTACATTTATTTGTGTATAATCAGAAATATGCCCAAAAAGAAAGAAATTTTATGGACACTTCGTATTATTTCTTCATAATAGCCCAATATGATAGATCCCATGCCTACTTGTATACCTCCAAGTGCACAGACATTTGAGGTCTTCTATTGGCTTAGTTACATCTTCTCAGTAGAGCTCTTTTCGCACCAAAAGAAAAAAATAAAACTAAGAAAATTATCACTAATGACTTCTGTCTTATAATTATTCGCAAAAGATGGTAGGACCACGTACACATGATGCATATGAGCTGGTGACAGGTGGTAGGCACATTATTTCTATTTGGTTGCCCTGGTATAAGTCCTTTGAAAGTTGTAGCTGTCAATATAATATACTTGATGTATTTGACATATTTCGCCATACTATATGTATTACTCTATTTTGGTTACTTTAGGGTAACACAGATGCCATTTTTCATGATGCACTTGTATCTTGAAGGAAGTATATAACAATATTTCATTACTTCGGTAGGTTTGCCTGAATCAAATGGCTACATATATGTGGAGGCCAATGGTGGTTTGAATCAGCAAAGGACATCGGTACTTACCTTCCATCAGTAGTTCTTTATGACACTTACCATTTTATGTTTATCACATTGGTATCTTTTTATATATCGTGGGTTGCTCACTAATATTTACTTTTGTTTCGTAGATTTGCAATGCAGTTGCAGTTGCTGGTTTTCTGAATGCAACTCTGATAATCCCAAATTTCCACTATCACAGCATTTGGAGGGATCCTAGGTCTGTGCATGTGTCTTGGGGTGGGGTGGGGGGGTATGCATAATTAATGTTGCTATTGCGTTTCTATTCGCCGCGCCATACCGTTATCTGTATGTACTATTCACTGTATCACGACCTTGGGTTAGGCTTGCCAAAGTTGAATTTATCATTGTTGATAGTTTCTCTAAAGTCTAAACAGCCAGAATTACCTGTATCATTATATATGATACATACAAGTTGATAAAGAATGACTTATATGCTGTAATGGCATTTGCTTGTGCAAGATTTTCACATAAAAATCTCAAATTGTTAGCTACAAATTGTTATCCTTTTTGGATGGTGTGATGCCATACTGTGTTCAATGGCCGAAACATGGTTAATACAAGGATTCCAAGAAAAAGCTCCCCCCTATCCGAATAGGTCCTTAGTTGTGTAATGTTAGGAAACTACTTGAAAGACCATTTTACATATTTTGGCCATTTTGTAACATTGTGATCATATGTGTTTATGCACCAGCCTATTGTTTAGCTATGCACAACTTCAAGTTTCTGGTGGTTCTGAGAAATAAATGATCATTCTTATCCACCAACATGCCATGGACCAAAAAATAAAAATATCAGGGGGTGTTTGGATGAGGGGATTTCATTGGAATTTATGTTGAACTAAATCCTAAGAATTCGAAAAAAAAGATCCCCCATCCAAACAGGCCCTTACTTATCAATGCTAGCAGGTTTTTCTTACAATAGCAAAGGTGAAGCTACTAACATTTCCTCTTTTTTTATACAGCAAATTTAGTGATATTTATGACGAGGACCAGTTTGTCCAACGTTTGAAAAATGATGTCCGAGTGGTTGACAAGGTGCCTGAGCTCATAATGGAGCGGTTCGGTCACAATTTGAGTAATGTATTTAATTTCAAGATAAAGGCTTGGTCCCCTATTCAATACTACAAAGATGTTGTTCTTCCTAAGTTGGTCGAAGAAAGGTAGTTTACAGTCAATTTGGTTATTGCAGTTCTTGTGATATTACAAGTTCAATTGTTATCTGACCTTTCTGTGCTATTGTCTGTAAATTATAGGCTCATAAGGATATCACCTTTTGCAAATCGACTGTCATTTGATGCTCCGCTTGCTGTTCAACGACTGAGATGTCTGGCTAATTTTGAAGCATTAAAATTTTCTAAACCAATCACAACTTTATCTGACACTTTAATTTCTCGAATGAGAGATAAAAGTGCCAAAAGCAATGGGAAATATGTAGCAGTGCATCTCCGTTTTGAAGAGGTTGGTTTTCTTCTATAAAAGATTTGCGCTTCATATTTCTTAGTGTCTGTTTGTGAAACGACAAAACTATGTTTCAGATACTGCTGGGCCCTGGTTTTTATCAACATATTGGGAAACCAGTCCATTCTTCTGTTTTTATTCTACTTCTGAAATATGGGCAGGCCCATGGTTATCAGACAAGAGAACAGCCACCATCATTTTTCCTTTTGCAGGATATGGTTGCCTTCTCTTGTTGTGTCTTTGATGGTGGCGATGAGGAGAAGAAGGAATTGGATGCAGCCAGGGAAAGAGGTTGGAGAGGGAAGTTTACTAGGCCAGGGCGTGTAATAAGGCCTGGAGCAATAAGGATGAATGGGAAATGTCCACTTACACCTTTGGAGGTATGCCAGTATCTAAATATTGGTGTTACTGCTCTGAAAGAAGCTTCAAAAAATTTATTCTGAAGTGAATACAAATTATATTTCCAGCTAGTTGTCACTGATTTCATCAACAGGCATTCCTGAAGAATTTTGTCCCAGATATTTACATGTTTATGTTGTATGGTGTTCAGGTTGGATTAATGCTTCGCGGAATGGGTTTCAGCAATAAAACTGCAATTTATTTGGCTTCTGGAAGGATATATAAAGCAGAGAAGAACATGGCTCCTCTTCTTGAAATGTTCCCTCTCTTACAGACGAAAGAAACATTGGCATCAAATGAAGAACTTGCTCCATTCAAGGTATATAGGCATGATGGCTGCAAAAATTCATTTACTGAATTTCGAAGTATATTGCTCTAACATAATGCATGGATGCCAGAATTTCTCCTCAAGGATGGCAGCTATTGACTACAGTGTATGTGTTCATAGCGAGGTTTTCGTGACTACTCAAGGTGGAAATTTTCCTCATTTCCTTATTGGTCATAGGAGATACGTGTATGGTGGCCATGCGAAGACAATTAAGCCTGATAAAAGAAGATTGGCCATACTATTTGATAGTCCACGTATCGGGTATGCCATTACTCTGGTGTTTAATTACCTTTTGGCTCCGTAAGACTTGGATATTATTATATTAGTCATTTTAAAATTGTGAATTTTCATTTTGTTAAAATTGTACTTGTGTGCAGATGGAAGTCATTGAAACGTCAGCTGGTCAATATGAGAGCACACAGTGATGCCAAGGGTATTGGAATGAAAAGAGCAAATGAATCTATATACACCTTCCCATGCCCTGACTGCATGTGCCATTCGAATAAATCAGTGTCCTCCAATTCCATCCAGGCTAGAATAGCATCTAATATTCTTGACTCGTTTGACTGACCTCTGATTCTTTTTGGCATCATAGTATAGTATGCTCATTCTTTGCGTGCCGTCTGGTGGTGTGATGTCTTCAAGCACCCTTGCTGCACCGCTGCTCATCTATTTCATTCTCCCCATGGTGGCTTTTGCAGAGATATATCAGGTTCTTTTTCATCTAAGCTAATCCTGGGGCTAACAATACACTGATCTGCGTCTACCCATTTGTAGGGCTATTCCTTGACAATGTAGTGCCTGTCCGCTTGGTGTTGTACTAGTCCCCTTGTACATTGTTCAACTAGGAAGCAGTCGTTGTATACAATTTTTGAAGCAAAGATTGACATTGTTTATTTTATTCTAATTTATCGATCATTTTATCTGAAGTTGGCCCATGTCTCAATGTATTATCTTTCCTTTGGAGTACTAATATTTAGGGTATATTATTATATTTAAGGAGAGTTGTCTTCTTTGCTGTAATTGGTTGCACATTTATAAATTATTATCAATTCTAAGATGGAAACAGCCGGAAGGTAAATTCTACTGTCATCTTCTGGGTTCATGTTGCCATTGGAGAAGATGTTAGTGGGTGGTCTTCAAGGGTGAGAATGTCCGAGCGATCAAGTACAACATGCCAAAGGTGTACAATCCTTATAAGTGACATTTGTTTTCATTTCTTTGTTTTTCAAGACCAAGAGCAAAAACTTTCATTAAGCAATCAGGAGTACAATCATGCTGTAAACACAACCTGATTAAGCCACGTACAGATTGGCCTAGCTAGGGAAGTTTGCTTGGCACACAGTATGGGGCAGCCAAGTTCGCATTCTTCCTAACATAGACGAAATGAGAAGAATTAATACTCATTATATACTTGACTGATCCTGTTCTTGTTTATGCTTTTTTTTGCTGTTGGAGACGGCGGATATGATGTGGATGGTGTTCATGATTTTAGACTAGGAAGTTACTTGGAGAAACTGAAACAAAAGTGTGTTTTTTTACTACGATTTATGGTTTATAGCTGTGATTGATGGTTTTTGAATTAAATATTGATAAACTGATAAGTTATTTTAAAAAATAAGACGCGTTAAAATGATAAGAAGGAAATCATGATATTTATCTATTCGAGAGAAAAAATCATAGAACAGGTTCACATGCATTTAACCGCAGTGATGTAGAGCAGAATCCGTCATCGAGGCCGGTCACATGCCCGATTTGCAGTAGTTTTCAGGTGGAGCTGTACTCCGCTCGCACCATCCCATTAAACGACAGCACTTGTGAAAGGAAGCTGGTGAGTTGTGAAATATTACTCGTAACTTATTCTCCCGTGAAATCTCTGATGGATTTGGATTCGCCTTTTGCTCGCTCTTTCGTTCAGTTATCCATTTTTGAGCAAGTGCCTATTGCTACTTGATCAAAGGCTTCTCAAAACAGGCTTCGACATACCCTGTTATCGGAGTGGTGCGGAGGACGACACCTCACAAGGGAAAGTTCGGCCCGCTCGCTGTTTTGATAATACTAAGGGCTATTAAAAGTTTATGGTTTTTAGTTTTTGTTGTAGTTTTTAGTTGACTGTGAGAGATTGAGAGAGTAAGTGATATTTATATTGGTAAGTCACTCTATTTAAAGTGTCTCTTATAATGAATTCTACAAATGATTTATATAAATTTTCTCAAAGAAGCAACTTTGTTCTAAATCTAACTTTTAAAAGTTAAAAAAGACAAAAACTATTTAGGATATGAGCTAAATTAAGCACTACGCTTCCACCAAAGCAAAAGTAACCATTGCCACCTTAAATAATACCCTTACAATTCACGTGGCCCATTTCATATCTTCACGATCCTCTCTCGAACTGTTCACGCCATGTGCCCATTTCTTCTCTCCACGATCCTCTCTTGACAGACACGCCACAGTAAACACGCAGTAACACCATCTAGATATCAGTCAAGCATCATTTAATTTAAAATTGATAAACATGATTTTTTTAAAATAAATTGGTTCAAAAGGTCGCCTGGTTCGTGCGGGGTTCGTAACAATTAGTTTTTTTAAGGATGTATAAGGTTACCAGCAAATGTTGACATGACGAGAAATGAAATGAGGTTGCGTCATTACTAGCCCGTAGTTTGGTGCGTAGAATGACGACTCAATCAGCACCATTCTGTCGAATAGGACCAAGGCACACGTGACGCGACCCACGTATCATGGTACAAACTTTGCAAAAGTGCCCTAGCGGACTCGGAGCTGCCGTGGCAAGAGTCCAAGCCACATATACTCCCACGTATACCTTCTAGTTTTTAATTTCATATTTTTACTTTTGTATGTTTACTTTTTTCTTTTATTTTTATATTGTCCGTACGGATATAATATTTTTAAATTTAATTACGTTAAAAAGCTATCATCATCTACGGTGCAAAAAAGCTCCTACAATAGCAAAAAAATAGTTAGAAGCTCAGGTTTCAAAAGCCCAAATGAGCACCCCATAAATTGTAGTAGCCAAAAAAAATAGTTTTTTAAAAAATGTGAGCCGTTGAAAAAGGTAAAAAGAGATGTGTTCGCGAGACAGAAGTGAGAGGAGTAGGATGCGTGATATGTTTATAACCCTCTATCTTATCTTCAAAGTAAGACAGAAGTAAAAGAATAGAGGAGGTGTTTCGAAGGTGAGTATTTATAGACATCTTCTTTTCAACTTCTAAAAGTTATTTTTTTTTTCTGATTTTCTATAGTAACTAACTTTTAAATAGAGTGTCTTTTTAAGACGCGGTCTACAAATTAATTGTAATATATACTATAATAATTTTATTTATTATCAATTAAAATTATATATGAATTTTTATTATTTTATATTTATTTTTAAAAACAGCTTAAAAATTATAAATCGCAACCGTAACGCGTAAGTCGAAGTAAAGAAAAACAGAAATCCCGCGAGCTAAATAAAAAACTACCAAACAGGAACGGGAGAAAAACACAAAATATTCCCCTTCCATCACCCAGCTCCCCCACCCCCCACTTCACTCCTCGGTCGTCTTCTATCTCCCCACCCCAGTCCACGACGTCACTGGCGAGATGGGGAGAGGTACCCCTGCCGCTTCACGCCTCGCGCTCGGGGTGCTGGTCCTGCTCGCCGCGCTGCCGTCCCCGGCGGCCGGGGTCAACGTGACGGCCGTGCTCGCGGCGTACCCCAACCTCGCCGACTTCGCGCGGCTGCTGGCGTCCAGCCCGGTGGCTGACGAGCTGGGCGGGCGGTCGTCGCTGACGCTGCTGGCCGTGCCGAACGCCAACCTGCCGCGCTCGCCCTCCGCATTCGCCGCGGCCTCTGGCGCCGACCTCACCGACGTGCTGCGGTACCACGTCCTCCTCGAGTACCTCTCCCCTTCCGACCTCGCCCGCCTCCCAGCCTCCGGGAAGCTCGTGACGACGCTGTTCCAGACCACCGGCCGCGCGCCGTCCGACCTCGGCGCCGTCAACCTCACCGCCGGGGGCAACTCCACCGTCGTGGTCCGCTCGCCGGCGCCTTTCCCGGGGTCGAACGCCACCGTCCTCGGCGCCGTCACCGCGGTGCCGTACAACCTCAGCGTGCTCGCGGTTGGCGGCCTCATCGTCCCCTCCGGGTTCGACCTCGCGGCCTCCGAGAGCCGCCCGCCCCCCGCCGTCAACATCACCCGCGTCCTCGCGGACGCGCGGGGATTCAACGTGGCCGCCTCCATGCTGGAAGCCTCCGGCGTCGCGGACGACTTCGAGGCCGACGAGCACGGCGCCGGCATCACCGTCTTCGTCCCCACCGACGACGCCTTCGCCGGCCTCCCCGCCACCGATCGCCTCCAGTCCCTCCCCGCCGACCGCAAGGCCGTCGTGCTGCGCTTCCACGTGCTGCACTCCTACTACCCGCTCGGCTCCCTCGAGTCCATCGTGAACCCCGTCCAGCCCACGCTCGCCACCGAGTGCACGGAGGCCGGCCGCTTCACGCTAAACATCACACGCGTCAACGGCTCCGTCGCCATCGACACCGGCGTCGTGCAGGCGTCGATTACCCGCACGGTGTTCGACCAAAATCCCGTGGCAGTCTTCGCCGTCTCCAAGGTCCTACTACCCAAGGAAATGTTCGGCCGGGGCGATGCCGATAGCACCGCGGCAGCGCCGCCGCCGGCTGCGATGGCGCCGGACATCGCCGCGAACTTGCAGACGCCGCCGACGAGGCTGTCGTCGCCGCCGGCCCCGCGCGGCGCGGATAACAAGACGTCGTCGGCATCGGCAACGGCAAGGGGGGCCAATTGGTGGTTTATAGGATTGGTGTACCTCCAGCTGCATCTGTTACTACTACTACCTCTGGTATGAGATCCAGGTGGTACTCGTTGCTCGCTTCCTTGTGCTCATTTTTTGTTCTTCTTCTACTGTTTTTCCCCGTTTTTAGATCGAATGTGTACACCGGGAATGGGATGGGGAGAGAATTCCGTAGAGGCAAAGTAGTTGTAGCAAATTTTTTAGTTTCATCACTTGATTAGTTCTAAGGGAAATAATATATCATGTGTAGAATTCTTCCAAGATGAACAGCATGTCTAGAGCTTCTTCCCTTCTGTTCCGTTCGTGTTTGAACCGAAGCTTATGTCCAAATGGGGGCGGCATTGTGGGGGAATTTAGTATGGGGATTAGGATTTGAGGGCGTGGATTGGGTGTTCTGTTCATCCGGGACTAGGAGGTGGGTAGATTCCCGGGCGGTGAGGAGAGCGAGAGAGAGAGGGAGAGGTGGTGAGTGGGAGTGAGCTGGCATTATGCTGGGGACGCGGCCTGGCCATCAACTCCCGTTAGATTCTCTCTTCTGTTCTTTGCTAACGTCGCCCAACTATACTTTGGCTGGGTGTTTTGTGATCTAGCCACGTCACGCATGGTGTAAATACTAAAACCCTATTTATTTCGGTTTGAAGCATCGATCTTATTTTTCACTATTTCTAAATTTTATTTTTTGCAACTTTTTGGCAATTTTTTGAACTTTTATGCTGTTTTTTTCATATTCATTTGCATTGTTTTTGATGGGTTGATCTTTTTTATTTTTTTAAATTTAATTATACCAAATAAGTTATTATCAGTTATAGTGTAATTTCAACCAAATTTAAATCATAAACCACTTTTTTCGGCTTGCACCTAAGTACTATCGAATGAAGTTATCCTACCACGATCTCCTTACTGATCATTTGACTCTAGTCTTAGGAACTGAAGTCTGATAAGTTGGTTGCCAGCTGATGTCCAAACTCCAACAGCTGCCTATGTGAACTTATTTCTTGACATTTTTTAGAGTTGATATATTATGCGTACGGAAGAACTTTAGCTAACCTTTTGACAAACACTTGCTGGATACTGATAGGTAGGCTTACTGATTCTAATTTCGAAGTTCACACAATGAATCCACCTATCTGTTATTGCTCATTTCAAGGTGGACAGACTGAGTGGATTGTCATGCTTAACAGCACATCTCTGTACAGTTAAAAATTGTTCTAGTGTCGCTTCACTTTGAGGGAGTAAGCGGAACTAATCGAGGAAAAAATCCTATCATACTGGCTAAGTGTGGCTACAGTGATTACTGCTTAAGACATGGATTTTAGAAGAAATTGAGGAGGGATTTTTAACCACCCCAAAAGACCTAAAATTATATCTGTCATTCTCAAGGTATTGCTGGCCTACACTTCCACAGCAGACATATCAGAGTGAGAAATACTTGTTGATACGTCTCTAGTAGCTGTAGTTCTTATGCGGCCATTCCTAACATTCTGTGGTGTTTGTTGTACATTACAAGCTGGTGTCTTTTTTTGGGACCACTAGCTAGGCATGAAAATTTGTGTGTAGTTTTGGTAGAACTTGTGAACATGATGGACTATGTTTAGTTGATTAGTCTATGGGCCTGTTCTGTCATGCGCCAGCTCATGTGTACTTCCCGTTAGCCATGGGACCCATGGATTTTTTTTCTGAATAATATCCATGGGATGAGCTGACGTGGGAGATGCCAAACTTAAGGTTAAATAGTATGCACATTTTATCCATTCTTTGCAAACATGCATCCAAGCAAATTGAGCATCGGTGCTGGATGAGATGTGCCGCATATTTGTAGTTTGGAATAGTTGTACTCAAATCCAGCCTAAAAACCCAAAAAGAGGGCTTTAACTCATCAGTCTTCACACCCAGCATTACAAAGTTTACAAGCCCCTTTGCTCATTCAAAACATAACTTACCAACTTGATGACTTTTCAGTAAGTGCGCGCACACACTGCCCCTGTCAAAAAGGAAAGTGGAATAGAGGTTCCGATCTGAAACGTACTGCTCAGATTGGGGGGATATTATCATATAACTTGAGTGAATTCATGTCAGGGGGAAGAAATGATGTGTGACCTCTGAAAAATGTAAATCATTGAGCTGTGGGTAATGTTTTGAGCACCTAGGTTTCTTCTCCTAGTCAAGGTAAGAAGTTAAGGTCTATCATGATGATGGTAGGTATGTTGGACAAGTGACAAATCACTGGTTTAGTTAATTGTTGTGGGGTTGCCCATCTACAGCCTACAATGAAATGAAAAGGTCCACGGAGGTACTGTTTGATGCATTTGCATCTACGTTTTGCACACTCAGAGGTCTTTGTTAGGAAAGGCTGTCATGCTGTAGAACACTGTTGACACCACCATTTTATTCTTTCTTTTGCCTACTTCATGCACTCGTCCACTATTGCGCTACAGCTTACAGTTATGAGAAAGCTGAACTTCATCAATGTTGAATAACTGAAGTTGCCCGTCTTTTTTTAGTATTTTGTGTTTGAAATTTCTTATTTTTTCGTGCTCTCTATCTGAAGCCTAGCCTCTTTTCTGTAAGTTCATTCTAACCTCTTTCTGCAACTTAAGTACAACAGTAGGGGTATGCAATATTCTGTTGTTCAATGTATGTGAAATAAAAATTGTGCTTCCCTTGAGTCTTGAGAGGAGTCATCGTGCTATAATGCTGTCCATATAAAATGAACACGCACAATGGAGATCTCATGTATGCTCCATCAAAAGAATTGTGTATCTATAAAGTACCTGACTACCTGTATTCTTTTCAACAGAAGAAAAAGGAAAAGTATGTATAGTTGCTATAGGGTGGTTGCAATTTGTAAATTTTGTTCAAGAATGCAGGGGCAGATGACATATTGTTCTCAGTGGTATACAGTAATAGCATTTTTGCCCTTAATGTCCAAATTCAGCAGCAGATGAGATTAGTGTAGCATGTGATCAGGATCAATCTTCTATAGCTCAGGGATGTGCTAACCCAGTAGAGTCATTTAAATAAAATTAAAAGTTGCTTCTACATTCTGCCGTTCAGCGGTAGCAGTTTTGTAAGATTGTTTACTGTGATTTTTAAAGGACTTGAAAGATGTGAAAGAAGACATCATAGACATGCCACATGCTAAGAATTCTTAGGTAAAGCAATATCATGAAGCATCTTCAGATGATCCAAACTGGTAGGACATGTTTGATGTTAGTTTGTGGTCACATGGTTGCATGTATATTATTGTACTGCCTATTTTTGGATGATTAGATACTTACGAACGGCTGCAACAGGATCTATATATAAGATGAACTGCTTTCGGTGATTTTTGTTAGAAAAATCCAAAAACTAGCAGTACCAGCAGCCGGTTTCAGTGATTTTTCTTAGCCCTTACTATATGTATGTGAAAATCAGACTGTAAAAATTCAATTACTAGCTGGTTTCTCAAGAAAATTCAGGATTTATGGTTACTACAACAGGCGATATACCGCTTGCCGTTGGTTTCTTAAGTCTGAAAACCCTTGAGCACTAGTGAGGATTACTGGTATCATCTGCAAGGATTTTGTGCTAAAGAATGATACACTAGCATATTATAGAACTCACTGGTCACGTACTGCATAATAGGAACTTGTACAAAAAAAATATTGGGCAATCGGTAATTTGTCACACCCAAATCGGTCAATCCTACCCTTGGTTTGGATCTATCTGCATATGATCTACGCCATCAACAATAGTTTGTACTTTGCGCATATATTTTGTTATAGAAAAATTATAAGCATAGCATCTCTCATACATAAAACATATGTACCTTCGCCAAGCAATTATGCTGCGGTAGGAGACAGATGATTACATGCATGATAGCAGAGTCAAAGAGGGGAAAGCCATACATTAGTTGTGCTGGACGCACTAGGAGTCTATTCATGTCATCCTGTTATGCATTTCCTAGACAGCAGCTGGAGAGCCTTTGTTCTACCGCGTCTTTCGTTCTCCACTTTCTCGTACCTAGTAGTAGCAACTACTTGTAGTGTAGAGTACGTCGAGAGCAATTGGAATCCTTGATGGCAAACCATGTGATGATGACGACCAATTGGCTTGTAAAAGCGAAAGGGGAAAAAGTGAGGCCTTTTGGCATGTTCGCATTGAAAGTATTAGAAGTGTTTGCACGATGCTAGCTTGGAAGGAAATTTACGATAGGGTGTCCAAAGATGCTACGAAATACGGATCCGGAATCCTTGAGCATGAACCGAGGAAACTCTCGTGCTACATGGGAATGGACCGATCAGCAGCCTAGGTCTGATTCTGATCAGCTCCGCATGTGTGGTCCGCCTTGGGCCAAATATTTTCGCCGTCTTGTTCCCCCAGCTGCCATGTGCTACTGGGCAGGCCAGACTTTCGCGGCATCCACCGTTCAGTGTATTTGAGAATCTTCCATCTTGTGACCACACGAAAAAAATTTGCCGGAGGTTTTACGAAACTTTGCCGGAGGCAGGCATTAATTTGCGACGGCTCATCCCCTCGACTCGATCACTGGCTCAGCAGCAGCATCGCCTCCGGCCGCTGCTGCTGCCGGAAGCCGGGGAACGGGCGGTGGTGGTGCCGCTCCTCCACCGCCTCGGCCACCCCGCGCGCGTGGCGCAGCTGATCGGGCCTCGACACCAAATTCTCCTTGTCGCCGTCGCTGCCGTCCTCGTTCCTCCACCTGTCCTCGTACCGCGAGTTGCTCCGGCCGTAGCAGTGATCCGTCGCGCGGCTGACGCTCCCTCTGCCTTCGCCCGACAGTCGCGCGCGCGAGCTGCTGCTGCTGCTGAGGTTGAAGCTGGCGAAGCCTTTGATCTCGACCGCGATCTTGCGCGCCCGCTCGCGCTCCTCCTCCAGGAACGGGCCGCGCTCCAGCAGCTTCAGCACTAGCTCCGACTTGCTCTTCACCGTCAGCCCCCAGTTGAAACTGCAGCCGGGAATCAACAATTCGCCGTGCATGAAAACGTTGGAGAACATGAATAAATCAAGAACGTGTCTAGGAAAAAAGATCGAACGGACCCTTTCTTATCGATGTGCTGGAAGGTGGCCATCTGCCCTATGATCTCCCTGTCCTTGTGGAACTCCGACGCGACGCTCCGGGGCCCGTGCGTCAGGAGGTGCTCCAGGAGATGCAACGCCTTGTACGTCTCCCGCCACTGCCTCCTGTCGAGCCTCGCGAATCTGAAGATTGATCGGTCCAAATTAAAACGAGCAGAGCAAGGCGTGGTACAGACTACAGACCCGCCCGGTAAGAAGTACGAACTAGCTGCGCAAGGGCCTTACCTCTTTGTGTAGGATGTCCGCGATCCTGCTGTACTCGTTGATCTCGAACGCCTGGCGCGCGATGAGGCTCATCGTCTTCACGTTTGGCGGCGACGCGTCCTCGTTCGTCGCCTCCTCCGTCGTCCTAAGCAAAACCCACCACGCTATATATCTCTTGGAACTAATTTTGTTGTATTGTTATTAGTAGTCTGTTGTATTGTTATTAGTAGTCATATATCGAGTACTCGACGTGTTCAAGTACTGTATAGTCGTGTCGAGTACTCGTGTATTGAATACTGTGTGATCGTACTCGTGTGTTGAGTATTGCATAGTCGTGTCGAGTACTTGGTGTGTTCGAGTACTCTGTAGTTATGTGTCAAGTGCAAGTTGAAGACCCAGAGTCGGAGAGCAATCGAAGACTTCGGAGTCAGAGATCAATTGTAGTAATCGTAGTCGTAAGTTGAACTACACAGTTGTCATAGTCGTAAGTCGAACTGTACAGTGGTCGTAGTCGTAAGTCGAACTGTACAGTGGTCGTAGTCGTAAGTCGAACTGCGCAATGGTTGTAGTCATAAGTCGATGCGCCGGTACGGAGCGAGATTGTAGCGATGAGTCGTGCTACGATGGGTCGAGTACGAGTCGAGAAGTAGCGGTCGTAAATCGAGCTGCATAGTGGTCATGGTCGGTACTCGTAAACTATAGTACTCGGTTGTGCTCGAAGGCCAATAGTACCGTCTGTGTGAGTGAAACTACCGGAGATGCTGGTCGACAAGCCATAGTCGGTGAAGCGGCCGAAGGCACCATGGTTGAAGATGTGGTCGATAAACTGTGATCAGTGTAGCGGCCGAAAGCACCATAGTCGAAGGCACTGTGGTCAAAGTAGCCGTGGTCGTGAGCTATGATCGATGCACCGTAGTCGACAGGTCATGGCCGAAAGACTCATGAATGGACTTAAGCAAACCCTAGAGCTTGGTATGAGAGGTTTAAATCCTATCCGTTGAGTCATAGATTTCAGATGGGTAAGATAGATAAGACCTTTGTTTATTCACAGACATGGCAATGACTTTCTACTCGTTTAGATTTATGTAGATGGTATTATCTTTGATGGCTCCTCTCATCCTCTTGTTTCCTAGTTTTCTGATATTATGATCACAGAGTTTGAGATGAGCATGATGGGCAAGTTGAGATTCTTCCTCGGCTTTCAGATCAATTAGACTCGGGAGGGTATCTTCTTGCATCAAGGCAAGTACACTCGAGATCTCCGAGATGCTTTGACATGAGTGATGGCAAGCCGGTGTCAACTTCGATGGTGACCTAAACTTTATTCAACCCAGACGAGGATGGCGAGCCGGTAGATCAGAAGGAGTACCGCAGCATGATTGGCTCCCTCATATATCTCACTTCTTCGAGGCCGGACATACATTTTGCCGTATGTCGGTGCGCTCGATTTCAGACTTCTCCTCGCGTCTCTCACCGTCAGGCGGTGAAGCGCATCTTCAGATATCTTCGAGCTTCTCTAGGCTATGATATTCAGTACTCTTCTGCTTCTTGTCTTTCCCTTAGAGCCTACTCTGATGTAGATTTTGTTTGCTGTAGGATAAATAGAAAGAGCACATCTGGAATTTGCCAATTTATTGGTACATCTCTTGTTTCTTAGTCTTTTAGGAGGCAGTCCAGTATTGCACAGTCCACCGCAGAGGTCGAGTATGTTGCAGCCGCTAGTTGTTGTAATCAGGTGCTTTGGATAGTTTCGACCTTGCGGGACTTTGGGTTAGCTATAGATAGTGTTCCTCTCTTCTATGATAACACTTCTACCATTAACATTGTTAAGAACTCAGTGCAGCACTCTAGGACTAAGCACATAGATACCAGATATCATTTCCTTAGACACCACGTGGAGAAGGGTAACATAGTAACTCAGTTCGTAGAGAGTGATCACCAGTTGACTGACATCTTCACCAAGCCTTTAGATAGCTCGAGGTTTATGACCTTATGGGGAGAGCTCGGGTGGTCTGTCCTTATGGCTTAATCTAAGGGGGCATCATGTAATTTCTGTATTACATTGTTCATATGCTTCTTTTTTATTCTGTTGCACTTTGTTTATTGAGTGCATTTGGGTAAGTTTTTCTAGCATATACTAGAGTTGTTCTCATTCTCAGTTGTTTAGACTTCTTCTCTCATCTTGTGTTTCTAGGATACTGCTTATTAGATGCTTCTTTTCTCACTAGGTCTAGTAAGGATTGAGCCCCCTTAGGTAGATAGGGAATGTGTTTACTCATCTTTGGGTAGACAGGGAACGTGTTTACTCCCTTATGTTTTAGATGACCAGCTGATAATCCTAGAGCCATATGGGGTAGATGAGAGCAAATCTGAGCCATATTATTCCTTCTATCCTGTCTATACTGTAAGGACTGCCATTTCTTCCTTCTATCCAAGCATTTTCCCTTTTGCTTATTGCTTTGATTCAGGGGAGTTCATTTGAGATTTTCTGAAGCTTAATGATTATATAACTCAATTTGAACCTAATTGTTTCTAAAATTTTCTGAAGGACTGCCATTTCATATTTAATTTCAGCAATATGCTTTGTAATGTAAATACATGGAGCTCTGATTATTATCCTTATGTGACATGATAAAACTGCTTTACATCTTGCCATAACTTGTGCTAGATTGCTAGATTTATCATGACTTTTTATATGTAACTTAGCTTTTGTCATGCTAGCTTCTTTAAATGTGAAAAAACTTGAACTAAATCATATCCTACTTTCTATTATGATTCATACCATGTCAAATCAGCTAAGTTGAGTTTTGAACTTAGATTGAGCTTTAGATTGAGTAATGCTAGTTTTTTTATTGAAACATGAGTTAGTATTAGCTATTTGTTCTTGAACTAAGTCAAGAAAATGCAAAATGGTCTCTTTTATGCGAAAAAAACTGATCTTACCAATCTTTTCTCATGAGATAGGTTGTCATTGCACTAGACATGAACTCAGGAGAGTTTTGGATGATCAAAATCACTTCCTAATATTCTTGTTTGGAGTGGTCGCATAAATCTTGAGATATAGCACATGGCCAAGAAAACAAAATTTTGTGAAAAATTGGTTGAAGCTCAGCTACAACCAAAAATGAAATTAAAAAAGGGTGCCAAATGTGCTAAATTTGCTCAATTACAAATGTTATCAAGTGCTTCAACAAAATATTTTAATATTGAACTTGTAGCACTCTAAATTGACTCAATTATAGTTTATTGGCTCCATTTGGTCGGTGGATATGGCTTGCCTCATTTCTGGATAAGTTGACGTGCTAAAATCCATTTAATTCAGATCATTGCTTACTAGGCTTCAGCTTTGCTATATATGTGTTGCTATGATCTAGATAGCACTTTCACTTTTCATGGCTTGATGTGATACTTACAATGTCACTTTAGATAATTTTCATGACTCCTAATGCTTAAAATAAATAAAATGCAGCCACTTCATTTCATTCATACTCTATTTTCTTCCATGCATCTTGATGATTCTATTGTCAAAGGGAAAGAAAGATTGGTAAAAATACATATCTAGAGCATGCTTTGGGCTTTGTGCAAAACTTTGCTAGCTAGGAGCTTTTGATCTCATCTCACCATGATCAAGGTCAAATTGAACAATTGTTCTTTCATATAGACCTAGAGTGAGATTTCTAACTCACCTAGTGGATTGAAGTCTTGCGTGAAAATTTTGTTATTTTCAGTGTTTTCACTCCATTTTTGCCTCATATGATCATTTTCAGTCATTGCATTCTTCTTGCAACCATTTTAGAGATCTCTTTGCAAAATTCTTCTTCTAAAACCACCTCCATTGCATTTTTTGAGTATTGCCAATGAGTTCATCAAGAGGGAGATTGAAGGACCATATGAGAATGTCAAGGTTAGTGTTGTGATGAACCATTGCAATGTTTGTGGAGTGGTCAAGTGAGTTTGCAAATATCGGGGGGGGGGGCGACGAGTGCGGCGGCGCGGCGGGGGGCGCGGTGGAAGCGGCGGAGGCCGCGCCGTGGTAGGGAGAATTTGAGAGAGAGGCGGGAGGGAGGGGGGGGGGGCATGGGGAATTGGGGTAAAATCCTAAGCTCGCGAGCTATTTGAGCTCGGTTCGTTAAAGCTCGCGAGCTTAGGATGAAGCTCGAATTCGGCTCGTTTGGAGCTCGAGTCGAGCTCGAATCGAGTCTAGAGCGAGTCAAGCTCGAGCAGCTCGCGAGCCTCGAGCTTTTTTTACAGTCCTACATTGGATTAAGATTGTATGATGCATGTCTTGACTAATATATGTCAGGTTATGAAGAACTTGTGTCTGAAAACGATTTTTTTGTCTTTGAATGTGCAGGAACACTTGGAGTCAACTATGGTCAACGGCGAGGATCGGGGTTAGGCTTAGGGAGGAGCTGAGGCTCAGAACAATAAAGGATGCTAGGTGAGACGCTGAGCTCAAGCATGGCACAAAAAAGGCGGGAAGTGTTGAAGTCGAGTTCGAACGATGGGATGGCGCCATGTGCTTGCACGGGCCAAGTGAGCCATGGTTCGGTAGAACCGGGATAGGAGAGGCTTGGCGGCGCGTGGCAAGCTAGTGGTGCACCTACACGTGGCAAGCATGACGATTGCTTGCAAAAGTTGATGAAGACCAGGCCAACGGTGGGTATTTTGGTAGCTTGATTAGAATACTAGAAACCACCTTGAATTAAAACCGCAGCGCATGGGCGATGAATTGGAGAGCGGTTTAGAGAGCTGGTTTGATCAAGGCGGATCAAAGTTAAGGATTTAGTAGATGCACACTTATGCACTTTAAAAAAAGTACATAAGTGAACTTATGTTAGTAAAATCCGTGTGTGGGAGTTGATAGGTTCCAATATTATAATAGTGAATAGGATCTATTAAGGGGTATAGATGAGTGGTTGTACACCTATAAAAGGGACTGAGATAGAGACATGTAGGATTAATCATCTAAACTCTTTTATGTGTGCTCTCGAATTTAGTGTTAGGATTTAAAAGTGAAGGATTTGATATCCTCTGTCTTTGGAACTGGAGTGGCTGTACCGTGCCCCGTCCTATCTCAATCGTGTCGCGGCAGGGCGTCAGGGACGGGTTTCGAGAAGAGAGGAACAGATGAGAGATGTCGCTATTCTTAGAGCAGGTACAATAAGGCTTAGTCAGCAGGCTATAGCAAATATAATACCAACAAAATCTTATGTGGCAGAGAGAGAAAGGAAGAGAGAGAAGGAAGCTGGCTACTAAATTATAGCTAGCTATAGCACGTAAAAATATGCATTTCACTCTCTTACACGTGGGGCTAAATAGTTATTGTAATAGCTACCTTATTGTATGAACTATTTTTTTGAAGGCTATAGATGAAGTGGACAAGTGTTATAGCCACTAGTTGACTATACTATTGTACTTGCTCTTACGGAATGATGGCCACCTTTTTTCTATTTCCTTGGTGCTTTAACAGTTTAATCATGCACCATTTGGAACTTGGAAGGGAATTTTAATCTGTTTTTCTAGTAGTATGGTTTTCCTTGCTTTTCTACACCTTATCCGGTCAAGTACTTCCGAGGCAGGCAGACCATAGACGGCTATTTCGTCAGGAAATGGACGGTCCATGTTGCAATTGACGGCCCGTGCGCGCGCATGACGCCGTCCACGAGGAGGGCGTAGGACGACTACGCAGCCGGCACTGGCCTGCCAAGGATTTTGGGTCTACCGGCCGCCGCACGCGACGGACAGGCTCGGTTCTGCAACTGCCCGGCCGGTTCGGGCGGCGATTTTGCTCAACACTCAACAGTTCAGGGTTCTCACTTATTTTGCTTATCCAGATTGGCCGTGCAGATGCATGATGCGATGCAACCAATGCCAGATCCAGAAATGAAGCAGGAAGGGTGCTAGCTTATGACAGGGTAGAAGTCTCATTATAGAGCAATTAAACTATATATAACCAGTTATCAACTGATATAACAGTGAAATAGACGACGACACGAAAAATAATGTATTTTAGCTAGGCAAATACCCAATTAAGGAAGATTGATCCAACAAAACAAAGCGATCTGTCTCCACGCTAGATTAGCTCTATCTGCATTTGAATTTGGAAAGCTTTATCGCAACCTGCATAGACAAAGTAGAACATAAATCATAAATCGGAACAATAAATGATATGATGGTAAATTCACAAATACAAAACATACCACTGAGTAATAGCACGAGGTAATTTGTTCTGACGTGACTTCATATTTTTCGAAACGCCGCAAAATGCAACCATGTCCCGCTCAATATAGCATATTATGTTGTAATTCATCCATTCGTCGCTCATTTTATTTCTCAGCTCAGTCCTAACAAGCAGCAATACACGAATTTAATTGGTTATTTAGGAGGGAGCAGCGGTATTCAAGAACCAAGAGGCATTTCGCCTGGCATTTGGTAATTGCCTAATTGGTACTAAGTAGTAGCTACTAACTAGTGAGGCTGGCTGACCGAGCTTGAGAGCAATTTACAGACCTAGAGGGGCCCGGAGGCCGGAGCCACTAGCGACGGCGCGGCGCTGCGGGAGAGCGAGCCGGAGAGGGAGGCGCTGGTGGTGGGAGGCGCGCCACTGGCAGCAGGACTCTGAACGGAGAGAGAGGAGAGCACGGCGGCGCCTCGCCGGCTTGGCCGCGCCCTAGGGTTGGGAGTCTTGCCGAGTTGCCGTCTTGGGGAATTGAGGATGAAAATATTACGTGAGTACTCGTTGCTATTGGGCTGGACTGGTGCTACAGCCCACCCAGCACCGGGCCTGGATGCAACTGCAACACTGCCTCGCCCGCCCGCTTTCTCCGTGGTCTCGGGCGCTCGTTTGTCCGCTTGCACCGTCAATGATTCCTACCGTCTTTCTAGGTTTTCCTGGATTATCTTACGGAACCTCCCCGCTAGCTTCTGCTTCGCCGACGCGATCTAGCCGAGCACTTCTGCAAAAAAGCTCACACATCAACACTGCAAATACTGGCATGACATGATGTAAGCATGTTGGAGATAAGACCTGCCTTGCCGAACACCCTCTTGCAGTCGCGTCGTCAATGTAGCAATAGCATTTACATTTCTTTATCTGCCTGCCTGCACTTTTCAGCCTCGAGGCTCGTCAAATAATTCTACTAAGCAATGCTTCGCTTTTTCACGTGTTTACCACTTTTGCCTTCTCAATATAAGCAAGCCTTCACGTCTCCGGCCTCTCCATTCCTTATCAGTAGGTTACCACTGCTCTTGTCCCCCGTGAGATCGATCGGTAAGCTTGATACAGAGATCTAGCTCATGGCCCATGAGGTGCGCCTATCTAAGCTTTTCCTGATTACGGTTCGTATCTGTTTTACACTAACCTTGTTCTGTTTAGAACACGAATTACTCACATGACTACGGTTGGGAGAGATGGCAGGACGGCTGGCCTCTTGGACTGGGCGCCCTGAATGTAAGAGCTGGAGTGATAGGAAGCGTCGATCTTTCTGGCTCGGCCTCCTTCAGCACGGCCTTCACTTCCTCTCACTGCGCTTCTTCCTCGACTTCGTCTGATCTCGACACAGAGGTCAGAATCTAACCACACCTACTTAATATAGCATGTAAATGATAAGAACATCGTAGGTAGTTACGGTTACCATTTGCAATGCAACAATGGCATGCATCGTGTTCGTGACAGTGCGACTGCAAAGTTGAGACCCTCTGGACATGCAAGTTATTTGTGTCTGGATCTGAATCTGGTCCTTATGTTGCTACTTTGTTGCAGTCAGCCTGGTCTTTGCCGCGCCGCGGCGGCGGCGGCATGACGCTGGCGAGCCTGATCGGCCTGGTGGACGCCATGGAGAGCCGGCGCCGCCGGGGTGCGAGGGCGAGCAGGAGCGGCAAGCTTAGGGCGTTGCTGCTCTCGCTCTGCCTCCGGAGCCACCTGGAGAACGGCAGCGCCTCTCCGTCGCTCGGCCAGTTCCTCGAGATGGAGAGGAGAGCCGGTGGCAGCAGTAGGCATGTCCACGGGATGCTCTCATGGAACCATGCCTGAGGCGAACCTGCAATCAAATCTAGCTCGCGCATCCTTGCAAATTGCAACAGCCAACGGCGCGGGAATAAAGCTCTCTCTTTAATTCGTTTCTTTCACCAGATTAGAGTGAGCTGGTTTCATCTTTAGCCGAAAACCCCGGCTTTTTGTATCGATCCTGACGCGTCGTTCTTTGCTGTGTCCGTTTGTTCGAATTTTGGAGTAATAGATTTGCAGCTGAAAGGACCAATTTTTGTCGAAGTGAACGTGCATGGGACGAACAACAAAACAACAATACGCCACATCTCAAAAGAGAAAAGAAAAAAAAAACTCGAACAGTGTGTGGATGCTAGCCGACTGATTTGCTGAGGATTTGTGTCGCGGTGGTTCAGTCGTTGTGACTTGCGAGCCGTGTGAAACTTTCAGCAGTGTATATGGTACACTGAACACAGCTACTGCTCATTGTATCTGCACGATGCAAACAAGATGCAACTGGCCGAAGAACTAAGCGAAGGAATTGGTATCACATCCACAGTGCAACCTCAGAAGTTTAGTACTTCACCTCCAGTGACATTCAGTTAACAAGTGTTCACGCGCTGCAGAGTTTGAACTTTGAACACACCATATTCGCGAGAACTATGCCATTTTTTCCCTGAAAAACAGTTGACGAAACAATTGCAGAGCTGGGTTGGTGTCACATTTTGGTACACTTGAGTTAGGCATGTTTTGACTTCCCGTGGCAAATGTTTTGTTTGTTGCCACAATCGTGGCTTGCCATAGTTTCTTAGCATCCTACCATGCTCTAACATAGTTACATGGCTTTGCGGCTAGGTTCGGTACCACTTTTAGTTAGTTTATACTTGTATGGACTATAGTAATTAGTTTTTAAACAGTGCATTTTTAAAACGGAGTTAATAGGAAGATTTAGTAAAAAGTATACCAAATTTAGCTATACTGACTAAAATCGTATGTGATTATTTTTCTCTGTGTACTGTCTCTTAAGAATAATCAGAATTTAAAATTTGAAGTCATAGTCTATGGTACAAAAAAACTCACCCAAAATCTGCTTAACTTTTGGCCACCAAATTGGAAGCCACAAAAGTGTGGCTTTCGACACCTCAGCAAGAAAAAATTGCGGCCAACGGTGGCATTCATCCAAACAGCCCATTGCTAAGAGAACACCATCTTCAGTACGTATCATGTGTGCCATTATGGCCGTCGAAGCACTGTGTTTGCTCGCACATAAACAAAAAACGTGGGTGAAATAGCAGATCGAGTTAAGCAGTAATTTCTACTTTAATTTGTGCTGTCCAGTGACCTCGGTCGGGTCATGATTCATGAACACTGCAAGAGCGCACACCAGTCACAAGGAGACAAAGGGAAACGAGACCAGTAGGTCCCACTCGGCCCGGCCCATTTATCGGCCACGAAGAAAACCTCACCGCGCCGGTGCGTGTATATGAACACATCATCTCCCACTCTAGGGTTTCTACTCGGACGCAGCCGGCGGCTTGGGGTAGTTGAGATCTCTCGCCTCTTCGCCTGGGCTCCAGTTTGTTCGATTCGATTTGGTTTCTTTCATTGCATCTGTTGCAGCTTAGAGGAGCCCAAGTCGGGACTCTTCGTCGGCATCAACAAGGCCCACGTCGTCACCAAGCGCGAGCTGTCTCCTCCGCTCTTAACCCTCGTTCGATTTCGCACTACTTGTTTGTTGTGCTCTGGGGTGTCAATTGCGAGCTGTTCGACTGTTCCCATCCATGGGGACTTTTCTAGCCAATGTTGTCAGAATCATGTTCCTAAAGTGGATCAGAGGTTTTTTTGGTAGGGTCTTACCTGATTCTACCAAAGAAACATTATAAAAAATCTATAGTATATTATAACACTATTGTATTTTTAAATTTATATCTTTTGAACTTTTCTTTATAAATTGTAAAGTAAAGGTATGATGATGTGTTATTTTATGACAATTATAGTGAACATAAAAAGATAAAAGTTAAAATTTTCGATTAAAAGGAAGTATACAAGTACTTATTTATAATAAAACAATAGAATCAACAGAATCAAGTAGGAATGTATGAAAATTTTGATCATGTTCCTATAAAAGTTTGGGTAGAATCATAAGAATATTAAGATTCTACCATATTAAGATTTTAGCATAGAATCGGACCGGTCTAGTTAACTTTATATCCTAAAATATTAGGATTGTATGACAGAATTGAGATTCTGACATCATTGTTTGTTTCTAGCTGTATTTTGCTTAGATCTGTTGTGGTTAGGTAGTATCGTGGTGTAGACGTAGAAGACGCCTGGCTGTTTGGTTAAATCGTTTTTTTTTTGTGTTGGGTCTTGTGAGAGATTAGCATTTTAGTGTAGTGGATTCTGCGTGTTTGAATACTCTTCTGGTAACTTGTTAATTACGAACTGGAATTGTAGTGTTAGTGTATCTTATTGACTGACTAGTAAGGTGCCCGTGCATTGCAACGGAATACGAAATAAAAGTGATACATACCAAATAAAAAAGCACACACAATTTTATTTAGTACACTCGAGTGTTGTAATATAGGCAATATTAAAAAGGCCCAACAAAATTGCAACCTTCTTTTCTTTTCTGTGATTGGTTTGGATGAAGCGACATCTTCACCAAAATCCTTTGTGAGCATCTAATATCAACAACAATAGAAGATCACTACTGAAGACAGTCTCCCATATATCTCCCAAGGTTCCATTCTCTTCAGTGAATCCAGCTGCACGCACTTCTTGGAAAAATTTAGAACCTTTTGGGAGACCAATCTGAAAACAAAAGGTAGGATGTTACAGTCAGAGGGTACTGTTGTTCTGCTAAGAGACCTGTTGAAAAAAGACAAACACATACACATTCTCAAGGGGGGAAGACCACAAGACATTATTCTGCCCTTTTAGCCATCATATGGAAAGTGCGTTAAGAAGGAACAAAGAAATACTTGATGGTTCATTCAAGTTAAGGTTCAGAGCTTTTACATAACATGAGGGAAATTTTGACCTTAGCTAGCAGTGCTAAGATACGCTGGACCAGCCAAGGGAAAAAGAAGACCTAACCTTAACAACAATGTCTGACTTGGCCTCAACAAGTGAGTCTCTCTAGTTCTGAGCTTGTGCAGGACCTGCAAAAAATAACAGACACTGTTATAGCCTGAACATGCCTTTGTCTTCGTTTCCTAAACACGGGTGACAGAAGGGATCTCTGAAGTACATAGGAAATATATGATGGGGAATTATGACTTGTGAGCACGTCTAGAGAGATATTAAGCAAACACATCAACATGTACTTAAATAGACAATTCCATGTATTTCATTAACTTGGTAGAGAATTCCATGAATGTCAGTACTTCTTTCAATCACAAAGGCTTCACCATATCCCGAACCAATATCAGTATCAACACCGACTAAACCTTACTATATCTAACAAGTGACCCATCTATAGGCAAACTAAATCAGAAACACCACCCCCACCTACATACTGTTATAAGTATCATCCGAGGAAAATTGAGAACAAAGTTCAATTGGAACACTGGAGGCATGCACAAGATACATGAACATAAGCAGAAGATTAAGTTAATCTTGGAACATGATATTTCAGAATGCACAATAGGACTCCATTAAGTGCCACAGTGGATTTTTTAAAATCCATAGCAACGCACGGGCATTCAGCTAGTTTCTACCAAATTATTGAGCTTCTGTTCAATAGTTCATGGCCTAGATCTAGGACCAGATCTGTTTCTCTCTCAGTTAGTGGATTCAAACCGTTCTCTAAGTTAGCGGATTCAAACTGATCTCTCAGTTAGTGGATTCAAACCGTTCTCTAAGTTAGTGGATTCAAACCGTTCTCTGGAACATAATCCACATCGGCACATTTGAGCTGATTCCCAACACTTGTCATTCTTTCAAGTTCAGCACGCCTAGAGTTGTTCCTCCAGCAACTTGTGCTGCTTCAATAAACCATTGAAATCAAACACTGAACAGATAATCAAATAATGCTTTAAGAAGAACCTTACTACATAGTCATTTAGAGATTATTATTGTTTATTACTGCTTCTTAAGTAGGTAATTTCTCCAAAATTAGTATGCGGTGCCCCTTATTTCAATGCAATATGCCATACTACCAACAGTTCAAAGAGTAGGAGACAACAGAGGGACATGGCATTATACACACACACACATATACATACATATAAATATACATATATACACACGTATCAACCCAAGCTAGAAGAAAAAAGGTCACTTACTGACACCACTGGAGCCCATAAACAAAGGATAGGAAGAGCATTATGATTATCTGCAAGCATTGCAAGAACCAACATGAATATTAAAAGCACAGTCTCCAATCCCACTTCAATAAAAAAATACATACAAGATACAAGTTTTAGTTAATTAAAGTGCACATCTTTGCGCATCGCTTGGGATTTGTGTGGGATAATATAGGGGCCAATTTCATGCTTTTCCTCCAAAACATAGTTGCAACATAAAAATTAAAAAAAAGAACACTAAGAGAGAGATTTAAAAGACTAATGTTTGGAAAGAGATAGACACTTAGTAGCATAGCCCGGTTCGAATCACGAATCTCAATTTATTAGTTATTTAGTAAATATGGGATAGAAAAAATGGTGAAGGCATCAAATGGTGTGGAATAGTTGAAATAACCTGACCACGACCGAGAGTTGCAGTTGATGGCTGCACTAATTCATCCCCTGTGGAAAATACAGTGATGATAGGTCGATGGTGCACCTGTACATGTAAACTCAAAATACTGTATTTTTGTGTTCCTTATCTACGCCGCATTTTTGTAACAGTAACCGGAAGATGCATTTACCTTGACTGAAGTTACTCCTGCAGTTGCAAGTAGCCCTATTTCTGCAGGACCTATGTGTTCACCTAACTTCAGCACTACTGAATCTTTTTCTATGTCACATCCCTGTAGAAATGTTTGAATTACCACAAATCAGTTATTTAACATTGTGCACACTACATTATGTGAATCTTTTCATGGTATTGAGTGATCAGGAGAAAGAGGGATAAAGTTTCAATCACATCACCTAAAAGCTAAAACTTATTCAATTAGTAACAGTGGAAGCTAAAAGCTAAATTTGTTTCTCGAATGGGATAAAACAATAAATCCACTCAAAACACAACCATCAGTTAGCTGAATTTGGACGCACCCGAGATAAATAACAGAGAACGGAGAATGGATTGCTACACTCCATTAAACAGAAAACTAAAAGAAGAGACGCGAGTTAGACAAGCAAGCAACAACATATCATACCACGGGGCGTATGTCCTGTCCCTCCGTTGCCCGCACCAAGATCCTAACCCTCTTGGGCATATCCACTGCGCCGGCGACCTGCTCGGTGTCCTCCACTTGCACCACGGCGTCAACGCCCTCAGGTATCGGCCCTGACCACTAACCACAGTCACACGATTGACTACAGCGCAACAAGCAGCACCAGGGAAGCACGTGCGGTCACCTCACCTCCGGTCGTGACATACGCGACCGTGCCAGGGGCGACGACCATGCCGAGGGCGTCGTCGCCGGCCTTCAATTCCGTAATCACGGGGTACTCCCCGGGCCCGTCGAAGGCCACAACCGCGTACCCATCATGCGCCGCCGCAACATAGCGTGATTAGTGGCCAGTATAACATTCTGCGAGGGGAAGGGAGCGACCGGAGATGGGGTGGACGGGACGGCTAGGAGAAGGAGGTGACCTTGATGGAGGCGCAGAAGGGAGGGAGGGGGTCGGGCGCGCGGACGTCCTCCGCGAGGACAAGGCCTAGCGCGTCGAGGCTCACCTGAACCGGACCCCGCCTGAACGCCTCCTCCGGCGTGGATCCGGCGCCAGGCGCAGTGCCCGCGCCACTGACTCCCGGGCCACCGTGACCGCCTCTGCCCCGATGCCACTCCATCCCAACGCTGATCTAGCCGCCCCGCCGGATCCTACCGCTGTCTCCCGCCCGGATCCGGCCGCCGTCGCCTCGGTTCTGGTCGCTGCCGGTCTCGATGCGCCCAGCCTCGTCGGATCCGAACAGCCTGCGCCGGATCCCGCCATCACCGCGCCGCCCCAGTTACGCCTTCGACTTGGACTTCGCCGCCGCGCCGCCTAGGACAGGAGAGGAAGCCCTAGGAGCGGGAGACGGGCGGTGAGAGGAGGCGGCGGCGGAGCGGAGGGGTGGGGGGAGGAGGCAGCGGAGCGGAGGAGCGGGGGGAGGAGGAGGCGGCGGCGCCGCGTGGGGAGGAGGAGGAGCGGTGGAGCGGAGGAGTGGGGGAGGAGGCGGCGGCGGCGACGTGGGGAGGAAGAGGCGAGGGCGGAGAGGAGGAGTGGGAGGTGGGACACGGCGGCGCGGGGTGGGTGGGGGGTGGAGCAGCGTCTCGGGCGGAGGTTTCACGAGGTGGGGGGTGGGGGTGGGGGTGGAGATTAGGAGAGGTGGGTCGGCGCAAGTTTTTTTAAGGCGGACAACTCCTTCTTTTTAAGGAGTAAAAATTAAGGAGTAAAGATAATTCAGAAAAGAAAAAGATAATTAAGTCAGCAAAGAGGTGGGAGACCGTACCAACCACCAACTCCTTTTATATAGTAAAGAAATGTTGGTGTGTGTAACCGTAAGTCTATGACTATTGGAGCATAACGTGATTGTAGTATTGAAGGATCCAAGTTCTTGGGTTCAAATAGATGTCATTGCTTTCTGCACAAGCAATAGGTAGTACAAAGCACTTTGTGGAAGTTGTATGAGGTTAACCTCGCAATTTCGTGCGAAATCACCACATTGAGAACAGCTTTTTTTCTCAATCCATGTTGAGAGCATCTTAGCTGTGTATGTATGTTGATTTCTTCATGCCTCATCTCACCTTTGGCAATTAGGAGATTTCAGAACTCCCAGGTTGCTAGTCCTGGAGGCATATATTAGTTGGTGAGACTAACGTGGAAGCCTAATCAATTTATGATTTCATTTCTAAAACATCTCACTAAATGCACCTTTATGCATTAGTAAATGCACTATTGCACATGATATGATATTAATGTTATTTTTAGCAATTACTGCAATGTATTATCACGTTAAAAGTCAAAATAGAACCTTGAGGTGTTTTGGGTTGAAGTTAATTATCCTTGGTGACCTAATGTCAAAATTGGGAACTTTTTTTTAATTACTCAGCCATTCTAGGAGAAAATTGATAAAATGTCATTCTCTAGATGGCAATTGTTAAAATGACATCCAATACATGATTAACTCTATGATTTGCCCTTTTTAGGATTTTAGCCATTTCTTTTTCATTTTTTATTTTTTTCTCCCAAAATTGCATAACAAATGACCATAATACCTTGAGCCATTTCTTTGGAGACTGTCTCCGACCGACCGACGGCACGGGTATGCCACCAACGCCGGGCACGGCCAGGCCTGGAAGCATGTTTGCTGGTGACGTTGCTCCGCCAAACAAAGCCTTCAAGAAGTCACAACAGTCGGGATGGGCTAAACCATCGTCAAGCTGGGTGCTGCGTGATGAATCGTACGCATCTTAGCCGAAGATGAACTCATTTTGTTGTATAAGTCAATTGAGATCTGGATCACGGCAGCAGAGACCATAAACATAAGAACAGCAAGCAATGCAGATATAAATAGCCCATCTAACAAGAATACTGAGCTAAGCTGCCATATAACCCAGAGTCCCAGACTTTTGTCATCATTATGTCATCAAAACAAGCTCAAGTACTCCCTAGGTAACTAAGGTTCGACATAAACAGGGCGTTACACTAAAACAAAACTTTAACTCTGGTCTGCCTGTTGATTCGACTGATCCATGAAACCGATAACTCAAGCTTTAGTTCTTGATCTTCTTCTTGGGCCTCAGCTGAAACAAGAAAAAAATAGCCGGAAAGCACATCAGATATTGAGATCAACAAAGAACCATTTAAAACAAGCTGTGAATCAAAACCTGAAGTAGATTCACGAGGGGAAAAGAAAAACTAAATTAGTAAACCCTATTATGCTCTGAACACTACAATGCTTCCTGCATGACCACATCACAGTGGATAAGCAATATCCTGATTATAACAGACATCGTGAATTCCACTACGGCCATTATAGCACATTCTATATCACTAGAGCAGATTGGTCCCAACTTAACGAGAAATTTCGATATTTGACACTGAATATGTGTGCCTCTCAACTTTTAACCCCCAATTCGCATGCCTTTAAAAATTTAACCCTGTCACTGCGAATTCTTTTGATTCAAGAGATTCTCCTCATTTTCGCAGTGACAAGTGTCAAAATAGAAAAGGAGAGAAAATGAGGAGAATCTCTTGAATCAAAAGAATTCGCAGTGACATGGTTAAATTTCTAATGGCGTGCGAATTAGGGGTTAAAAGTTGAGAGGCACACGTATTCAGTGTCAAATATCGAAATTTCTCCAACTTAACTGCAAATATAAACCATAGTTAAGGTCCCAACTTAACAGCAAATTTAAACCATAGTGGTAAAGGTTGCTCACCTAGTTGCTGTGACCACACTTCTTCTTGCGGCAGTTAACGGCCCTGGGATGCAGGCGTGCATAGCATCTGCAGAAAATGGTGAGAAAAATTAGGATAGATTGACTTGCATATACTAAATCAGCTACCCCAAATTGGAATGCAAGTCTCATTTACAGGAGTATCCAGGTAAAATCGATGAAACAAACCACAAAATCGATGAGAAATTCCATAGGGCAGAAGTAGTATAAAATTTACCTGTATGGAGTGTCTTCCCGTGGCGGCGGCGGGGTCTTCCCGTGCCGGTGGCGGCGGCGGCGGCCCGTGGCGGAGGCGGCACCGTGGCGGCGGGCCTTGCCGGCAGCCCGCGCGCGCGGTGCGGCGGCGGCGGGTCTTCCGTGGCGGCGCGGCGGCCCGTGGCGAGGCGGCACCCCTTGGCGGCGGGCCTTGCCGGCGTCGCGCGCGCTGGCTGCGGTGCGGCGGCGGAAGCCCGTCGCGCTCCTCGTTCGGCCTGCGCAACGAATCGGACGGAGACAGTCTCCAAAGAAATGGTTGAGGGTATTATGGTCATTTGCTATGCAATTTTGGGGGGAAAAATAAAAAATGAAAAAGAAATGGCTAAAACCCCCAAAAAGGGCAAATCATAGAGTTAATCATGTATTGGATGACATTTTAACAATTGCCATCTAGAGAGTGGCATTTTATCGAAGTCACTCCAAAGAAGTGGCATTTTATCAATTTTCTCGCCATTCTAGTTATGTTATCTCCCTTTTTTCAAAACTTCATGTGATGTGATATTGAAACAAAAGTAACACTGCAGTTTAACTCTTTATATTCAATTTGCATTTCATCATTATATCTTTATCCCTTTTTTTGGGAGGCTTATATCTCTATCTTGTCCTAATTATTGCCGAAAATTACCAAGAGGGTGCATTTCGTCAGGAACTTGATTAGGGAGGTTGCTGGATTTGCTTCCTATGAGCTCCCTATGAGAAACGCGTCACTGAGCTTCTTAAGGTTGGGAAGGACTAGCGTGCACTCAAGGTGGCCAAGAGAAAGGTGGGTACTCACAAGAGAGCAAAAAAGAAGAGAGGAGATGGCGAATGTCCTCAGAAAGATGAGGTGTGTGACATTACCTACTGCATTTTATAGCGATCATTACTTTATTCTGTTACCCTGTGGTTCAGTACCCTTTAGTTCTGTACTGCTTAGTTGCCATGGGGCACTAGTTTACAATGCATTCTCTAGTATTATGAGAGTAATGAATTTGTTAGATTTATAAGCCAAGGAAAGATAAACATTTTCCGGCATGAAAAGATCTTTCGTTAGCAGACTGCTAGCACTTAAACGTACATTAGGCCTATAGTTGACTGGTTGTTTCCAGTAAAGATTTTTTAGTAATGTTTTTCAAGCGAGTGTGGCTTTCAGATAAAATTATTTGTATGTTTGATACATTGAGCTCCAAGCAGTGTAGCGCCAAGTAGTGTAGTGTGTAGATAACAGTATACACATGGAAGATGAGGTGGTGTTGATAACCATGGAACCTGCAGCATCATAACTATTGATTTTTCGTTGTTTCAATTGCCTGTGATCCTCGAATTGTTTCTTTTGCATGGCCAAAGTTTCTGAATTGTGCAAATAGGAATATAAAGTTTTTGTGAATTCTTTCTGCCTTCTCAATAATAAAGATAGACGAGCTAAATGTTATCTCTTGGTATGCAGGTCCGAGCCTGTTACTGACAAGAAGAAACAGAATTTTGTAAGTTGATGATTGTAATCCTTTGTTCTGTATCCCATTTGTTCGTACCTATAGAACTTTCTAGACTATGGCATGGTAAAACATTGCAATGTCAGTTCTGAGTAAAACTATGAATTTTGGGCACTATCTTCAGCATGTGGTTCTATGATAGCACTCCGACCTGTTTACATAAATCGGGTGTCTTTGTTTTGTCGCTTGGGTACTCTACTGTTTATTCAATTCTCAACACATACCAAGAGCTGATTGGTTGGTGACTGCTACTGTTGTTTACGGTTTGCATGTGCATTTTCTTTCAAAAGGATTTTGGTCAATGGTGAACTGGTAATGAGCTATTGTGGTACGTTTTTGAAAAATTCGTAATGATGGTGGATTGGTGGTAGGCAGTCTGGCCAGGGTGAGGTATCCGAAGCTATAGCATTTGCCCAATACAGCAATTATTTCAAGCAGAATGGTAATTAACAAAGCATAGTGAGGAAGTACTCCTTTTGATGATTGTTAACTGGTTTGCAACGAGCTGTTTTTAAATATTGTAGCTATCCATTTCTTCTGTTCACTGATGAAATGGCTTGTGTTTCTAGTAGAAACTTTCGACACCCGATACAAGAATGCATCAGAGTTCTCAACCAAACATCTCTAATTATAGTTAGTTGCTTTCAGCATGTTCTTACTGTGCCTATCATAATCCTTGTACTGCTCAAAAGTGAACTTTCCAACTAGTTCACTTTCCAAAAGAAAAAAAAAGAGAGAAGCTACTAACGTCAAGCAGAAACTGAAGATTGCTTTCATTACTAATGTTCGTACAATTGAACACGAAGCAGAAACTATCGAAACTACTAGCAGAAACTGAAGCTTGCTTTCACTATGTTGGTACAATTGAACAGGACGTAGATTGTGTATCGATCTTATTCTGTCCTGCTATTGTAATATTTTGTTTTAGGATAGGTGAAAATTACTAGTATATAGGAACTAGCCAACACATCACCCGCTCTCACCCCCCCCCCCCCTCCCCCTACTAGCTGCCTAATCTCCTGCATCTAAGCGATGCCTTTGGATTTTTTATTTCAAATTTGCTCCTAGTCAAACCTATTGACCCTTGCCAGTGTGGCAAAAGAAAACCCAGTTTTTTTCGAAATTACAAATTTACGGGCGACCTCACCGTGTGTTTCGTGCGGATGCAACCTGCGCGCGACACGTGGAGAGCAGGGGAGCGTCCCAATCTGTTTCTATGCTTCACCTGCGCGCGACACGTGGAGAGCAGGGGGAAGCTCGCCCGCTCTGCTTGCCTGGTTCACTCATCTGGCTCTCTTCCAGCGCAGCTCTCGCGTCGCCCCGGCCCTTGGGAGCCCGCGTACAATAGTTTGTGTTAAGGGTCTGTTTGGGAGGGTTTTATCAGCTCTAGATCTATAAAAAACAGCTTCACTTTACGAAATTTTACCTAAACGCTTCAGTTCCGCAAAATCTGGATCCACCAAAATCCTGGATATGAGGGCCAGATCCATGAATTTCATGGAGCTCCTCAAGAGGTGCTCTAAAAACGCTGGTTTCGTACCTCCTCGTAGAATTGGGTGGTAATTACCCACCAATACCACTGGTTACACACCCCATACAACCCCAAGGGCAAAAGTGGCCATTCCCACCAAAACCTCAATTTCGTGGATTTGGAGCTGCTGTACAAGCCAAACAGCTTGTCCAGCTCCATGGTGGGATCCCAGATCCACGGTGGAGCTGCTCCATGGTGGAGCTGCTGCTTCAGATCCACGTTTTCAGTGGTGGAGCTCTCCCAAACAGGTCCTAAGATCATTTCTAAAATTTTTATCTTATCAAAAAATAGTATTAAGGATAGCATCTTTATCAGTAAATCATTTCTATACTATTTTATATTATTTTTATTATAATTTTCTGTCTTACATTCTCTTATTATTTATGTTGATTTATAGATTTTAATTGTTTCTCACATAAGATATAACGTATTATTTCTTTTTACCTCTTTTTTTCTATATAAGATTTTACTATTTTAATATAGCTAAGAGTAAGATAGCTCACTTGATTACTTCGGTTTTGATTATACACAGGTTTTGCCTAATCAAACGGCCTCGCTTTTCCCAACCAGAGCAGGCAACAATTTTTATTTCGGATCAGGGGCGATCCCAGTTCAAATCTTTTGGGCAGATTTGTCGTGAAGAAAAGTCAATCCATGTCCTATCTGGTCAGATGCTCTCTCTCTCGCTGCATGCACAATTTTTCCGCCACTGCTCACTCGGAGGCGATTGGCCCAGGTGCGGTGTAGCCTCTACTCCTACGGAGCTACGCATGGCACTTCCCAACGCAGCAAGCGCCAATTTGCAGCGTCTTCTCTCTCCCTCTGCTCCTGCACACAGGCGCAGCGTCTCGGCTTCCGGTTTCACATTACGGGGAAACGGGAAGCGATATTCTCAATATCCGCCTCCTGAATCGTCTGGTCTGCCCTCACACATTACACCCCTCGCATGCTAAGGTGCAATTAGAGCGGATATAAATAGATACGATTTATTCTATATCTTATTTTATATTTTTAAGTAAAAATCTGAAATAGGTAATATTGAATACTTATTTTTTTATTTCGTATTCGTTCGATAAGTTTTCGAATGGTCGATCATACGAAAGTTATTCGTTTATTTACATATGGTATTGAACAGTAGGGTATAATCAGAACAAATAAGGAGAGATTAATCGTCGAGATATTTAAAGAAAAGCACCTAATATTCCCTATTTATTTAGATGTGACAATCTATCTATATATTATCTTATTTTAAGTGAAATCACAATAGATTTTCTCATATCACTTGACATACGGATATATTCGGACGGATATCACTGATTCCATACCATATTCCATATTTTTTCTCAGAATTTGATACAGATAGTGTCGGATGCCCATTTACCTTTTTCGTATTCACTCCTCAAACTTACGGTCGATCGGTTGGACAGAAATTATCCACTCCATTTACACTTCTGCCCAACACAATGCATACAATACTCTTCTTTACTCCTATACTACGGCCCTGTTTGGATCCTTTGACTAATTTTTAGTCACCTAAATTTTAGGTCTAGTCCATCCAAATAGGTGAAATAATACCTGGACTAATTTTTAGTTCATCCCCAACTAGCTATTAGTTTATTAGTTGGCAAATGTGGACTAATTGTGGACTAAAAAGTGGTACCAAACAACAAAAGACAAAAATACCCCCGCTACCCTTTCTCCACTACTCCACATGCAACACACTAACAAATATAGGGGTATAAATGTCTTTGCCCATGAAAGTCACCACCTTTTAGTCCATGTATCCAAACAACACTTGACTAATTTTTAGTCACCTAAAGTTTAGTCACCTAATTTTTAGTCCACCAACTAGTGAACTAATAATTAGTTCTAGGCGATCCAAACAGGCCCTACGTTGAGGGCATCTCCAATAGTATCATCTTAGTTGTTTCTTAACTATATTAAATAATTAAAATCCTATATGGAGGAAGGAGGCAAGGAGAGATAATATGTCGTCTCTTACAAAGAGATGACTTGAACCCGTAAACCAATATAAATAGTGAGAATATGTAAGACATAAAGTTATGATAAAAATAATATAAAATAGTTAGAAAAATAATTTGCTATTAGAAAAGTTATCTCTAATGCTATCTTTTAATAAGTTAGAGTTTTTATAGAAAATTTTAAAAATAAATTATTGTATATGTTTCGACCCTTCTTTTTCTCTCCATTTCCCAATGTGCTTTTCCATTTCAATACCTACCTATAGTACCCTACCGTCTAGCGTAAAGCCGTGGCGTTCCTCTGTCCCATTATAAATCAGGTCCTCCTGCGTTTTTGTTTGTAAGCTCGTGCTTCAAAAAACGGTATTTACCTTTTGCTACGGTATCTAATTTTTAAATAAAATATTTTTAAAAATAGAATCTATAAATTAATTATAGTATAAATTAAAAACTTAATATTTGTACTAACTAAAATCATAAATGGGTATATCTTTTCGTAATCTCTATCACAAAGTTTGTTCAAAATTCTAAAATTTCAATTAAAAATTATAAACCACAACTATAAATAAAAAAGAACAGCCCGCCATACCCCTTCTCCTCTTGAATCCTTTGAGCTCCGTGGGATCAACTCAAGCAAAAGTTTCAAGTACACTAACCTATAGTCTAATGACCCTTGGTTTGTCCATTTACATCCTTGATTGCATGCACATGTGTTTGCTGCAAGCGATGTGCTGACAGTTTGCATGGTGCTTGCCACATGGATCCAAACTCTCACAAAATCTCATTGCAGGCGTGAAATGGATTTCGTGCATTTATGTCGCTGAGTCTTGAGTGGCTCAAGCACTTCGCCGACTATTTTCCGCGAAAAACTGAGACAGAGCATAAGTTTTCGTGCCCAATCCAACGCTCGATTTCTTCGCAAAGTAGCTACTCCCACGTATGGTGTGCTAGTAGTAGTCAAAGGGATGCGATGGAACAACTCAAATCTTCTCCTTACTTTGGCACAGCTTCATCAATAGCTTTATGAGCTATTGTGAGCTGTTTTTTGCCAAATATTCTTTTTGCAAACAGCTTCACAGGTGAAACTCCTTTTTTTGTGCTCTCACAAAGGAATGGGGAGAGGTGAAGCTGAAAAAAGTAGCTTTTCACAGCTCTCTCCCTCAGGCCCGCAGTCCTAGGAACTCACTGCCCCTCTAGTTCACCAAAATTACACGCATTTGCCACTAGTCCATCCTGTTCACCTCTCCCGTTCACGAAACATAAACAAGGCACTAATATTGCTTCCTAATGATTTTAATTTTTTTTATTTTTATTCTAATGTTTTAATTCATACTCATTCAAATATATTATTTTTTAATTCATATGACCATATACAAACATACAACTCCAAATGTTAGAACAAGTCAGGTAGACAGGGACATCTTGGACAATTGCCCTATCTCAGCCATGTATGAAGCTGTTGGTGAAGCTGTTTTGCCAAACAGTTTTCCAAAACAGATTTAGCTTCATCAGTGAAGCTGCTCGTGAAACTGAAAAAAAAAACAGCTTCACTAGTAAAGCTAAGCTGTGCCAAACAGGACCTTAGTCAAGCTTCTACTCTCGATCTTTTTTCACCAGACTAGTAGCCTCTACATATCTAAATTGATCCGACTAACGCGTTGCAAAAGTGGCTCCCGGAGACAGCAAAACTGGGAACCGCATGCATGCAGCTACACGCATGCGAAGCAAGAACGCATTTAACTGATGCACGCGAAATCTCACCCGTATTTTGGAATTCAGTTTAAATTTAAATTAGATACTAAAACATTCTGATGAAATACCCCTCATCCAAACACCCCCCTAAAGTAAACGAAAAGTCCAGCGGCACAAATTCCCGGGGAGGATCGGAGCACCGAGCGTCCGAGCTTCGCGACTAGCGCTTTCCTTCCATCCTCGATCTCCAAGGCAAGCGGCAAGCCATTCCTTGCCACTGTGCATGCGCTCCGCAGCCTTCCAGCCGCTTCCTCCCCCCATTGTTTTCAGAGCCCACGTCAGCGTCAGACCACACACAAACACTACTCACTCTTTTCCAATGGCACGGACTTCGAAGGATTTTTAGCATATTTAACACAGTTGTAATCCATATTTACAAAAATAATAGTATGCACTCTGCTATCTCGGGCAGGTAATTAGCCGATTTAATTACCTACTTTAATTATTTTTATACTATTTATTCAAAATTTTAAATAAAGCAAATGAGCTTAAAAAATTACAAAAGTTTATGTGCAACCTCCCGACATAATGTATTTAATTGTGTAAGGTTTTAATAATTTTATCCATTTTGAATGTTGTTCAAAAATTAGCACGATTATGTTATTTATAGAAGTTGTTACATATAACAAACGAGGTTCAAAAATTACACAATTTTACGTGCAGTCTTCTGACACAAGCGTAGTAATTGGCTATATTTTTGAGAATTTTATGCATTACGAATATTTGTAGGAGTACATATAATAGTACAAGAAACACCGCACGGAATGCGGTATGGCTTACTCATCTTAACCACTGTTATCTCCTCACCGTATCTGCCTCCACGTGTGTGGCCTTGTCTTGCGTTGACCTGTCTCGTGGGGTACGTCAGCCAATCTAGAGCTTGCGTGTCGGTTCAAAGGAGGTACGCAGACCGTTCCGTTTGTTGAGTGGCCGGCAGTGGTCCAATAGGTTGAGGTACAACAGGTTGAGTCTGATAAGCGTCGATGTCCTCCTATTGAGATATGCTGAACTGCGGGCCGCCAGTAATCAAGTCCTAAATGAAGGACTTTAGAAATCCCCCATGTGGTGCAGAGTAGCTATGGCCTTGACCGTATGACATGCTAGCGAAACCGAAGGAGCTCTGCCCAACTAAGTCTCCAAACCCTACGTATGGTGTGAACGATGAGCTTTGCCTTGCATACGTTGCAAACTTTGGAGCTGTGTACCGCTCCCTAGAAGTATCCGGGAGGCCCGTATCGTCATCGGTGGACACGACGCCAACACCACGTTGAATTGAAGGCTGCAAGATAAAACGATGTTAGTCACATTAAATATTTCGGATATAGAATGCGAATCCCGTACCTCCCGGATGTTTAGCGAAGATGAACAACGGGGGAGCGGTAATCAGTGTAGGTGGTGCGTAGGTGAAAAGTAACACATCTTAAAGACGGACCTATGGCTAGAGAATGCTATGATGTTAGCGAAACGTAAGGCATAATAAGAAAACAAAATGTAGGTTTGTATGTAAGTTATCTCCTCGTCGATACGGCCCGCGGATGATCGATGGCTAGTACTATGATGCCGGGCAGGCTCAGTAGATTGCGATGGCTAGTAGGACTCGCTAGGTTGCGATGACCTGGCGAGTGAGCATGGTACGCCCATTGGGTGCTCGATGTGCACGGTGTGCTTCGTCCAATGGTCACAGCTTAGGTTATCCACTATTTTTTGACCTACTTTAGGGTGTACTTCAAAGTATTTTGTAGGGCTAGTGGTGTGTCTGGGCTGCTGATGGCGGATTCAAATGTGCTTGCAATGCGCTGCGCCTGCTCCAACTGAAGTGACATATGAAACAGGTTTAATAACGACCAGTATGAATTTCGTAAATGAAACAATCAGAAATTGCAATATTCAAGAAGCTCCGGTAAAGACATACCTTCGGAAAATGGAATAGACCAAATATTAGTGCGAAGATCGATAATAACAGTAAAATACTACAAATTGAAATTTGTAATGAAATAAATAGTACAAAATAATGTACACTTAGGACTAAAATGAACACTACAAATGCGTACTAGTCCAAATAAGTGGTGCATATGAACGCACGCTCATAATCTGGACAAGAAAATGGCAGTAATTTTTTTTTATGTTTCTAATATAATCTTTCCTTTGACATCATAGTTTAATTAATTGCTACACTTAGTAGTTACGATTTTAATGTCTAATCCAATTAACATAAAAGCATATAAAAATGTATAATTATACAACATATACTTGCTAACAGAAAATTAATTAATATAAAAATTAATTAATTATGCCTAAATAATTAGGACAAAATTAATTACACCTAAGGAACTACAACTAATTACGTACACATTACAAAGACAATTCATACGACAAAAATTACCTATTAATATGACTGCTAATAACGATACTAAACAATATTCAATCGACTATCAAGAAAGCAGACGAAGAGCGTAGATGAGGAGTGTGAGCGAAGAGACTGTGAGGCGAGGAGTGTCAGCAAAGAGATTGCAAGAGTGTGAGTGTGCATAGCTCAAAATTTATAGTGAGAGCGATATGCAGCACGCACTAACGGTATGTTGATAATGGCGGGAGTGAACTGCACACGGGAAGATAGACACGATGCAAGTGACTTTCGGTGATCTGTTTCCTGGACGAGTGCTCAATTTTCGTATGAGCCAAATGCCTACAGCCCACTCCATTTGTTCGCATGCAGATTAAACAAAGCAAACAAAACTAAATGACCCACCCAGTCGCCTGGTGGTCAGGCGGCAGGCCATTACAATGCGCCTAAATGGGTATTAATCACCTGATAATCATATACTAATCGTATGAATTTTTGAGAAACATTTACAATGGATAAAATTGTCAAAACCTACAAAATCAAGTACGTTGCATCGGTAGGCTGCACATAAAATTTTGTAATTTTTTGAGCTCATTTGCTATATTTAAAAATTCAAAATCACCTGCTAATTTACAAATTTTTCAGCAACATTAACAATAGATAAAATTGTCAAAAAATTACCATAGATAAAATTTTATACCATAGATAAAGTCATTTCATGTTTTTCATCAGGTAGCGGTATACTGTTTTTATTTTCTGTAGGATCGAATGGCAACAAAGTGAATGATGCCTCAAAAATTTTCCTCTAAGTATTCTCAATCTCTTCACTCCAGTAGTTACAAAGTTATAAAGATCAGAATTGAAAGCGTAGACAAAATTAACAACCTCAAGAACTAAGTAGATAAGTGTGGCTTGCGTGTGATTTTGATTGATATAGATGAATTTGATATAGTATCTACTATAATTAACTTATAAACCCTATCTTAAAAAGACACATCATTTAAAAGCTAGTTACTATAGCATAAGCGAAACCTCATAAGCCTAAAGCCCAAAAGAACCCAGCCAAAATCTTTAGCACTAGAACAGTCTGACCGGCGAGTGGTACAACTGGGCTAAGAAGTGATACGACCGCTCCCCTGTTCCCATCATAGAAAATCAGCTCAAATCCAAATCACTTTTGGTGCAGATCCAAAAACCTATCGTCAAATAAAAATAAAACTTTACATACATCTTACTTAGGGTCTCGAAAAGGTATTCCATTTAAGGATCACTTGAATTCTTGTCTAAGTTTAAACATTTCTCAAGAATAAATAAAGTTGCACTAAAACTGAACAAAAACTGAAAACTTGGGATATGACTTACTAATGGGTAGAGGATGGCTAAGATGGCTTTAGATATATTTTCACACGTCACAACAAGCAAGAGCTTCCAAAGATTCGAAGCAAAAATGTTGAGATCAAGAAATTTCAAAATTAGACCAAAATGAAGCAAAACGGGGCAACTTAAAAATCTTTCAAGACCTGGTGCCTAGTTCGATAAGATATGATTTCCATGAGTCATTTTCATCAATTATACAACCTTGGCACAAAGTAAAATTAAGAAGGTAAAAGAAGAGATCAAAACCAATAAGAACAAAAGCAAATCAACCAAAACAAAAGGATGCTATGAGAGATGAAAAAAATTGATATATTGCTACTTGAGAATGAAGTCTTTACAGCCACTCCACCTAGAAGACAAGAGAGCATACCACAATACTCACTCTTCTAACCCTCGCCCTAGAATACAAGGATGGAATGAAAGACGGTTAGATGGTTAGGTTGCAAACCTCCATCTCAACTAGTTAAATAGATGAGTCAATCAACCCAACCCATATTTAACACTATTAGATACTATACACTTTTACATTTAAAAAAACCCATTAACCCCACACAGTACGAGTTCTACTCACACACTTTACTCATGCATGCTTTTCAAAGCATATGAGCACAAATCCACCAAGTCATTGGTTTTTATTCACTTGATCTTCTCACGTTTTCTTTCTTGACCTAAACCGCTTTCCTAAGCGCTATGGTTTTAATCTAATGTAGTTTTTAGTATTTAGCAAATTACCAAATACCATCACCTTGACTCGGTCTTCATCTTCTATTGTAAGTAATCACAATGCTTGCCACGTGTAAGTGCACTTATGGCTTGGTACACGTTGGCAAGCTCTTATGTTTCAGTTTCACCGGATTACACCCCAGTTGGATTGACCCTCCTCAGTTAGATCGACCAAGCCATTTGACGCAACCCATCAGTTGAACATTTTCTTCAATAATTTTTGCTTTCTCGTGCCATACTTGGGCTCAACTACCTCACTCGACATCCTTAATTGTTCTGGTCTTTGGCTCATCTATGAGTATTATCCCGATCCTCACCGTTGACTATAGTGGACTCCAAAGGTTTCTATTCATCCGAAGACAAGAAAATCGTTTTCGGACACAAATTCTTCACAACTTGACCCACGTTGACTAAAACATACATCGTGCAACATTGATGCACTGACCATATAAAATTCAAATCATTCTAAGACCAAGTTCTCAAAATTACAAATCATTTTTTATGTCTGGTCTAACCGCCAATCAAAGGTCGGTCAGGCCGGTCACATAGTGCAAATACACCACTCTAGAAAATTTCAACTGGCAATAAAAATAGCTATTATATTGCCCAGCGGTTTGATCGTTGTGGTTATACCACTCGGTGCTATCTGATTGGCAATAAATCTATGGTCGGACCGGTTTGTCAGACAACAAAACGGACTAAAAAAGCAAATTTAGCAAAATTCGAACTTTATTTCATAAAACCAGTAATAGTTCATTGAACCATTGTCCTATGCATTCTTACACTATGCTTCACTTTGTTTCTTTTTTCACTTTTTCTCCATATTGGAGTATGTACTACTAGGCAATCGAATGGATCCGCACAGGCACGCCTGATCTGCTGCACCGTTGCATGCTATACTGGCACAAAGTTAATTTCCAGGTATAAAAAACGCAACGCTCATCCCGTTGGCTACGTGCACGCACTATGTGTGCTAGTCACAAGATATAAAGGTGCCGCTTATTTGGGCTGAAAATGATGAGTTATGATTAAAATTGTACTGTAGCTGAAGATAGTTTATTTGACATAATTAAATTTTAAAATTAAAATTAGAAAAAATAGGTTAGCCCATCACAAATAATACAAATGAATATATAAAAAAACTGACAAAAAGTTCAAAAACAAATAAAAACCTAGAAAAAACAAAATTTATAAGTAATAAAAATACATCAGAATATAAAAGTTTAAGTTGAAATGAGCGCGGCTCGGCCGAGCTACATACAAGTGTACAAGCACCTGATAAAGGACGGAGGGAGTGAGCGCTTACGGCTTATCGTGATCACAGGCGCCGTACACGGCACAGACACACGAGAGTTGCTACCCTGCGATCTCGCCTCACGTACGCCCCTTGACTACAAGGCGACAGCTAGCCCAGCCGTTGCCGCGCACGCGCTCCGCCCCCAGCCTCACACACCCATGCACGCTTAAAACCACGCGCTCACACAACGCAAGCGCACGGCCTCATCCTCAAGCTAGCTAGCCCAAAAGAAGAGCCGGAGCTGGCCATGGAGATTCCGCAAGGCGGCGGCCACCACGAAGCGAGCTTTTCCCCTCCCCCTCCGGCGCCTCTCTCCCCACCGCTGTCCGCGACCTCCGCCGCGGCGGCCGCGCTGGCGAACGCGCGGTGGACGCCGACCAAGGAGCAGATCGCGGTGCTGGAGGGGCTGTACGAGCAGGGGCTGCGCACGCCCACCGCGGAGCAGATACAGCAGATCACGGCCAGGCTACGGGCGCATGGCCACATCGAGGGCAAGAACGTCTTCTACTGGTTCCAGAACCACAAGGCCCGCCAGCGCCAGAAGCAGAAGCAGCAGAGCTTCGACTACTTCAGCAAGCTCCTCCGCCGGCCACCGCCGCTGCCCGTGCTCCACAGGCACCCCGAGCAGCCCTTCCCCGTCCCGCTGCCGGCGCCGCAGATGACGATGCCACCGCCGCCGCCTCCTGCTCCATGCAACAACGGCGGTAAGCGTGAACTTCTAGTTTTGGTGTCACTTATTAAATTTGCGCTGGCATGTATTGATTGATTAACCCCTAAATTTGTGCATGCGTTTTCTTAGCTTTATACATACAGGATTTTAGCTGGCTAGGATGTATGACCTGCCATTTTCAAATTCATAGCGTTCATGGATGTTGTGGTCAAAGTAGTGGTGGTGACGTTTCTGCTCTTTCATTTCATGCATGGACCAATAACAATATTTTCGTGGGCGTTTCTATATAAGAGAGCTTTCTGTGCGTGGGTAGGGTGACAACTGGGCAATTAACGTGCATGGATGGATGCTTCTGTGTTGACCCATAGTTGCATCGACATGATGTAACACGGTTGTACTAGCTGTCTATTTTGTGCTGTTCCTTCATGCGTTGCATGCACACGCTTGGTTTTGCTTCTTCTTCTGCTCACGATATGCATGCATACATGACCCTGTATATGTAATGTAGGCATTATGTAATAATTGCCACTTCCTGGCCTTTTCTTCCCCTTTATTTATTATTTCCCTTACTCTCTCACACCACCTGTCTTTTCTCCTCTACCCCTGTAGAGCGTTCAGTGGACCAGAGAAACCCTCGTAGTCATGGTCACACGATTTAACGCTGCCTGCCTATATGTAGCTGCTGCTGCTACCCTTTTGTAGCTCTTTTAATCTTCTGCGCCCTGTGCATGCATGCCCCAGGTTAGGAGGAAATGACCGTCCTAGCTTAGCTACCACCGAAACGGCCAGACACAGCCTTTCACATCATTCCTTAGGGCATCTCCAATGGTCTGAATCAGTTAGCTATATATATATGTACACATCAGCATATATCCTATGTGGAGGAAAGAGAGTATGCAAAAAAAAATCGAGCCAGCTCTTCTTTAAGCACTAGTCTATAACGCCAAACGAGGCAGCCTCTATAAATTCTGTGTGTGCATGTAAGCATCAAATAGCTATCCTTATAGATAGTTCTTTAGAATGCTAGCTTTAGTGTGTACTATATAAATGATGTGAAAATCTTATAGTTAGTTGCTAGCTATAACCATTGGAGATGCCCTTAGCTGCTTCCTTTCCCATCCAAGAAGGCAAGAAGTGCTGGCCTGCCTTCTCATAATTGTAGATTGGTCCCAACTCCCACGAGGTCCATACATATGTCGACCAATCCAGCAGCTAATAGTGTTGTTCTGCACTGTCAATTTGTTCCTTAACATGATCATAAACCATTATTTCTAATGCTTAATGTCACCATACATTGCACTTGTTTGATTAGATCCTGTAAACTTCATCCTTTCTGACTCGGTGCGTTAGCGCTAGCTAATGTTTATCATGAACAAAAACTGAGGACATCTGCTTAACAAATACATATCTGTAAGGAGCTTACATGTTTTCCATTGGGTTCATGAACCGTTCTTGCAGTGATGTACAGGCCATCATGCTACATGCCAGAGCCACAGGCCGCGGCATACGCGGCCTACTACCCGCAGATGACAGTGCTGTACCCAGGAATGGATATGGCGCATGACAAGGTCCTGGTGCAGCCAAAAACTGCCGTGTACCTGCAGCCAGCTCCGAACAACGCGGGCACTCCACTGCACATGATGCACTTCCCGCCAGCCAACGGCGGCGGTGGGGCGGCGGAAGTTGGCGCCGGCCGCGAGACCCTGCAGTTGTTCCCGCTGCAGCCCACCTTCGAGCTGCCCGACAAGGCGTGCCGCACCGGGAGCGCCTCTCTGACACCGACGACGCCGTCCGCGTCCGCTTCGTTCTCCGGGGAGTCGGAGAGCCCGAACTGCGAGGCGCTGCCGTTCTACGACTTCTTCGGTGTGCATTCTGGAGGCCGCTGATTACTTGGAAGCTGAAGTGAAGCTGGCATTGCGTGGAGTGGAGATCGATCGCTTGCCGGATTCCTCGACTTTGTCGAACTGTCTGGAATTCCTGAGGGCTAGCTAGCTCTTTAATTCATAGTGATTGAGTAGATGGACCCGTTGTGTTTTGTTATGTTTATTCGTAGGGTTGGTTTACTTAATTAGAAGGAGGTGTACTGTTTCATCAACTTGAAGTGTGTTACTGAAAAAGTTTGTTAAACTGCATTCGAGTTATGCATGTCTCGAACTAGTCTTGCTCTATACAACATTCAACTATTTTTAGAATAAAATTAGTTAGATTTAGGATGTTACATGGAGATCCAACGTCACAGATTATTTTTTTAGAGTGAGCCTTGTATGGGTGAATCTGTTGGATGGAAATCCAACGCCTTAGATCATTTTTTAGGAGGCTTGTATGAGTGAATTCATTGGATGAAGATCCAATACCTCAGATCATTTTTAGGGGGTTTGTATGGGGAGATCTGTTAGATTGAGATCCAACACTGCAAAATCTGACTAAATTTACGTTAAAAAATAGTTGAATATTCTATAGCACTTCTCTTTTTCATATGGATATAGGCGCCCACCGCGGGTGGCGAAGGCGGTCGCAGCGTGAAACTGGAAGATCTATTCACAGGGAATAATGCACCGGTTGCTAGCTATTACTGGTTGCAAATTAGTTAGTCCCTCAGTTTCGTATTCGTCTCCATTGCTTCCACTTTTCGGAGCATTGTTGGGTCAACATTTTCACGTCGCAAAGAAACTGGCGGAATTCCATGCTCAAGCCCATGTTTGCATTGGGCTGGAGCAGCATCGGGGCATGACTGACACAGCTCGGGGCCTCCACGAATCCACGCGGGGAGCATCCCACGTCCGAACATTTTGCAGCCCAGCAAACGTGCAATGCCGCGTTCCACGTCCTACCTCCCACTCCCTCCCCTGCGTCCCTCGGCCCACGCGCTCCAGCCCTCACTGCGCCCAACGTCGGCGCGCGCACGCACGCTACCTCCGCCTCCATCCACCCATCTCCACAGCGCAAACAGGTCGGGAAATGCTGTCGTACCATTATCGACTGGCAACTGCACTGTGTCTGTCCGGGTGACCTGGGCTAGTACGCTTCTCTTTAGAGGGCTGGGCAGACCAGTGCTTAAGGCCCTGCTCGGTTAGGTTGAAAAGCTGTGGCTTATAATTGAAAATATACTGTAGTTGATTGAAATTTTATTGTAATGAAGATGATTTATTTGGCGTAATTAAATTTAAAAAAATTTAAAAATAGAAAAAATATGTTAGCTCATTTCGGACAACGCAAACAAATACGGAAAAAAGAACCGATAAAAAGTTAAAAAACAAAAAAATTAGAAAAAATAAAATTTATAAATAGTAAAAAATAAATCAGAAGCCAGAAATTAGAACTGAAACAAGTGAGACCTAAAGCTCTGGTTCAAAAAGGTACTTCAAGCTCTGACGTAACAATCTATACACGAACAAAGGACACAATGAACAGAACTATTGGGAAAACATGGGCCACGAATTGGTAAAGTTTCAGTCCCATGGACAGTTGGACACTACTGGCAACGAATCCGAACTCCCCCCCTAAAAAAATCTGGCTTGACGGTAGTGCATCACCTTGTAGCTAAGAGCAACTCGAACAGTAGCTCTCAAAATAGGGTCCTTACTTTTTATTTGAGGGCTCTGTTTTTTTGAGTTATACCCCAGCAGGAGCCCTCAAAACAGGACCCTCAAATTCATTCTTAGAGGGGATGATACATAGGACCCACCCTCATCCTCATCCTACTTTTGAGGACCGAGGGGCAAAAAACTCACTCCAGCAGGGCCCCTACTTAAGCTCTCAAAAGTAGAGACTCCCTCCAGATCCCAGAAATGAGGGCTTGAGAGGGAGATTTGAGGGCCACCTACTTTTAAGGGCTCAAGTAGGGGCTCTACTGGAGTGAGTTTTTTGCCCCTCGGATCTCAAAAGTAGGATGAGGGTTCAAGTAGGGGCCCTGCTGGAGTTGCTCTAAGAGCATCTCCAGCAATAGCCCTCAAAACAGGGCCCCTACTTTTTATTTGAGGGCTCTCCCTACTTTTGAGAGCTCTGTTTTTTGAGCTACACTCCAGCAGGAGCCCTCAAAACAGGACCCTCAAATTCATTCTTAGAGGGGATGACACATAGGACCCACCCTCATCCTCATCCTATTTTTGAGGGCTGAGGGGTAAAAAACTCACTCCAGTAGATCCCCTACTTGAGCCCTCAAAAGTAGGGGCTCCCTTCAGACCCCCAGGAATGAGGGCTCGAGGGGGAGATTTGAGGGCCCCCTACTTTTGAGGGTTCAAGTAGGGGCCCTGCTGGAATGAGTTTTTTTGCCTCTCGGCCTTCCAAAGTAGGATGAGGGCTCAAGTAGGGGCTCTGCTGGAGTTGCTCTAACCAAGTTCTCTATAGAGGCGGCGTTTGGTGGCAATTAGCAAAGGGCCTGTTTGGCAACGGCTGCGGCTTATAGCTTTTAGCTGAAATTTTTGAATTTTGGCTGTTTACGGTACAGATTACGGAGAGACAGATACCCACTTACGATTTTGGCTGATACAGATGTTGGTCTTTTAACGTGTAGATCGTTTAACTTGTAAATCTTATTTTGAGAAAATACTCAATTTGGAAGTTAGATACTATAGCAAAAGTTAAAAGTTACCAACTTCGAAGGAAAAGAACAGGCCTAAAGCATTGTGCTTTTTATGGTCCTGTCGGTGTGGCATCCGCATCCACGCAATCACGGCCCTAAGCTACAAGAATAATCTGCTAACGTCAACAGTGCCAAGCGCGACCAAGCCGTTGAATGGTCCGGTCATTCTGTTGTTGGGATAAGTTATTCGAAAAGAGATGGATGGACCGAACTAGTCCACTACTAGTTAGCCAAGGTTCGTACTTATATTTACACTGTTACACTCACTAGTCTTAAACGGTACATTTTAAAGACGGAATTAATTGAAAGATTGTAGTAAAAAATACACTAAATTCAGCTATACCGATCAAAATCACATACAATTATTTTTTATACATAATATCTCTCACAAACAACAATAATTTAAATATTTAATCCATAAGTTACCAGCCAAAAAAACCCCACCCAATTTACGGCTGCGGATAGCTTGACAATGAGCCAGGAAGATTCTGCATTGCACGTCGACTGCAGCGAGTGAAATTGTGTTGCACCATATGTATACCCAAGTTAGCACGAGGCAGGTGTAAGTGGTGAAGGCCAAAATGCAGGTGATGACTTCTACATGGAATTTTTTATGGTATACCCAGATTCTCATGGACCATCCATTTGACGTGATCCAAAGGTTGATATATATTATATTATTAAAGTAAAGGTAAAAGAAGTTACCATGTTTGTTCTCAAGGAATAGAAATTCACTCGTTAATCGGAGGAAAAACAAAAAAGTCTACACCATTGATTGTAGTTGGTCTAGATTAAAAAAAAGTTTATATCTAGTATAATTCAAAAAAGTAACAGAAATTCGGAATAATTAATAAAATAAAATTAGTAATTTGATTTTCATACGAATTTCTAAGTAAAACTAAATAAAAAATTCGAAATAAAAATTAAAAAACAATTGATTTTGTATGTGAATTCCAACAAAAAATGGAATTCAGAATAAAAAAATAAAATAAAATTAGCAACGAATCAATACGTGAACAAAGGACACAATGAACAGAACTACCATAAAGTTTTTAGAGGGCTTCTCTTTAGAGGGCTGGGCAGACCAGTGCTTAAGGCCCGCTCGTTTCGACTTCAGTTTTTAGTTTATTTTTCACTATTTATAAATTTCGTCTTATTCTAAATTTTTTGCTTTTTTAGCTTTTTTTACCGGCACTTTTTTCCGTATTCGTTTGTATTGTCTGTGATGAGCTATCATATTTTGTTTCATTTTTAATTTTTTAAATTTAATTACGCGAATAAATCACCTTCAGTTACAGTAAAATTTTAGCCGCTACAGTGCAATTTTAACTATAAACCACAGCTTTTTAGCCCAACCAAGCGGAGCCTAAAGCTCTGGTTCTTTAAAAAAAAGGTACTTCAAGCTCTGACGTAACAATCTACACATGAACAAAGGACACAATGAACAAAACTATTGGGAAAACATGGGCCACAAATTGGAAAAGTTTCAGTCCCATGGACACTACTGGCAACGAATCCAAACTCCTCCCCTAAAAAAATCTGGATTGACGGGCATTAGTGCATTACCTTGTAGCTAACCAAGTTCTCTATAGAGGCGGCGTTTGGTGGCAATTAGCAAAGCATTGTGCTTTTTATGGTCCTGTCGGTGTGGCATCCGCATTCACGCAATCACGGCCCTAAGCTACAAGAATAATCTGCTAACGTCAACAGTGCCAAGCGCGACCAAGCCGTTGAATGGTCCGGTCATTTTGTTGTAGGGATAAGTTATTCGAAGAGAGATGGATGGACCGAACTAGTCCACTACTAGTTAACCAAGGTTCGAAGGTGCTTTTTTTTTACTTAACCAAGGTTCGAAGGTGCTAAAATTCGGAATAAAGAATAAAATAAAATTAGCAATTTGATTTCCATACAGATTCCTAAGTAAAATTAAATAAAAATTCGTAATAAAAATAAAAACAATTGAATTTGTATGTGAATTCCAACAAAAAAAAATGAAATTCAGAATAAAAAATAAAATAAAATTAGCAACGAATCAATACGTGAACAAAGATCTGGACTTTCTACCTGGACTTTCTACCTGGCACAAGACGTCTTCATGGGCACCCACGGTGATGTGTCCAAAGCAACTTGGTGGTTAGACGTAGGACACAATGAACAGAACTACGAATCTGGATCTTTCTACCTGGCAAAACGCTACCCCGTGTTGTCATCTCTCGGTGGTTGTATGCCGTACTAAATCAAAGAACTTAGAGCAACCCTTTTATACTGAAACCATCTTTGAACATCAAACCATCAAGCACTTGAAAAACATCACAAATATTACAAAAGCACAATTTAAAATATTCATTCATCATCTCGTGGACGCCGCTCTAAGTGCGCATATGATCCTCTCGAGAAGGTGAACCTACTAGGGGCGGGGTGCATCGCGAAGATCGTCTGCGAGGGGTGTGGCCGAGGCGGCGGTGGGTACAACTCCTCGGACGATTCACGGCTGGTCATAAAGCATAGAGCTCACCCAATCGGAGGTGGTGCCTACGCCCCGCTAGATGGTACAACTGAATTAGACAATGGAAAGTACGAGAATTGTTCATAATGAAATACACATGTTTAGTGCATACCGGGTATGTGGTGGTGAAATGAGTATGTCGACGGAAGTCCCCATGTACTCGTGCGATGTCATGCCTTGATAGGTCGGCACAACCCACCTATCCCGGTCATATAGGTTGGTGCACGTTGTCCCGGGATACGAGGGCATCGCTCCCCTCTGGTTGGTCCGGCGAGTCGGCGCTATGACAGTATCCCGGAGTGGGCGTCGTCTGGAGCGCGCGATCGCGCCGTCCGTCGCCCTCGTGATGCCGATGACACTCCGTTGGTGCGCGATCGACTGATGACGCCCTCCGTAGCTGCGCGGCTATCCTCGCAATTGTTGCAGTCGAACATGCGCATACATAAATGGTAAATGAGTGCATGAACAAAGTAGCGCATCGTCAACCGCCGGTCAGCGCTGGAGGCCGAGCGATCAGAGCTTTGCCGACTTCTGACGCCCCTCCGTTCGCGGCGGCGTCACTCCGTGATGACGCCGCCGTAGCGGCCGCGCTATCCTCGCCGCAATTGCTGCAAGACGAACATGGTTAGACATAAATGGTAAATGAGTGCACACACAAATAGTTGCCAATTGTCGAACCGCCGCCGGCGTGGAGGCCGAGGATGGCCGTGGCCGATCCCGTGTCGGTATCCTGTCGCAATTGCTGCAAACGAACATGTGGTTAGACATAAATGGTAAATGAGTGCACACACAAATAGTTGCCAATTGTCCGAGGATGGCCGTCTTGAAAGGCGGAGGAGGTGGTGGTCCGTGGCCACGTCCGCCACCGCGTGTGCAACAACGTCATCTCGGTGGCGACCACAACTCAAGAACCCTTACAAAAATATAACTTACCCACCGAGATTGGTATTTGACTTCCTATGTCGTATAGCCTCATTAGCCTCGATGTCGATCGATGTAGCGGTCCATGCAGTGAAACAAAAGTCGGTTCAAATGTAACTGCATTGCGTAATGACACGATAATGAACCGTGCCGCTAGATGACGGTGCGGACCTTCTGTATAGCCGGGAAAATGAAGTGGAGGCGTAGGGGCTCCGTACAAGCGTGCCGGTCAAGGTATGCCACATGCGGCGCGGGTCGTCGGGTCAAATGCGGCGTGTCTCATCCCCAGCGTGCATACACCGCTGAAAAAAAAACAGGATACCCGCCCACACACTTCACAACGCACGTGTTCGCTTTGACTTGTGGACCCGAGCACGTCCGGCTTATGTTGACGGCATGTCTAGCAATAGCTCGCTGGACGACTCTTATTACGGAAGCTTGCCCGGGAAGAGTGCGCCTCGCTGAACCCCATTCTCCCTCCTCCCGTGGCGTAACTAGGGTGCCGCCGTGATGTCGTCGATGCGGGCGACACATATGCACCGTCCGTCGTAACAACACGACCTACCACCCTCCAGATTGCACCTTCGCCATCCTCGTCCTCTCCAGGCTATGCAGTGTCAACCTCCTCATCCTCCTCGCTGTCCTCTTCTTCCACCCGGTCCCCAAGATACTCATGACAGATCAATACGGCGGCCCACCACCGTCGTGCACACCTTCGTTGCGCTGAAATTCTGCGCACGCCTCGCCGTCTTCATCACCCACTTCCTCGCCCACATGTTCTCCCGAAGGGTCTTCATGACCGCGGCCACTTCATCTCCACCAGCGGCATCCGAACCAACCATGGCCGATGATTACGCCTCTCCACGAACTCGACATACACCATTGGCCTCCCATATATGGCAGCATCGTGGTTGCGCACGACCTCCATGTAGTTCGCCCATGAGGCGTCATTGGTCACCTTCGAAGTTGCCATATGCTCGCTTTCATCATCCACCATTGTGGCATAGGCGCCTCGATCCGTAACTTCTTCCTTGCGGTCTCTCGATCGAACGCCGAACGGACACACCTCCGTAGCTCGGACAAGCTCATGGCGCTCGGGCACGGTGCCGGATCACGGTCGCTTCGCAATTTGACAGTCCGCCCCATACGCCCATCACGTGCGAGACCACTCCCATAAACACCATCAATTGTTCAATGCCACCATTGCGTACCTAACATAAGTGCATAATCAACCATTTTAGTACACAAAGATGTAACAATCGTACCATCTAATTAACAGTTTCGATTAGTATATGTTTTGTATTTCTAAATCTACGATGTATTTGTAACTATTTTACTTTCAAATTGTACCATACATCAAATTAAATATTCATATCATTTTTATTTCCATACTACGGTAATTCACTAAGCACACTAATTATACAAATTATCTCTAATCTACAAATTTACCACCTACAAATGCTCCAACATAAATATTTACTTTTTCAACACATACACATTATTTACACTACAATCTTTTCTAACTTTTACTTAATATAGTCTTTTCTAAATTTTTAATTTTAATCTACCAAATTTATTTCTAATTTATTTTAATCCTAGTACTATTGTTATCACCTACAATTGCTCTAACATAAATATGTGTTTTCTCAACGTCTACACAATACAACTTCATATTTTCCACCTAATGAAACTACTTTGCGATGCGTATGTTCACAAAAATGCAACCCTATATACACTACAATATACACTACAATACATCATGCTAAACATATGCAAGATTTCCTATACATACATAGCGTATAAAATATTGACATAAAATACTTGATAATACAAGATGGTTTCGTTAATTAAGGCCTAATGACATACATTAAATTATAGTTGCATGGGCACAAAATTTACCTCTTGTTGATGCTCACGAGACGATCTACAACTTTTGTACTTGCCAAACCACGATTCCAAACGAAAACAACTCAACTCTTAGGCTTTGCTCCTCACTTTTCTTCACCAAAAACTAACTACATTACAATACGTAACTTTAACATAAATTCCGACATTATCTACACTACAATAAAGCATGCATCATATGTGGATTTTTACCTACACATACACACTGTATGACACATTGGCTTATAATACATATGTTCACATAAAGATTACCTACAAATACATAACGTACCAAATATTGACATGGCGTATCACACATTCACATAAAATAACATTACCAAACGATAATTTGTGCTAATCAACTAATTATGGACTAATCACATACATAAAAATTTAGTTTCGCAGGCACAAGACTTACCTCTTCTTGAAGCTCACGACACGATCTACAACTTTTATACTTGTAAAATCCGCTGATTCCAAACATAAACTACTCAAATCTCCGTGTTTTCACTCCTCTCTTCCCTTCACTTTCTCCTCGCTCTATCTTCACTTCACTGCAAATGAGCGTTCGCCTTCGACAACAGTTTTCTCCCTCCCTTGCGGCTGTGGTTTGGGTTTTAAGTGTGCATTCAGCACTCATGGAGAGGCCGTTCGCCCTAAAGACACGTGTGCGAGCGGACAGAGAAAGCGATGCACTGCTGGGGTTTCGGACGGACGGGACGTGGCGAGATTCCCGCGGTCGGCAAATATTCGCGCTTGCTGGGGACGGAAGTCGCGTCGGTCGGAAACGAATCGCGCGTCGGCAAAGCGAACGCGCTGCGCGCAGGCGATCGCGCGATCGGGCGGGCGTGGCGCGCTGCGCGCGCTGGAAACGGACGCTGGTGGCGGCGCGCGCGCGGTCGGCGACGGTCGTGCGATCCGTACCGCACGTCTAGATTGCAGCTGCAATTTGATTTTTATGGGGGCCTATCGGTGATGGGCATTAGTGCATTACCTTGTAGCTCACCAAGTTCTCTATGGAGGCGGCGTTTGGTGGCATTTAGCAAAGCATTGTGCATTTCATGGCCCTGTCGGTGTGGCGGCATCCGCATTCACAATCACGGCCTTAAGAGCAAGGCTAATAATACAGCCATCAGCTGACTGTATGAACACTTACAGCCCACTTATCAGCTCATTCATATAGTAATTTACAGCCAGCTGAAGGCTATATGACCCACCCCTTTCTCTCACAAAGTTTCTTGGTTCTTGTGCTTCAGCTGGCTGTAAACTTACAACCCACCTCTTTTCTCTCTCCTCCTCTCCTTCTCCACCTCAGGTCCTCAGCATATAGCCTACTAACAACCTCTTATTATACTTACTCTAAGCTACAAGCTTAATCTGCTGACGTCAACAATGCCAAGCGCGACCAAGCCGTCGAATGGTCCGGTCATTTTGTTGTTGGGATAAGTTATTCGAAAAGAGATGGATGGACCGAACTAGTCCACTGCTAGTGAGCCAACAAATTTACGGCTGCGGATAGCTTGACAATGAGCCAGGAAGATTCTGCACTGCACATAGACTGCAGGGAGTGAAATTGTGATTGCACCATGTATAACCCAAGTTAGCACGAGGCAGGTGTAAGTGGTGAAGGCCCAAATGCAGGTGATGATTTCTACATGGAGTTTTTTTTTATGGTACATCCAGTTTTTTATGGACCATCCGTTTGACACGATCCAAGGGTTGATATTTATATTACGTCATAGGAGGTAATAGGCCATCTATTATTATTATTATTATTATTATTATTATTATTATTATTATTATTATTATTATTATTATTATTATTATTATTATTATTATTATTATTATTATTATTATTATTATTATTATTCAAAGGCTACTATGGTCAATTACCGCATGGCAAATAGGGAAATAGATAGTATTACGATACAAACCACTAAAAGCATGGCTGTCAAAAGGTATGTAACTAACGACAATATTCTCGCTTGCTATATTTTGTTTATTTCAACATCTCGTCCTACATACTTGCCTAATTCTTACTAGGCATTTTATATTTTGTTAGACCATATTGTGGTTGTGCAATGAGTGATGATGAATAATTGATATTTGGCTTTCATTAAAATTTGCGTTTGTGAAAGTTTTGGTCGACGCGCTCTTGTTGCTGGAGTTTTCGGGATAGCAAGTTTGGTTATTAGGCGTCGATCATGGCAGAACGACTACGGTTGGTGATTGCCAGGCTTTGACCACGGTACTTCAATCGCGGCATTTCGATCACGGCAGAACGACCACGGCAGGTAATCGTAGGTTTCGACCTCAAACAGTGAACTGGTTGTAAGCAACAGTGAACCGGTCTTAGATATAGTGAACCAGTCGGTGGTCATAAGCTTGTCTGCTACAATATTGGTCGATGGTCGTAGTTACAGTGCTTTCGATGGTCGTAGTTACAATGCTTTATCATGGGCATAGCTACAATACATGGTCGTTGATCAGTAATCATAGACTTTGCTAGTCAGTAGTTGAAGACTTTATGGTCGGTAGTCGTAGACTTCGTAGTCTTTTCTCATAGTCGTAGACTTCGCAGTATTTTGTTATAATTGTAGACTTCGCGATCTGTTGTCTCAGACTTTGTTGGTTGATAGCCTTAGACTTTGTGATCGGTTGTCTTAGACTTTGCGATCGGTTGCCGTAAGCTTCACAATCGGTACTTGTAGGCTTCAAGTACTTCAATTCTTGTGATCTTCGAGTACCTCAAGTACTCATGTCTGATAGGCCAGGTCTGACCGGCTTGTGCATGGCGGTCAGACTGGTCTTACTGAATGGTCGTTGCTACAATACCCTATTGGTACTTGGTAGTCTATGCGATACTTGTGATTTCCAAGTGTTCTGAGCGGAGCGATAGGAATTTCGAGTGCTTGTGTTTTCGAGTACTTGATGAGCTAGCAATCGGTCTGTGCATAGCGGTCGTAACTAGTCGTGATGGGTGGTCTAAAGCTGATTTCTTGAAAGCAATAGAATTTGTGGTCATGGCTAATTTGGTTAGTATTGATGGATGGTTAAAGGTGTTGTTTGAATGTGTGGACTGATGACAATTAATTTGGGAATACCTTGTGTCGAGAAAAATATTCTTTGGTCTTTATATGTGTAGATTGGCGTGGAGACGGTCATGGTTGGTGACGAGGAGGATCGGGACTAGGATGGGGAGATCTAAGGTTCAGATAGTCGAAGATGTCACGCGAGGTGGTCAAGCTCATGCGGGGACACATGGAGATCAAAGGTGCTGATGCTTGGAGAAACTACGGGAGGTGCGGCCCTAGAGGCTTCGTCACGTGATGAGTTATGAGTTATGGAAGGGTCCATAATAGGGAATGCGTAGAGATTAAGTAAAATCTATGTTTGAAAGGGTTTCGTGTCCCTTATGATTTCTGATTTTTGGTTTAATTTTTAAAATTTTGTCTGTTCGCAAAAGAAAGTACGAAGAGAGATATTTGCATATGATTTCAGCTGATATAGATGAATTCGGAACAGTGTATACTACAATCAACTTATAGACTCTGGTTTAAAAAGATACTCCATTTAAAAATTAGTTTATTTAGAAAACTAATTTATAAACATAAAAGAATCCAGCCGTTTGTCGTCACATGTTTGTCGTCGGTTCGGAGGTCATCTCCGACAACCAAAACAAAAAGGCTTCTTCGATGGGGGTGATGGATCTGTCACGTGGTTAGACGGGCATGCAGACTGCAGAGCTTTTGGCGACGGCGATGGAAACCTAACCATTCGTATTTGCTTCTCCTGACACGCACGTTAAGGGTACTAAACTAAACCAAAGCCAAAAGATTTCACTTTCCCATCTGAAAGTGTAAGATGGGCCATTGCCGGTTTGCTGTTCAGCATCTGCTTCTGGCTATGGCACCGAAGTCGTGGCTGTTTCAGATTGGCCTGTGGATCAGGAGGCAGAAAAATTGGAATTTGTTTCTACAGAGGAAATACATTTGTTTGTCTTTCGAGTGCCATGAGAGTGTACCATCTCTGAGGAAACCGTGTGCCAATACCGGCATCTGTGCAGTCACAGTCGTCTAAGAGTGTGTTTGGTTGCTGGGGTGAAGTGGGATGGGATAGGATGAGGATGGGATGAGATGATTCCCAATGGAACACGTGGGATCTAAAAAGAATATTCTCTAAATTTGTGCTCATCCCAGACCATTCCATCCCACCCCATCCTCAAACCAAACACATGGATAGAGTCAAAGGAACTATCTCATTTCATCCTACCTCATCTCAGCAACCAAACACACCCTAAGTTGTCGTGTGTGCTGTAACTTGTGACTAGCTGACTGAACTGATCTGCAACAAGTGTTGTTTCTAGTTTCTACGAGGAATTATACACCTTAATTGAAGTAAGTATATGCTTCTCCAAGAGAAATATAGCAAAATAGACGTCAGTGTAATTCACATGAAACCATTAGCGACGTGCATGTGCTCTAGCGCAACCATTTCCTTTCTTTCATTTCTTTGTGCTAAGTTACAAAAAAAGATCTTCGCTAAGAAACCAAAACATAAACAGGACCACAGTGTTCCACATGAATCACTAGAAGATCCACAGAGGGGGGGACAAGTGGCAAGGCGGCCATCTGCGTGATGAAAAAATTGTCGACGGGCAGAAAGTAGATATAGTGGTTTTTTTGACTGTTTTTTATGGTTGCGCTTTATGATTTTTAACTCTAACATAAGTGTTTGCGTAAACGAACTGAATACTAATAAGTCGTTTTAAAATGGCTATCCTAATAAACCGCTTCTAAATGGCAACGGAGAAGCTATTCCGTTTATTTGTTTGAGAGAAGCTATAAACCAAAAAGAACTCGGCCGAGGTATTCCTCTGTACAGAGGTTGATGGATTTTTTTTTTAAAAAAAACATCAGATATGCCTTCAGATCACCATAATTTCTGGAGTTTTTGCAAGCTATAGCGCCCCTCAATCATGTTAATAAAATAAGGACTAATCATATCCTGAACTTGTACACAAGATATAAAGTAGCTCTAGGATACTAAACTTTTGTAACATTTGTTTTAGGACACTAAGTATTTATGACTTTGTTGCAACATGTTAAAGTGGTGATCATTTGGGCTTTTTATTTTGTGGCTTATGGCTGAAAAGCACTGTAGCTAACTGAAAAACACTGTAGTTGACAGAGGCTTATTTAGCATAATTAAATTTAAAAAATATAAAAAATATGTTATCTCATTACGTATAATACAAACAAATACGGGGAAAAAGAACCGGCAAAAAAGCACAACAAAAAGCCAAAAGTTCAGAAAAAGATGAAATTTATAAATAGTGAAAAATAAACCGAAAGCTAAAAGCTGAAGCCAAAACGATCACCACCTAAACTTTCTACACTCTGTCTAGGACTAGAATTAGAATTTCCTTGCAGCGAAGAAACCGACTGAGTTATAGCCAGGAGTTGTGAAACCACTGCACCATCACAACCTAGGCACAGTGGCACACACGACAGATCCATAGCTTCTCTCTACCGACAAAGCAAAAGCACAACACCAAGACCCAACAGGACCAGCAGCCTCGCCCGTGCTAGCTAGCCTCCGGATCGGCAGCTTCGTGATTCCTGTAGCGATTACATTCTGGACCCTCTGTGTATTTCTAGATCAATAGCTAACTCATATAGTGTAACAATGACGAATATCACACACACACACACACACACACACACACACATATATATATATATATATATATATATATATATATATATATATATGCATAAATATAATTAGTAATAAAGCGTAAACGAGCCAAATGACTAAAGTCTTACATCATAGACCGGGAGGCCAAATATAAATGAAGTCTTACAGTAAAAAAGACATATAGCAGAGAAGATCCTTAGGATATGCCCATAGCAATTGACTGGGATACACGACTTAGTATTCAACGTCTACTTCAACCTTCAATGGGTGGTGATAGATGTTCACCGATAGATCATTCTTTCAGCACCTAATTCATATAGTTGAGCAACAATGAATACAAAAGTACTCAGTAAGTCATTATATTAGAACACAAGTGTGTATCTACATGAAAGGTTTAACAAAGAGAATGTCTTAGATTTCTTTTAGCATAGTCGGTTGTCAAATATCACACTATAGCTAGTTTTCAAACCTATAACTTAGCCTTTTCAACTTAAAATCAAAGTGTCCAGTTTAATTAAGTTTATGAGAGCGAACTATCTTCACAATTGCCCACCATATCCATTCATAAGCACCATTCCATATCTACTTCTATACTAAAATATCATATCCATTCTGTAGAATCGTATGGCGCAATTAGAAGGGAGGGGGATGAAAGAGTGCCTCTGCTTTTCCAAATTTCTACGTTGTCGACAACGAATACGACTGCTTGAACAAACACTCATTGCAACGTTTCGCTCGCAGTCGTATGCCTTATCCAAACAACAATCACTAGAAATCACGAATCAGATTGATTCAAGATTTTCTTTATTGCTAAATTTTTGTGGAGTTACAAAGTGCTCTCACAAGCACCCTTAAAAACCCTAGCACACAAAACACCTTGCCAAAAGCTTCTCATCAAACCCATAGCCAATTTCTGCTTTTATCTGCTAGTGTTCTAAACCGTGTTCGACTCAAACACGAACTTAGAATCTTATCTCTTCCTCAATTCAAGGGACCCAAAACCCTTTCTAATACAGATTTTAATCAAACTCTATCTCTTCCAAGTTATGGACTCCACTCACAACTTCTAACTCAACATGCGACGAAGTCTCTAGGATCGCACCTCCCATAGCTCTGTCTTGCATCACTATCATTGATCTTCATGTGCTCCAGCATTAGCTTAACCACCTCGCGTGATATTCTAGACTGTTTGGACCTTATATCTCCCTACCCTAGTCTTGGTCCTCCTTATCATAGACCGTGATCATCTCCATGCTCACCTGTACATGCAAAGACCAAAAAAATGTTTTCCCTGCATAAGTTCTTCACAACTTGACCGTCATCAGCACACACACTCAAAACACACCTTAAGCCATCCAAAGCCATCAACTAGGTCAACCACGACCATCCACCTCATCGCTATCCAGAAATCACTCTCAGACTATTGATTACGACCGCTAAACGATTGCTTTCCAAAACTCAGCCTCAAACAACACATTATGACCGCTAGCACAATGAGTACTCGAAAACCATAAGTACTCAGGAATTACCATCGCTCCACTCAAAATACTCAGGAATAACATCATCGCTACCGACCAGGAAACCAACAAGTACCGACAACCGAGTACCGATCATATATCATAAGTCTCAGACAACCAATCGTAACACCCACGACTACCGATCACCGACCATCAAGCACCAAGCCCTTCCAACTACCGAGTACCATGACCACCTGATCACCATGCACTAGCCAGTCCTCCCACTGGTCTAACACGAATACTCGAGGTACTCAAAGATCACAAGAAATAAAGCACTTGTACCGACAATGAAGTATCCGAGTACCGACCGTGAAGCCTATGGCAACCGATCGTAAAGCCTTCAACCCCAATCATGTGGTCTATGACAACCGACTGGTCAATTGAAGACAATGATAGCAGACAACAAAGTCTATGAGTATCGTTCCCAAAATCTAAGACCACCGACCAGAAAGATCTACGACTTCCGATCAGTAAAATCTACGACCATCAGAAAGTACTATAGCTTTTACGACCATGAATAAATACCTATAGCAGATGATCGTATGACCTCTGACCGGTTCCCTGTAGCTTACGACTGGTTTCTGTGTTCGAAGTCGTACGTAGTCAAAATGCTATGGTCAAAGTCGTACGTAGTTGAAATGCTGTGGTTGAAGTCATAAGTAGTCAAAATGTCGTAGTCAAACTAACATGGTCGTGGTCGAATGTGATTAAGACTAGACGTGGTCGAAATCGAACGTGGTCAGAATGCCATAGTCGAGTTGCCGTGGTCGAAGCCGTACATGGTCTGAGCTGGACATGGTCAAAGTCTGTCTTGGTTAGAATGCCATAGTCGAGTTGCCATGGTCAAAGTCTGTCGTGGTCGAAGTTGGATGTGGTCGTAAAGCCATGCTCTAATCATTGATTACTCCGCTCGAAAGCCGTCCAATCTTCCAGTGGTACTCGAACGCTGTTCAATCCTCCTTGGCCGCTCGAAAGTCGTTCGATGCACCGATGTCAGTCGAACTCCATTCGATCCAGCTTTGCTACTCGAAAGTCATCCGATGCCGCTTAGACCTGATCGGACTAACCTAAAACCACTTAGAGCTGATCAAAAACCACTCGGAGCAACTGAAACCACTCAGAGACAACCAAAACCACCCGGAGCAAACTGAAACCACTCGGAACCAACTGAAACTACTCAAATTCAAAACTTATGACTGCGATCGACCGAAACTTTCGTAAACGCATATTCCAAAGTAATCCAAATGTCAATTATTCATCATCACATTAATCACGACCATCCACATGGCCTAACACATTCCATAAACACTATTCTATATCTATTTTCATATCAAGATACCATATTCATTCTGTGAGCACTATTTCATATCCTTTATTTTATGAAAACTAACCAAGCATGGAATTTCTATAGTTTGCCCATAACTGAGGGTACGTCTATTTGAATAGTTTATAACACTTTGCAAATTATATAAATTTACACATAAGATATAATTAACTCATAATATCGACTATTATATGCTTCCGTAGGCATGCGACTGAGAAAATCATAACAAGACTTTTACAATGCTTAGTTCCAAGGCTTTCTTTCACTCCGGAGGTGAGACTCCTCAACACTGGGACAGTGATCATTACGGGTCACCCCTAGAATGAAACCATTACAGGCAACATTTTCAATGAGGGACCGCCGTTGTTAAGGAGTCTATGGCCCTTCACTTTTAAAGAAATCAACTTAGGGGAAGTGACTGTTACGGGTCACTCCCCGAATAATCACAATAGAAATCCAGAAATCCTCCTATCAATCTAATCCGTGGGAGTCACAACGAAACTAAGCAAATTAGTTGGCTAGATCAATCCTATACTTGACTTATGGCTATATGATTAGGGTGTAGAAAGGAGCGGCACATGATTCAGTCATTAATCGACTCAGGCGAGACAACCAACAAACCCATATCTCGTGTGTTATAGCATTGGTCTCATCCCAACCACTTGCCCAAGTCTCCACCAATTTATAAAATATTTTTCTATTTCCAATGGTCCATGTTACAATTTCCATTGCTACACAATGTCTCAAGTATGTGTTGGTAATGTTTGTGTTGTATTCCAATTTATCACTAATACATTTCTAAGCACACCCATTGTTTATTAAAGTTTAGCCAAGATGAAATATTATTATAATAAGTATCCTAGGGTGACATCGTAAAGATAATATTAACAACTAAGGAATGGGATAATATACATCAACGGTATGGTATAACTAAGCATCAACTATATAACCTTTAATTGAATAATAATAAGCATGCAATTTATAATTTAAAATAAATTAATTGCATTTGAAAACTAGATTCAACATGATCAATCATAAGGACTTGCTTTGGTAAACAGTGGATAGTGTAGGATCTTACTTGTCAGCGATGGAAGCGTGAAGAGAAAATGAAGAGGAGGTGAAGGCTAGGTTTTAATGCGCTTAGGGTGGCTTAAATAGAGGGGAGGAAGGAGAGAGAGAGAGAGAGAACGAGAGAGCGGTGCCAACGGCTTGCCCTCAGGTGCAAGAAAATGAGAGAGAGAGAAGAAGCATGCAAATAGGGAGAGAGAGAGAGTGGCGATGGGATGAGGTCACGGTGGTGTGGCACTCGAGATGGCAGGGTGACATGGCTTCTAGCACAAGTGGTGCATGTGTTCAGCATGCAGGTGAGTGAGATAGAGAGTTTGGGAGAGAGGAGAAGAGTGGGGAAAAAGCACAGTGCCTCACATTGATAGATGGGAGCGAGACCCACATGGTAGCGGCGGCGAGAGAGGAAGAGAGAGAGAGAAAGAGGGGAGAGCTGGACTATGGTGCATGTGGGCTATGGTAGGAGAAGGAAAGGGGGGCGTGTGTGGGTTGGTTCGAGTGCACAACCTGCAAGCAAGGGAAAGAGAACGGGCAAGCAGCGTGGGCAGGCTGAGCTACGAAAAAGAAAGAGAGAGGAATGGAAAGTGGGGCGGCATGGGTTGGCACAGGCCGACTAGGCCATGGGGAAGGGAGAAGAAAGCGGGCCGTCGGGGAAGAAAAGAAGGAACAGGCGAGGCCGATAGTTGGGTTTTGGCCTGAAGTGAAGGAGGGACAATAAAAGGTTTTGAACTTTATTTGAGTTTTAAATTTTGATTTAAATTTGGATTTGAACTTCTGGGGGTGTTACACATAGGGATTTTAGATGATTTTGATTAGCACTCAAGCAAATTTTAGAAATTCACCAATTTGATTTTAGAGCCAAATAATTTATTTTAAATTTTAGATTTGAAGCAAGGCTTTAGGGGGATTTTTGAAAATGCACCAAATTTTTTGAAACTCATGAAAATCATGCAAGTTTTTTATTTTGACACAAATTTGGGCTGTTACAATCCCCTAGATGTTTTCACATAGTGCGGTGGTGCTTTGCCCCGCTGCGCCCAAACATCATCGGAGGTCGAAAATGTTGTGGAGAGAGATTGGTGAGGTAGAGCTATGGATCTAAGGTGAGTTTATAGGGGGATTTGGGAGGGATGGGGAGCTTGTCAGCATAGAATGGGACGGTGACTGGCTAGCAGCAGCGCAGAAGTGTACGCTTGTGCAAGAGAGAGGGGGCTGGTTGGCGCGGTTGAGGCGCAGCTGGCATCGACAGGATCAGTAGTGTGGCGGTCCGCTGCAGGCCTTTGTGCCACGTGGGAATCTCACCGCCATAGGCCTCTGCGCCGCGTGGTCCGGCGACTCCTGTTGCGCCTAGGATGAGGTGGGGTGCGACGGTGTCGGCCGCATCACGGTGTTGCACCTACCTGGACATGGTCTCACAGGCCCGTCCTATCCTCCTTCGCCGGCCTTGCACGACTGGAAGAAGGAGGGAGAAGGATGGCGGGGGCAAATAAGACAATTTGAACGCTTTATGTCTCCTACTAGACAGATAATAGTATTATAATGTATCCGGTGTCCTACAGCAAGGAACCACAAAATTGTAGTGTGTTTTAGCAAAAGCACAATTTTTTAGTGTTTAAGAGCAAATGACAGATAAATTTAGTGTCCTATAGCCAATCTATATAAATAAAAACAATAGGTGAGATCCAAGTCACCTTATTCGTTTTGAGGGCAAAAAAATCCTACAATAATCCTAAAAAGAAAAAACCCTGGAAATTCTTACATTGATCGAGAAAAAAGAGAAGCATCTTCACCACTTATTTTGGTGAGGCCAGATTATAATAGTGTAGATTAATCATATATCTATATTAGAGTTGTATAGTAAATACAATTGTATTTTAATTATAGGCATTAGGGTTGTATATCAAAGACAACTGTATCACAATATCTAGCCACACAATTGTGGCGGTAAATCCGCTAGCTTTGCCAATATTTTGGCGTCATTCATGCGCTGATATATTCCGCTGGTTTTCTTAGTGATGATAATCGCAAAAATTGAATTGGCGACGCAGATCAGGTAGGTGTATGTGTGTAAACCAAGAATGATTTTGTTGCGAAAAACTATGAATGCTAAGGATTATTTATGTGCAGTCTTTCCGTTCACTAAAATATCAGAATGCCTGATACGATAATCCTCTCAAAGAAGATACAATTGAAATCCTAATGTGAACTAAGCCCAGTCTTTGCTAGAGAAAAAGAAGAAAGGCGATGATAGATGACCAGAGCCTAAAGGAGGGGTATCACAATCTTATCAGATCTAAGGGATGTTGTTATAGTACACAAAATTATTGCAGCTTAACAAGTACCAGAAGCAGCACCTCCTCCGCGGCCACACCCACGCTCGCAAAGACCACCATCGCGAACACAACAGCAAAAGCTGGAGCATGATCGCAAGGAGACCTGCTGGCGAATGGCCATTCGTTTCCAGTTTGGAGCTACGTGCATTCGGTGTCAGCCCTTTTCTGCAAAATCGTGTGGCATCTTAACTCTTCTCTGTTGCTTTCAAGTGGCATCATCAGGAATTTTTTATACGGATAATCTATTTTTATTCGAAATTACAAAAATATACTCGCGGGAAATTTTTTTACAAAAATATGCTCCAGTCGCCCAATGGTTGAGCGACTGGAGCCTTTCGCACAACCCAACAGCGATAACTGGAAAATCTCCCAATCATTGGGCGATTAATTGCAGTCGCCCCACCGTTGGGCGACTTTCCTCCAATCGCCCTCCCATTGGGCGACTTTCATGCAGTCGCCTAATGGTTGGGCGACTGCATTCAGATCTTCGCCAAAAATAGTGAAAAATGGTGGAGCTGTTCTTCATACATTCAAAAGTCTCCAGAAAACAATTTGAGCAATTTCGGCCACGGGATCAAAAGTTATAGTAGTTTCAATCGAGGCCGAAACAAATTTGAGTCCGTTTCCGACACGCCTTCAGTAAAACGGGCATAACTTTTGCATACGGTGTCCGTTTTCAACGTTCTTGTACTCGTTGGAAAGCTAACGACAAGCCCGATCCAAAAAATGACCAGCTTGTGCCCGTCGCCTTCCAAGATCCCGAGAATCGGTCATCTTTGGACCTAAACCTGCGTCGCAAGTTTTTGGTTTCTGTTTTTGCCCTTTTTCTTAGTCTTCCTTTCGGAATTTGGATTTTGCTTCAACTGAAAAGTTGTAGATTCTGTCGAAACCTTTCAAATGAGTATATATAAGCTATATAAAACTTAGCTATTTTATCTTTTCAGATTAGTTATTTATATTGCATCGGTATATAAAACTTGTGATAGGGAGTATTACAGACGGTTTGTATGTAGAACAGTTTGTGATAATCTGACCATTGGGCCCGTCGATGTCCTCAACCCAATCCTAGCCCAGAGACATGAATTCTCAGTAACATCAAAATATCATTTGCCATCGTATGTACCGATCGTTCTATGGTCAATCGTTCTTAAAAAAATTTCGAAATTTTTTTACACACCTAAAATATATAATGAACATAAACGGGCTTGTCGTTAGCTTTCCAACGAGTACAAGAACGTCAAAAACGGACACCGTATGCAAAAGTTATGCCCGTTTTACTGAAGGTGTGTCGGAAACGGACTCAAATTCGTTTCGGCCACGATTGAAACTGCTATAACTTTTGATCCCGTGGCCGAAATTGCTCAAATTGTTTTCCGGAGACTTTTGGATGTATGAAGAATAGCTCCACCAATTTTCACTATTTTTGACGAAGATCTGAATGCAATTGCCCAACCATTGGGCGACCGCATGAAAGTCGCCCAATGGGAGAGCGACTGGAGGAAAGTCACCCAACGGTGGGGCGACTGCAATTAATCACCCAACGGTGGGAGATTTTTCAGTTGTCGCTGTTGGGTTGGGCGAAAGGCTCCAGTCGCCTCGCCTAACCATTGGGCGACTGGAGCATATTTTTGTAAAAAAATTTCCCGCGGGTATATTTCTGTAATTTTGAATAAAAAATGGATTATCCGTACAAAAAAATCGCATCATCAGGCTCTGCTAGAGAGAAGAGGACTACTGCACAATAGCGATGGATCCTGTAATGATTCCGGGCAGCCGGGCAGCTTGCATTTGGAAAAATGCAAAAACCTCGGATGGCCAAAATACAAAAATGGTTAATATGATTTGCCCATGGGTAGAGGATGACCAAGATGACTCTAGATGTATTCCCACATGTAAAAGAAAGCAAGATCAACAAAGAAAGCAAGCCAAAAATCTCGGATCACGAAATAACTTGGTGAGGCTGTTAGATCGAGGAGACCGACTAGAGAGGGGTGAATAAGTGGTCTAAAAAATTTCTTCTCTAATTTCGATTTCTATTTGGCTTAACCAAACAAATAACGCGGAAGCTTAACATAAAAGGGTTTAGTACAAATAACGCCTAAAACAACCAGATTCACCTAAGTGCACCAACAAGATAAACCTATGTCAAGATTTGCAATCCTAAGGATAAAAAGCAATGAATTTAATTCTACGAAAGTAAATTGCTTGAATGTAAATTGAGCACAAGAAAACAAACTACAATTGACACGATTGCTTTTTAACGTGGTGTTCGGAGACTTATCGGTCTCCCCTAATCCACATTGAGGTTAGCCCAAACGAGTCGGACCGGCTCCACGAATTAAGCCGAAACACCTCAATCCACTAGTGGTAGCTCTTTTCCGCTCTGAGTATGTGAACTCCAACCTTCACAATTTTGCCAGGTCTTCTCACAACCTTCTTTGAGAAGATCACCGTGCACGATGCCTCCAACGCCGTCTAAGATTCGGCAAACTCCAAGAGTAATAAGTCAACCCCCTCGCTTGACTCTTACCACGTGCAATAAATGCACAAGCTTGAGTGGATACACAATCCACCTCCAGATGCACACACATGCAATCTAGAATCTTCCTTCTTGCTCATAAGGTACAACACATGCACAATTGAGAAGAGGACCTCACACTAGCTCAAGAGAGTGAAATAGAGTGCCAAAAGTTATCATCCAACCGGCTACACGGGGGTATATATACCCCACACCTCAAAACTAGCCGCTGGGATAGAAAAAGAAGTACTCTCGGCTTACGACCGGTACTTCCACTCTCCTCTGCAATGGTCAGAAAACTAGCCATTGCTGGCAAATCCATAATTCAACCGTGCAAAGTCTAGTACTACCGATCATCAAAAATACTGCAGAACTCGTGCATAACTACCGATTTCCTCGAGGATGAGAAGACTCCACACATGTGTCTCTCTGAAAAAACATACCGCCACACAAGCTGAACGTTCCGCAAATTAGAAGTATTGCTCACATAGAGCTGGTAGTATCACTCGTTCATCGGACCACTCACACAGAACCGATCAGACCGCTCACACAAAGCTGGTCAAAAGTACCGATCGTTGACTACACTGGTCCATGACCACATCAGATGGTTCGACCACTCAAGTCTCCGAGCACGTTGATCTCCGTCCACGTTATCCAGATCGACCACACAGGTCTCCGACTATGCTTGTCTCCGACTGTGTTGGTCTTCAACCACGTTGTTTGGATTGACCACATAGGTCTTAGACTAGCTGATCTCCGACCACATTGGTTTCGACTATAGAGGTTTCAACCATGTCGATCATATCGATCTTTGACCATGTCAATTTTTGATCACACAGATTTTCGACCACCACGTTGATCTTCGACCACGTTGTATCAATCATGTCAGTTCGACCACGTTGATTTTGACCACACAGGTCTTGACCATATCGGTTCGACCACGCTGGTCTTCGATCACACGGATCTCGACCATGTTAGTTCTGACCATCTTGGTTCGACCACACTGGTATTCAATCACACAGATCTTGACCACATCAGTTTTGACTACACTGGTTTTGATCACACAGATCTTGACCAAATTGGTTCTGACCACGTTGATTTTGACCACTTCGATCTTAGACCATATTGATCTTCAATCACACAGGTCATCAACCATGTCGATCTTCGACCTCGTCGGCTTTGACCATGCTGGTTCCCAACCACATTGATCTTTGACTACATAGGTCTTCGACTACATTGGTTTGACCACAATAATTCTCGACCACACAGGTCTTCCAACCACTAACATACATGGTAGTTCTATGATTACGACGCCGATAGTTCCGACTAGTGGTAGGACCGCAAAATAAACTGTGATAGTTTTGATTTCTCTGAGAAGTGCATATATTTCAACAGATTTTTCAAAATACATTTGCAAACTACAGTATCATGCACACAAGGATTATTCATGATTCCCAACAAGCTGTAAAACAAATTTGCACACTTTTAAAATCATGATACAAGGATTATATATATGAACTTCAACCATTTGCAAACCACATTTGCAAAAGTAAGCCTCATACTACAAAGAATGGAAACATGAACTTCAAACACTTGTAAAATACATTCGTAATGTATAGTCCCATATTACAAGGGCTCACACATGAGCCACAACTATTTGCAAAACACATTCGTAAATACAAGTCTCATGCAAAGGAGAGTTAGAGCAAATGAGGTTGAGCTATCAACATATGATGAGACTCAAGTTACTAGACATGACCCCTCTTAATAGTACGACAATCTTTACTAGCAATCCGGTTTTCTAACCAAACACCAAGACTAGTAAAATACTAGAAATACATCCTTAGCCCTAGCTAGTCATACCTTTGCCTTGCGCATCCCTATGAAACTTGACGACTCACATCTACACTTCAAGTCCAGGTCATCATTGTTACATGCATCAACATATGATGTATCCTTCACTTGACCTCCATCAACATATGATGGGTCTTCACTTGACTTGATTATCAACACATCATCATCTCCTCTTGGATATGCCTCAACTCATGATGCATTTCTTCTTAACTTGATGACCTTCAACACATGAAGTCATCCCAAATTTTCTTTATTTGTGGAATCTAACCTATTCATCCAACTCATGGAAAATATTAGTCCATAAAACAATTGCCATCAATTACCAAACTTTACCATTAACACATAATAGAGGGACTAGATTCTATAATCTTTCTTTTTTGGTAATTCGTGATAATCTCAACAAATAATGAGATAGAAATTGAATTGCATGTATATAACATGTACACAACAGTTGTATACTCTAGAATAAGCTTTCAAAGCAAAACTTACTCATCCGGTTGTCATTAATCATCCAACCATCAACATATAATGGAAGAACTAGATGACAACCTGATTATGAGCATATATGAACTATATAAACTATATATACTCAAGGGATATGTTTCAAAGTAAAGATCCTTAATATGTGAAAATACAACTTGGATCAGTACTAATGAAACTACAAAACATAAAGTGAACTCCCCCTAAATATGTGCATACAAGAATGTACTGTGAAAGCATATGCACATATTCAAGTTTGACTTATTTAGTAAAGTTTATTCTATATTTTGGATCCGAGGAATGCAATAAGATAAGAATGTGATATTGAATGTATACCTCTTATGTTTTTTACCTTTTCATCCAAATGAGACTAAGCAATATCATAATCAATAAACATATTAGCCTCACAATTGTATTTATCATTATCACTAAAACCAACTTGATGGAGTTTGAATTTACAGAGGCCAAAATCAAGTAAAATCGGATTTCTTCATTAATTTGCTATCAAAGTGTCTAGATAGGTGGAGATTAATCTCCAGAGATTATCTCCATCTCTTATACGCTCAATCAAGTCAAAAGAAAATCAATTAACATAAAAGAGATTCATAGAGATGAATAAATATTGATAGATTGTTACTTGAGGATGAAGATTTTACAAATACTCCACCTGGAGGACAAGAGAGCACATCACATCACTCAACTTTTTTAAACCCTAACCCTAGAACTTATGAACACTTGATCTCAAGAGACGATTGTATGATGGTTAACTACAAGTCTCTATCCCAATCCGTTAAATAGATGGGCTAGCTAACCACATTTAACTCTTAGTGAATACTATCTACTTAGCACAATGGTAAAAATCCGATAACCCCCCACACACGGGTTTTAACACACACTTTTTATGTACGCTTTTCAAAGCCTATAAACCTCAATCCACTAAGATCTTAGTATTTGTCCATCTTGGTTTTCCTAGACCTAAAGCGCTCTCCTAAGCGCTGTGGTTTTCCTTAAAGGTAGTTTCTGGTATTTTGATTAAACTACCAAACTACTAAAATACCATTTCTTGACTCGGTCTTCTCCTTCCAATGCAAGCATTCACTATACTTGCCATGTGTAGGTAAACCACTGGCTTGACATGTGTCGATAAATCTCTCCTGTTTCAGTTTCACCGGACCACGCTTAACACATGGACCGACCAAACCACATGGTGCAATTCGTCGTTCAAACTTTCTTTTAACATTTTTCGTCTTTCTCGTGGCATGCTTGAGCTCACCACCTCACCCGGCATCCTCAATTGTTCTGAGCCTCGACTCCTCTATGAGTGTTACCCCGATTCTTGCCATTGATCATGGTTAACTCTAATGACCTTGCACATGCAAAGACAAAAATCGTTTTCGGGCACAAGTTGTTCACAACTTGACCTATGTTAGTAGTAACATATCTTATGCAACCTATAACCACTGATCTAGGTTATTCAAACTCTTCTTGTGACTCAAAACCACAAGAATCAAAACCTAGTCTGAAGCCTCCTAATCAACCAGTCTTAATGGACCTCACCATCGGTCAACCACTGGTTTGAACCATAAAATAGCACCAGTCAGACTGGTGGCAAATTCAAGCCTGACCGCCCACCTGATGCCGCCGGTCTAACCAGCCAGTCAGCAAAATGTTTTAGAAATCTGACAATTTGCACTTTTAAATTTTTGATCTTTTTAAATAACACTAGTTTATCCTAATATAATCCGAAACGCTCTCCCACGATCCTTCAAGCTTCTCTTCTGAATCTTCCATGCAGGACAACTAATACAGCAGTACCGCCTGCGTATCTCCCTGTTCGATCGTACACTAGGCGGAAGTAGTACGCGGCGAAGGTTCGGAGAAAAATAAGTACGAAAAATAAGTACGCGCCTGTGTGTGTGGCGCACCGCACTGTGTCTGTCTCTGTCTGGTCACTTTAGTCCCTTCGTGCTGTGCTCTGTTCGGGGCATGTTTAGAGAGATTTGCACGCACTTTGGGCGTGTTTGGATGCTGCTTTGGCACGCAGCTGAACAGCCAGGCAGCAATTCTATCATCAGATAGAGGAAAATGAACACCTGGGATCAGTTACCTGGCCAGACAAGTTCTCAGACCGTAAACCAAACAGGCGCTTTTTCCTTTGGCATTAGGCGCTTTTGAGGCAATCATTTGGGGTATTCTATGGGAGCTGAAAACCATGTGCAATCGCAGTGTAATCGTAACCGAAGTATTAGCGGAGGGATTCCGGCCCTGCGAGGCTATCCACGTCGCCCCCTGCGCTCGGTCGGCCGGCACGTGACAAGAGAATTTGCGTACGGCCGGCCGAGGCACTTTCCTCATATTTTTCGAAAATTACGTAAAGGTTCTTTTTCCTCGCAAAAAGGTCCCTGCAAGTTATTTCTTAAAAAAAATTTGGATAGCGCCCCGCGGGTTTCCAAAATTACATATAGATCCTTATTTACTTACGTACAAGTCCTCGATTTTTTAAAAAAAACCCTTTGATTTTTCCAAAATTACGCATTTGTCCTTGATTTTTTTTACGAAACTCTCTGCGAATTATCGTCTCTTTTACTTTGGTCCACACGGTAGCTAGCGCGGCGTGCGCCGCGCTTATGCAGCTAGTTATTTCAACTCGGAGTGGACACATGTCATGCTCATGCTCGAGTCCGTCGTCCATAGATCGCTGCTCGTGCGACGGCCATCCAACGTGCGCTGCTCGGGCTATTTGTGGCCGGCGACCTGGTCATGCTCGTAGCGATCTAATCTAGTCACTGTTTGATGTGTGGCAATCTAGTAGGCAACATCGTTTCTTCTTCGAACACATTGGTAGCAACTGTCAAACCTACAGACCATCTTTAAAGGGTTGGTAGTTGATACCACCGCGTTCTTTAGAGAATGACGAACACTGCGTGCTGAACACGAGTAACCAGCTGACGATCGAGTTGGGTTTCTTCTTCGTTGTTGTGTTTGGTCCGAGACCAATGTGACAACGCCTCGTCCGCTTGCGTAACCGCGCAACTAGTCGAGAGAATCCCGACACGACATGTGCCAGCCCGCGAAAACATCAATTTTACATTGGTCATACGCCCTGTCCCTCTACCCGCCGCTCGCTCGAGCCGAGAGAGTACCACGTGCAGTAAGTAATTAACATATGTTGCGTGCTAGCAACTGCTGCAGTAAGTAATTAACGGACCTAAGTACTCTTCACATACTGACATATACTATAGTAACAATTTTCTGTTCATTTAAGTCGCAAAGCCTCCCCTAGATGCACCGTACGTAGTTCCAGCAGAAAGGATAAGCTCGTCGTCATCAGCTTGCAGCTGAGGCCTGTTCGGTTTCCATCACGTACGTGCCATTGCCTATTGGTCATGGGCGTATATGTGATGTACAATTGAGCTAGCACATTGCTACGCCGCTGTATTTTGCATTTGCGAAGAGTCATCACGGCAAAGTAAATCCATGCATGCACACATGGTACGGTAAACTGCGTTAGTATCTCATAGCACCACATTGTAGACTTTTTCACTGTCACACATGTTAGTTTACTGTCTAAGTTAACAGTTGATTCCTTGCACCGTCAATGGAGGCATAATTTTCTTGTTGACTAAAAACATGCCATCGACCACTGGATTAGACATCGAGACTTCTCTGCCACGACCCATATAATGCGCTCAATTATGCGCTTAAAAAATGCAAACTACACATGAGGTGATGAGCTCATGGACAGTGCCTTCTCACCTGTGATTGAATTGAAAGTGTTCTAAATAATCTTTTCAGGCATGATAATTGAGACGACTAGTGATTTACCCCCCTCTTGCACGATAATCCAACCATAGAGTGGCACAAGTACAATAATTCACTCGAGAGTTGTTTTTAGCGCCAAGGGGAGATCACATTACATTTACTTTCATCGTCATAGGCAGAAGGCGCACGATTCTCTTCGTCAAATTTAACAATGGAAAGAAGACTTGTAAACAAGGAAGGAACAAAAGAGCAACAGTGAAAAAGAAGCAACACTACCGCTCCGTAATATATACCGGGTAGTTAACCAAAGTCTCGAAAAAAAAAAGTCGAAGTGGTCTTTTCATGATTTGACATTTTTGCCAATGCGTCTCTCTGAGCTTTTGAATATAACAGAGCACTAATCTTATCCTAGTGGCATTAGTTAATTGTGTTGTTAGGGCAAGGCCCACCACTACCATTCTACTCTACCAACTACCATGATAAGAGAGGAGGAGAGAGGCGATATGTTGCTTTAGTTTTTTTTTTCTCTTTGATAAATAAAAGAAGAGGCAAGCTTGGCTAAAGAGAGATAAGAATATAAAGTCAAAGATGAAAGCTCCTTTGGGTCACAATATTTTCGTACTTTGGGATGGCCTAGAGAGATCCCAACCACCGATCAATGATTTTGTTCCCTTATGTTTGTGTATAGTTGCGTCGATGTGTGAACCAAGACTTAGCCCGTAATAGTTTAGGAGCATAGGCAGCCAATCCGTTGGCTCTGTATCACAGAAACCACGCGCTTATCATGCCTAAACAGTGGTGAAGTCCTGATTGGAACCTGGAACCCAGTATTGTTCAGTTTCAGTCAGAGCAGATATTTCTTATCCACCAAAAATTCTACGAAATTCCTGTGTTTCATACACGGTCTAAAATTAATGTACAGTGGAAAACAAGGCCTAAATATGAACGTGCTATATATTATGTCCGGTCAAGAGATATCTAGTAGAAACTACTTGAACATATGCCCAAGACAATCGAGGAGGATATTTCTCCGAACCAAATTGGCAACGAGACGAAGTGGAGGCACCGCAACGAATGTGTGGTTAAACCGCGCCGCTGGAATAACCACGTGGGATCGAAACGGCTTCAATTCCTGATTTATTTAAGTCATAAGTCATTTAGAGCGTGTTGATTTCTAATTTTGATTTATTTTGACATTTTGGTTTTTTTTTAAAGATTTTTGCTATTTCTTTTTTCCTTATTCCTTTGAATTGGCTATAACGATATAATATGTCCCTGCCCCCATTTTTTCTTCTATTTTTCTTTATTTTTTCTTAGAAAAACTAACCGTTGTTATAGTGTAATTTTAGTCAAAAGCTATAGATAGAAGATAGGCCCTGTTCTTTTCAGCTTCTAAAAGCTGCTTTTCGGCTTTTCTACAGTAACTAGCTTTTAAACGGAGTATTTTTTGAAATAGAGTCTACTATTTAATTGTAGTACATACTTTACAGACTTCATTTATATTAACAAAAACCGCATGTGAGTTTTTGTTACTCTGTAATCTCTCATATAAACAGCCCAAAGTCACAAATCGCAGCCAAAAACCATAAACTGCCGCTAAAAAGAACAGGTCAGAGCCTAAAGATGTTTGAATGGCACGCTGATTTGACATGAATTTTGGTCGTTGATGGGCTAAGCAGCCTGCTCGATCAAACATGCAGCTTTGATCACGAACGACACGCCAGACAACGATAGGTTGCAGGTAGAATCAAACTTTTTTCTGAAAGAAATGCAAGGGAACGGGACAAGTATCGCACATTTGACCCACAAAATAGAAGTTGCATAATAGTGGCTGTGCAGGGGTCACATTGTCCAACCAGAGCTTTCATGAAAGGCAAAGCTTTGGGCATGCCGTACATGCTGTAAAGTCCACTATCTACAGTAAAAACAAAAGGTAAATGAAGGGCAAAAGCGATTAGAACCTTTAGCGTATGTTAAAAACAACTAGATTAGCTGATCTAAATGTAGGTAGGTTAGCTTAATCTAACTTTAATATTTGGCAACAAACTTAGTCTAAATTGTTGTTTCAATTGATGAGAGAGAAACTCATGCGGGTTAGATCATTTCATATTTATAGTAGGTTAGTTCAATCTTTGGCTAAGCTAGTAATAAACCGCAAACCGAAGGCAGCCAATCGAATCATCGATGTTGCAAGCTTGCATCTCATACTATTGAGGGCACTTTCTACCTAATACGCCCCTCTTATCTCATTGTTTTCGATCTACTACGTAGAACAGCCACTAAACAATGTACTAGCAGTTTGATATCAGCGCCAAACTTTAGAAATCGGTATATTGGCTATCGACTCTCATGAAGAGCTCGGACTGGAACGTCAACACAGCGAATAGATAAGTTGCTGACGAGGTCAGGTTATCGATAGTCATTGGCATTTTTTTCTGAAGCAAAATCTATTGCCATTGACATTGCACAAGGAATAGAGCTAAAGTACTCGTTGATAAGACAATTGCCATCAGTACTTAGAGAATAATTATCATATTCAATTATGTTCGATAAGTGCGTTGCCAATTTTGCACGATGGAAAAACGGCAAAACGGACGAGTCACTGGCGTGCGCTACCCTAACGCCGTGGCCTTGGAAAGTGACGGCTCCGTCGTCCCGGCCGTATCCGGTGGAGGGCTCTTCCGAATCCCATAGGCAGTTGAAGTATTGTTCATATTGATTTATGCTTAGTAAATATAAATACACAATTTTTTTAAGTGATTTTTCTCCTCTCACTTTTGTTTTGCTCTGCAGATATGATAGAGACTCACGAGCGTGTTATGCATCCCACTCCTCTCGCTTCCGTTTCGTGAACGCATCTCCACTCATTTTCCCCACCACTCGTCTACTACTTCTAAAAGCCACTTCTTTCAGGTACTACTATATATTTTCAGTCAAAAGTAGGGATACAAACGGATCGAATACGGACAGATAATGTCTCTACGGCCCTGTTTGGTACAGTTCTAGCTCCAAGATCTATGCTGGATCTGTAGTTTGTTGATTAAATTAAAGTGATTTAAATATTTTTATTTAATATATAATATAAATGAAATGAGTCATGTAAATGCACTTAACATGCCTGCAACTTTAGATCCAGAATTTCCTAGAGCTACAAATGACCAGCTCTAGGAAATCTACAGATTTCCTAGAGCTAGAGCTCTGCCAAACGGGGCCTACATATTTGTTTTTATATTTTTTCTCGGATGCGGATACGAATACGGATACCTCAGATACGAATACAAATACAAATAATGTCGAATAAAGATATTGAACAAATACGAATCAAAACAAATATGGTCACGAATATTTAGTGAAATATGAAAACCTCTTAAATTGTACATCCAAAATCAATGAAAACACACAAATAGTTTATCTTATCAAAACAATCATAAAATTTGAACAAGCATAAATATGTTCATCCACAATAGAAATATACTCGATAGTCAAGCAGTACATAGCATAAATATCAATAACGTGCACAAGTACTAACACACATACACACTGATACACATGCACTAGAAAGCATTCATCATAGACCAATACTGACATTTGAATGCATAATAGCATTTAAAGCTAGAGTCTGGCAAGAGATCTACTCAAATTTATTTAGTAAGTTGGTATTTATCGGGCACACACTCATTCTCTCTCTTCTCTTTTTCTTTTTTCTTTTTTCCACCTGGCCAAAGCCCCTCCTGGCTACTCATTTTTCTTTTTCTCCTTTCTTTCTTTTCTTCTCTTCTTTCTTATCTCTTCTTCCTTCCTCTTCTAGCTTCTTTGGTTCTCCCGCGTTCTTGCCTTGCTCCACTGGTAAAATCCCCCATGGCACCTCTAGCCACTTGCACCATGGGCTCGGCCCCAGGTCACCGCGCCCCTCCCGTGCCGCCGGCTCCCTTCCTCTAGTTACCCCACCGCGCCTGCGCCTCTCCAGCCACCCTGTGAGTCGCCCGACCTCCATTGTCGCTTCTCACGCCACTAGCACCCCATGGCGTCTCCCTACTCCTAGGCCCCAGCAAGCTGCCCGACTCCTCTGGCTGCTCCATCCTAGTGTCGCCTGTGTCCTTGGGCCTACTTCACTGGCTCCAGTTCTTCTCCCCTTTGGCTATGGTTTATCTCAGCTAGGCCTCACCGACATCGGCGCCTCTGCATCACCTCCATGGCCTCACTTGCCACCGTGGCTCGGCCCTCCATGGTTTCAGCCGTGGCCACCTTGGTGCGCCACCAACTCCTCGCGTCACTATGCCATGTTCTCAGATTCGGTCCCTACTCATTGGTTCATGTTCTACCAAGAAGGTCCATGTTCTTCCCCTTTACGCCTTTACCTCATGGCTGCAAGGTGGCGGTGCTGCGGCCATTGGAGATCTTCCGCGGTGGGCGCGTAGCTGATGTTGTTCCAGAAGCACGCGCTGCACCGCAATGCAAGCGAAGAGGATGATGACAAGAAGTGAAAGGCAATGACAGCTGTGAGCGTCTTGTCGGCGGGCGGCAACACGGTACTCGATAACGCCACCGCCGATAATGACATGAGCATTGTTGCATTCGGCCTGAACTGCAATTTGGACTTGAGGCCCTTAAGGCTGATTGGCCCAATGGACACTACTAGCATAGGGTGGCTATGGGCTTAGTTATGTCTAGTGGATCAGATATCCAAACTCCGTCATCCTCGGATAGTCCGAGTCTATATTCATATGCGACAGATAGTGCACTACCATATTCATATTCATTTCCAAAAAAATCTGTATTCATTTTCGTTCCAAGACTATTCGAGAAAAATCCAAGCCAAAACATTATGTATTCAGATTTTGTCCGGATCGGTCAAAAACGATCCGATCTGTTTGCATCCCTAGTCAAAAACCATTAGTCGTAGATAATATGAATAGTCACTAAAAGCGTTCGCCCCTACAACCATCTCTTCCCCTTCTAGCTTCTCCCACCTCCCACCACACCCCACCCCGACCCCCACCCGCGGACTCTGATCCTGACTTAGTCAAGTTAAGTCACAGTATGCAGTCAGGGAGTGCCTAGCCAGTCAGGGAGGCAAGAACATCACCGTCTCTCATTAGGAAAACTTGACGCTCGGGACAAAGCTCGCGAATGCCTAGCCTGTTGGAGAGGCAAGAATGTCGCCTTCTCCTATCGGAAAAAACTTGATGCTTGGGATGAAGCTCATGAATGGCTAATTGGTTGGGGAGGCGAGAATGTTACCGTCTCCCATCGAAAAAAACTCGATGGTCAGGATGAAGCTCGTAAGTGCCTAGCTAGTCGGGAAGACGAGAACATCATCGTCTCCTATTAGGAAAAACTTAGCGCGCAAGACAAAGCTCGAGAGCACCTAGCCAGTCAGGGAGGCAAGAATGTCATCATCTCCCATAAACAAACTTGTCGCTCAGGATGAAGTTCACGAATGCCTAGCCGGTCGGGGATGAAGTTCACGAGTGCCTAGTTCAAGAATGTCACTATCTCCCATAAAAAAAACTTGGCGCTAGTCGAAGACCCGACCTAGAGGGTGGGTAGTTGTCAACCCAACCCCAAATGATGGGTGTAAAGCGACGTGACCCTGGAGGGTGGGTAGGTGATCATCCATCCCTGGAGGGTAGGTGTAAGGCGATGTGACCCCAAAGGTTATGACCCAACCCCAAAGGGTGGGTAGTCGTCGACCCAACACCAGAGGGTGGGTGTAAGGTGGTGCGACCCTAGAGGGTGAGACCCAACCCTAGAGGGTGGGTGTAAGGTGCACACCTAGAGGGTGAGACCCGAACCTGGAGGGTGGGTGTAAGGTGGCGCGACCCCGGAAGGTGAGACCCGACCCTGAAGGGTACGTGTCCACACCGAAGCCAAGTCATCAAGGTGTGTTGGAGTTCATCGAGGTAAATCCATTGAGCTAGGAGGAGCCCCTAGCTAAGGAGATGCTATCAAGGTGAAACAAAGTCCAACCAAGGCAAAGCCATCAAGGCTGAGTTGAACCACGCTGAGGCCAAGCCATTGAGGCGTGTCGGAGCTCGTCAAGGTGAATCCATTGAGTTAGGGAGCCCTAGTCAAGGAGACACCATCAAGGTGAAGCAAAGTTCAGCTGAGTTAAAGCCATCAAGGTTGGGTTGCCGAGGCCAAGCCATCGAGTCGTGTTGCAGCTCACCGGGGTGAATCCGTCGAGTTAGGGGGAGCCCCTAGTTGAGGGGATGCCATCGAGACGAAGCGAAGTTTGACCAAGGCAAAGCCATCAAGACTGAGTTGAACCACACTAAGGCCAAACCATCGAGGCATCTTAGAGCTCGCTAAGGTGAATCTATCGAGCTAGAGGAAGCCCCTAGTCAAGGAGACACCATCGAGACGAAACGGAGTCCGACAAAGGCAAAGACATCAAGGCCAAGCCATCAAGGCATGCCGGAGCTCATTGAGGTAAATCCATTCAGCTAGGGGCAGCCCCTAGTCAAGGAGACACCTTTGAGATGAAGCGTAGTTCGGCCAAGACAAAGCTGCCAAGCCCAAATTAAACCATGCCAAGGCCAAGCCATCAAGGCGCATTAGGGCCTGCTGATTAGAAACCATGTGGCATAAGAACCGAAAGATGGTTCCATGTCTGGGAGGGTCCAACTCACATTGTGCATGAGTGGTCTCCTATTTTCACAACCGAGTTGGGTCAGGGCGATACCTCGCATCCCCATGATTTGGAAATAGGATGTGCCGGTGACATAGAGGCAATAGTGGGGAGCTAGGGCCTAGTCATTGTTGAGCGAGCAAGCCCAAAAGATAGAAGAAGTGTAGAGGCGAGGCAAGCAGCAGACTGCTAGCACACGCCTTGCACGGGTGACACGGTGGCTAACCTTCTTTGAGGTTAAAGTGAGGGGGCAATGGGAGCGCATGCTAGCGATGATAACCGACTAAGCTGGAGGTCGTGGTGCAGTAAGAGGAGTGGGGAGTCGAGTGTTAGAGTCAGAAATGTGTGAACTAGAGGCACCTCGCAAGCCAAGTCACGGTGACGGCCCTGAAACACCTTGAAGGGTCATGGGCCTGCTCGGGGTAGCATGGACTTGCCCTGGGAGTAGCACACACAAGGCAGCGTAGTGGGTGCGTGAAGAGGGTTCAAGACACCCAAGTGGAGATGGCGCGGAGGGGGTCCAGGACACCCAAGTGGAGAGGGTCAAGAAGACCTCCGCGCCGGTGGAGTCTGGAGGACCTCGGCACGGATGGAGTCTAGGGTGGGTCCATAGGACATCCATGAGGATGGAGTTTGGAGGAGTTTGGAGAGCCTCTGGGTGGACGGAGTCCAGGGCAAAGTCCGGAGGGGTCCGGAAGGCCTCCATGTGGACAGAGTCCGAGGGAGGAGTTCGGGGCGAGGTCCAGTGGACCTCTGTGTGGATGGAGTTTGAGGGAGGAGTTAGAAGGGCCTCTGCACAGGTGGAGTCCAAGGGAGGAGTTCAAAGGACCTCCACATGGACAGGGTCTAAGGCAGAGTCCAGAAGGGGTCTAGAGGGCCTCCATGTGAACAGAGTCTAGGAGAGGAGTCCGGAGGGCCTCGCGCGAGGCGAGTCCAGGGCAGAGTCTAGAGGGCCTTCGTGTAGATAGAGTCCGTGGGTGGAGTTTGGAGGACCTCTGCACAGACGGAGTCTAGAGGGCCTCTAAGAGGATGGATTTCGGGGCAGAGTCTGAAGGGGGTCTGGAGGGCCTCCGTGTGAACGGAGTCTAAGGAAGTGTCCAAAGGGCCTTTGAGATAGCATGAACCCACACATTGACCTCCCATGCCTTCATCTCACTAGGTAACATGGCTTCTCACTCAAGTCCCCACAGTTGGTGCCAATTACAGTCGAATGCGAGATTTGACAATACACTTATAGGCACCCCTAGTCGAATTCAAAGACCGTCGAGGATGCGGAGGGACATAACAAGAATCACACATGAATAAATGAACAAGTGTATTGCATATGGGTGTCTAGGGTTACAAATGTCCTCCCCCCTCCAGTTACAAGGGGTCCTATTTACAGAGTGGGAGTAGGAGTTGAGTGAAGTTATAGCACTAACCTTAGGGCCTAGTTTACTCATAAGGGTATTTTCATCCTTCACGCCAAGTGGGTCCCGTCGCATCCGAGGGACTCCAGGGCCGATCCATGAACCTCGCTCAGGGCTGCTCCTAAACCCCGTCTGAGGTTGGCCTCCAGGATCGGCCCCCGAACCTCGTTCGAGGTGGTGCGGATCCTGTTGGGTGGAGGGACTTAGGACATCATCCATGGTGGACTTTGGATCTTGCCCAAGGTCGGCCTTCGAGCTTTGTCATGGTTTCCTAGACCCCATCCATGGTGATGTGGACCCCATTTGGGGCTGGCTCCAGGCTTCATCCAGGGTTGGTTCGCGGACCTCATCCGGGGTAGATTCCCTTATGTGTGTCATCATGCCAAAGTTGTCGTGGGTTTGAGGTAGCGCGGGGACCCTCTCTCAATAAAAAATAGAGTAACATTAAATATAAATATCATATTCCTTGTTTTTGCCAAATCGGTTGTGAAATGAGGGAAGACTATACTCAAACTACTCCAAAATGCTCAAAAGATTTATATAACCAATACTGAATTTACCTTGATTCATGCATAATCAATTGAAATTTACTAAAATAATACTTAGTCATAACAACTAACATTAGAGCCTAATGTTGCCAAAAAAACAATAATGATGCTCTAGACTACAAGCCTTTTTTTTGCTTTGAACTTCTTGTCCACAAGTCCTTTGGTGCATCGCTACGTCACATTCTCTCTGCTTAAAACATGAATGGAGTCATAGCATCACAATTTAGAATCAACACAATTAGTGCAGCCTCACGTGGCAGGACGCAATCAGTTAGTTAAGGACTCATTAGTTCATGAACAACATTGAAGGATCTGATATAGCAATTAGAAAGGGTAAATGATGCCTTAAATTTCAATATCTTCATATCGTATTACAGAACCTTCACTCCACTAGCTACTGGAAGCTAGGAATATCATATTAGGCCATCACAAACAACACACAAGCACAGAAGAAAAACTGAGTTCAACTCCTCTAGGCTGATACTACGCAGTGCAGTGATCGATAGTACCACAGCCAAGCGGCATGATCGCTAGTGAAGGCCGGTATGGCTGGCAATCGGTAGTACCATAGACCAAGGGCGATATTACTATACCCCTACTCATAGAACAAAAAACCAGCCTAAGCCTAAACCAAAAAGAGTCTAATCCTCAATATACAAGTTCAAATGATGCAAAATTTTGCACACACCTTGCCAAGGATATTAGGAACCTAAGCTATCCAAGAATCGCATGGATCTTTGACAAAGTTCCAACATTTCCCTAAGACAAATAAGATTACACCAAAATCGGACAAAACTCACAAACATGAGTTACAACTTGATCATGGGTTAGTGATGGTCAAGATGACTCTAGATAGATTCCCGCCTATTACAGCAAGCTAGAACACCCAAATATTCATGGCCACAACTCTAGAATAATGATTTCACATGAAGTGCTCCATATCAAACCAAACCGAGAAAACTCAAAGATCTTGCTATAGCTAGTCCCTAAATAGATGGCATATGATCCTCATAAGCTATCTTCATCACTTACACGTCCTTGGAACTAGCAAGATTAAGAAGGTAGAAGAGAGGGAAAAACACCAACCAAAGCAATTAGATCAAGAACACACTATGTAGGATGAACATGATCGATCTATGTATCTTAGAGATGAATATTTTATAACTATTCCACCATAAAGGATAGAGCTCTTTCACTAAAAGAACTCACCCAAAACCTAAAACAGAGGTGGTTGCTTTCCATTTGCTTACCACAATCCCTAGCCACCAACATCTCCTACTCAAATAGATGGAGCAACTAACTCACATCTAACCATAACTAGGGAAATGTTAACCCCCACACACCGGATTTTACACTCACAAAAGCTTATGCACACTTTTTAAAGTGCATAAGCCCGAACCCGCTAAGAATTAAGCTTCCATCCACTTGGGCTCCTCAGTGCCTCAATGACTTAAATCGCTCTTCAAATGCCTTCCAAGCACCATGGTTTTGGGCCTTCACCATTTTTGGCATTTTGACTTCTCTGCTAAAACATCGTCGCTTTGACCATGGACTTCATATCTTCTCTGAGCTTAGTTCATAGTCATCTCTTTTATTGTAAGTAATCCCTATGCTTGCAACGTGTAAGTTCACCAATGGCTCATGCATTGGTAAGTCTCTCGTGTCGGTTCTCTTCGATCATGCCTTACATGGACCTCACCATTCGATGAACCATTGTTCGAACATTTCCTTCAATATCTCTTATTTTCTCCTATGACTCGCTTGAGCCTAACCATCCCATTCAGCTTCCTTAACCACACCTCACCTCATCCCCAAACCTAGTCTCGGTCCACATCGTCAACCTGCCTACTTCCAAACACCTTTCACATCACACACCAAGAAATTGTTTTCGAGCACAGATTCTTCACAACTTGACCCACATTAGTCCAACATACTTCATGCACCATAACTGCAATGACTTAGACTCCACAACTAAACCCATGACCAAATTCCACAATTATTCAAACTCCTCAGATAATTTCAAACATGACCAGTCTAACAGCCATTAACATGTTGGTCGGACTGCTCTAGTCAACATGATCAAACCCTGATAACAGGGGAGCCAATATGACCACTCACACCATACAGGTACTACCGCCTGGTAGTACCGCCGTTCAAAGCCCGATCATATCGCTCTATCCAGTAGTACCGTGGATCCCATCCGGTACTACCGTCAACACTAGCCTGGTACTACCGCCTGAAGACTGACCATAAAAATGAAAACTTAGAAACTTTCACAAACTAAAATCTCAACTCGATATGATTGCCAATTATTCAACACACATGAACCAAGGCTATTCTCAACGTGATTCTACAAACACGTTGTTTGTTTGGCCGAAGACAACAACAGCCATTAGATGTATTTAACGAGACACACCCCAGAATGATTTTCTCTGGAAAATAGCTATTGCCAACTATCATCTGGTAGCACCGCACTTACGGTAGTACCGCGGTTACCATGCCAGTACTACTTTCAACACCAAGTCGGTACTACCGCTTGAAGACTGACAACAAAAATAAAAACTTACAAATTTTTGCAAACTAAAACCTCAACTTAATAAGATTGCCAATTTTTTTAACACAAATGAACCATGACTATTCTTGGCGTGGTTCTACAACCAGGATGTTGGTTTGATTGTTTAGCTGAAGATAGTAGCAACTGTTAGATGAATGAACGACGGATCTTGTGCACAACTACAAGCTGTGACCTAGCTTCATGTAGTCAGAGGATCTGAGTCCCAATTTTTTAGCACATATAGCAAGTTTTGAACCCGTATTTGCAAAAATAGCCGTATGCGCGTGATATTGACAAAAATAGCATTTCTACTACCCGATTAGCTCATAGCAGCGCCGTGCAGATGTACCGAAACTTGACTGAATCTGTGCTTCTCCACTGGCTGGCTCCCATCCAGTGAGGGGCCGACGTTGCTGACTCCCCACCATGGCCCTCTACCTCTGCTGCTGCCAACACTATCCAAGCTATGTCCTCTTCGAGCCCTAGGGTTTTGAACTGGGGAACCAAAGCTAATGGGAGCACCGAGGGAGGTAGTGGTTGGTGGGAGGGGAGTCGGAGAAATTTGGGAGTGGCATACAAAGGAAGAAAGTGGAAGAAGAGGAGGTGGGTATTCAAAGTTGAACCACCGCTCCGCTATGTTATAGGCAGAGATATTCAGAAAATTTCAAGTATTTGGCTAAATATGAGGAAAACATGGACTGAACAAAATGACAAATTGTGGCATATGAGAGAAATAGAGTGAAACAATAAGATGACAGACTGCTGCAATAGATGGAGATGCATCATCACTGGAGATGGATGGGTAATATCTGCTCCAAAGACTATTGTTAGCAAATTTATCAGAAGTGGTATTCTTTTGTACAAAGCATCTTCAACACAAATAAATTGACAAAAAGATAATGCGATTTTTATTTCAATGCATTATAGTCATTGCGTGATTACTTCTTAATAAAAAAAGGGAAATATTATCATAGTCAGCGGGATTCCCGCTTAATGCGGTCCGGGAGCTCAATCATATCACATAAAATAAATCATTCCGGGGCCTTAATCGGTATCTCTTACCTAGAATAGTCATGTCATATTAAACTTCCCACATTCCAAGTCACATAAAATCATGAAACCATAATTTTCGAAACCTAAAGTCCTAATTTTTGAGACCTAAACCATTAATTTTTTAGATAATTTTGGAGCATATAAAATTCTGAAAAAATTATGAAATCTAGTCTACTATGTGATTATCATCAAAAAAATATTTCGTAATTTTTGGAGCTCATTTTCGATATTAAAAAATTCTACACACAGTACAATTAAATGAATTTTTGAGTAAAAATTCAGAAATGATAAAATTACAAAAGCATTACATACTTAAGTACGCTATATCTGGAGCCTTCACAAAAAATTTTGAAACTTTTTGAGCTCATTTGCTATATCTAAAAATTCGTACAAATAATATACCTAAATAAATTTGCTAGTTATAATTACGAAACACTAATTAACGGGCTAATTGGCTGGTGCATAGCCACCGCGCAGGTGACTAGACGGTAGGTCACGTGCCGTACAGTGGCAGGGTGGCAAGTCTACGTGTCAGTTGCACGGGTGTTATCGTCTGGTGACCAAATAGTTGAAGTGCTATTTTTATCATTCTACTAGATATAGTTATTTTTATAAATTTGGATTTAAAATGCGCTGTGTGCCAAAAATTCTCCAGTCCCCCATCCGCACCCTCCCATGTCCTCGCGTTCCTCCCCGCGCTCTTTGCTCTCGCAGCCTCCCGCTCTCTCCGCACTAACGGCGAAGGCTGATTTGCTTTCCTAACGGGGGTAACCGTAGGCTAGCCCACCGTCCGTCCGTCCCTCTGTTTCTTGACCTCTTTTCACATCTCCTCGTTTCTTGATTCCTGCGAGCAGGCAAGACATTTTCTTGGGGGTGTGGATTTGGTTGGGAAGGAGGCTGGTTGAAGATTTGTGGCGGTGGAACCTGCGGGGGGTTGATGATAGGATATATGGAATGGGTCCATGATTGTTTTCAGTGGGGCGCCTTCTTGGAATGCGGAGGGATCCGGAGGCCACCGATTAGATAGCAGCCGGGGAGGAGGGAGGACAGGAGGCGGAGCCGCGGAGGCCGCCATTAGCACCGACCACCCCGAGGCGCGAGTCACCAGCCATGGGGGAAGACCTCGTCACCACCCTGTCCATGGAGAACGGCGGCGGCCACCACGGCCCCTGCACCCTCCTCTCCATGGACCCCTCCGGCCACCTCGACGACCGCGCCGTCGGCGTCATGGTGCAGCCCCGCATTGGAGGCGACGGGCAGGCCCACGGCGTGACTCTCTCCTGCGCGCCTCCGCCCGACATCAACCAGCCGTGGCAGACGGACCCATGCGACATGCTGAATGTTGGCCTTGGGCCGCAGGTCTACGACGCCGAGGCCGTGCTGAGCAGCGCGCCGAAGGCCGGGAGCCGGAAGACCGTCAAGCGCGGTGACAGCATCTGGGGCGCGTGGTTCTTCTTCACGTTCTACTTCAAGCCCCTTCTGGCAGACAAGTGCAAGGGCAAGGTCGTCCGGGACACGCACGGCGTGTCGGGGTTCGACAAGTCGGACCTCCGGCTCGACATGTTCCTGGTGCAGCACGACATGGAGAACATGTACATGTGGGTGTTCAAGGAGAGGCGGGAGAATGCCCTTGGGAAGATGCAGCTGAGAAGCTACATGAACGGGCACTCACGGCCCGGTGAGCCGCAGTTCCCGTTTAGTGTTGACAGGGGATTTGTCCGATCACACCGGATGCAGCGCAAGCACTACCGGGGGCTCTCGAACCCACAGTGTATTCATGGTATTGAGGTGGTGAGGTCACCGAATCTTGCAGGCATCACCGAGGTAGACCGGAGGAGGTGGGTGGAGCTTACAGGGAGGGAGCTCAATTTCGCGATCCCACAGGAGGCCAGTGATTTTGGGACATGGAGGACTATGCCAAACTCAGAGCTTGAGCTAGAGAGGCCACACCGTATCATGAAGAGCAATGTTCACCAACACCCAAACAAGCTGCTAAATGGATCAGACTTGAATTTGTCTTCACCGTCCAATCATTCAGGAGAAGATGGTATGGATCTCTCCCCGGTTAGCAGCAAGCGCAGGAAGGAGGTGTTTCCACATGCCATGGACGAGGAATGCTTCTTGCCATTCAACTCTTGCAATGGGAGGTCACAACAAGATGTGGAGATGCATTCAGTAGTGCAGCCTTCGTGGCTGCACGAGTTCACCGGGGTGATGAGAAAGGCTTGCGGGCCAGTGACTGCTGCCAAGTCTATTTACGAGGATTACCAAGGCTACTTAATAATGGTCAGCTTGCCGTTTGTTGATCAGCAGAGGGTGAAAGTTTCATGGAGGAACAGCCTTACTCATGGTATAGTGAAGATCCTTTGTGTTAGTACTGCGCGGATGTCATACGTCAGAAGGCATGATAGGGTTTTCAAGCTCGCTGATCCCACACCCGAGCACTGCCCTCCTGGAGAGTTCGTCCGTGAAATACCTCTGGCTACTCGTATCCCTGAAGATGCTAAACTGGAAGCATACTTTGATGAGGCTGCTGCAGTCCTTGAGATCATTGTTCCCAAACGAGGAAACGGCCCGGAAGAACACGAAGTTAGGGTTTCGATGCGCCCTCCTCACCTTGGAGCTAACGATCTACTTCTGACATAAGTAATGTAAGGCCTCTCCACCATGTTGTATCTTGTTTGTGCCCACCAGACCAAATGCCCAAAAGAGATGAAAAGTAAGGTATTAGCATGCTTGTTGTGGGTGTTATTTTGAGTACAACTGCACTAGGCCTCTTCAGCAGCGACGACTTTGCTGAAGACTAGTTAGTTGTAGCTTGTATGTTGTGGGTGTCTTTTTAACCCTCATGTTCTCCTTTATAGCATATGGTATTATAGTGCGATTGCTTGTTCTAGAACTTGTACTAAGTTCAATTAACAGAATAAATTGTCTTGAGTTACTACTCCATGTTTGGATCCTGGATTGTGATTGTTTTGTTAGTACCAGTCTGTAGTCTGTACGATCCAAATTCTACACTGTTCTTTGCCGTTAAGAAACTAATTCCGCGCTCAAGGTTTGGTTAAGTTGCAAGCGTCTTTCATGTCCCTATCAACATACAGGAGCTGATAATGCAGCATTGCCTTGATCTTTCTCGCTGTGAGAAATATAAACCGAATGGTAATTGCAGTTACTTTGCCTCGGGAATGCTATGCCTGATTTCGAGACACCGCGCACTTATGCAATATGGGATACTACTGGAGCACGGACAAGAATTTGCTCGAATGGCTCCAATTATGACCTGAAACGCAATACGCGGGGAATCCATTTAGGCAGGCGAATACAGAAACAGAGAGAGAAAAAATAAGTTCGTGGTTTATGTTCCAATCAGGCGTCCAAATTCTAAACCGGCCGCCTAAAGCATAACTTTTCATGAAGCAGGCACTCGAGAATAACACGGTACAGTAGGGGGAAGTTTGTAGCCGCTTCCCGTTGTCTGAAGAAGAAAAGCAGCAGTCAAGCAGCTGCTCACTGATCATGTGCTGAAAGTAAACTACGCTAGTGAGCAGCAACAGACATGATTAAATCTAGTAGCTCACAGAAAAATGTGCCTGTAGTACTAATTGACATTGTTCCGGGGTAAGTAGTAGACTGCAGCTACTGCTGTAAGCCTGCAACTCACCCAAGGTACATAAGGCAGAAGACCAGTCGTAATACAGGCAGCAAAAGTCACAAATTTCTACACAATATCGTCAGAGAACGTAGTTGACATGAGCAACGAAGGATTGAGCAAGAAAGAACACTTGTGAAAACTTACTAACCTCGGCTAACAAGTTCAGAACTACAGCGATATGAACTTTCTAAAGTTCCCCCATCCACGACTTAAACGACTGAAACCGAGACCAGACACGATCACAGAAGTTTCAGACTTCAATCCCGCGCCACCACCAAAATCACCTAGACCACCACCAATTTAATCGACCTCCTCAATCTTGGTGTAGCGCCCGGAAATTAGAAGGGCTACGGTATTTCAAACTTGACCAAAACCCTAACCAATCTTAGGCTTAATTTGGGCTTGAGGGTTCATTTAAAAAGGAATTAACCCTTCTCCCCGTGCAGACGCCACGATCTTCTTTTCTACCCCCAGGATGCGCGTTCTCTCTCTCTCGCTCCCCTTCAATCAATCTCTCTCTCTCTCTCTTCTACTCCCTTCAATCAATCTCCCTAAGGCGACAGCTGGGCATGGCTGGAGGTACGATCGGCCGGAGGCAGGTGGCCGGGCGGAGGCATGCCGACCAGAGGCAAGTGGCCAAGCGGCGGCATGCCGGCTGGTGGGGGCATGGCCAGGAGCCGATGTCAAGAACGGTTGCATGGCCAAGCACAGCTGGGCGACAATGTGAGGCCTCGTGTCGGTGTGCGGTTGGGCGGTGACGTGGCCAAAAGGCGGCGCCGGTGGGGGCACACGGCGGCAGTATCACGATAGAGTCGTGAGGGCACACGGGCGGTGGTGCGTCGCGAGGCACACGGGCGGAGGCGTTCGTGCGGGCCGGTGAGGCATGGGCCAACTAAGGAGGCGATGGCCGGCAAAGGCAGCACGGCCACAAGGCCGAAAGCAGCTGGCTGGAGGCGGCGTGGCCGAGGTGGCAGCATGGCTGGCTGGGACACTGGCCAAGGCAACGCCAACAGCCAAGCAGCAACGCCCGGCTAGCGGTGGCGAAGCAGCACCAACGGCCGGCCGGCGATGGCCGAAGTGGCCAACTGGCCATGGCACAGTGGCCACACGGCCGAGCTGGCCAGGGCACGGCCGAACTCATATTCGCATAAAGATTTTGCTGACTTGCAGCAAGTCGTTTTCGCGTGGCCGAATGGCAAATCACACAGCCGAACGGTGATTCGCGCGGCGAATCTTACCAAACACGTTCTTTTCGATCGAACAACCTCCTACCGTCCTTTTCACAATCTCATGACCATCATTTGATTCACTCCCGTTCCATCATGTAGGTTAACACAGTGGTTGAGGGAGCGTTTGGGTAGTTGTGGATTCCAGATCCTTCTCACAGCGAGTCTGCTGAGCGTGCTCAACAGAAGTACCTCGCGGCCGTGACCTATCTGTTTCGCATACCACGTGTTCCCATATTATTTGTCACCTTGCCATTGAGTACAATTATCATATCACTCAAGCTTGCCTAGCTATGATCATATCACTAAAGTTATTTGACAAATGTCATATCACTAACGTTACTAGGCTAATATCATATCACTAACGTTATATGGCTAATATCATATCACTAACGTTGCTTGATCAATACCATATTACAATAGTTAACTGGCTACTATTATATCACTAAAGTTACCTAGCTAATATCATATCACTCAATCGAATGGCTGGAGAGAATTTTGTGAGCTTGAGTGGTCTTGGGGCCAATCGGATGTGGCAGAAAAGGCTCAACCGTGTGTTTCTCCTCTATTAGCTTTTCCTCCATGATTTCAACTCAAATGGCTTCACAACATTCGAATATGAGAATGCACAAAATATTTTTATGAGGTAGTAACCAATTCTTACGTAAGTGTTGCCGCACGAAATTGATCCGTACGTCAACAAGGTAATTGATGGAGAAACAAGAACTACTTTAATCTAAAGACTAAGAAAAACAAAGGTACAAAAATAATGTTGTATCGATTGTCTGATGATCCTTCTGCAATCGGCCTTACCCTTCATATTTATAGGTGCCGGTCTATGGCAAATAAAATCGGCATCAAATCAAGATTTATGGCAAGTAAAAACAAATTAATCACATCCGCTAATGAGCTGATTTCTTTCTCTTCTTTGCTTCTCATTGTCGAATTCTCTGCAGATAACTTCCCATAACGATTCGGTATTCCCAAATTTTTAACCGCTTTTCGTTATATCCGTCGAGTTTCCAAATCGTGATCGAACTCCTTGCGACCACCTTTAGTATGGTCGTAGCCTTTAATGCGATCGTGGGCTTCTACGTGGTCATATACTCGGTCGTAGAACGTGGTCGTAGACCCCAACGTGGTCGTAGCCTCCAGCGTGGTCGTAGACTCCGTCGTGGTCGTAACCTCCGGCGTGGTCGTGACTCCAACGTAGTCGTATACTCCACCATGGTCGTAGACCCCACCGTGGTCGTAAGTTCAAGCCGCCGACTATCAACCTTGATGTCATCGTCGTGAACCGGGCTTCGATCATGGCCAATCGTGGTCGTAGCGTCCGATCCAAAATGGTTGAGCCACTTTTGACCATGCCAACGTGGTCGTAACGCGCCGACCACGGCCAGCGTGGTCGTGTCGGTCCACCGGCCCGATTAATGGTCGTAAATGCTGCAAGCGTGGTCGTAAAACCACCGGCGACCGCCAGCGTGGTCGAAGCGCCGACCACGACCAGCGTGGTCGTGTCGGTCGGCCGGTTTCGATTAGTGATGACAAGGTCGTAAATGCTGCAAGCGTGGTCGTAAAACCACCCGGCGACCGCCAATCGTGGTCGTAGCGCGCCGACCACGACCAACGTGGTCGTGTCGGCCCGGCCGACCGACTTGCTTTGCCGTGATCGTAACTACTCACGACCATGATATCGCGGCGTTTCCTTGTTAACTTGCTTTCGGCTTTACGATGATTGTCAAGCCAAATTTGATTATCAACACATGCCCCCCTGTTTTTTGGCAACACTTGTGTGCCAAAAAATAAGAATTACTTGCTCGACCAACAAGGCCAATGTCAACACATCCATTGGCCATGTTTATATGTCTAAGGCGATAATTTATTATCGGCCATGTTATAAAGTCTAAGGGCGATAAGCATGTATCGACCATAAATAATATTTCTCGGACGATGGTAGCAAACACCGCCATATTTTCTCATGCATTTTGCCACACACTTGGATAGTACCTTTTAAATATTTTCCATTAAGTGCTCTAGGCAACCTTTCTCCATGCAAATTTTGCACAAAATAACTATTTCCAGGAACAATTTCTATAACTTTATACGGACCATCCCAATTTGGAGACCATTTTCCAAACTTATTATCCTTTGACCCAATAGGTAAAATCGTCTTCCATACTAAATCTCCAATTTGAAACGATTTTTCTTTACCTTCTTATTATAGGCCTTAGCTACTCTTAATTTGTCTTTCTCAATTTCTCTCAAAGCTTTTATCCTCTCATCGTAACCGTCTATTCTATCCATCATTAAGTCATGATAATCCACGGTACGACAAATCATTTTGCTCGCCAACCTAAGAGCGTCGATTCACCTCAGCGGTAAAACGGCCTCCTGCCCATATACTAACTCATATGGTGTTACTTTTGTAGCACCATGCTTAGATATACGATGAGCCCATAATGCCTCGCATGAACCTCATGCCATCTCTTAGGATATTCTTCTATTTTCTTTTGATAAGTTTAATTAAAATCTTATTACTAGACTCGGCTTGCCCATTAGCTTTGAGCATAGTATGGTGAAGAATTAAGTAATTTAATTTTCAATGATTCGGCAAACTCACGTATTTGATGAGACACGAAAGACGACCCTTGATCGATCGTTAAAGTCGTGGTATGCCGAATCTATGAATAATATGCACCAAGATAAAATAAATTACTTCTTTATGTGTCATATTTTTAAGAGGAACGACTTGTCCATTTTGTAAAATAATCTGTAGCTACTAAAACAAAACGATGACCTTTAGAAGATGCGGGGCATATCGCCGATAAAATCTAAACCCCACCCACGAAACGGCCATGGTTTAATAATAGGGTGCAACACGGCAACTGGTGCCAATTGTATATCACCAAATTTTTGACGGGACTCACAACCTTTATAATATTTAAAACAATCTTCTAACATAGTCGGCCAATAAAAACCAGCTCGTCTCAACAACCATTTCATCTTATGGGCGATCGATGTGTGCCACAAATACCTTCATGTACCTCACCCATAGCAATTTTAGATTGGTCGAACTTAAACACTTTAAAAGCAATCCTTCTGATTCGCGATATAATTCTCCATCAAGCAATGTATACTTTAAAGCTCTGTCGAATTTTTCTATCTACAGATTTTCTTGGGATTTTCTAAATAACTAAGTAAAGGTTTTCTCCAGTCATTGAATTCAGCCATATTTGCCGTTTCTAAAACATCCGAACTGCTTTGCCTTCTTTGTTCGCCATATAACAGGAACATTTTTGTGCATCGGTTTTCTATCACAAATAGCTTGCCTCTACTAACATGATAACCGGATGCTTGTTGCGCAAGATCATTAGCTCTAAAATTATCTCCTCTAGATATATGACTGATAGTAAAATCATCTAGGTTTGATATGATCTCTAAACACTTTTCTAAATATCTATTCAATGAACCATCAAGGCACCGATAAATTCGAAACTTGCTGCACAACTAATAACGAGTCACCAAAAGCTTCTATATTTTTACTTCCATGGATTCTAAAATTTGCAATCTGATAAAAGTGCTTCATACTCGGCTTGATTATTAGTACAAAAATATTCCAAACGGACGGTGTTTCAAAAATAGCACCTCTAGGTGAAATTAAGACAATACCAACACCTGTCCTTCTTCAAAGCCGAGCCATCAAAATATAGCTTCCATGGAGATACTGGACAAATAACTAACCACTCCATACCATTATCAACTCTATGATCTACAATAAAATTTGCTACAATTTGGCCTTTCATGGATTTTAAAGATTCATAAGCCAAATCATATTCTACCAATGCATAAGCCCATTTTCGATTCTACCACTTAAAATCGGTTTGTTGCAACATATACTTAATAACATCGGTCGACAAGTTACCACACAAGTCTTGGACAATAAATAATGCCTTAAACGGGTACAAGCATAATACAAGGATAAACACAATTTTTCAATAAATACATACCTTGTCTCTGCTCCCGAAGACGTCGGCTCAAATAAGTGATAACAAATTCTTTGCCTTCTACCTCCTGTGTTAATACTGAACCAATAACACCATCTTCCGCAAGAATATATAGCCAAAGCGGCGTCCCGCTTTAGGCGCCCTCAAAGCAGGAGGAGTAGACAAATACTTCTTAATTTCATCAAAGGCTCTCTGTTGTTACGCTTCAAGTAAATTCGGTTTCCTTCTTTAACCAAGTATGGGTGTAAATGCGTCAATTTTCCCAGACAGGTTAGATATAAATCTTCTCAAATAGTTTATTTTTCCTAAGAATTTTTGCACGTCTCTTTTACATTCGCGCCTTTATTCTTTGAATGACCTCTAATCTAGCAGATCTATCTCTATTCCCCTCTCATGTATGAGGAATCCTAGAAACTTTCAGTAGACACGCCAAAAGCGCATTTGAGTGGATTCATTTTTAAACCATACCGACGCATCCTTTCAAATACTAATGTCAAATCGGCCAAATGATGATCCACGTTATCCGATTTAACTACTACATCATCAATATATATTTCTAGTATGATACCGAGTAAGTCATGAAAAATTAAATTCATAGCTCGCTGATACGTAGCGCCGGCATTTTTTAAACCAAATGTCATGACAACCCACTCAAATAATCCTACAAAACCAGGACACCTAAAGGCCGTTTTAGACATATCTTCTTCGGCCATAAAAATTTGATTATAACCAGCATTGCCATCTAAAAAGCTAACAACTCTATGTCCCGAAGCATTATTAATCAACATGTCGGCTATAGGCATGGGATATTCATCTTTTGGAGTAGCTTTATTCAAATCTCTAAAATCAACGCAAATGCGTAATTTGCCACTACTCTTCTTCTCAACTGGCACAATGTTGGATATCCACTCGGCATATCTACATGGCCTAATAAAACCGACTCTCAATAACCGGCCTATTTCCTCTTTAATACGGTCATACATATTAGGATTAAACCTTCTAGGTGGCGGTTTGTGAGGCCTAAAACCAGATTTAATGGGCAACCGATGCTCTACTAGCTCTCGGCTAAGGCACGGCATTTCGTGGTACTCCCATGCAAAGCAATCAACATAATTTCTAAGCAACTCAATCATTTTGGCTTTGCAGTCATACGCCATGTTTTTATTCACAAATGTCGGCCTAGGAATATCACCACTACCTATGTCCACTTCCTCTAATGAATCAGTAGATGTAAAACCATATCCTAATTTTTCTACTTCATCAAAATCATCAATAGCTTCACACATATCGTTCTTACTTGACCGATAATGCTCGCTCGTTCGCCAACCAATCCAAACTATGCTCCTTATCCATTTATAACATCATATTGCTAAGCCGGGCTGCACAAGCATTTTTGTCTGATTCATAAAGGTACAAAACCATCCTTAGTAACACTAACATAGTCATAATCGAAAGATCTATGCCTGTTAAACACCTGAATATTACCATCTTGCCAATCGGTGAAGCATCGCCAAAGCAACATAAGCCGATGTGTGCGCTTGAATGACTTCTATATCATCATCTACCCTTTGCACTAAAGTTTGATACAAGGTGGAAGGAATGCAACGATTAGCATGAATCGATCACGACCCTATAAAACACTATAATTACCTTGCACATCGACGACAAAGAAAGCTGCAGTAAAGTTTTGCTCCCAACAAGAAGCTCCATTGAGATGGCGCCTTTGGCTTGATTGGCTCGCCGGTAAATCCATTAAGCGTCAAATTAGTCTTCATAAGCTCACTGTCCTCTTTGCCTAATTTCTTAAAAACTGAATATGGCATTAAATTTACAGTAGCTCCACCATCTACAAGCATCCTAGAAATCGGCCTTCCGTTAATATGCCCCTTAACATATAACGGTTTCAAGTGTCGGCACGATTCATCGGGTTTTTCAAAGATAGCTTCTTTGGGGCGAGACACAATTGTGCAACCTCCTCATCAATAGCTCGAAATTCGAAGGTAGTGTAAAACCATATTAATATCCATACCTTAGGAAGTGGAGAGCCATCTTTAACTAGTGGAGACCCTCATAATCTAACAAATCATGCTCATCATCACTATTTGTCCTGACCGACTCTTCAATTTTCTTGACCTCCATTCTTTCTTAGTAGGTATCATAGGCTTGATTTCATTGAATAAATCATCCCTCATTTCTTCACTGAGCCTCTCTCAATTCTTCTCTCTGAGCATTGCAACCTCCTTTTTGTGAATGTGAGAGCCACTGGTGGACACCATCTGGGCTGCCGTTCCACACCGCTAATAATGGAATCTTCTCTTTATTTTCAGGAGCAACCACACTATTTTCGGCACTGTCCACGGTACTGTTCATCGGTGCAGCATTATTCACCTCTGAATTTTTACTCGTTTCACTTCCTTCTTTGATGCGGAAAACTCTTCTTGGAGATTTATCATCTCTCTGCTCACAAAACCGATTGTTTTTATTAAATCGGTCATTTCTAGGCCATGACAGCCTGTCAAACACCGGCCTTCTTGGCATTTCCCATCCTGGATGAAATGGCTCAAAAAACATTGGAGTTGGTGGTATCCATGGACCGCAAAAACCCCATGGTGGACAAGGAGAAAAACCACCAGGAGGAGGACCCCATGGCACGAGCAGCAGCGGCCTAGGCATAGGATGCGGTGCAGGAAATTTCCCCATCGGTGATTCCAACCACCGAACTCTAGGCATAGGATCTTGTGCTTCAAATTATAGGGCCGTGCTTTGGCGGTCTTAGAGCAACTCCAACGGTTCTTTATCTGCTCTTCATTGTATATTTACCATCGGTGATTCCAACTGGTTCACCATTTTTATCGAACTTTTGCCTTGGAGGAGATCTCAAATAGCTGGTGGAATGCTAACTCAAATTATAAGGCTAGCCTCTTCATCCTAGAAGAAATGACTAATGGGATGGAGTTGCTCTTACCATCTTCATATTTGGCGAAGCTCTTTAAATGTGGGCTTGGTCTCTCAACCCATTTGTTTGTCCTATTCTTTCCTCATTAATTTTCCAATGACCCACTTAGGGCTTTTGGTTTTATCATCCTTGTCCTCCCATTCTCATGCACCCTAGGAGTTGCAGAACCTCTGTAATTTTGATGGACTCATGGTCTTGAGAGTATTTTCAATTTGGACCGTTTCTAACCACACCTCTACTTTCTTCTCGTAGATTCACTACTATCCTCACCAATCATCACATTTTTTCCCTATGTTGATTCTACTGTGATGGCCGAACTAGCACCTTCTTATTTTTGAAATCAATCACATTGATGGAAAAGGTTGAGTGTCTAATCGCATTTTTGAGCTCTCAAGAAACTTCAATCGTCCTTCGTTTATGGCGATTGAACACGTCGACGAAAAATATTGCGATCGTTAGTAGCATGAGAATAAGAATTATGCCATTTACAATATGCACGTCTTTTAATTCTTCAGAGGTGGTATGACATGTCCGATGGGCAATTTTATTTGTTTCTCTTGCAACAAATAATCAAAAATCCTATCACATTTAGCAATATCAAAAGTATATTTTATGTCTTCATGCCGATTTTTCGTAGAACCGGCCTCAAAGCGAGCAAGCGAATAGTTTAGATTTTGAATCCCATGCTCATTCGGCTACACACATATCCACACTCTCATCATCGGATGACGTGGAGTCATGTTCTACTAAATTAACAGGATGGTTTGTTTTATGTTTTTCATTGGTCCTATGGAAAATTTTAGATTCTCTAGCCCGGCTTTCTTGAACAGAGCCCTTTGCAACACTTGACTCACATCTAAGAAATCCTGCCCTTCTAGTTTTCCTTCAAATGTGAAAGCAACCTGAATAGGCTAACTCAACAAGATCCTTATCGATATTACTAGATTAAAGCATCGGTTTCTTGTATCTCTTAATCTCCGATATATTCAACAACGAGTTCATTATATTTCGCTAACCGATGTCAAGTGTGATAATCTAAATTCAGTATCTCCGTATAAAAATACTCATGAAATTTTTGTTCTAACTCGGGCCATGAATGAATAGAATTAGGTGCAAGAGATGTGAACCAAGTGAGCGCATACTAGACAATGACAAAGGAAACAATCTTAATTTTAAAGCATCACTAGCATCGCTTCACCGCATTGTGCAATAAATTGACTAACATGCTCTAAAGTGGTTACGCCATCATCCCTGTAAATTTAATAAAATCGGTACTCTGAATCCACGGGGATATGGAACCGTATCATAGAAATCAGGATACGGCTTTTGATAAATACGCATTCTACACTTAGGCTCTACCCCAAACGTTTCTCTGAATATGTTAGCTACTTGCTCTCGATATTTTCATGCCTAACAAATGGCTCGACCATAGGCGATTATTCGCCACATTAGTGGTTGTGGCCTAAAAGCATTAGGTTGTGGTATGTCACAAATTTGGGGTGTGGATAGGGAATATTAAGCACGGGAGGATTAAAATAAGCTCGGTGTTGGCCCATATGGTATTCTGATCCCTGTGGTGGTATTGGAGGTATCTTGTATGCTCTGATTTGATATGGAGGTGCATGCATTCGATTAAATTTTCAGCAACTCGGTAGTAATCTGAGTGAGACGAACGCATTAGTTGTGACAAGCGATGGCGTAGCAATATTGGCGAAGTAGGCATGTGGTTTTGGCCACCATGAGTGTCACTCAATAAAGCGTGGTTTCGTGGTGCACCAAATTGTGTAATAAATGCGGATGAACCATGTGGCAAAGTTTCTTGTTCTCTGAATGACGAAAATTTAAAGCACTAGCATCACTCGTCATAGGTTGTTTTTATTGTGTTCATCCCGAACTTGCAACATCACGGCTCTAATACGATTAGTCAAAACATTATCCATAGCAACACCAACAGTTTGATTAATCATATGAGCAATATCTTCATAAGAAGGAGAGATTTTACTTACGGTGTTTTTACCTCGGGGTTGGTGGAGCGGATGGCGATGCGGTTTCTTTCATAATAATGCCTTGTCTTGTCTTCTGGAAACACGCCAACATCGTCTTCTCATACTCTAACTTGCGTCGCTCGATCTCCTCACGATGTTCTTCCGGCAGCTCGTCAAACGTGGGCGTAATGACGTTGTTGGGATCTACCTCAGAACCGTTTGACACCATGGTCTGAAGCTCTGACTAGGTCCCTTGTAGATCGCGTGTGATATTGCACCTCTGCTGCTACGTTGCTGCCTTCGGTTGCTACGTGCGAAGCAGGCCGGTCGCCCGAGAAGGATGCAATCGGCTCTTAGCCGATTAGCGATTGATTCACCGGCGAGATGAAGAAATCGATCTTTCGGCCGAGTAGATTGATTTCAATGGAGAAGAAGAACCGATTAGAAATCGATTCCCCAGTGGAGTCGCCAATTTTGTTGCCGCACGAAATTGATCCGTACGTCAACAAGGTAATTGATGGAGAAACAAGAACTACTTTAATCTAAAGACTAAGAAAAACAAAGGTACGAAAATAATGTTGTATCGATTGTCCGATGATCATACGCAATCGGCCTTACCCTTCATATTTATAGGGTGCCCGGTCTATGGCAAATAAAATCGGCATCAAATCAAGATTTATGGCAAGTAAAAACAAATTAATCACATCCGCTAATGAGCCCGATTTCTTTCTCTTCTTTGCTTCTCATTGTCGAATCCTCTGCAGATAACTTCCCATAACGATTCAATATTCCCAAATTTTTAACCGCTTTCGTTATATCCGCCGAGTTTCCAAATCGTGATCGAACTCCTTGCGACCACCTTTAGTATGGTCGTAGCCTTCAATGCGATCGTGGGCTTCTACGTGGTCATATACTCCAACGCGGTCGTAGACCCCAACGTGGTCGTAGCCTCCAACGTGGTCGTAGACTCCGTCGTGGTCGTAACCTCCGACGTGGTCGTAGACTCCAACGTAGTCGTATACTCCACCATGGTCGTGAGACCCCACCGTGATCGTAAGTTCAAGCGCCGACTATCAACCTTGATGTCATCGTCTGTGAACCAGGCTTCTGATCATGGCCAATCGTGGTCGTAGCAGCGTTCGATCCAAAATGGTTGAGCCACTTTTGACCATGCCAACGTGGTCATAACCGCCGACCACGCCAGCGTGGTCGTAATCGGTCCACCGGCTTCCGATTAATGGTCGTAAATGCTGCAAGCGTGGTCGTAAAACCACCGGCGACCGCCAAGCGTGGTCGAAGCGCGCCGACCACGACCAGCGTGGTCGTGTCGGTCGGCCGGTTTCCGATTAGTGATGACAAGGTCGTAAATGCTGCAATGTGGTCGTAAAACCACCCGGCGACCGCCAATCGTGGTCGTGGCGCGCCGACCACGCCAACGTGGTCGTGTCGCCCACCGGCTCCGACTTGCTTTGCCGTGATCGTAACTACTCACGACCATGATATCTGCACGGCGTTTCCTTGTTAACTTGCTTTCGGCTTTACGATGATTGTCAAGCCAAATTTGATTATCAACAGTAAGTTAAAACCAAATGCTATTAGGAGCGAATTCACCAATTGATTAATTTTTTTAGCTTGTGCTTGTGTAATCGGTCCGGTTGGCAGCTCAGGAGAAGAAGGTATCTTTGAAATGTCCTCATCACATGCCGAGGTCGATCTCGATGGCCGGTCCCTCTCCCTTCGCCATCTCTCGTCTCCTCCTAAGCTGCTCTCGCTCGAACGAGATGAAGAAATCCAAATAATGGATGCAACTCAAGATCTACGAAATTGCTTTCTGCAAGTTGGGAGTCGAGGTATTTCACTTTCACAGCAAATTGTTGGGGAGGCGAGGAGCGGCCATGGGTTTTATCGAGGTGATGGGCTTTCAACAATGTTTGGGCACAGGGATCCGGGTCATTGGATTTCCTCGCATTCAGGCTTCAACTTAGCTTCTAACTTCTACCTACTAGTTTACTATTCCTTAATTTTTATCTTTTTTTAGTTTTTTCCTTTTCTTTTCTTCGTATTCGCTTACATTGTCTGTGATGGGCTAACATGCTTTTTATTTTTAATTTTTTTAAATTTAATTACATCAAAAGGCTACCAGCAACTATAGTGCAAAACAAGTCAGTTTATTTTAGCTGAACTGAGCACCCCCTCATAACAGAGGGGCATTCTAGAAGAGTCTTGATGGTACGGATTCGGTGAGGGAACCAATAGGGACATAACACGTGGAGATGTCGGCGTATGACCCGGGGCGGGGTCTTGCGAACAATTTGGTACGTTCTATTTGGCACTTTTTTTGCTTTGGTTTATGGTTTTTTGTTGCGGCTTATGACTTTTAGACTGTTCGTAAAAAAAGAGTACGAAATAACAGAAACTCATATGTGGTTTTGGCCGATATAAAGAAAATAGCTATAGTGTGTACTAAATCCATATGTAGACCTAATCTTAATAAAATATTTTATTTAAAATTTAGTTACTTTAGAAAAGTTAAAAAGTAGGTTTTAGAATCTGCAAAAAAAAAAAAGGCCAACGGCTCTATTTGTGGCTCCTGCCGGTTCGTCGGTGCTGGGTCCGTAGCCCACTAGCCCGAGCCGGACTCGTCTCTGTTCCCACCTATGCCTTGTATAAACCTGTGATATACATGATATGCTGTATTTCTGTTACGAAGTGCAGATTTACATTTAAGATCATCTCGTATGAATGTACAGTAGATGTCCGCGCGTTCAAATTCATGGATTACATGGCACTTCACCTGGAGGATAGAAACTGTAGTACGTTGGAGCCTAATTGCTGTGGCATGCTACAAACATCACATTTGTTTGATCCTGGCAATTGATAGCTTTTACACAGAACTAAAAAATTGTGTATGCTGTGGAGTTTGACTGAAATGTGTAACGAAACCAGCATTCATCCGTGAAAGATGCTTTGGGCGAGCCTTTCCAATGTGGAAAAATTGCACATGTACCCTATAGTTAGTAGGCATTTGTAGATTTGCCCTCCACTTAAGTGGCCTTGTAATTTTGCCCCATACTTGACATGCCCCCTTATTATTTTGCCCCATTGCCCATTTAGCTGCTATTTTAATTTCGTTTTTCATTTTTTGGGGCAGGAAATGACAGATCTTTTAATTAAAACAATTAAAGGAAATTACTTAGTTGATGGGTATGGAACTCTGCAACTATAGTTAAAGGGTAGATCTGTCATTTCCTACCCCAAAAAATGAAAAACGAAATTAAAATAGCAGCTAAATGGGCAATGAGGCAAAATAATAAGGGGGCATGTCAAGTATGGGGCAAAATTACAAGGCCACTTAAGTGGAGGACAAATCTACAAGTACCTACTAACTATGGGGTACATGTGCAATTTTCCCTTCCAATGTTGGCAATGAGCCGAGAAAAGTTAGAAGAGATAAGCCGAAATATTTGTCCCTTTCTTTCGGTTTCTGCTTCAGTCTTTTATACAGTAATTAATTTTTAAATAGAGTGTTTTTTCAAGATATAGTCTATAGATAGAATATATAAGTTGATTATAGTAGATATTATAGTAATTTTATCTATATCAATTTAAATCATACATAAATACTCTCTTACGAACAACTAAAAATCGACCACAATTCGGACAGACCGGAATAGGGGAAGGATAAATTGTATCCGCCCACAAAAGCCTGATTTTTTACAACAACTCAACCAACTGGGCTAAGCCCGAACAAGCTTGCCTGGCACCAGCCCAACAAACCTACGTTTAGCCGTCAGCCCGTCACAAAACAGACGAGCGTGCCTTCCGCACGACCGAGACCCCTCGGGTCCGGCGCACGCCGAAAAAAGCCACAGCCTCCGCCCCCGTGCCCTCGCCATCGCATCCGCGCGGCCATTGTCCTCTCCGGCCGCATCGTCGAGCAGGCAAGCACGACGGGAGATTGGGAGCCCCGGCCACGTGCAACCGCGAACCGACACGTACGCCATAATCCTCTTCGATCGAGCTGTTCGACAGTTCGAGGGCTCGACCTCCAAATTGCGATCGACCATGCAAAAGCGGCTTGGTAAGTGGTAGCAGCTACCGAGATAAGCCCCGGAGCTGGTAAGTGGTAAGAGCATTTCCAAGAGATAATCCATAATGGGTAGCCTAAACTTCATATTTAGAGAGTCAAAAGGCTAATCTATACTTCCTATACATCCCCCTCTACAGCAGCCTTTCTATTTTGGATTATCACAATTTCAAATCGGGCCTGGACCGTTGCTATGACAACTCAAGGCACATATATGTGCCCCTGTATTCAAGTATTGCCAGCACATGCTATGTGCCGCTATGATAATTCAAGATACATATATATGCCCCTGTATTAAAGGATTGCCGGCACATGATTTATGCCATGATACTTTTTAGTGGCACATAGTTAATCTTTTCAGACTAATAATATGTGTCATGCATTACTTGCAAGCACATGTTTTTGCCTCATCGTGCTCTAGGGCGACATATAGTATGATAAGCGAGCTTGAATAATACGATCTCGCGCTGCCTGTCCTTCCGCGGCGGCCCCGAAGCGACTCGGCGGCGGCTGCGGTTTCTCGGCGGCCTCGGGGAGGCGGCTCGTCCATTGCACGCCTCCTCGATGCGAACCGGTGGTGCAGAGCGGTGGGGTGTCGCGGGTGGGAGTGCGAGGTGGCGGGAGTAGGGGAAGCGGCGTGAAGAGACCAGCGGGAAGAGCTCGGCGGGGCGCGGGAGGTGAATTGGCGCGGGAAGGAACGCGGGAGGAGGGCGATTTCACGGAGAGCGCGCGAGGAGGCAAGCAAGCGAGCGAAGTCCGTACGCCAGAAATACACTACGGAACCATAGGAATAGCGAGCGAGGCAAAATAGCGAGACATGTACAGTACCTGTTGGAGAACTAATTAGCCTTTAAATAATCTAAACTAGCATTAAAATGATATTTACATTACCTGTTGAACCTGCTCTAACGCACAGATAATTCCGATTTCGGACTACTTCACTTGTGCGAGATGGCAACAAGCACCAGGTTGGAATCCAATGGAACAAACGGTCCGCGCGATGCGAACTTGCCAAGGCAAAGCGGGTGAGAGCTCACCCGTCTTTCTTGTTTACCATCCATAAGTGGGCGAATTCTATAATAATTGTGCTGTGGCCCAAGCCACGTGTCTGTGTCTATCTCTATCCTCTTCCTATTGCCAATGGTCCATTTAGTCTGAGGTTTTTTTTACTTGTATGTCTTGTATCATTCTTCTGTTTAGGCTGCTTTTTTACTCGCTCGTAGATTTTGCACTGGCCAGCGTACCGCATTCGGTTTAGGGTGTGTTTGGTTAAATTGTGGTTTCTGAAAAAGCCGCTGTGAGTTGTGGGCTATGAAAAAACTGCTGTAGGTTGTGGGCTGTGGAAAAGCTGTAAGCTGTTTGGTTCAAACAAGTATAAAACTTACATTCTATCTCTATTTTCCTTAAAACAACTGTGAAACAGCTCTCTATTTTCACCATTTCAAAAAGCAGAAAGCCAAAAGCTAAAAGCAGGGTCTAACGTGCTTTCAAAACTATACTACCCAAAAGTAGCTGCTTTTGAAAAAGCAGCTTCTAGTTTCCATCTCTTTGATTGATTTTTAGCTTTTTTTAGATGTAAAAGCAGCTTTCAAAAACTAAACCAAAGGCACCCTTATTATTTGATCCAATTTCACTTGAGCATGCACTCGGCCTCGGTCTATCACAATGGGCTGAACTGAGTGTTCTTGGAAACTAGCGAGGCAATGTCACATTTACAGGTACGGTCACTGTTCAAGGGTCCCTACTCTCCCACGGTTTGGAAGAGAGGGGTTGCATTAGCCAGTAGCCACGGATCTACAGAGTAATATATAGCTGCATTCTCACAGTAGCGGTAGCCCGCGAGGGAAACACAAGGACTACATGTGGGGCGGACGACCGCACGGGCACGGCGCGGCGTGAAAACTGACGAGGTAAAAGCAAAACAAAGCGAAAGCATTCGTCCGCGTTTCAGGCTTTCAGCCTCTCATGCCATGATAGCATCCACCACGTAGCAGCAGGACGCGCCTTGCCAGGGGCAGCGCCGTGCAGGGCTTTCTGCGACGCACGCAGCCAAGCTCTGGAGCCGCTGCCGCGCCCTGTGCAAGAACAAAACGGGTACGTCTCCCTCCTAGTAGCCCTCCAATCCAATGGCCTGCCCTCCTTTGCTCTGCTCGTTCCATGTCTGCCTGTGCTTATCCACAGGGCACAGGCTTTGCGGAGGAGGGAAAGCAAGAGAAAACGATTGCATTTGGCATGGGGTGGCAGGGTGCCTTGCTAGCATTGGCTGTTATTGCCAAGAAGGCGAGAAGGCTCGGTCATCACCACCCGCCCAATACCCTCGATCTTCGAGAGCCATCGTTACTTAGGGCATCCGCATTGGTAATACCTAGTACTAGCTATATAGTCAGCTGACGTAGAGGTGAGAGACAAAAGCAAAAACTATTTTATACTGTTGGACCCACATGCTCCTCTCTCATGTTTTTGGACTACGTGAAATAGATCAGCTATTTGCTCGTCGCTAGTGACTACTCTCTCTCCTACTTTTTCCTTGCCACATCAGATCTAGCTAAGAGCAAGTTCAATAGTATAGCCAACTAGTGGCTATAACACTTGTCCACTTCATCTATAACCTTCAAAAAAATAGTTCATACAATAAGGTAGCTATTACAATAACTATTTGGCCCCACGTGTAAGAGAGTGAAATGCATATTTTTACGTGCTATAGCTAGCTATAATTTAGTAGTCAGCTTTCTTCTCTCTCTTCTTTTCTCTCTCTGCCACATAAAATTTTGTTGATATTATATTTGCTATAGCCTGCTGACTAAGAGCAAGTACAATAGTATAGTCAATTAGTGGCTATAACACTTGTCCACTTCATCTATAGCCTTCAAAAAAAATAGTGCATACAATAAGGTAGCTATTACAATAACTATTTGGCCCCACATGTAAAAGAGTGAAATGCATATTTTTACGTGCTATAGCTAGCTATAATTTAGTAGTGACTTCTTCTCTCTCTTCTTTTCTCTCTCTGCCACATAAAATTTTGTTGATATTATATTTGCTATAGCCTGCTGACTAAGCCTTATTGTACCTGCTCTAACTAAATAGCCAGCTGTTGGAGACGCCCTTATGGCTAGGTGCGGCAAAAGTTAGTGTTTACCCGGGCAGGTGTCCGCCTGAGAAAAGAGCAGAATACATACATAAGATGCAAAAGACCTTGGTTGAATACATAAATCCTAAAGCAAAACTGTGCAAGGGTAGCTTAAGGTCCGCTTTGCTTATTTTCGGAAAGCTGCTTTGAGAAAGTAAGTTTGTAAGCAACTTGAAGGTAACTTTTTGAAACGAACTTGATGGCATCTTTGATCTTAGCTGAGAACAAAAATCATAGTAAGACAAGTGTAACGTGTACAATCGATTGGGATATCAAATTTTAAGTGTGCTTCTTCTAAACAGTACAGGTTAGTTTTGGGTATAAACCCTTTTTTTAAAAAAGTTTGTAATTATATTTTTTAGAGAGCGTATATCCATCATTTGGATATATTTTTTTATATCATTTGGATTTTGCTCTCCTCTCCATCTTTTTTTCCCACCCCGACTTTCTTCCATATCTCAGATAGCTCCACCTCCGGCAATGTCTTTGGAGTATATCCTTAATATAAGGGTCTGTTTGGGACTGCTCTGCTTCACTTTTTCTAGCTCTGCTCCACCAACTCCACCATGGAGCAGCTCCTTTGTGGAGATTCTGACTCCACATTGGAGCAGTGGACTGTTGGCACATAGACCGACTCTAGTGGCAAGGCGGAAGGTTTTCTTGAGAAAAGTCTAATATGCCCTTGTATTAAAAAAAAGTGGAGCAGCTGCATAAGTAATCTCTGAACATTGGCTTTGAGAAATTTTGTCGTTTCCTACAATCTGAACATCTGTGAACATCGCCCGTTCCTACAACCTAAACATCTCGGAACATCGCCCGTTCCTACAACCTGAAATATTGCATCCTGGACTCCTGGTAATATCGCCCGTTCCTGCGAGTAGGTCGGGAGTCTGGCGTCGCATCAACCGTCGCGGTGTGTCGACCTCGTCCAGCTATTGCCGGCGGCGGAGCCCCAGCATGACCTCCCATGGCTCGTTGAGCAGGCAAGAGTGGGGAGAGTTGGGGCCAAAAAAATGGGTTCATTCGGAAGATCATTCTCGGATCTATCCATTCCTTACATCAGCTCACCGGAGAAATGCCTGTGATGGCTAGAATAGGCGGCGGCGGCGGTACGGTTCGAAGGGAAGGGAGCAGCGCCATTGAGAACGATGAGGTGGGAGGCAGCGACGCTACAAAAAAGAACCGAAGGGGTACGAACCGTTATGTGTGTAATGGATGGCAGTGGTGGGTAATTTTCCCCCAACTCCATGAGGAGATACAAAACTTCAGTTTCTGGAGTACCTCTTGAGGAGCTCCAGAAAAAACGTGGAGTTGGCCTTCAACTCCACCTTTTTCTTGGAGCAGAGTTCTTGGAGTTGGACCCGTTTGGTTAGACAAGTTTAGAGCAGAGTTGAAAAAGCTAGAGTGGAGCAGTCCCAAACAGGCCCTAAGGAAAAGAAAGAAGGCATTCACGGAGGATACGCTTATCGAAGGGGTGTCCAATGGCGGCTCTCGTGTGCACTTAGACAACGCTCCACCACGACAGATGACAGAGATAAGAAAGATGACACTCGGATCACGAATCTTCAAGCAAATCATAATACTAGAAATCCGCATGATATGGGCAAAACAAATCTATAGCAATTCTAAACTTTTTATTGCACCTCGTTCATTTTAGTGTTATTTGTTGAGAAACCGTCGCTGACAAGTCTAGTTCGATCGATCACCTTGTAGATGGAAGAAGAATCACACACGGAGAAATACAAAAGCAATAAAATTGATACAGATATGGAAAACTCTTTCTTTCTTTATTACTTTTTTCTAAGTCGCCGTACAATCATGGTGGTGTCTAAAAGAACTTGAGTATTTTTTTTTGTTAAATAGCACTCAAATTTTGAGCATTTAGATAGATCCAATGGGTGAAATAACTTTACCTTCTCCCCTCCCATTTGAGTGCTGTTTTGTTAAGGAGTACTCATTTTTTTTAGATTTTGAATGCATGTCTATCGCTATTCACTAGTTTGCTCATTAGTTATTAGTATGTGATGTGATACATTAAAAAATGCTCTAATACATATTATTCTTTTATTTATAGCCTTCTTACATCAATTATATACTAGTTTTACATAAATTAAATTATGTAAAAAATGATGTGACAATTTGTAAAAAGAGGGACAAAACAAATTATAAGAAACACAACAAAAAATATACAAAATCCTACTTGCTCGTTTATATTATGACTCCTGACGATATTAAACAAATCGATTAGTTTCTTATCATATCAACCAAAACATCTAATAGATAAAAAAATTGAGTGCTTATAAATAAAAAAATACTAAAGTACTATTTAGCAAATTACTTATATGTATACTAAAATATAGAGTACCTACGATAGACCAGGGTCTGTTGCCCAGATCCAGATTTCCCTCCATTAGAGCAACTCCAGCAGGGCCCCTACTTGAGCCCTTAAACCTCATATTTGAGAGCCAGAGCAAAAATTGAACTCCAACAGGGCCCCTACTTGGCTCTCAAAAATAGGAGGCCTCCCAAATGAGGTCTCCAAGCCCTCATTCTCAGGGGCCCTCCCCTGGCTCTCATCCTACAGTTTTTTTCCCGCTCGTGAAACTTCCCCCACCTCCACCTCCACCCCCAAAATTCCCCGCCTCCGCCCCCAAAATCCCCGCGCACACCCCGCCTCGCCTCCGCGAATCCCCACCTCGCCACCGCTTACCCCGCCGCGCCGAATCGCGTCGCCTCGCCGCTTGCCGCGCGCGCGCCGCGCGCCTCGCTCTCGCGCTCGCCGCCTCGCCTCGCCTCCGCCTCCGCCGCCTCGCCGTCGCCACGCCCGTCGCCGACGCCTCCGCCTGTCGCCCGACTCCTCTGCTCACGGGTCTTATGTGTCAGTGTGTAGTGGAATGGATTTGAGAGCTTAGATTTGAGGGCTGCTGTTGGAGTAGATGCAAAAAAATTAGGCCCTTAAAAATAGGGGGGAGCTCTCAAATGAAAAGTAAAAACCATGTTTTGAGAGCTACCGCTGAAGTTGCTCTTATTTACGAATTTTGTTCACTTCTAGGCTCCCGCAATCACACAAACCGCCGTCGAGACTCGAGAAGTTTCCCAGCAGTAAGACGAGCCACCTTGTGTTACCTTAACCCCGCACTCGGCACCACTCACCAGTCACCACGTTCCCACCAAAGCCCCGCGACGGCCATTCGACCACCACGCATCCTATAAAATCCCCCCAAACCCATCCCTTGTCAGTTGTCACCCCCACACTGATACCACAGCCTGATCAAGAGGTAGCCCACCACCCATGGCTTCTAAGCTTCTCCTCCTGCTCGCCACCTCCCTCCTGAGCTGTGGCCTCCTGGTCGCCGACTTCGCCCCGATGACGCTGACCATCGTGAACAACTGCCCCTACCCCGTGTGGCCCGGCATCCAGCCCAACTCCGGCCTCGACGTCCTCGAGGGCGGCGGCTTCTTCCTCCCGGCGCTCTCCCACCGCTCCTTCCCGGCTCCCACCCACGCCTGGTCCGGCCGCATCTGGGCGCGCACCGGCTGCACTGGCAACGGCGCCGAGCTCCACTGCGCCACCGGCGACTGCGGCGGCCGCCTCCAGTGCGGTGGCCTCGGCGGCGCTGTGCCCGCCACGCTTGCGCAGGTCTCCCTCCACCACGGCAACGACCAGTCCTCGTACGGCGTGAGCGTCGTGGACGGCTTCAACGTCGGGCTGTCCGTGACCCCGCACGAGGGGAAGGGCAACTGCCCCGTGCTCGCCTGCCGCAAGAACCTCACCGAGACCTGCCCCGGCGAGCTGCAGCTGCGCACGCCGGCGGGCAGCGTCATCGCGTGTAAGAGCGGCTGCGAGGCCTTCCGCACCGACGAGCTCTGCTGCCGCAACATGTACAACAGCCCGCGCACCTGCCGCGCGTCCAAGTACTCGGAGTTCTTCAAGCGCGAGTGCCCGCAGGCCTTCACCTACGCGCACGACAGCCCCTCGCTCACCCACGAGTGCGCCGCGCCGCGCGAGCTCAAGGTCATCTTCTGCCATTAGAGTCCAGCGGGTGGGCGGGTGGCGCGCGCGCGTGCGCCGGCGGACAAGAACTCTGTTGCTAGAATATGGTGTGTGTTACTGTGTTACAATATCTGTAGTGTTCGATTAGCTCGTGGTGTTGGAGACTGGAAATCTGGAATGCTTCGTGTGGTTCGTAATCTGTAGGTGTTGCTCGTGTTGGCTCTTGGCTGCAAGACTCAAATGGTGTTACCGCTCGGTTCCCAGTCTGGAATAACATGTTTTGATGGCCAGTGGTCTGGTCACTTGTTCAGATGTTCAACCACGTGGTAAGTGCATTTGAGTTCTGCTCCTCTTTTCTACATTTTCTCCCTAAACAATACTAGTAAAACCATTCTGCGAAAGATGTTATGCAACGCAAAAAAATGTTTGCTTTCACGCCTTCGCTCGGCAGCGAGTTGAGAACCCAACACCCATGCCTCTTCCTGAATGGAATTGCCAGTTGTAGAACTCGTCGCAAAGTTTTCAAGAGAAGCATGTAAATACTTCTTTTTATGAACTTGTCAAGTGTAACAGTTTCAGCTTTTGGTTTGTAATTTCTTAATTTTATATTTTTTTACTTTTTAGCTTTTTTGGGTTTTTCTCTATTTCCTTTTATTCCTTTTTGCATTGTCTTGATGACATAATTTTTTATTTTTTTAATTTAATTACTCAGAAAAGCTAACCGTGCTACAGTGTATTTATAACCGCTATCATTTAAGAAAAAGCTAAAAGGCAACATTGTAAACTTGGTATTACTAGTATACGATTGAACTGAATCGATACTGGCTCATAGAGCTGGGAGTTGGGCGGGGCTTATCCGTGCCAGCCTAATGCTTGGCTAGCCCGACACGAGCACGCCACGTGGTAGGCCGTACCAGCACAACACGAATGGTGGGCCAGGTTGGGCCTAAAAATATGGCCGTCAGGTGGCACGACACGACATATTGTACTGTGCTTGGGCCGGCTCAACCCAGCAAGCACAGGGGCACGGTCGGTAAGCGCCCGCGGTCGCCTCGGCCTCGCCTCCCGCCTCCCATAGCTCTCCCATCGCCATCCTATGGATTCCCACAACACAAGCCATCACAGAGCAGAGAAAGGGAGTAGAGGGGACAGGGGGAGAAGTATACCGAATGGCGGGTGAGATAGAGGGTGTTTTGCAGGTCATCCCCGTCGTCGTCGGCGGCTTTCCCACTGGCTGCCGGCTTGGCCTCGGCGAGGAAGGCAAGCATGTCATAGCCCCCCGCGACCACCTCACCGGCTCCCACACGCATGCCCGCCTCGTCCTCGTTGCCTCTTGCGCGTCCGCCCGCATCAGCGCCTTGCCTCCCGTGACGCATCGAGGGGAAGGACTCACGACCACGGGGCGCAGGGTGCTGCTTGTGCTTGGAGTTATCGCAGCTACCGATGCAGAGGAGCCGCCTAACTAGATATAAGCTTCACAGAGGGGTGCACGGTGTCGTACATCGTTGGTGTGCGCACGCGGTAAAAGAGAGGTGGATCTGTGGCCTCCACGGGGATGCCGTCGACGAGGAGCTCGGTTGTGCCTCCCGGCCTCCCCACCCATCTCACCTACGGAGGTGCTCAACCGACATGCCTTCATCTGCGACGCCGGCCAAGAGCACTAACGACCTCATCGTCGCCCTGCAGCTCCTCATCGGGGCAGGTGACTGGGGGAGAAGAGGGAAGCGGCCAGGGGAGGGGCGCTGGGGCGGGGGGAGGGAGGCGACCGAGGGCAGGGGATGGAGGTCGGGGGAGGATGGGGGCGTTGGGGTAGGGGAGGGGAAGGGGGAGGAGGGGGGCTCCGAGGTGGGGAAGCGGCCGGGGGGAGGGAAGGGAGACTGGGGGAGGAAAGGGACGTTGGGTTGGGGGAGGGGAGGGTGGCGATGAGAAGGGGACTAGAGGTAGGAGAGTGGAGAGATGAGAGATTCTGAGAGAGAGAGAGAGAGAGAGAGTAGAGTGGGGAGATAAGAGAGCACCTAAGAGAGGGAGGAGAGATGAGAGAATAAAGGTGGTGAGAGATATGAGAGTTAGGACTTAGGAGCTCTGAAGGTAGCTGTCTCCGAGAGGAGAATCATTTTCCCATACAAATGAGACTGATGAGTGCAGTATATAAAAGATGCATGCAACGGTTAGAATTGAGAAGCAACATTCGAAAATCAGGAGAAAGTTTGAGCGCAACGTTTGGGAGAGCAACGTTCGAGAGCTTATACCTATAAGTTCACTTCGCTTCTCTCATTTCTTCAAGTTATTCAATCTCTTATTTCTTCAACATCCATGTACACTCCCCAAGCCCTTATTTCTTCAACATCCGTCTACACTCCCTATTTACTCACTATCCATCCACTATGGTACCAAAGAGTCAGAGTACCAAGGAGCTCTTGAGCGGTATGCAAAGGAGTCGAAACACAAAAAGGGCAGCAGAGCGACTTAGTGTAAGCTCCCGCCATCGCTCCCCTAGTCCTCCTCTAGCTCTGACTCCCGTTGATGCTCCTCGGCTCTCGCCAAGTATGGAAAACTACAGCATGGACGACTGTCATATAGATGGTATAGAGGGCTATGAAGAGTACCAGAGCGATCCGGAGCCAATGGGGAGTCTAGAGTTCTCTCACCAACCTGCAGACGACGACATTAGCGGGTTTGGACGAAGGGCGAATTGCTGAAAACACATGACCTGGAGCTAGAAAATTTGACACGGTGAAACAGTAGAGATCGCAACTCGTAATTATTGCAATGCTAAATTAACTGCTCGTACAGCTGTAGGGATAGGGCACTTAACCGGCACTACAAAGTATGTTTACGCAAGATGGCAGCACATGGCCAAAGGGGTGGAGGAGGAGTACAAACGTAACTAAGCTTCGAGGCCGATGGCTCTATAAGTATTTGGGTATACAATCCGCTTTCTACCCGTGAGAAAATTGCTACATATATTGTTTCAAAAGATCAACCGATTAGGATGGGTGAAACTCCCGCGTTCGAAAGAATGATCCAACGCGGCTTTTGACCACAGTACCAACATATTAGTAGAAGAACTATTACATCTGATATTTTACGAATGTATCAAAAGGAACTAGTAGAGCTGAAAGAATTATTCCAACAAGTTCAGTTTTCTTTTGCTATAACCTTAGATATTTGGATATCATCACACTAGAGAAGTACCTGCCTAAATATTGTAGCCCATTATTTAGACGATAATTATAAGCTAAACAAGAGTTGTAGATTTAAAGTAATAAATGAATCACACACAGGAGAGGCCATTGACGAGTGTATACTACACGTACTTGATGATTTTAAGATAGATAATAAAATTATTTTTATAACTTTTGATAACGCATCGGCAAATACAATGGCTATGAACATTCTCACCCCAAGATTGCAAACATATATTGGTGGTTATGTCCTCCACCAAAAATGTGTATGCCACATCTTGAACCTTATTGTTCAAGACGATATGTAAGCAATTGGTGCATATTTAAACAGTATCCGTAAAGCCATTCGTTACCTCACAAGTTTCCACAAGTGGTAACCAAGTTTGTGGAGTACTACGCAACCAATGGGAAAGAGCCAAGAAAATTCGATTTTGACATGAAGGTGAGGTGAAACTCGACATATATCATGTTAAAGAAGTTACAAGGGTATGAACATATTATATCCGTTTTTATCAACACTAACTCTGAAAATGATGAATTGGTAGTTACTAATTCAGATTGGCAGATTGTTAGTCGTTTTTTAGAGTTTTCAAGACCTTTTTATAAAGTAACAAATGGTCTATACCTTTTTATAAAGTAACAAATGTTCTATCTGGTATTTATTATCCTACCTTTTGCTTAGTTATATAATTTATTAGACAAAACTATCAAATCTAGGGAGGATCCCATTTTAGGTCATGACGTCGTAGCAATGGAGGAAAAATTTATAAAATATTTTGGTTCTATTTCATACTTATATTGCTTTGCTATCATTTTCGATCCTATGAAAAAGTTGGCAGATTTACAGATTGCTATAGAGGGAATAGATGAATGTCTTGGCCTTGATTATTCGGAAGCTTTCACATATGTCAAAGAGGAGCTTTTTCATGTTTTATATATGTATCATGACAAGTTTGGCAATAGCACAAGATCGGAGGCCTCACATCAGATGCAACAAGAAAAGACAAGCTTGACATCATACTTACGAAAGAAGCTAAAGGACAAGTCTACTTCTTCGTCCTCTCAGTCTAAAATAGCCTCCAAGTGAAATTCTGTCTTGGAGCTGAACCACTACTTGGAGCATGATTTTGCAAATATTGATCCTAATCTTACTGATGGAGGCAAGATAGACTTGCTTGAGTGGTGGAAGAACAACAAGCGGATATTTCTTGTGCTGTCACGCACGGGATGTTCTCTTGGTGCCGATGTCCACCGTCTCTTCAGAAACGACGTTTAACACAGTAGAAAGAATAATCGAAGAAAAGATATTATCCCTTACGCCCAAGATGGTGGAGACAATCACATGCGCCAAAGACTGGGAATTGGCTAAAGAGTGGCAACAGCACCAACTGGAGGATCCTTAAATTGTGCAGGCGTACGCCAACCTCGAACACATGAACGGTCTAGACATTGATAAGTAGATACTATGTACGCATGTTATTGTAGTTAGTATATACATATATTGTTACTGTACTCTTTTCCTTACTCGGGGAACCCCATTCTAGGGCGTAAACTTTTTAACGAGACAGTAGCATTGTATTTTTAAAATATCAAGGAAATTTTACTTTTTTCCGAAATATTTACGTCATTGCGTGCTTATATTTTTATGCAACTAATTCAATTTAAACTAGTTTTTAATTAGGTGGGTACGAAAGAAAGGAAGATGGCGACCGCCGCCACCATCATTATCGACGCCTTCATCGTGTATAGTTACGGTGGGCTTCGAACTGTGCTTAGGTCTAACCGAAGGTGAAGTAGAATGGCACGGTACAGTATGGTACAGTAGGATAACTGAATTAAACTGGCATGACACAAAGGGATGTAAAGCACGATAAATCTGGACCACACCAACTCCCAGCTTTACTGGCACGCAAAAGTACTCGATAAATCTAGACCATGCAAACTCCCATCTTTACTGGCACGCAAAATTACTCGCGGACCCTGCCCACGGGTAACTCGAGTACCCCACGGCCCATGCTGCTTTATTGCCCCTTTCCCTGTTCGATTCGATGCCTCTTGTCTCTGCTTTGGCAACTCTCTTGTCCCTTTCTCCTTCGCATTTTCTCTGCCGCTTGGCTGTGCCAGCGTGCCTTTTCAGATCGTGGGATTGGGTTGTTTCTCCGCATCTTGGTGTGGCTTGGCTGGTCCGAGTCGACACGACCAGTTTGAGTTCTTGTAGCATTTTGATGCCCGTGTGGGCTGTGGCCGTGTTAGACGTTTGTTTACATGTACTCTGGAGTCTGGACCATCATCATCAACGGAATGTCTGACAGGTTTTTTAATGAAAGATTAGCTTATTCGCTTCCCCTAAAAGTTTGTTTGCTCTGAGAAACTGACAGCAGCTTCTAAAATACGATTACACATCCATAAGAATACCTCGTTTGAAGTTTTTCGGACGGATTTAGGGCCCTTTCCAAGTAGTTCCTGATTTCTGGTTTCAAAAACCAAAAATCATTTGGAATATGTTTGTTTTCTTAATGTAGTTTTTTCTTTTTTCCTTCTTCATCTTCCTTCTCCTTTGCATTATCAATGAAGATATAATGATGTTTTTCTATTTTATTTATTTTTTAATTAAATAATTAAGAAAAAGCTAAAATTCACTATAGTGCTATCAATGTTTTAATATCGATATTATATATGATTTGTTTGGATTCGGAGAAACTCTAGAAGACTCAGTATATGAACATATAGAGTAGAAGCACATGAATTTTTATACAGGTTCGAGCCTTCTCCTGGGCGAATAATAACCCTACGTTTTGTGTGGCTATTATTCAGAGAAATTGATTATAACTGAGAGTAATATGAAATGCCTAGCACTATCCCCTCATTTACCCTGGCGTTAACGTTTATATAGTTGACGAAGCGACAGCCGTTGTCCTGTGCCAAAAGATGTCTCAACGTTTTAGGGGATAACCGTCTGGTGGAAGTCATTGTTAGAGAGACGTGGTGGCCCGTTCGTCGTGCAGCGGTTGTTGTTAGAGAGAGATTGTGTGCAGTTATTAGGAATAAGCATACGTTCTAACCGTCTCGTCAGATAGACCTACCATGCAGTAGTTCATCGTAGACAAGCCAATTGAAGATGGAGTAATCACAGGAAGGTTAACGACCACGAGGTGGTTGTAGATAGACTTACAACTACATGGTCGTAGAAGAACTTACGACTATATGATGGTCGTAGAAGGGCTTACGACTAGGTGGTCGTAGAAAAGCTTACGACTATTTGGTCATAGAAAGACTTATAACTACGTGGTTGTAGAAAAAATTACGACTATGTGGTCGTAGAAAAACTTACGAGTACTCTATGAAATCTATGCCTTGTTGATAAGAGGTATACTCAGAGAACAAATGATGTAATAATTAAAGGATTATTATATTCTCATCATTTAGCCCCCAACTCCAAGTGAAAATAACTTACTTGAGAAAGTGAGGTCATAGACGAATGGCAATCGAAAGCAAGGCCTTTTTGACCCTCATTGACCAAAAATGAGCTTGGACAATAAGATAATTTTGCTTGAGTTGTGAAGACAGACGGACTTCAAATAGAGGGATTAATGAATTCCAATTGATTTTCGTCGATCTGTCCGCCAGATCGGTTCCCGAGATAACTGTTTGGTTCCCAAGACGGATAACTCACACGGTTATAAAAGCTTACCTTATGGTAACTTTAGGTCTCCTTACTTTCCCCTTGCGCTCCAGTTTGCTTCGAGCTTTCCGCCGCCGACCAAGTCATCTTCTTCCTTCAATCTCTTCCAAATCCAAACCAACCATTTGGGAAAATAGCTAAGACATCATCCAATTGGCCGGTGTTGGAGATGGATAGTGTGAAACTGAGGGCATTGGAGGGTGTTGAGAAGATTCCTCTATGAAAATTTGTCAAATGGATCGAAGCTGCTGGGCAAAACTGGCCATCAAGGGAGATTGGGCAAATCCTGGTGTTCCAGGCATACTGTGAGTACGGCCTTCGTCTTCCAGCTCATCATTTTCTTACAATCGTACTTGAACACTTCAGGGTCGAATTAGTGAACTTGGTTCCTAATTCAAGTACAATGTTGAGTGTACTCATATACCTGTGTGAGGCCTATTGGGGATTCCTACGGACCTCGAGCTCCTTTGGTATTACTACAAAATGAGCTAGCAGACCAGAGTTACCGGGTGCTACGGTTTGAAGCTCCATGACGGCAAGATGCAGCAGTACATCTAGATGTTCACTCAGTCTTTATGGCCGTATTGGAAGAAGAAATAGTTCTATTGGAAGACAACCAACGAAGACAACATTTCTTTCGTAGGGAAGGCTGCAGAGAAGAATTCTTTCTGGAATTTGGTCCCTAAGGACCTTACTCGGATAGCCCCTTACATCTCAGCCATCAAAGAGCTGAGGGACAAGGGACTCACCGGCTAACACGTGGTGAAGGACTTCATCACCCGTCGTATTAGCCCCCTGAAGCGACAAGCTCATCCCATGTGGATGTACTTGGGAGCCAAAGATACAACTAGAGATTATGAGAATGGAAAGTAACAATCGTACTCGTAATTAGATTTAAGTTTTGAGCTCTGTGTATTGACCACTTTATCTGTATGAACAAATTTTGCTTTGGGGGAAATCGAATCCCGGGTCAAGCACATTTGCAAGAAGGCTCCATCACTCGAAGTGGTGGCTCCTCGTATCCTGGTGGACGTATTCGCCAAAGAGAGTGAAGAATGCCTGAAGGTAATCAAAAAACTGATAGCGTTTTTAGGACCATATTGTCGTAGAGAAAGGCTAAATGGTACTATTCCTTCTCATAGAATGTAGGCATGAATAACCGTCAGGACGACGGAGGGGTCGAACTGATGATCATTGAAAAAGTGGCGTTGAAAGCTAAGGCTCCTCTAACCAAAAGGCATCGGCTGACAAAAGCTATTGACAAGAAGAAGGGGAGCTCATGTGCTTCCGTTCCTCTTGCCATTCTTCCTCCTACTACTTTGACTAACCCCATCAAGAAATTCTTTGCGGACGTGAGTGCCGCAGATGAGATAGGGGCAGCCGTACTAGAGCAACTGACTTCTAAGATCAAGGTACCCTTCTACTACGATACTGAAACTCACTCAGTAGATGCTTCTCAAGGTTTTATCAAGCAACTCAAAAAGAAAAACTAGAAAAAGTTTTATATCTTTTATGAAGGAGACTACTACAACAGTAGAACCTGTGATAAAAAAAGGAGACTGCCCTCCAGGTGGTCTAAACTAGATTCGACTACCTGGAGAAACAAGAAGGACAAGGTGCAGTAACTCTTGCTCCAAACCTTCGACCAAACATGGTCGAAGATGTTCTCATATGACCAAACATGGTTGATGAGAAGAAGTCGAAGAAACTAATCTTTGGAAAAGTTTCTTCTAAATTAAAGATAAAGATTATAAAAGCAAGGTATGAAAATACAAGTATAAAAATAGCATTTTACCTCTATGTTTTCTTAAATGTTGGCTTTTCACAATTTTAGCTCGTCTTCTCCACTGCTTAAGGATGCTTCTGCTGAGAAGCCCCCTGCGGCTCTACCTACAGTCAAAGATGCGGTGGAGAAGGTGGTAAGAGAAATGACCACTGCAGCGATAGAGGCTGCTATCAAAGCTGCAAAGTCTATGACCATAGAAATGGTCGTAGCAACATAAAATCAAGCAGCTAAAGATGGGGTAGGAATACCTGTCAAGAGGTTGGAGACCTTTCTGACCACCATATCAAAGAGGAACACATCAAGGATGCTCTTCTTCGTTCCCAAGAAGGTACAATCAGAGATGAAGAAGAACATCCTAACTTCTTCTTTGCATTTTTAACCCTCTATTTGTAGTGGGACCTTCTTCTGATTGACCTTGAAGCTGAGTTCCACACCCCCAAAGACCTTCTGAACATGGGGAACATCTTCGACGATGAATGTCTAGAGAAGATGTTGTGGAACAAGGTCGACGAGCTCAATCAAATTGAAGACTCTAGACAGATACTCACCAAGTTTGCTCATGGGAGCATGAACGTAAGTATTGAGTACTTAAACATTCGTACCTGGTTTGTTTCGATTTCTCACTACCATCCTTTGTTTAGAGAGCATTAGAAGATATGGCAACTATGCTGAATACCATAGGCATCTCATGCTCCTACAACAAGAAAATGCCAAACTCTCCAAGAAGGCAGCGGAATGGTAAGTTACTGGCTTATGTAGTCGAACTTGGTTTTGACCACTTGTCCAGGCTTTCATGTCTGCTTTTAACCTTCGTAGGTCTAAGAGCGATGCAAAGTTTTTAGCTGCTGCGCTTGATAACGAGAGGGTCGATACACAGAGGTTAAAGAAAGAAAATATCGACCAATCGATAATCATTATGAAGGCTAATTTTGTAATTAAAGCATTGCAGGGCAAAATAAATAGTAAGTTCTAAACTTAAGACTATTTATTTGGTTGTCTTTCTGGTGTTCCTCTTACTCTTTTCTTTTGACAGAAAAAGAGGCTGAAGGGAGTAAGTCTCAAACTGAGATCGAAGAAAAGACCAAGGTGATTAGAGAATTTACTCGTATCAATAAGCTACTAGAAGAAGAGCATAATGCTGAAGTCCATAAGATTGACGCTCGACTAGCAGGTAAGAAAAGCTTTACCCCTGACTAGTTCTGCTAACTAGTCCTATGACAACTATTTTACTAATCATTGTTATTCTGTTTGCAGAAGCTGTGGTCAAAATAAAGCGTCTCTCAGAAGTCTCGACTTGTAGTCAAGAGGAAATGAAGTCGATGAAGGCAATCCTCCACGACAACATTGTACTTCTCAACAGTCTACTCAGTGAGTTTAGTTTAGAGAAGATGAGACCTTTCGAAGACACCATAATTGTTCATGCAAGTATAATCAAACTACAAGTGAAAGCTTTAGAGAAGCATCTATTCACCCTGAAGACCAATCAGGCAGGGTCAATTCGGGACACGGTCGAAGGCGCAGTAAGCTATGCCTTAGAAAAACTCAAGGCATGTGACCAGAAACTCAACCTACACCCAATCGACCACGACTTCAGCTGCTATGTGGAAGAAGCAACCCACTGATCAAAGAAGTAAGGCCAACTGGTTGAAAGATTGATGAAGAGATGCAACTTGGCTCTCCTGCCTCTTCAGAATAGCATGTAAATAGGAACTTTGTAAAGACTTACCTTTGGATAATGAAAGAATTTCTTGTTTTTCCCGTAATTCATCTTGATGAGTAGTTAGTACTCATAAGACAAAAAAGAAATGAAAGAGAATGAATTTACGACTAAAAAAATTAAAGTTATGTGGATAACTCTATCCTAGTCCCAACTATTTACTTGGTTTATATGGATAAACTAAGCAAATAGTATAGAGTAAAATATGCAGAGAGCAGAGTAGTCATTGACCATCGTTTTTAAATTTGATTGTCATGTTCTGGCAACAAAGTTAGGAACGAGTCGATGCTAGGACATTCCTTCTAATGGGCAGCACCACGTGTAGAGAGGAAAGGCTTCGACTAGGTGATGTTATCCCCCTTTGGCCAAGTTAATCAAATCGATGGCATAAATGATAAGAAGATAAAGATGTAGAATCATTCTTGTACACCTGTTCAATATTTTCATAGACAACGCAATTGTTTTATGCTCATAGCAAGAGTTAAGAACAGTTCATCACTAGGAAGCTCCTTCCAGCGGGCAGAACCACATGTAGAGAAGAGAGACTTCAACTAGTGGTGTCCACTTCTCTGATTAGTTAAACAAATCGGATATGCTAGAAAGTGGTCAAACAAACATAAAAGAAGCTCTACTGAACATACAACAATAAAGATTGAAAAACTAAAAACTTTATTGAAAGAGTAGAAATGTTTACACATAAAATTTACACAGTTGATCGATGTTCTAAGAGTTTGAGAGATTTTAGCCGTCCTCCAATGCAAGTCATATAGAGCCTGGTCGTGTGACTTCGATAATGATGTAAGGACCTTTCTACTTGGGGGAATGTTTGTTCCTATTAGACTGAGATTGGATTTTCCTCAATACCAAGTCACCTATAGTAAGGCGACGAGGTTGGACCTTACGATCATAGTACTTACGCATGGCTTGCTGATAGACTACTTATCAGATTAAGGCTTGAGTCCTCTTCCCTTCGAGCGGGTTGACGTCATTCGCTCAAAGTAGCTCTTGGTTGGAGTCACTGAAGTTCTTAACTCTTGTCGATCAGATCTTTAGTTTCGGTGAAAGCATGGCTTTAGCCCCAAAAACTAGGAAAAATGAAGTCTCTCCTATCACTCAACTAGGAGTTGTGCGAATTGCCCATAATACTGAAAGAAGTTCTTGAGCCCAAGTCCCCAAGCACTTTACAAGCTGATCAAAGACTCGAGCCTTAATTCCTTACATTATCTGCCCATTCGCGTGCTCGATTGCCCCATTGCTCTGGGGATGGGCGACCGAGGCATACCAAAATTTGGTATCCAATTCGTCACAAAATTGTTGGAATTTTGCACTTGAAAATTGTTCACCGTTGTCTGTAATTATTCGACTTGGTACTCCAAATCGAGTAATCATGCTTCTCATCATGAACATCTTTGTAGCTTCCGTTGTTATCCCAGTCACAGGCCTCGATCCATTTTGTAAACATGTCAATAGCCACAAAAAGGAACTCGAAACCCCCCGGTGCTCTTGGGAATGGTCCTAGGATGTCTAAACCCCATGTTGTGAAAGGCCAACATAGAGGAATCGTCTGAAGAGCATGACCTGGTTGGTGTATTTGCCTACTATGAAACTGGTATTGTACACACTTCTTAACCAGCTCTTTGATGTCATTGAGGGCTATTGGCCAGTAGAAACCTTGTCGAAAGGCCTTTCCGACCAGTGTTTTGTAAGAGGTGTGTGCTCCACAGATACCCCCATATATGTCGTTAAGAAATTGTAATCCTTTTTTCTACGATATGCACGCATGAGAACCCCATGAGTACTTTGTTTATAGAGTATTCTATTGACCAAAGTATACATTTTGGTCTTGCGGGATAGACGATCTGCTTCAAGATCGTCGTCAGGTATAGAACCCTTCTGAAGATACTCGTAGATGGGCTCCATCCAGGTATCCTCATACTCGATAGAGGCTATCTCATCTAGAGTCATCTTCGGTCCTTCGACTAGAGACGGCTTCTAGAGTTGCTCCAAGAAAACTCCTAGTGGTACTTCTTATAGGGAAGAAGTTATTCGAGCTAACTGGTGCGCGGGAAAGTTATCCTTCCGAGGGATATACTGTAACTCAAAACCGAAAAGGTGCTTTTCTAGCTTCTAAACTTCCAGCAAGTACTGAGACATGGTCGAACTCAAGTATTGATACACTTTGCCGACATAATTCACGACTAATTGAGAGTCCCCTCTCACGAGTAGTTGATGAATCCCGAGCACTTTCGCGGCTCGTATGCCAGCCAACAAACCTTCGTATTTGGCCACATTATTAGTGGCCAGAAAGTGTGGTTGAATGATATACTTTAAGGTCTCTCCCGTTGGAGATTTCAGGATAACTCCAGCCCCCGAGCCACTTAACGTAAGTGACTCAATGAAGTACATCGTCCACCAGTCGTGGGAATCATACTGGGGATCCTGAAATGGTTTAGCATTTGTCCATTTGGCGATAAAGTCTATCAAGATCTGGGATTTAATAGCCATTTGGGACATGAAATGGAGATTGAACTCCCAAATTCTACTGATAATTTTACCATCGACCCACTATTTCTCTATTCTGGAGGACCTCTTCTAAGGGAAACTTAGACGACACAATAATTTTGTGCGCCTGAAAATAATGCCTTAACTTCTTAGAAGATATGAGGAGTGCACATAAGAGTTTTTAGACCTAAGGGAAGTATTCCTTAGGCCCATGTAAGATTTTGCTTACATAGTATACTTATCGCTGGACGCCTTCACGTTCTGCAATGAGTACAACACTTACTGTCTGTGGTGTGGCAGAAGGATATACTAAGAGTGTCTAGCTTGGCTTCGGAGAAGCCAGAATAGGAGCACTCATATAATATCTCTTGACATCCTCGAAGACATCATTAGCCTCCTTTGACCACTCGAAACCTTCGTGTTTCCGAAGAAGTTCGAAGAAAGGAATTCCTTTCTCTCACAGACGTGCAATGAAATGACTTAGAGCCACCATGCAGCCGGTGAGTTTTTGAGCTTCTTTCTGCGTGGTCAGAGGGTGCATCTACACGATGGCCTTGATCTTTTTCAGATTTGTTTTGATACCTGTTGCTGAAACAAGGAATCCGAGTAACTTTCCTAAAGAAACTTCGAATACACACTTCTCAGGATTGAGTTTCAAGCGGTAGTTTCTAAGGTTGTCGAAAGGCTCCTTCAGGTCTAAAATATGATAAGGTTGTTTGATGCTTTTGACGCTACATCATCAACATAGGCTTCCAAATTTCAACCCATTTGATGTATAAAGGTCAATTGCATTGAAAAGTCGGATCGGCATTTTTTAGGCCAAATAGCATTTTAACATAGAAAAACACTCCAAATTGCATGATAAATATGGTCTTCTCTTCATCTTCTGAAGACATACTGATTTAGTGATAACTAGAGTATGCATATAGAAAACTTAACATTTTACAACTAGTAATAAAGTCAACCAATTGATCAATACGAGGAAACGAAAAATCATCTTTTGGACAAGCTTTATTTAAATCAGTATAGTCTATACACATGTGTCACTTACTATTAGACTTCTTAATCGTTACAGGATTGGCCAACCACTTTGAGTGATTGACTTATCTTATAAAGCATGCTTTGAGTAACTTGTCCAATTCTGATCTAATAGCTTCTCATCGATCTGGTGCAAATCTCCGTAATTTCTGTTTAACGGACTTCTTATCAGGTCGTAAAGCTAACCTATGCTCGATCACCTCCCTGGAGACCCCGGGCATGTCGGATGGTTGCCACACGAACACGTCTGTGTTTTTCTGGAGGAAAGTAATGAGGGTGTCTACCTATGCAGGGTCAGAAGTAACCTCGATGCGAACAGTCTTCAAAGGCTCCGTTGGATCCAGAGAAACCTCCTTGACCTCTTTGTTCGGCTTTGGTGTAGCTTTTGGCTTTGAATGCTTGCTTGAAGGTGGCACCTTGGTAGCTTCTCGAGTTGGTAGCTGGCTGATCATCTCGAGGGACTTGCAATCGCACGTCAGTGCCATTTTCTTATCACAGCGAACTATGATGACTCCCTTGGGACCTAACAACTTAAGACATTGATACACATAATGAGTGACTATCAGAAAATGTGCGAGAGTTGGTCATCCGAGTATGGCATTATATGCCATGTCAAAATCAATCACGTCAAAGGAGAATTTCTCTATCCTGAAATTGCTCAGAGACCCGAATGTAACAAGTAGAGAAACTTGGCCGATGGGCTTGGCCAAAGATCCCGGTACGAGTCCATGAAAAGAATATCGTACTGGTTTTATTCTGGTATAAGAGACTTGCATCTCGTCCAGAGCACTAACAAATAGAATATTTAAAGAACTGTCACCATCAATCAACACGCCATTCACTCGATAGTTGTTGATGGTGGGCTTGACCACGATCAAAAACCAACCGGGTTGAGTCGAAGTGATCGGACTGTCACTCTTCTTGAAAGAGATGGTGACTTCCGACCACTTAGGAAGATTATTGACAAGGGACGGGTCGATGAAGTTTATCTCTCGTTTGACAGCCTTATACTGTTGCTTCGACTCATACGATTTCTTTTTTCAAAAACCCTTATTCAGCTCTCGCTCACCGCTACTAACGGGGTCTCAATTGATTTTCCTTCCTTTAGCTACTCAGATGTTTCAGTTTGTTAAGTTTGAAAAGTCCAAAGAGTGCAGACTAGCCACGCGGACAAACCTGCATAGATATGCTCAATTGTGTGCTTTGGATCCTGGAAAGGCATGTCCTCGTCCTCATCCGAGTACTTTCGACTACTCGACTGCCCCACCTCATCGAGTGTGAAAAGCACTCCCTTGCTAGAATAATAATCGTTGAGTTTTCATTGGAAAACTCAGCAATTGCAAAGATAGTGTCCCTCCTTCTTGTGAGTGCCTTACCTTTGCCTCGATCGAAGTATTGCTTAGGGTTTCGAGACTTTTCATGGCCTATTGCCAAGACTTCCTTTGAGGTCTCGACCCAAGGCTTCTGACCTTTGGCCTTGCTTTTGGACTTCACCTTCCTCTTGGAACTTTAGTTGACCTGATCAATGGTTTTAGTCCATTTGATCGCTTCAGAAGCAGCCGCATAATGTTCAGCCATCTCAAAGAGATCGGTGTCGGTGGTCGAAGGATGCAAGTCGATGTCCTTTGTGGACTTCCTATTGCTGACACCCTGCTTGAATGCCCTGATGATAGAAGCATCAGAGACATCCGGAATTGAATTACAAACCTAGCTAAAGCACCTGATGAACTGCCATAGGGTCTCGTTGTTGTTCTGCCATATCCGGTGTAGGTCATCCTCTTTTCCAAGGTGGTTGTATGCACCATAATAGTTGGCTAATATAAGATTGTAGAGGTGTTACCACGAGTAGATCAACTCGAATGGTTGGTTGAGCAACCATGGTTGAGTAGACCCTTCGTGCTCTATTGGAAGATAGTTTGCCATGATGTGCTCATCTCCTCCTACCGCCCGAATCACGGTCATGTAAATTTGAAGGAACTCGATGGAATTCTGGGACCCATCGAACTTCTCCATGTTTACTGAGTAGAACCGCAATGGCCAGCGCACTGCTCAGAGTTCAGAAATGGACACCCGACATCCGGTAATGAGTTCCTGATGCCTTCTTTGCGAGAAGGGGTAATTAGTGTCGTCGGGCGATCGTACTCGATGATGCCCGACAGTGGACGAACCTGACCTATAGTAGGCCTCATCCATATGAGGGGTAGTACTCCCTGCACTCCATCTGCTACTGTAGATTCCTCACCCAAAGTGGTGATTGATTGCCTTCTTGATCAACTCACCGATTCAGAGTCGTTCGAAGAACTCTCCTTCGGCTAGAGTTGTGGTTAGAAGACCGTTGCGACCTATCATCGTATCAAACCCCACGTGGTGAGTTCTGTGAATGACTAATGTGGTTGTACCTGTCTGACTCTCGGAGTTATGCCAACGAGGCTGCTTGAATCTGTCCATCATGCTACGGAGCCTTCACGTAATCCCTTCAGCAAAGTAGTTGTAGCCTGGCGCTTGAGCGAGCTCTGGGGTCGGGTTCTCGAGCAAGTCGTTGATGCTTTGAAACTCTTGAGCCGCTTTAGACTGGTACTAGGCACACCCAACAAAGACTTTTGGGCAGCCACTTGCCTCCTTCAGGCGGTCTCAAGATCCTCAATCTCCAAAGCTGGTTGTGGCTGACTTAATGGAGAGTGATTATTTCTAGGATTTCTCTCACGCTCATCAGAGAACTGACCTGGTTCATCACTGAAGGTCATCTGCCATCCTGACGAGGAGTGGCATGGTGTGACCAACGGGGAGGATCCTCATGTCTTCTTTTGAGAGAATGATCAGAATCTACAGGGAGGGCAAAAACCTCATGTCTAAAATCTCCACTTCCGATAGAGGACCCCTCACTTGAAGTATGTTCCAGTGAGAGTGCATCACGGCCTGTAGTAAATCCCACCAGGTAGGGGAACTCCGGGTTGTAATTGTCTCCTATTGGAGTTGAACAGTACGAGTGTGCGGACGAACTCGCAGGGAGCCCACCCATGCTCTCTGCGTGGACAATTGGAGAGTTACAACCACTAGTTGGTAATGAATTCCTGAAATCACAGACTCCAGGGCTTGCTAAAACTGCTGGAGCGGTCGTCGAGGGACTCGAACACTTGGGGGCGGGCCCTCGTCATGTTATGAGTCCTGTTCATGGTCGGATTGACGCTTACCATTCGGAAAAACTAGTTCCTCTATCTGGTGTACTGCTGCGGGGGATATGGTCCCTCCTCAGCCTTTCTTACGGTGGAGTCTCTGAGATCCCGGGATGGATCTCTAGGGACAGCCTCACCGTTGGAAGCAAGCATCGTCTGCTCATTGTCGTAGCAGACGTCCATGTCGAGATCTGCATAATCAGCCAAGTCAAACCAGTTCTCCTTATTTCACTCCCCTACCATGAGGACATCAGAAGAAAGAGAATTTGCTGATAAAGAAATTACCGGAGTCTTGGAAGAACTTCCCCACAGATGACATCAACTATCGATGTTTTAATATCACTTTTATATATGATTTGTTTGGATTTGGGAAAACTTTAGAAGACTCGGTGTATGAACATGCAGAATAGAGACACAGAAATTTTTATATAGGTTCGGCCATTCTCCTAGGAGAATAATAACCATACGTCATATGTGACTATTGCTTAGAGAAATTGATTATAACTAAGAGTAATGCGAAATGCCTAGCACTATCTCTTGATCCAATGTCATCCCCTCATTTCCCCCTGGTGTTAACCTTTATATAGTTGTTGAAGCGACGGCCGTTATCTCAGGCCAAAAGACGTCTCAATGTTTCGGGAGATAACCGTATGGTGAAAGTTATTGTCAGAGAGACGTGGTGGCCCGTTTGTTGTGCAGCTGTTGTTGTCAGAGAGAGAGAGAGAGAGAGACCGTATCCAATTTTTAGGAATAAGAGCACGTTCTAACAATCTTGTTAGATAGACCTACCATGCAGTAGGTAATCATAGTCAGGCGAGTTGAAGATTGAGTAATCGCAGGAAGGCTCACGACCATGAGGTGGTCATAGAAAGAATTACGACTATATGGTCGTAGAAAAACTTACGACTATGTGATGATCGTAGAATGGTTTACAACTAGGTGGTCGTAGAAAAACTTACGACTATGTGATTGTAGAAAGACTTATGACTATGTGATCGTAGAAGAACTTACGACTACTCTATAAAATCTATTCCTTATTGATAAAGAGTATACTTAGAGAACATAGTAACATAATAATTAAAGTATTATTGTATCTTCGTCAAGTACCATTTTGGTCAAAAATCCTAGTAGTTTTGAACAGGAAGCTGGATTTTAGAATAAAGTTGTAACCCCCAAACAGGATCCGACATGAGAGCTTGGATCCGATCATTGAAGTCTGAACATCTGATTGATCAACCCGGTGTATAAGCTTGGTCCATCCTCTCTGCGGTTGCTGCCTTGATGGTGGAGCTAGCTTTACGGGAAGCATCAAGCGGCGTGCATGGGAACTGGTGAAAGGCAGCGTAGCGTACTAGCGTGACTGTGCACAGAACTTGCTACGCCTAGATCAGTACTACCACCTTTCCTAGCTATACCAATAGTGTGCTTCGTTTACCTTGGTATTCGCTATAAGTCAGTGGTCCCTACGAAATGAGATAAGCAATGATCATTGGCAAACGGATTACTACGAAACGAGTGCCACATATTGAGGCTGTCAGGCCAGGCGTTAGCTAACCAAGGTTATTACTGTAGTCCGCTGTCTATTACTGGATTCATGATCTCGAAAAGAGGCGAATTCAAGTTTCAATATCTCAAAAAGAAAAAACTTATTCCAAACAGTGGGCCTAAGAGGCACGGTTTTGCTGAGTTTGGTTGGGACAATGACATTCTTTATTAGATGGCTTAACAAGTCGAACGTGATGGTCTTTGGGAGCTCCATGGATTAATGAAAAGGCCTAAGGATCCAGAGTTCCAGATGACAGCAAGTTGTAAGATCGGGCCTGTTTCCTCATGTTGCGGGGAAAGATTGGTATTTTCCGGTGTCTCTTGTGGAAAGCTTGGGCTTGTTTCGTTTTGCCTCTAGCCTGATAGAGTGGTAGGTGAAGCGATAACAAGTTAACAACACTGTACTAGTTCCGCATCTGATTCTGACTTATATCAAGAGAGAACAATTTCTCTCGAAAATAAAAATCAAGAGATAATAATAGGTGAAGTGAGCACTTCTGTTCCGCATCTGGTTCTGACTTCTGAACTTGCGCATTACAGTACTCAAGAGTATATGCAATACTGTACTAGTAGAACAAAAATCAGTCTACTCGAATAATAGTAAAGCTTTTGATGGGCCAGCTTGGATCAGGAGCCATTGAAATAGTACTACTTTTTTGGCGTGAGTGATTTGCAGGTTAGTTCTTACAAAAAAAAAAACTAGTTACGGTTTGCTGTGTTTTTAACTCCACAGTCATGCTGAAATACCGTTAGTTCTTGCCAGTATATAGGATATTATTCTCTCTTGATGGTTGGTCGTGCAGACTTGTCCGTCGGCGCTGAGAGAGACCTTCAAGTAGCGGTCTAGTGATTCCAGCGTGCAACCGTGTAGACGTCCTCAAATTAAAATTTTCTTGCTACGTATTAACGTATGTATCTGAAACACACCTTAACTAGTTGCTGACTTCAAGATTTAGACACGAAATTAACTGTATAATTAACGAAGAAATTAAGGCCAATTTCCATCTTTTAAAATGTACAACTCAATCAAAACAAAATGACAATTAAATAAAGAGGATGCAGCTACAATTCTCGGGATTATATCACTAAACTCATACATTACAGATTCATATAATTCCCGAATACGTTATTTTTACTAATACTATACAGTCATGTCTATACATACATTTGAGCACAATATATATACAGTTACAATTAATGAGATTCTTTGAAACCTTTAAATTGGGCACAAGCTAAAGTAATCATATTTAATACTTGTAAGAAGGATCAATGATAGGATCGAAAAGACTAAACAAACTAAATAAATGAATGCAAAGATGCTGTCAGAACCCTCGTTAGAATAATAAAAATGGGCAATTTGCTCTTCAGGGTACCATACCGTCTGAGGCCCATCGGCACCTCTCATAGCCATAGGATTTCATTATTCGGCATTAGAAACAAACACAAATCATTTCTGAAGTCCTTTTTCACTGTCAGCGAACCCAGTAAAAAGAGGAATTATTGAAGAACCAGAGCCCACCCCACATTGTTGTGGTAAAAGTCTCCCCACAGCAGAGCTCACACGGCGCACAGATGAAAGGGGACAAGGCTGAGTGAGAGACCAATCGAGGTAGAAAGTCTAGTATTCACCCATAACCACGGCCCTAACTAGAGCAAGCAATCTCACCGTTAGATCTATCCTCATCTTCCCCAAATCCCCAATCCATTGCCGAGAAGAAGAGGGAATGGAGTGAACTACGGCGACCGGACTAGAGGAAGACAACAAACCTAGGAGATGGAGGAACATGTGAAGAGGAAGAGCAGATATAGGAGGAGAGAAGCAGAGCCACGTGCACGCCAAATAGGAAGGATTGAACCTCAGTTCTACCCCAAATCAAGCCCGGCTGCATGGAAACGAGGTATCTCCATATCCCATTTTAATCCTTGCCATCACTATCATGGGACTACACACACATGCAACCTCACATTCACATGTATCACACTAGACCCATAGCATCCACACATGTAGACTAGAGCAATGGAATAGAGGGCTTGGGAAGTAGAGTATACCATAGGAAAGGCTAGCCATGGTGTTGGTGTGCTCACCGCCAGCCACCGCAGGCACTTGACGACCATCTCACACCCCCACCCTGTGAAGCGACCCCGAGCCCTATCACGGCACGCCAAATAGGATCACCCACATCCACCACATCAACCTCAACCAATGAAGAAAACAAACTTCAAATCGGAGATTAAATCTTGGGTAAAAGACAAGATTAAAAGTAAATCAACAAGGGGAAACAAGAGTTAGAGGGAGAAGCGTTGAATCCCGATATCCGAGGTTAGATCCACAGCATCATGGCACGGATCTAGCTGATGGAGAGCTGATGCGGTAACCCTAGGACCTGCGGCGGCCAATCTGGACCGAAGCCGTAGAGGGTGGCAGTGGGGTAGAGGAAGGGGCAGAGACGCAATGGAAGTGCGCAATAATAGGGAGAGATGCTAGCTAGGGGAGAGGATGGCAGCGCCTTACCAGGCAACTAGCCACTCACGGGCGAAGGAAATGACAGTGGAATGGCATCAGTCAACGAGGGAGGAGAGAACAAGAAGGAGGAGGGGGTTAGCAGAATGAGCGAGAGTGAGGGAGGAGACAGGAGTAAATGGGCCAAGGCCCATTTAGTCGACAGTGAGAAGAGGGAGGAGTAGAAGATACACATATATGTATGGGTACCAAGGGTAGAAGAGTACATATGGGTACATATATACACACACATAATTGCATATGTAATCAATTAGATAGTATCTGACTTGTGAAAACCTGGTAGTAACTATTCGGAGATACTAAACTGGAATAATTTAACATTAGTAAAATAGCAACAAATGATGAGTATAAGATAGCATTTAATTAAAATACAACAATCAACTAAATTGACCTAGGGTATTGCCATGGGAACACATCGACAAAGTATATCTTTTATGTCTGTAAATTAAACCGTAGCCTACGCATTAAATGCATATGTCTATAAATTAAACCGTAGTCTACACATTAAATGCAAGCAATGAACCGGTTCCGGAGGAAGGGTTTCACCCGAGCGCACTTGAGACTGGGGCTTATGACCAACTCATAGGCAAGCACACCTTTGATCATTTTGATTAGATTATCGTCAGTTAAAACAAATTATTTACCTACTAAAGCTCTATCACCTCTACATTAAATGTAATTATATTTAACCCAGATGAATGATATGTGAAAGAAATGAAAGAGGAATGGCAGGCACAATTGATGGAGCAATTGACCTATAGTATAAGTAATCATTTGGCAAAGGATGCCTTGGGAAGGTGATAAGGGAAAGATTGGGACCCTCTGCATAGGGCTAAAATCTTATGACTTACAAACTTTCACTCAGGTAATGGACCGTATTGGTCATATCAACCACTGTTCCGTCTAGGATGAGCATGATCAGTAACTCTATCGAAGTTATTATACACTCCACAATGGGTATGTAGATTTTATCTAGGGATGATTGTGGGTGAAGTCCCAATTGGACTCAACACCATAAAGAATAAGCCGTCACATATATTTAGCTCATTAGAGTGTCGGGTGAAGGTGAATTGATATAGGGTGCCCGATCTTTACGACGTGGAATCAACGATAATTTTGGATCCGTGTAACCTGATGAACCGATCACAATACCTATGACAACCGAACACCGACCATCGAGTACCGAGACCTTCCGACTACCGAGTACGACGACCACCTAACCACCATGCATCAGCTAGTCACCCCGCTGGTCTAACACGAGTACTCAAAGTACTCGAAGATCACAAGAAGTGAAGCACTCGAACCAACAATGAAGTCTACGAGTACCGACAGCAAAGCCTACAGCAACCGATCACAAAGCCTTCGACTACCGAAGACAACGACAGTAGACTGCAAAGTCTATGACTATAATAGCAGTCCGTAAAGTCTACGACCATGAAAAAGTATTGTAGCTATGATCATGAAAAAGTCAAACGTGGTCGAAGTCTATCATAGTCGGAATGCCGTAGTCAAGTTGCCGTGGTCACAGCCGGGCGTAGTGGAAAACAGACATTGTCATTCTTCTATAGTCGTGCTGTGGTGCTCGTACTGTCGTGGTCGAAAGCCATGGTGGTCGAAGTCCGTTGTCATCGAAGTTGGACGTGGTCGTAAATGACACTGAGCGGTGGTAAATATCAGCTGGGCCATCACTCTTCGAGGTCAAAGCTAGCCGTGCGATCCACCGATACTAATCGAGTGTCGTCCTATGTTCCGATGGCAATCGAAAGCCGTCCGATGCGCCAATGCTAGTCGGACACCAATCGGACTGGTCCGAAACTCCGAAACTACTCGAAGCAAACCAAAACCGCTCGGAACAAATCAAAACCACTTGGAGCAACTCAGAACTGAACGAGATCACTCGGATTCAAAACTTTTGACTGCGATCGACTGAAACTGTCGGAAACGTAAATTCTAAAATAATTCAAATATCAATTATTCATCATCACTTTTAATTAGGTCACTACATGGTCTTAGAGCAACTCCAGCAGGGCCCCTACTTGAGCCCTCAAACCTCATATTTGAGGGCTTGAGGCAAAAATAGAGGTCCAGCAGGGCCCCTACTAGAGCCCTCAAATTTGAGGAGCCCCTCAAATCCCCCCTTCAGCCCTCATTCTCAGGGGCCCCCTACTCTGGCCCTCATTCTTCTGTTTCTTCCCGCTGGTGACATTTCCCCCGCCTCCGCCGCCCAAAATCCCCCGCGCCCCTCCCCCTCCCTCCCACTCCGCTAGTCCGCCCCCTCCACCGCCGCCTCCGCCGCCGCCCCCTCCCCTGCCGTCCCCGACTCTCGCCGCCCCGCCGCGCCCGGCCCCGCCTCCCACCGCGCCGCCGCCGCCTCCCCCGCCACCGCCGCCTCGCCCTCGCCTCGGCCCCGACTCCCCCTTCCCTTCCCGCGCGGCTCCTCTTCTCCGGTGAGGTTCGCGGTGGCTCTTCTCCTCTCTGGCGAGGTCCCCGACAGCTCCTCCGGTTCCGGCGTTCGGTGGTTCCTCTCGGCGACCCCGCCCGACGCAGTGACTCCCTCCGCCTCCGCCGCCGCCTCCCTGCCGTCCCCGACTCGCCGCCCCCCCGCCCCCGCGCGCCGCTCCCCGCCCCTCCCACTGCGCCTCCGCCTCCTCCCCCCGCCGCCGCCTCTGCCTCCGCCTCGGCCCCGACTCCCCCTCCCTTCCCGCGCGGCTCCTCTTCTCCCGGTGAGGTTCCCAGCGGCTCTTCTCCTCTCGGCGAGGTCCCCGATGGCTCCTCCCGGTTCCCGGCGTTCCCGGTGGTTCCTCTCGGCGACCCCGCCCGACGCAGGTGACTCCTCCCCTCCGGCGACGTCCCGGCGGCTCCGCATAGCTCAGTAGGTGAGGAGGAGGAGATGACGGGTGGGTCCGAGGTGTCATTGTCTGCTGGGATGGATTTGAGAGCCTTGATTTGAGGGGTGTTGTTGAAGTAGAAGCAAAAAAATTGAGCCCTCAAAAGTAGGGGGAGCCTTCAAATAAAAGTAGGGGCTTAGATTTGAGGGCTACTACAGAAGCTCACGAGAGAGAGAGAGGGGGGGGGGGCTGGGGAGGTTCTCTGCTCGGTCAGGTCCCCGAGTCTCTGGTCCACCGGCGTCGTAGACCGCACTATTTGTGGCGCGGAAACGTGCTACTTTGCGCGTACAGTACGATAGGAGCAGGCGAGCCAAATTGACAGGTTCCGAACTTCCGATCGCCTCTCGGCACGGAAAGTGGATGCTGGAATGGTAGCTTTGGGTGACGCGGATAGCGGCTGCGGCTCGCCTTTTTTTGGGGTGCAAAAGCGGTACCCTTTTTTGTGCCAGATTGTCCATCCCTAAACGCAATAACTTACTAAACGCAAATGGTCAATTTGGCTTGCATATGGTGTTTACTAATGGCTATTGAAACTCTGGACCCGAGTCAGACTCGGCTCACACTCTTCTTAAGAGGGAAAACTACACAGAAGAGGTCTTCGAACTTGCGGTCTATCGAGGAAGGACAGAGTTGGAACTATTCGGAAAGATTGTTGATCGCCGGTTCACCGCCGGCCAAACGACAACCGGAGAATTCTAAAACCAAAAACTCACCTGCGGATGAGCATGAAACGGTGGGCGCTCCTTTCGGACCGAGTGTGACGGCTGGCGGATTCCAACCTAGTACTATGTTCTGTTTCCTGTACGCATCTTTTCGCGTGGGGGCGGTGAGCGAGAGCGACGGGCTGGGGAGAGCCGCGGCGGGGGAACGCAGCGCGGCTACGCTACCTTTGTCGGCCCATTCGCACGAAATACTGGTCCGGTTTCGCGCTGCCGCCAGGGGTGTCGTCGCGCTGTCGCTCGTCAAAAAGGAGGAGGCGACCGCCTGTCCCCGCGACTCAGGGCTCGGCCGTGTGGCCATGCGGGCGTCCCTGCCTCACCATGCCCTGTTCAATAAGGTTTGTGAGTCGTCTCCATCTTTTCGTTTAGATCGTGTTCGTCACAGGAACGGCATGTCGGCCATTTTCCGAGTGGTGCTTAGATCATGTACAATGATATAATATCAGCTGTTTATAAATCTTACAATATAAGATACGAGATGATGTGAAGAAGAGAGAATGAGCATATAGAACTGGGTCGTCTATTATACAGTAGTCGACCGTAATATGGTAAACAAGACATATTGTATCATAGAGTAGCTGTTTATAAAGATATACAAAAAGATAACATATCGTATGAGCCGTCTTTAGTACCATCTATATATGACATGACGGATATTATATATATCAATTGTCTATACCATTGTACATACCTTTAGCGGGTGGCGATTCCAAAGTAGTCCATCGGGTCAAGCCTTCCGGAAGAATTACCATAGTCACAATTTACAAATCCTTGTAAGGAATCATGTCATATTAGCCATCGTATAATATTGTGCCATTTATTATTTTTAAGAGAAGTGCTTATATAATATTCTCTCTAATAAGAGTAACGCTAATATCAAAGTATATGAAGGGTAAGTAATATCTATCCATCATTTATCGCGCTTTAAAAATTATGTAAATCACTGTTAAAAAAAGCATAAAAACATCTTTTTATTTGTGTAATAGGCGCAACGAAAATTGACAAGAGGCTCGTATTTAAGGTACGCATTAATCAATGTAACCAAGCAATACGACACCTTATCTAAACGGAGACATTTCTCGATGGTGGTAGAGCTAGTGGTGTATGACTCCGTCTATTAGGATTCAAATCCTAGTACCTATCATTTAGAATGTCCAGCAGGATCTATAAAGCCGTTGGTGATGAGCGTAGATCCTCTGACGTAACGTCAGGTGACGTTGGGTCACTGATGTGTAGGCCCACAGCTTATGGGGCCCACGCGTCAGTGACCCAACATCACCTGACTTACGTCAGAGAATCCGGACGGGTTGGTGATCTCGGTGAGACCACTTTGGCCCTAGTTCCGCCATCGCCGGACTAAGTATAAGTAAGCCCCTATGCGGTCTGGCACTAGCTGCAACAGTGTGTTTAAGCTAATCAAATTGAGCGTTTAGCATTTGCATATTTAAGTTCGGTAGTTTAAAAATGCAAAATCGAATTGTTTGGAACAGTAAGCCCCTAGTTCGGAAGTGCCTACATTTTTACAAAAAAAAACCTACAATTATGGCTCGCTCACCCAAAAGATCCCTTCAACGTTACTATTTGTAAAAGAGTTTAGGGCCTCTTTGATTTGGAGAGAAAAGGTAGGATTCAAATTCCTATTGGATTTGGTTACTGTAGCACTTTGGATTCGTAGGAACGAAGCAAAGGAAAAACAGAGAAAAAATTCCTTTATATACAGTTTTAAAGGAAAAAATGTGAGAAAATTAATATCCACCAGGAGGTCTTTTTCTGTTCCTACGCGTAGGATTGAGGCGAAACGTGCTACATGTGTCACGGAAAACAAACGAGATTACTATTTGCTCCAAAATTACTGTGTTCTTTCTCTTCCTGCGGTCCAAATGCTAAATCCTATAAAATTCATGAGTTTTTAATTTTCTATTTTGCGCAAACATTCCTATCTTATTTCTATATTTTTTTTCTATTTTTATTATTTTAGAAACCTACAATCAAAGAGACTTATATGGACTGTATCTCTGTGATTATAAACACTTGTAACAAGAAAAAAGGATTATAAACACAAACGCAATCATAATCGTACTCCAAATAAGCTCTTTACCCGAAATAGATAGAACGGAGTCCACATCTGTCGTCGACAGCCGCCGGACGCTACCATACTAGTATAGCAGCCTGCACTACTAATTAACCAACTCTACACGCTACCATACTAGTATAGCAGCCTGCACGACTAATCAACCAACTCTACGTTTTCTCCTACCTCTCTCCTCCCTTCCCCGTTCCCTTCTCCAAGCTCCTCCTCGCCTCTATCTATAAATAAGGCGCCGCGGAGCGCCCGTCAATTCGCGTCACCGCTCCCCGAGACCACGTATTATTCTCCTGCCCACTGCAAAACCCTAGCCACCGATCCCATGGCGGCCACCACCAGCCAGGCGAGCCTCCTCCTCCAGAAGCAGCTCAAAGGTGCGGATCCGAGCGGCTCGCTTCGCCCCCATGCATCGGCTTTTTTGCCCTCGGTTTTGCCCGCGGATTGATTGATTTGGGGTTGGTTTGTGGTCTGGTGATTGGTGCAGATCTCGCGAAGAACCCTGTGGATGGGTTCTCGGCTGGGCTTGTCGACGACAGCAACGTCTTCGAGTGGCAGGTCACCATCATCGGCCCGCCCGACACCCTATAGTGAGTCGGATTCCCTCCAGTTCGCCTCGAGCTTCCATGTCTTATCGTGATGAATTGCTTGTTTGTTGTGTGTCGGTGCCACGCGAGTGGTGGTGTTTCGTATTTACCTGTGATTTCGGAAGCGGTAGCAGAGAATCTAATTCTGGAATTCGTTAGTAGCTGAGGTTGGCGTCCGGTTGAATTTGCGATGTTTTTAGGTGGTTGTACCAGATTGGCATGGCTACCACTAATACAGCGACTAGGCTATATGGTCGGCGTCTAATTTCAGCTAGTTTGATTGGTGCTGGATGTGTGGATGAGGGAGGGTAGCTATTTTCACAAGCTAGTAGTTCTGCTGGTTGAATTTGTGGCGGCCAGTTACCTATATTCGTATTTAGATTGGGAATTGGGGCACATGCGCATGTGCGAGTAGGGGTTCATGGTAGTTTTGGGTACATTCTTCTACTGCATCATGTTGAGAAATGGGAATATATGTATCGCTTGGTTGGAGTTTGTAATAGATAGATGGGGATAAATTGATTCATGCACCTGTTGTGCAGGTAAGGGTTTATGATAATTTGGGGTAGATTCTTCAACTAATTGAGTAGCACTTTGTTGGTAATTTAATACTGTGTGAGTCTGTGAGACTCGCCTCAAGTAGTACCAACCTGAAATCATATTCCGATTTCATCAGGTGGGTTGGTGTATGAGCAATGAGTTCAGTGTACAGATACACACATATGTTATGTTCAATTGCTGTGATCTCATTCATAGGGATGGGCTGGGTTGGATGGGGAGCACTTCAATCGCACTAGGGTGTCGCTGCTGGAACAACCTGCCAATAGCTGAAGTGTGTCGAGCAGCATTTTGACCTGTGTTTCTGGTTTTCTTTTCGAGGGGGTGGGGGATTTCTTCTCCTGCAAAAATGCTCGTGGCGATATTTCAGTGAAATATGATTGAAAGTGCCTTGGGGTAGCAGAATCCAGTCCATCTAATGCTGTGGTCTAGATGCAGCTGATGCGGGTAGCTTTTTTATCCGTATGTTTTTTCTGCTGCAAATTTTTAAGCTGCTGAGATGGAACTGGGCATTTATCATGTTGTTTTGACTTCATGATTATGTAGTTTTCAAGTGGGGAATGGAGTGGGCTGTGAGTGGTTACATTTTATGAAGTTTACATTCATTTTGTCTTGAGAACAAGTCATACTAAAAAGATAGTGCAGTTCTGCGGCATGACTCTGTTCGCCAAACCTGGCGAGCAGATAAAGGGAGCCTGTCCTCCAAAGCAATGGAAAGTTTATGAGAATGGGATGTCGGCCAGGAAGTATGTCGAAGTATGTTCTTTTGGGAAAATCACGAGCAAGTGACAGGAGGTTTGACCTAAATGGTGGATGTGAGTTACAAATTACAATGGAGTAATAGGTGTGGTTGCTGGTTGCAAATTGCAGTATCTACCAATTCATGTTCTTTTTATATTAAACTATCTGACAAGAATGCGCTGATGGGGCTTCAAGTTATTTTTTGCAATGCTGACATTTTGGCTTTCACTTTGTTTCAAAGAAAACTGAGAATAATCTTAGGAAACTCGAAATGGGTCCTAGTGCTCTCCTCTGGAGCTTGGATGCTCATGCTAAGTTGATTTCCTGCTTTTAAATAATTAATTCCTTGGTAGTTTGTTGGCTGTACAGAGGGTTTATTTACTGTGGGACTCATCAATACCAATTCTATGGTTAGTCCAATCAATAATATATCAATATGCAATGTAAACATATGATTTGAACTCAAAACAAATTAAGCCAGCTACCATGGTTTACTGGTAACTCCTAACAGGCTACAAGCCCTTAAGTCAGATAGAATAACATTATTGATCTGGTTGCTGCGTATTTGTCTTTGAAGTGTTAGCTCAATGCAATCATGTATTTAGTATTTGACTATTTGTTAGGCTGCTAAGTGACACTGGCCTTCATTTTGCAGTGATGGAGGCTACTTCAACGCAATAATGAGCTTCCCACAAAATTATCCGAACAGTCCTCCATCAGTCAGATTTACTTCTGAAATGTGGCATCCAAACGGTCAGCTTTTCACAAGCATAACTTCATGCTTCTGTACTGCCATGATCCGTCATTTTGATATTGTACATAATATTTGGTTAATTACCAGTTTATCCGGATGGGCGGGTGTGCATTTCTATTCTTCATCCACCTGGTGAAGATCCCAATGGCTATGAGCTTGCGAGTGAGCGTTGGACACCAGTGCATACGGTAGGGTGTTTATGATGCTAACAATGTGTTCACTTTTCATTTTGTCCTGCACTAGTTCCATTATATCAACGTCTATTCTGTGTGGAAGCCTTTATCTGCTAAGTTTGCTGCCGTTCATCATAAAAAAGCATTCAGAAGAAAAAAAACTTGTAATGCAAATAAATGCAAATTATGAAGTTCATTACTGTTGGTGTTTTCTTGTAAATTTTAACTGAGAACAGCCTTAACGCCATACTTCAAATATGTCCTAAACTTGATATATTTTATATCATTGCGTTTGTAGAACATTGGTGATAGCTTTCTTGTGCATTTCTATTCTTTCATGGTGAACTTTTATGTCTTACCTACATAGTTTCTTTTTCTTTATATTTTCTCTTTTTTTTTCAAATGAAGTTACTGAAAAATATGATGTCTTAGTTAACACTGGACTAGTAAGTTGTTGGTTCATGCTTATGGTTAAAGTTTTCTACTATCTAGTTAGGAAGTTATACGGTCTTGGTTTTCTATCAAGCTTTGATGAAGTAGATTCTGTGGTGGGGAAGGTTAAAGATGCATAAGGAGTCTTTGTGCTCCTGATATTCGTTTTTGGTTAGACTTCTTGTTTCTCTTGTACGAGCAAATGCCATCGTCTTCTGAAAAATCTCACACTAGATACACTGACGTTGAGAATGCTTGAAAATATCAGAGAACTGTTTGGTGAATTTCCGAGGTTCAAATTCACTATAAGACCTTGATAGGTATAACCTTCAAGAGTTTTTAATTCACTAAATATCACCACAAGTCCACAAACGTGTTCCTTGTTTGGCAATTGGCATATTAATTAAGTGTAGATTAATTTCACTTCTGCTACTAGATCTTATCTTTCAAATGTGGTACCTGTTTGTTTCCTTCACTGTTTGCCTCTTATTCATTTCCCCTTCTAGGTGATTGTGAACAATTATTATGAAAATTTTAACCATTTTCCACTTGATTGAATAGCGCTTCTTTTGGCCTGACGGTGGAAGAAATGAGCAGGCATCTTTGAGACATCGATGTTTGTGTGTGCTTATAATTTTAATGTCTGTTGATCTGTTCCCCATTTGCAGGTCGAGAGTATAGTTCTGAGCATTATTTCGATGCTTTCTAGTCCAAACGATGAATCGCCAGCAAATATCGAAGCGGCTGTAAGTTCACACAACATCTATAATGAAAACTTGATTCCCTGGGCCTCTGTTTGTGTAAATGGCAGAACATCTTGTATCTTGGTTTTCTCATATCAATTCATATATCTTTTTTTGGGAACGGGCACCATCACTTCGTAGTTGTAAAATGACAGTAGCGAAAATTTCAGAGTTGACAGTTCTAAAAAATAATATTGATATTTTGTTTCAAAGTCATTATATTGTAGTGCTTTAACTAACCATTTGAATTATTTTTTGGGTGTGTGGAAACATTGTCTTTAGAATAGTTCATGTAGTACATTTTGCCTGCAGTTTAATGGGCCTCCTTTGTTCTCAAGTTTTTCCTGTTGTATTTCTTGCACAGAAGGAATGGAGAGAAAAGAGGGACGACTTCAAGAAAAAGGTCAGTCGTATCGTACGGAAATCTCAGGAAATGCTGTGAAGAAAATGGGAGTACTGGGGAAGTTAGTCACGCCACTGTCAGGTGTGCAAGATTTTGCTGTCGGGTCTCCAAATGTGCATCTGATGCTAGCAATTTCACTTCTCCCCTGTATATTTTCCATTTAGTGTGTGTCCAAGTGGTGAGCGTGATTTTTGTCTCCAGAAATGCGCTGGGACGTACGTGTCGCCTATTCTGAAGGTGCAGTTGTTGCATTGTGTGGCTTGGGCTGTTAATGTTGAGAAACTTGGAAATACTGCCACTTACCATAATTTTCGTTACGAGCCTGATATAAAACACCTGCCTGATGAGCTAACTGTTCAATGTTGAAACATGTCTGAGAATGGGTGCAATCTGTTCTTTTTTGAAGCAATTCTCGGTTCTGTAGAAAATATTTACATATTAAGTTTCCTCCCTATACCAGTCAGAAGCTGTCGACTATTTTTGAGACGAACTATCTTGAATTCCAGGAAGTGAAGTCTTTCTACATGATATACGGGTGTAAATCGTTTGTCATTAGTATAACAGGGTTGTTTTTTTTTTAAAAAAAGGTACAACATGGGTGGGCCTTCTATTCCAGTCAGGGGGGGAAAACACAGAGCCCTTACAGCGATCGAGAGGATGATTTATACAGAGCCTGATCGTTAGTAACTGCGACAATCTAGATTTCTTATACTACCCTACTTTTCTACTCGATTCTTTTCAAGAACTGTTTATTTTTGTTTTGACATACTTGTTACAGATCTTCCTTTCTGTTCATCAAAACCTGGCAAAATCAGGCTCAGCGCAGCTATAAGTTTTATCTTTTAGCCCGTGCATGTAGAGTCACTTCCGACTGTATCGGTATTGAACGGAGTACACAGGTAGGTTATCCGTATACAGATCCACGGGCCAGAGTAAATTTATGCCAATCGTATTGAACTGCGTTGAATCTACTACAATCTCTTTACAGTTTACACTCAAAAGAACGTAACATTATTACAACACCGTACTAACTCAGGAAATAAGCACTACTACACACCGCTGCCAATGACGGGCCATTGTCAACCAAGCCTTCCTGGCATTGGAATGGTCCCATAGCTGGTACAAAAATTTACACCACCAGTTACCAGCAGGTTACACCGCTGCCAGTGGTTAAGCCATGAACTGACAAGCATGCAAACTTGAATGTATTTGCAGCTATAACGGTAAAACGTTTCGGTAAGATATGAGAAATGGCAAACATCTGCACTCCGTGACAATCCCCTCGGAAGGCAGCTCGGGTCTGGGACCAACGTTGTTCACAAGTGAACCCTGAATATCTTGTGGGCGATGCCAGCATGTCACTGTCTGCTGAAAATTAACAAGAGACAAGAAACCCAAAAAAAAAAGCCGGGACAAATTGATCATAGTGGGATTCGAACCCACGACTTTTAGATTCGGAATCTAACGCGATATCCACTTCGCTATATGACCGTTCTTGTCTTCCATACACATTTTAATTTTCATATATGAAGGCATCCACATCAAGAGGCACAATAGACAACAGATAAGGTTAAGCCACATAAGTACCATTTGCCATTAGTAACATTCAATAACCGAAACAAATTGATTTGATATACCATCATAGTGATTGTGAATGAAGGGTATAATCAGAACTGATCTCAATAGGGGGAAATAAAGCACATATATACACCCAAAGTTATCTAATGTTTCAAAACTATGGAGAAGATAAACAAAGCATGATGGACGAGTTCCCAACTAAGCAACATATGCAATTGGAGGTCAGTTGCTACTAAATCCTAAAAGATAGTTTCACTAACACTATGCAGAGATTTTTGTATCGATGCTACATTGTAAACAAGTGAAAGTGACAAATGCAGAGGCACTCCAGGCACAAATAAGACCCATCTGATTGTGTTAACAAATTAGGTGCACAGACAGAATAATACCCACAAAACACCTAGTCACACACACTACTTTCACTCCATGCAAACAGCAAGCATAGCACTTCGAGGAAGTTCAATTCTGGTTTTGCGTTGGGGAAGAAAAAGCCAACCATCACAGGCTGGCCTGAAATAGCAATTCGGCATCAGAAATCACCTATAAGGTATAAGATATTGCTATATTCTCATGTGTACCACGGCTGGGAGGTGCCATTCAGGTCATCAGGTGCAGCCAGGCTGGATTAGTTTTTGTCTTGGTTGTCAGTGTGTGCCTAAATTTGCCGTTTTGTTCCAATCAGTCACTGCCATGATTCCATCGCTCCCAAATCCAGATCGGAAGGAGACAAGATGGATGGGGCTTGCCTGCTCCCTTCTCCCTGTGCCCATCCATGCTCCCTGATACACCAACGGCTTGATCTGATTTATGTGCGGGTCCCATGCCTTCAACACAGTTAACAGATATGTCTCGTCAGTATCTTGGTGCTGTCACCAGTGGGAGCTATCGCCTGTCCAGCGGATTCTGAGAACGGGGAGCACATATTACGTATAGCCAAACCATGGAGGCGCAGAAGGCAGCTGGGGAGTTTTGTGAGCGACATGATATCTGAAGGGTTGAAACGAGCGAATTCATTGAGCTGTAAGCGCTGGCGGCTTCAAATTGGGGATTTTTTTTGCCGGAACAAAATTGGGGAATTTTCTTCTCCACGGACTCAATTGGACCAAGCAGTGATATTGCTGATTCCGTTTCTTTGGTTGGTAGCTTTGTTGTGCCAGTGCGTGCATATGTCCAGCCTTGAATCATTGGAAGATCCAAATTCTTGTAGGATTTTAGTCAAATCCTACTTAACAAGGTTCGTTGTGCTTAACGCGGACATAGCGACCCGCCGACCTCCCAGTCCCAAGCTCGTTACGGCCTTAGTCGCCATTGCCGCCGCTGCCGGCCGGTGACTTCGGTGCCATGGACGCATCTGCTGGGATCTGCTTCAAACCATCCTTCTCAAGTGCTTCGTGGAATCGTGGGAGCCAAAACCAAGGCCGGCTCATGTGGGCAGAGAATGTGTGGGATCAACAACTAAAAATCAGATCGCCCGTTGATGTATCCGGAGCACCGATGGGCACAGGGAGAAGGGAGCAGGCAAGCCCCGTCCAGACGAGATAGGCAAGTAACCATGACCAGCAAACAAGAAGTAAAAAAAAGCACAAACTCTACCACAAGCGCGACAAATTTGGTGAGCCGAATCGTAAAAGAGGTAAACTAACAAGACAAGAACTGAAAAAAAAAGGAAATGTTACCACTGCAGATCTAGGAGCGCGTCGAATGGTGGGTCGATTCAACAACCCCAAATCGGTCTGCAGCTAGGTCAGATCAGATCACGGCCAAAGCTAACGAATCCTTGCAGGAGATCCGGTGATGGGTGGGGCCCTAGAGTGTAGAAGAAAGGGAGAGGTGACGAGAGAGAGTTGGGATGGATCGTACCAGCGATCAGTCGGTGAGCGGCCACAAAGGCTGCTTGGCTACGTGGGTTCCATCTCGCCGGAAGGGTGCCGGCGTGATCAACCATCTCCCGCCGGGACCGCGATCCGTTCGAAGGAGGATTTGGAAACCGAAGGCGGCGCCGCGGCGGAAAGAAGCCCCGCGGCGCAGTGCTGTCGCCTCGAGTTGCGGGGCACGCCTTTGGCCTTGTTGTTTGGGATCCCTTGTTGTTTTGGTTTTTGAATTTTAGTTTCTTTACAAGTATAAATAAAAGGAACGAATTTTTCCAAGCGAATTTTGATTTTAATTTCTAATTTTAGCTCTTTAGTCTTTTCTTTCTTTTTCTTATTTTTTACATTATCTGTTATGATATAACAGTTTTTTCAAAAAAAATCATTTTTGTTTTTTCTATTTTTTTTAAAAAAAAGTTAACAAACGCTACAGTACAATTTCAGCTAAAGTTTAATCCAAAAGCTAGTTGAAGCATCATCAAAGATGGGTTGTATTGGGTTTCAATCCTTCTCTCGTCATGGTTGGTTTCAATCGGCTTGCCGCTTTTGGGTTTTGTTCTTTGTTATAGTAACTAGCTTTTAAACAGTGTTTTTCAATGCGAAGTCTATAAGTCGATTGTATTATATGTTGTCCTAACTTCAGCTATACCGCCAAAATCGTATGCGTTTATCTGTCTCTTCATACTCTCTCACAAATAGTTGAAATTCAAAAGTCATAAGTCACAGTCTAAAACAATGCACCTTATATATTTCTCTTTTGTAGCCTTCTCCCATTTGTCACTGCATCGGCCTTCTCTTAGTTGCTCAGATTTCCTTGCACTTAAACCCCTTTTGTCCTGGCCAATTGGACTTCAATTGTCTTATCTTCTTTGGTCAGTGGTGCTCATTTGGGTTTAAAAACTGAGGCTTACATTTTTTTTTTGTATTGTAGTGGCTGAAAATGCATTATAATTGTTGATAACTTTTTAGCATAATTAAACTTAAAAAATAAAAAAGTTATATCATCACGGATAATACAAAGGAATAAAAAAGAAATGACAAAAAACCTAAAAAATAAAAAAACGAAATTAAAAAAATTAGAACGCAGAACCAAAAGCTCAAGTGAGCAAGGTTACATCTCTCTTCTTCGGTCCTAGCCAAATGAAAGCTTTATTGATGATTGGCCGATTCGAACTCTAATCCCACGCAAATAGTTCCTGTTACTTAAAAGCCCTCTGCATCTATCGGGAAATATGTAATGCGTGCTTATTGGATTGGCCCATATGTTATTATTTCCCAAATTTGGATGTCAGCACCTCTTTAACTTACTATCAAAAGGTGAAATGAACTCTTTTTTTTTTTTGCGACGAAAAAGGGGAGATTTATTGCTTAAACAGGAGAAGCACCGTGCACTGACCAGAAGTTCTAGCTAAAAGTGCTAACTCATGAGCAATTTGATTTTGATTTCTCCTCACGATGGCAAACTCCACACCTGGTAGTGCCGTAGACGGTTGCTTGATCTCCTCTATAGCATGTGCGATGAAGGAACGATCAGCAGCTTTGGCTGTCAGCTTCAGGGAAACTGTGTCGACAATCCATCTAAAAAAGTAAAAAAAATCAACGGCTTGTGTGCCCAGTCCATAGCCTGAGATACAGCTTCGCGACAAGCTGGTGCTTCAACTTCTTCAGCGTCCTTGCAACGCCTCAAAACACGCCAAGCTGATAAGATAGCCTGAGTTTTTTGGGTGTCCTGTTAATGATTTTTAGTTTTTATTATAGTATTAGCTTTTAAACGATATATTTTTTAATACGGGATCTATAAATTAATTGTAGTACACACTATACCAACTTTAACTAAACCAGTTAAAATTATATACGACTATCTTTCTTTCTATACCCTCACTCACGAATAGCCAGAATTTAAAAAGCCAAAAGTCATAAGCCCCATAACCTAGGCATTCTCATCTCTTGCAACCCTGGCCTGGGCATTCTCATCTCTTGCAATTATACCGCTGGCTTCACCCGTTTCATCCACGTAGCTCCCATCTACATTGAATTTTAGCCATCCCGGTCTCGGTCTTGGCCAAATCGTAGCAATTGCAGAATTTTTGAAGAACTGAGCTAGCATGTTCTTTGCACAACTTAAGGGGTGCTCATATTGACTTTTACTTGAAGAAGCTAGAAGTCAATATGAACACTTAATTTCTCGAAGCGACTTCTTCACTCCTGATGCTTCTATCTCACTCCAAGGATAAGACAGAGAGTTATGGACACATCTTACACTATACTCCTCTCACTCTAGTCTCACGCACACATCTCTTCTTTACTTTTTCCACCATCCATCCCCTTTCAAAAGTCGTTTCTTTAAACCATTAATATTTATTTTCAATCAAAATCTATCCGTCGCAGCCAATACAAACACCCTTTTAATCTTGCACATTTCTCTTTCTCCTGCTCCTCACCTCCCCTCCAAAACCAACTCGAATCATGACGTCCCACGACTAACCCAGTAAATCCAGCCAAATAACAGCCTAAGCTAACTATGCCAAACACAAAAGTTGGGCTAAGTTCTCTTATATAGGTTGGGTGAGTTATTTTCAACTGCGGTTTGCGTCTATGGCTTATAGTTTTTTGTTCTAACACGAGCGCGTGTAGACTAACCAAATACCGATAAGCTGTTTCAAAAAGATTATCCCGATAAGTCGCTTCCAAATGGCGATGAAGAAACCATCTTATTTATTTGTTTGAGAGAAGTCATAAACTATCGCCGAAAAGGACTCCATCGTTAGCTAAAATGTATTTATTTTATCCCCAAACCGTTTATAGCACGTGGGAAACTTCTTTTAGAGGAATCAAGAGGGAAGCTTAAAACATCTTCACAACTGTAGCCCCTACCCAATGAATTATCTGAGAATCCGACTTCTAGATCAAGCTAAATCCCCTAAATCTCTGAATGAAAATATAGTTTTTTTAAGAAAAGAATGTAAATATAGTTAGTCTGGCCCAACTTGAGGCCACATCGTTATTCATACTCACACACGACCACCCGTGCAGTCCAGCAATAGCAAACCTTTTGGTGCCCCGACGCAGGCCAAGCCCGACGCAGGTCTATCGGGCAAACAAATAGTAATCCGTTGCTTAAGTGTTACTACCCTTGGAGCAATGACACGGGACGCCACAGTTTAATACCTTTGTTACATTCCTAAGAAATCAAAAGTCACACCTATTCTAGTGATTCTGTGCTAAAATGTCTACTATGAAAATCATATGGAGAACATTTGATTTTCTGTGAATCTGCAGTAGCTTGAATGTGGTACTCTGCAATGAGTTAGATTTGAAAGATTTTCATATCCTCTTAAACACATCACAGTTTGCTCAGGAAATTTGTGGTTCTCTGATCCAACCGATTTCTTTAGAATCATTCATTTTTTAGATTTTATTAGAAATTGGTTGTTCTCCATTGCCAGGCACTCTGCAGTTCCCCTTTGCTGTTAGCCTTACGACTATGACGGCCATTTCCTCACGCTACCTGGCAACTGCAAGTCCATTCAAATCATTTAATCTGGAGAATTTTAGATGAACATGTCAGTCTGATTATTCGCAGTCAGGCTTGATGTCTTCTAAGCACTTCATCAGTCCCTAAGGAGCGGAAATGATTACAGGCGAATGCCGTTCCCCCATATTAGTCTTTTGGATAGTTTCCCATAACAAGGCAATGCTCATTTTCATCGGCATCCAGACAAGCTTCAAGCATCATGTAAATTTCATCACTCCGAGGATGTCTGGAGTCTCCATTGAAGAAGACATTGATCTTGTTCTGGACCTCAATCCAGCTGCAGCCAGTGATCCTCTTCAGCCCCTTCTCCTTAATTTGCCTCCTGATCATTGACACACTCTGCCAGCTTCCAGCTGCAGAGTAAACATTAGAAAGAAGGATGTACGAAGAAGTATCCTTCGGATCCAGTGCATGAATACGCTCCGCGACACTCTCAGCCAGATCCTTATTCCAGTGAATCTGGCACCCTCCTATCATTGACTTCCAGAATCCGATGCCCGGCTCAAAGGCAAGGTCCTCAAGAAACCTCTTGGCATCGTCGAATCGCTTAGCCCGAGAGAAGAGATCAACCACACAAGCATAATGCTCAGGTCTCAATATGCCCGGTTGCTCCTCCTCAGCAGTCTTGAACAACGAATAACCCTCGTCAACCAGACCAGCATGGTTGCAACCAAACAGTAAGCCAAGAAGAGTAACACTATCTGGCTTCAAGCCCACTTCTCTCATCTTCTGGTAGGCATCCAAAGCTTCCTGTCCTCTCCCATTCTGCCCATACCCGCAGATCAAAGCGTTCCAGGAGACCACGTTCTTTTGCTTAATCTTTTCGAACGCTAGTACACTGTCCTCCAGGCTACCGCACCTGGCATAGAAGCTGACAAGAGAATTGCCCACATAAATATCAAGCTTCCCCAAGAACTTGATAGCCGATGCATGGACGCTTCTACCAACGCCAAGTGCCCCTGCATTGGCAACAGAGGTGAGCACGCAGGGAAACGTGCTTTCATTCGGCCTGACGCCTTCTCGACACATTTCCAGGAACAGACCGACTGCCTCTTCATTGAAACCTGCCTGGCTGCACCCGCCGATCATCGCGTTCCAAGAAATCACGTTCCTTTCCGGCATGCACCGGAACAGCCAGACTGCATCCCCAAACATCCCATTCTTCAAGAACCCCGCAATGAGCGCGGTGTACGAGACGACATTCGGCTCACGGACGTCCTCGAGAGAGCTCTGGGCCTCCCTCATGGCGCCCATCTTGGCATAGTGGTCGACAAGAGCACTGCCCACAAAGACGTTGGAGCAGAGGCCAGACTTGGCGACGCAGGCGTGGAGCTGTGTGCCGACGCACAGGTCACGCAGCGCGGTGGCCGAACGGAGGACGGTGCCGAAGGTGAACTCGTTAGGCGGGACGCCATCAGCAAGCACGCGAGAAAAGAGGGCAACGGCGTCGCGGTGCCGGCTGCGGCGGGTGAGCGCGCCGATGGCAGCCGTGGCCGAGATAATGTCCCGGTACGGCATTTCGTCGAACACGTTGTGCGCGGCGTCCAGGTCGCCGTTGGCGCAGCACCACCCGATGATGAGCCGGGTCAGGGTGGCGTCCCCGATCTGAGTAGTTTGGCATGCAATTTCTGGGCCTTTTTTTAGAACGGAGGAATGGGCGGCTCCTTGGTGCTGGGATTTGGGATCCGGACGGGTTTCGCGAGGATGTCGAGCTACTTGGGCAGTTTCATGAGATCGCTGAACCGGTCTCCACATGGAAAGCAGGAAGCTATGGCGAGTCAAGTTTGCCGAAGTGACGGGCGAAACACGAAGGTTCTTAAAATCCAAGATCCTTCCCCCTAGTTCGAGCTTGTGGCAGTATCTAACCGTTTAACTAGAGAACCAATGGGTGCCCAATTGAGATAATACGATCAGGTAGTACTTGCTGCGCTCGGCACATCACGCGTCTGAAATTCTGAATAAAAGAACGATGCGAAACAGACCGGTAATTTCCAATTTTAAGATTGGCGAAAAGGCACACATTGCATTACATTACATAGCACCAGGTGCAAACAAGCAACCACACACACATGGAACTGATGCACACATGAATGAGGCCATGAATGCATGGGGCTGCGTCGCCTAGGAAGCGGAAGAGGCCGCTGCCGCCATCGAGCGCGCAGAAGCCGCGACGCGTGGCGCGAGTCTCGCCCGCCGGACCAGTAGCGTCGGCGCGCGGCGGGCAAAACAGTGGCGAGGGCGCAGAGGCGGTGGCGGAGCGAGCGCGAGCGCAGCGCCGCGAGGAAAGGCGGCGGGCGGCGCGCCAACGCGGAGGAAGAGCGAAGGCGCCGGGAGGAGGGGAAACGGAACGGCGAGGGCGCCAACGGCGGGAAAACGGAACGGCGAAAAAGGAAAAGCGTTCCCATGCAATCCAGAAATTTTTGGTTTGAAATTTTGGGGACTTTTCAGCAATCCGGGCTCGAATTTTGCCAGGATATTCTTCAACCATTATATATCAGTGATAGGAAAACCAATACATCACGGAAATTTCTCAGGCCGTAACACATCTGTGTGGATAACACTGCGTCCTCAATTGATCATGCATCTCATCAGGCCAGAGGATAGCAATATTAAGTCTGAATGATTCTATTGACAATTATCTCCTGACAAAAATCCCCCATGACAAGCCTGTCCCTCGCAGCCTTCTACAGTTTTTTTTTTTTGAATATTCTCATTCACGGGAAAGAAACACAACATAGATATTGCTCTCATAAGCCTTCTGTTTTGGAGCTCTCGCTAACTTTTAGGCCCCGCCCACTGTTGGCTAGCACGAGATTTGGTCCACGGATCAAGAGGAACCCGCTGAGGTGGCTGTGGTGTTGCAGGTTTGGCCTCTCGAAGTTCATTGTCCCTGTCGACAAACCTGCGCATGAAACAAATTAGATAGAACTCTGGAAAAGCTGAAGACGACAACTTATGGTTTCTGGAAATTTGAGGGAGATTTTTTTTTGGCATAGTTCCGACCTTGGAGAGATTTGCTAAAATTCAGCAACAAGTTAAGACTATCTTGGCATAAAAAGCTCTAAATCCTATTCCCAGAACTGACCAGCTTTCTTCTTTGGCTCGCCTTCAAATGTAAATTTCATTGACTGAGCTTACTATTGTATGATTTGAAAACATTCTTAGCACCACAGCTTCTTTCATTGAAAAAGAAGTTTGGCATGAACATGAACTCTGTTCTCAACCGGTCACATCCTCCACATAAGCAAAGGCAAAGTCGAGCAGAGCCTTACAAACCCTTAGTCAAAGAGAAAGTACGAACAACATAGACCAATTAGTACCACCCTATGGAAAAGCTACCCTAATATATTTTCTCTCGCTAGGAAATATGAACAAAGAAACTTACTCAATGTATGCCATCGGTGCAGCATCACCAACTCGAATCCTAGTTCGCAATAGTCTTGTGTATCCACCAGCTCGATCTCTAAAATATGTACAAAAACCATTACGTTCAGCTTGAAATGATATTCTCCCTCTATTTCCAAATACATGTCATTCTAGCCTTCTCATTTTGTTTCTAAATATATGATGCCATCCTAGAATTTTGAGGACATCTAAAATTTTTTCCCCACATAATTCTCCTTCACCAGTTAAAGTTCACATTTCCATAAGAAAACAAACCCCAAAGCATGCAACAAGTTTTGGAAGTATATATATTAGCATTAAATAAGACTATCACTGTTATTCTCCCATGCGAGACGCTAACAGGATCCATCTTTTTTAAAAAAACAAAGTAACAAATTTCAATGCGGGAATGCCAGATTATACTAGATTGAGCTTATCCATGGCTAACTATGTCTTACTTGTAGCGGTAGGCCAGCTCTGTGAATAACTTATGAACAACATCATCTCCCCGAACAAAAGCAGAAGCACGTCTTGCCGCATCCAGTGTACCCTACATAATTTATGTGAATGTGACATGAGTTTCTGCATTGGTAGCATCGAGATAAGAGTTAACTACAGTTATTAAATCAATGCAACATCATGATCAGAATCAGATAACAAGAGGCTTGAGGTCTCATGCGGAAGGAGACAGTTCTACAAAACAAAGCATATAAAATATAAGGAACTTGTGTAGCACCAACATAAAAACGACAAGGCATCACTCTGCATAGTAGGGATCTTTGGTCTTGTAATGAAATATTAGCACAAACAAACAAAGTGGTAAGGTGGTTCTGATATTGTACATTGAAGAAACCCAAACAACATTGTCATTCCGCTTGAAAAGAAAGAGAAAACCCCCTGCCCCTAGCATCTCACTGAAATTTTACTAAAGCCGAGATGTCAAACATACAGACTACCATCACTTCTATACACCCCTGAATTCTAAGCTTCAATTTTGGCAGTTATACATGGCAGTCTCGTGATGACACATCCTGAATTTTAAGTTCTAATCCTAATTGAAACCTACCGGTAACTGCAAAACGGTTAAATGCCAAAATAATGGAGCCAATTAAGTACCCATCCATGCTGACTAGTTATAAACTATGCGTGCACTCGACTACATCATCGCTACAGACCCACAGCTCTACATAGATTCATGGATGCCACTAAACATTAAAATTTTCAGGTGACAAATCACTTAGAATCAGGGAAATGGTGCTCAGCTTACCTCCTTGCCGAGCTGCACCATCTGATCCGCCTTCCGCCGAACCTCCTTCGCCTGAAACCAACCACCAAAGGGGAATTCATGTATTATACTACTCCAGGCACACAAATTCTGGGCTCCCACCACATGGTGCCGGACGAGATGCCAAGATGCGAAAGACGTACCTTGGCGACGGTGGTCTCGATGCGCTCGTGCTTCACCAGCTGCGATACCATCGTCCTGCCGAAGAGACAAATCCAACAGAAGTCAGCGGCACGGAGAGACCTACACTCACAGGGGCGGGTGGCGAGATAAGGGTGCGCAGTACCTGAGCATGGAGACGCGGTGGGCGGCGTGGCGGCCGAGCTTGCGGAACTTGCCCATGGCGGCGGCGGAGGCTGAGGGTTTTGCGAAGGGGCTCGGTTCGGACCTGGGCGCTTGGTAGCTTTGTGCTCGCGTGCCGTGCGACTTTTGGGCCCGTACGGCCCGATACGGTATTTGGGCCTACCTGGGCCTTCAGGCTACACTGATAGTGTTCATTTTATGGGCCTTTTGGCCCGTGAGAGAGATCCGAACGGATATGGCGGCGAGGCAGGTGAGCATTAAAAAAAAAGCCGTGTTGGTAAGCTCAACACCGTACACTTTTCTCTTGTCTAGTCCAGACGTCCAATGCCATCCTGTGACAGAACGGTGCGGCTGGCGCACATATATTATGCAACAGTTGTACCTGATCAGCGTCGAAGAAAAATGAACCCCTGCACTGGATCAACGGCACGGTGTACGTAAAAGAGGTAGCAAGCGGTTAGCCGGTTGGCTCTAATGGGGTACTTTGGAGTTGGGTATGAGGTTAGGACAAGGAACAGGTAGCTAGGCCTACTCGGCTCAAGCGACCTGGCAAACTGTGGATGTGTTCTATTTTGTTACGGTTCATGATTTATATTTTTAGCTGGTGTTTTTAAGGATTTGAGCGTTCATTTAACCGAACTGAATACCAATTAATTATTTCAAAATGACGATAAAGAAATTATCTTATTTATTTATATAGAAGAAGCTATAAGATAAAAGTTGAAAACAATCCACCCTATATCACTTGCTCCGTTTTGATTCTGAGGTTGGGACAAGGAGAAAGGTCTAGGTGGTGATCGGTTCAGCTGAAAAGCTCATGGCTTATGGCTGAAAACACTGTGAATGATCGAAAAAAAATCAGAATCGATGTGAAACTTATTTAGCATAATTAAATTTAAAAATTTTAATAATATAAAAAATATGTTAGCCCATTACGTATAATACAAACAAATATGGGGAAAAAAGAATCGGCAAAAAAACTCAACAAAAAGTCAAAAGTTTAGAAAAGACGAAACTTATGAATAGTGAAAAATAAACCAGAAGGCAAAGTCGAGTTGATCAGGGCCTAGTCGGCTCAAGACTTGCAAACTGTATCACGTACTCCTCCATTTTGATTTTGCTACTAGGCCTCGTGACCCCGTTAAATCGTTATTAATTCTAAATAGGACTAGACATTGCAAGTTTTCAACCCTCCACTGATCTCACAGCTTGCAGCGCAGTAGCGGCATCGCAGTGCCACAAGCTTCCAGCCTAAACTTCCCCTACACACTGACGGAGTGACGAGGGGCAAGGATGGCAACCGAGACCGGGCCTCAGGGCACACTTCCGCGCCCGATAGACATTTCGGAGAAACTTTTTTTTTACTTATAACTTATAGTTTATACTATAATAACTAATTTTTAAATTGTATGTTTTTTAAGGTGATGTCAACAAGAAAAGTATAGTAAAAAATTTACTGAATTCAATTGTACTAGCTAAAATCGTATGCGACCATTTTTTTTTTACATACTATCTCTCGCGAACAATCAGAATTCAAAAATTTAAGTCATAAATCACAACCCAAAAGAACCCACCTGGCCCGTAGCCTTGGCCACGGTGGGACCCAACTCCCACGCGTTCCCCAGGGGGTTTGAAATTGAAGCAAAAGCAATGTTCAGTGACTTTTGTGACAGGCTGACAGTAGCAAGGTTCCAGTCCACCCTTCCAGTTATACAAATATAACTAAGCTCAGCACATGCATGCACACACATACACACATATATATATATATATATATATATATATATATATATATATATATATATATATATATATATATATATATATATATATATATATATATATGAAATAATAATCTCCTAGACATATAGTTACCAAGGTTCAACACTTAAAGCATACACAGATACACTAAAATACTAAGCTCCCAGGCATACATCCCGTAGCTAGAAAGGTGGAAAACAGTGTGATGGATAAAGTGCTTAAACAACCCTAAATCTTAATTATCGCTAAGTAGTGCAATTAACTTAAATAAGCAATAAATGGAGATTTATTAAAACAAGATAATTACAACTCAATGAATTACAAGAATTCTATGCAAGTATGAAAACATGAATAAGTGCATGGCTGAAAAATTCATTGAAACAAGATTAAATAAATTGCATTGCATCCTTGTCTTGCATTGTCCTTCTTGTGTATTGCTCGACGAATAGAACCATCCAAAGCCGACCAAAACCACTTAGCCCATAGTTTTTCTTTTGTGATCAAAGATCGGATAAAGAGAACAATCCAAGGGAGAATAAAAAGGAATAAAGAAAATCATTGTCAAAACCTTTGACTATAGAAAGTCGATTAAAGTGGCGCTATCGAGATTCCTAGACCGTCCCGGGTAGGTCGGCGCTTCTCACCATAAGTGGCCCTCATCATCTGGCAACCAAAAATCTAATGCCCATGTTTTTACTAACTTATCTTTGCCACAGAAAATCCAAAACACAATAATAAACCCACCCTTTGGACCATTGATCCATAGCCAAATAGTGCATTGAAGGAGGGCAGAAGATAATACAAGGGCATTTCAGGCATAAACAGGAAAACAGAGAGGAAGGCGGTCAAATGCCTCTCCTTCTTAAGCTAACCCATTTCTCTCCCCTCGGAAGCCCTTTCATTTCCCTTCCCAACCAACAGCTAGCATTGCCTCCTCATCCCTAGCCATGACCAAGCAAAGCCAAGGAGCCATCACATTGTTTCCCTAGGCCAAGGCCAGAGAGCCATCTCCCAAATCAAGCAGCCCACATAGAGAGAGAGGCAAGGAAAGAAAAGCCAGAGGACAGGAGGCAAGGGAGTAGAGGAAGACAAAGGAGAAGCGTGGACCATAGGGGACACAATTGGGCTGACCATGATAGCAAGATGACACAATCGGCAATGACAAGGGGGAACATCGTCCACGTCTTCACCCAGATGAGGACCACACCACGACCATGTCTAGCATCATTGCCATTCCCAGCCCAGCAACAAGTTAGCCCACATTCCCTTCCAAATCCCTTACCATCTCTTTCAGACCCACGACAAGGCACAACACATGGCACGCACCACACCTCAGCACAACCAGCCAGGCAAGGCAGCTGAGGAGGAGAAGGCTACCTCACCCCGACCGACAAGGCTACCACACCGCTGGCGGCAAACCCATAGAGGCTGTTGTGCGCCCTTAGATAGGAGAAGTGTGCTCCTCGATGCAGAACCCCCCTACCGAGTTCCATCATATTGGCGTCCGTAAGTCCACCCAATACCGAGTGTGGTAAAGAATGGAAGGAACAGCTAAAGCAAAAAAAATGCATAAAAATAGTAAGGGGAAAAGGTTTGGACTATCCCGAGTAGAAAGCTGAGTAATGGTGAACTGGTGAGTCGTAGCCAGCCATTAGAGCTACCGAAGCCTTGGCACCCAACCACAATTGAGCCAGACTCTAGAGCCATGCTAAAACGGTGGCGGCCTCCGTGGGAGCGGAGGAGGCCGAGGAAGGGGAACCAACGATGGAGCTAGTAGCGATGCACCAAGGGGAAACCGGCAACGCTTCTCTCCCCTACCTCACCATAGGAAAACCATGAGAGCCCAAGAACCACTGGCATGAGGTTGTGGTCGAGCCAAACCACCCAAGGCCCGAATCAACCAAAAAGGGAAAACTTTAGTCGGAAGCCAAGGAGCCATAAAAGGGGGGTGAGGAGAGCCGGTGTGAGTAGATCCAGCAATAGGAGGACCTCCAGTAGTGAGCCAGAGGAGCGGCGGTGCCCCGGATGCTCCATATGACAACGGCACCCCAGGAGCTCCCTATGATGGCGGCAGAGCTAAATTGGAAGGAAAGGAGCAAGCCCATGAGCCAGACAGAAGGGCTCAGGAGGGGAGCAAACCGAGTAGATCCGGTGGGAGGGGTCACAGGGGAAGGCGCCAGGCGAGGGAGGAGGTGCCAGAAGTGAGCGGTGGCAATGCGATCGAAGAAGTGAAGGAGGAAGCCCGATGAGGAAGAGAGGAGGGGAAGACGAGGTGTCGGTGTGAAGTCGAGTGCGTGAGTGTGTGGAGTGAGGCCGAGTGCATGAGTGCATGTTGTGAGTCTGATTCTGTGATTGCGGGTGATGTAGTGCGTTGTGTGGGCCATGCACGCATGTGAGTGCATGGGCCATGATTGCATGAGCAGCGTGCGAGTGCGAGGCTGGGTGAGTGGCCGAGTAAGTAGTAGGCCGACCTGGGAATAGGGAAAAGAGAAACCCTAGGGGAACACTGACCTTGCCAGGTAAACTGGAAAATTAGGAGTAAATAACTCGACTAGGAATCCACCAAAATGGGGGAAATGACTTTACAAAAAAAACTATAATTGACGTACATAAGTATTTTCTCAAGTCGTGCATCTGCCTATTCAATGCAGAAGGCAGATCAGCTCAAACCGAGGTAGTGGATCCAGTCGCAATTGATGCTAAAGCTTACTACTATTATGCAGGCAAGCTTGTTTCTTGATCATAAATATAATTATATTAAATGTGCAAACTACATTATGTATCATCTATTATATACCGACATCAAAACTTTATTTCGAAACTAAATAGGATAACAGAAATGAAAGAGATAATATATGAGAAAAGAGAGCAGTCTAGCTAAGAGAAGCAGTTGGGTTTCAAGAGTATTTAATAGAAAGGGGGCCATACTTAAGTGCCAGCCATTTTTTTCATATTTGGATGGGCAGAAAATGCTACCCTGTTATGTTATTATCCTCTCCACAATGGATAAGTACTATAAGTGTGAGTGGTGATGGAGGAACTCAGAACTGGTAGTGCAAGTCCGAATGTGAGAGATTCCCAGGTGCATATATTAGCAGATAGGGAGTGTTGGGTGAAGGGATAATCGGTCCAACCAATGTTATTTGAAGTTAGTGAATGTCGGGTGAGCGTCCTAGGACACCCATGGAAAATAGATGGGTGAAGATTTAATAATGTAACCTGGAAAACATTATGTACCTTGAACTTGGCACTGCATCAAAGGAAATGCAGGATACCTAATTTCATGAGAGCTCATAGTAGCTATGGGTACAGTGACACAAGCCTTTATAGTGCACAATAAAATTATGAATTCATACATGTCTTCTAGATTTGAGGCTACGGATGTCACTAAGGATCTATCTTCTCACTGAGTGAAAAGTAGTCTTTTTGTAATTAAAATTTGCCACTTAATTTGATAAACTAGTTTCCAGAAACAAGTATGAGTTAGAAAATGTGATAACGAACAGAGAAGAGTCATACAATGCATTTTGCTATTAATGCTTACTAAGCATACTAGTACTCACTCTTGCAATTATCTTCCTTTCTTAGACCCTAGTCCGATCGAGGATTACCCTGAGTGCGATGAGCGGCTCGTAGACATCTATGAGGCCACAGGGACGAGGGCGATTATTACGAGGACCAAGGTGAGATGACCACCTTATACGGTGGTGGGGACGACTAGGTGTTCCGTTGAGCAGAGTAAGCAAGAGATGGGGTATGTCGGTGATTTAATATCGATCTTACATATGATTTGTTTAGATTTGGGAAACTCTAGAAAACTCGGACTATGATCATGCAGTGTAGAGATACGAAAATTTTTATACAGGTTCAGGCGTTCTCATGGGGGAATAGCTATTGCTCAGAGGATTGATTACAGCTGAGAAAGTAATGCGAATTGCCTTGCACTGTGTCTAACTTGGACTGGATCTGATCCCCTCTCGTTTTCTACATTAAATTTTATATAGTTGGCAAAGCAGCGGCCATTGCCCCGCGTTAAAAGACACTTCAATGCTTCAGGTGATAACCGTCTGACGGAAGCCATTGTTAGAGAGACGTGGTGGCCCGTTCGTCGAGCAGCAGTTATTGTCATAGAGAGATTATTTGTGATTATTAAGAATAAGCGCATATTCTAACCGCCTTGTCAAACGGACCTATGATGTAGTGGGTCATTGTAGACAAGCCAGTCAGAGATAGATTGGTCACAGGAAGGTCCACGACCACGAGGTGATCGTAGGACAACTTACGACTATGTGGTCGTAGAAGAACTTACGACAATGAAGTAGTCATAGAAAAACTGACAACTATAAAGTCGTAGAAAAGCTTACGAATGAGGAGTAGTCATGGAAGAACTCATGACTATGTGGTTGTAGAAAAGCCTACGACCACCCTGTGAAACCTCTCCTTTATCGATAAGGGGTATATTCAAAGAATATAATGACGTAATAAATTGAGGATTATTATATCCTCATCAGGGTACATGTCCCGCATTTCCTATATTCAAATAAATGTATTAAGGATCATAGCCATGCGTGACAACTATTGTAATAAAGATATAGTATCTATATAATTGTTCTACTGTGTTACTCTGGTAAAGACTTATTATTCATTAAAGTGGTGTTCTACCAAGAAAATGAATAATAATCCGTTGCTTAAGTGTGATTACCCCTGGGTAATGACACGGGGCGTCGCAAGTGCATAGTGTAATCGACAAAGTTCTACCAAGAGCCCAAGGCAAGGAATTGGCATAGGTGACATATGATAATTGATCAGGTTGGCTATTTCTGCATATGTGCTAAGTTGAAAAGATTCAAGATCTACCGAGAAATGCTCGTAATCTAATTTCTTCTTTTACTTAGCCATATGCTAACATGATCAATCTTGATCAGATATAGCAAGGTATTCTGTAGAAAGTTGAAAGCTTTGTATAAATATGAAAAGAGTAATACACCAAAGAGTGGCATGTTAATCAAATCAGATATGCACATTTAAATATTTAAAGCATAGTAGTACATAGTAATACTTTTCTAGAATCCTTCTAAGCTCAATCTGTTCAGATGATGGTGCCAACATATAATCAGAGACAATTTCAACAAGATCCAATTACTCTTTCTGAAGTTTTGTATGAACCAAAAGGTAGAATTCATATAAGAAAGAGTAAATGGACTCAAAAGCCTTACATAATTGTGCAAAAGCATAAGTAACTTAAGGAGTAAATTGCATGCCTATGTGAACCTCAGTGTGTGTAACATAAGTAAAATAGTACCAAGAGAGGAAAATGAACACAACAGGGCACTTATGATAGTAGTAGGGCACATTTATATTAACAACAACATAATGAGCACACACTACTTAAGGCTCAGCCATAGCTGAAAATGATCCTTAAACATCAATCATAATAGAGTTGTCTTCCTCCTGAAAATGAAAAGGACAAGAATTAAAATATTGATTGCATGATGTAAGTTGTAAGCATAAACAAGGATGATAATGCCATTGTTTCTTCTGCATCCTCAAGACAAATAAAGAGACTGGTATCGCCATCCCCTATTAATACATAGTAATTAACAATTAGTGTTATCATATACTGAAAGAAAAGAAAAAGATTGTAGTACTGCATGTAAACTATTTACCTATCATGTCCGCACAAGACCAAGCTTACATACATATTAGTGCTTCAACCATTTTACTACAAAGATGAAACCTTATATGAATAATTAACAACCTCTAGTTCGAATCATAGTAAAAGTGCGTGCACAAAATCAGATCTATCATTTATGAATCCTACCATGTAAATATCACTAACATCTGAGTGATTCAATAGGAATGACCGCATGAGAGTGTACCTGCTGCGAGATGAATCTCTCGAACTTGATTCCTTCCAAGTGGATCCGCAGCTCCTTGCGGGTCGATCTGCAGCTCCAACTCCTTGTTGACTTGTCCTAGATGGGGAAAGATAGGAAAGAGAATAGGGAAAAGAAAGACTACCGAGTACTAGGAGTCGGCGTCTTGGCGAGTGTGGCTTATGTGGCCATGCCTTGCTTAGGTGACTCGGGTTGAGTGGTGTGCCTGCAGCTCGCCTACTTGGGAACTGGTCGGCTACGATGAGTAGTAGCTTATGCAACTATGTGCTTGCGTCGGCAGGTAGGGAAACCGAAGGAGAAAGAGTTGTGGGGTGGCAGTGGCAAGCGGGGAAAGAGTCAGGAGATTGAGATTGGAGAAGGCCAGCCAGGCCAAGCCAAGGGTAGGCGCATTGCCTTTAAGGACTTGCACTCACTAGGGTTATTTCGAGTACCCACGACCTGTTGCGCCACGGGTAGGCTATGCTAGCATAATTTCAAAAGTGCTACCGTATAAACAAGGAACCTCCACTAGTAATAGATCACGAAATTACCACTAGGTACGTAGAATCATAGCGGAAGCAGAGTCAATATAGTGTTGGTGCAGTAGTAGTTGTACTATACGTACGTCTTCTCTCCAACTTCTTTTGATTATCACAAGTTGTGAATTGTACTAGTGCTGAAGCTTCGCATCAATACTTTCAAGGTATCCACACGTACGGGGCAGAAACACCATGAGCTGGAGTGCTAGCGCCAGCTGCATGGTATTGGATAAGGAAGGCGTGGTGACTAGGGTTTTAGGAATTCCGAATTCTCTTGCAAACCCTATGCCATTGTCCCTCTACTTATAGGCATTCATGATGGGCCTCGAACTTGAGGCCCATTAGGTACTCGTGGCCCACATGAATTTAGGTCACCATCTAAATTATGTCTTAGTCCATTAAGTGTGAGATTTCATGTACATTGGACATGGCCCGAGTACTCGTACTTGTCCACTAATTGATAGCGGCCCCTAGTAAGACATGCCGGTTCCTAAGTATACGTAAAAGTCATATCGGACGAACCTCAACAAAACTTATATACATTGTCCTTTGCCTCACAATATTGGTCAAGCTCAAGGCGAGTACGTACTATCCTTCTTTGTTAGCTTGACCATTTTTCCTTGATCACGTAACTTGAATTCTCTGACTATGGTTAACTCTTTAACCGCGAGTAGCATGGCCATGAATTTCTGGAATCCAATCACTCGAGAGGCCTAAAGATATATCTCCCGTTGCATAGAGGGGCAAATCCTATTTTGATCGACCATAGCTTGATGCATGCATCATGACAAAACCCAAAAGTTACCTTTATAATTATTTAGTTACGAAGTAGCATTTGGCAACCCCTAAGTCAACCATTATACATCTCGAGTACGTGTGATGACCTCATGTTTAAGGACATAGCATACACATTGTAAATAAGACCAACTGATGACATGTAAGAATGCAACGTTCGTACAGTGTCTCACGGTGAGTTGATCCAACCCCATTTTCACTAACATGTGTCCATATTATTGGTTGATATCTCTATATCTATGACCCGTGAAACATAGTCATCAGACAATACATATGCTAGTTTATTCATATGTGTCATGCTATATTTCCAACTATGGTTCATTTAAGAATAATTATCGCAGAAATATAGAATTTCATAATCAGTCACATACTTGCTAATAAATATAGACAATATTATTCAGGCAACAAGATAACATATTATCTAATAAATTATGAACATAACAAAATATAATAATCTTTATAATTGCTTCTCGGGCATATTTCCAACATAACCCTCGTATGGCATGGCACGCCTCCTCTTGCTACAGTAACAAGGCCCGTCCCTAGTGCCTCTTGGGGTTAGAAAAGCCCCCGGCCCCAGCCCATGGAGATTTTTCCCGCGGGGTCCGCCGCCATGGGAAGAATTGCCACCCAGTAAACTAATAAAACACCAATGTTTTCTGCACTTTGGAAACATGTGCGGTGATGAGACGAACAAACGTTGACCCAGTTCTAAATCGCATGCCACGCCCCTGTATTTTTGCTCCCGCCAAGCATTGATCAATTCACCAAGTCTTTAGCCAAGAAAAAGAAAGGGAGTTGCTAGTGTCCAAACGTCCAATCCAACGCTAGCTCCGTACGGTCGGTCATAATATTTTTTATCATCTATGTAACATTTTTCTGTCATGTATGCAACAAAAAAGTTGATAAGAATATCAATATTGTACGCATGAAATCAAAATGTTGGATTCATGAAATCAGAAAGAGATAATTGATGATTTGCCCTATCTTTTACTGGTATCAGCTTATGTGGAGGTACCCATAGAGGCTAGCATGAGGGTGGTGTTATGCGCGAGGCCGCAGTCATTGCCGACGACGGTGGGCATGAGGAGCGTGAGGTCGACGACGAGGGCATGGAAGTGTTAGGAATTTTGACCACTGCTACTATGACTACGACCACGGCCGCTACGACCACGGTTACTTTGACCATTGCCATGGTCATAGTAGCAGTGGTCGTAACGCCCGTGGTCGAAGTGACCGTGGTCGTATGGTCGGCCATAACATTTTTTATCCATACATGCAACATTTCTCGATCATGTATACAACAAAGAAATTGATAAGAATATCAATATTGTATGCATGAAATCAAAATATTATATAAGTGAAATCAAAATATTGCATTTAAGAAATAAAAAATGTTGCAACCGAAAATAACACCTAGCTCCCATGGCAGGCGGTGGTGGCGAGCGGCGTCGAAACCGCGGCGAGCTCAGACGTGGAGATCCGGCCGTTGTCGCTCTGGATCTGGCGGTGCTACGCCTGGAGAGGAAATCAACGGCGGCGGCCGAATCTGGCGACGCTGTGTTCGAAGAGGAAGATGACGACGACGACCAGAACTGGCGGCAGATGGATCCGGTCGCGTCACGCCGCGCTCAAGAAGGCTGAAGAGGAAGTCGACAGCGGTGGCGCCGGGGACAGGGTCGCTGGGCTCATAGTCGTCACCTCATAGGGTCGCGTTCTGTGCACGAAACGAGAAAGAGGAGAGAAGAGAGAGTAAGAGAAGAAAGATGAGTATACCAGTGAAGCTGTCCAATATAAACTCTGCCTAAAAGAAAGGAGTGAGAGGGAGGCAAAATCTGTACGATGCGCGCGCTTCCGAATTCCCACACCTCGACTACAAGAGCGATCGATTGCATGCCTGACAGTAAGCACGCATGGCCACACAGGAATCAGTAGTAGTAGCATTCGGTAATCAGTACTAGCCGCAGTAATCAGTACGCTTCTACCACCGGGGCGCGGTAAAGAGCGAGATAGACTGTGAAAAGGAGAGAAGAAACCAGCACGAGAGGAGAGGCGCGGATCTCGGCACTCGAGCGACCTGCCCCGACGCGCGGTGGCACGTCCGCGCCGCGCCGCGCCGTCCCGTCCATCTCCGTGAGTCAAACGCAGCCTCATCCTCCCGCTCCGGTTTCGCCCGCCGTGCAGTCTCGCTATCTGCACCTACCATCTCGTGCTCGGTGGAGCCTTCCCCCTTGTCCTCCCTGCCTGCCCCCTTCTGAAACACCTCCCTCTGGTTTGTGCCACACAAGTGGTGGTAGTAGTAGACTATGGGTCTGTTTTTTCGGCTGCGACTTATGATTTTTGATTAAAAATTTTAAATTTTGTTTGTTTACAGTACAGATTATGGAGAGATAAATACTCACTTTGCGATTTTGACTGGTACAGATGTTGGGCTTTTAACGTGTAGATCGTTTAACTTATAGACTCCATCTTGAGAAAATACTCCGTTTAAAAGTTAAGTATTATAACAAAAATCAAAAGCCACCAGTTTTTGAGGTAAAGAACATGCCCTATTATGGCTAGCTAGGTCAGTCATTTTAGCTGTGTGCTGTGATTACGGTTGCTTCTCGACTCGCTGACGTTTGGGGCCATGCAGCACTGGGCCCCAGTGCTTAATGGCTTGGTTTAGGCTGATGCCGGGTGATGGAGCTGTTCAAGGACGGCTGATGGTCCCTCTCACGTGGCTCTGGCTCTCATTACTATACTTGTTCTCTTCCATGCAACGCAAGCAGGGGTTTGGAGTTGGAACTTGGAGGCCTAATGGACAGGACAGGGATTACAGCCTTCCCATGCACGCAAATGCTTCCAAATATTCACTACTCGCATCAGCAGCAGCGGTAATACTATACCCTTGCTCGAAGGCTTCACATGCACGGCCTATTTGTTTATGGAGAATCATCAGACATGAAGAGACCCTAATCAAATTAACAAACCGTTCCGAACGGTACTTGATAATGTACAGTACTCTTGGACGCTCAAGAGGGAAAGGGGCGGCGCTAGTCGTCGTCGTCGTCGTCTAGGACTGACATTTGGACCCACCGCCTCGTGTGGTCAGCATCGCCGTGCCCCTTACGTGTGGGCCTCGCTAGTCAAACGCTTGCGCTTAAAAGAACTGCCTTTGCAGCGCCAAAGCAGCTGCCGTTCCACCATCCTCTAGAGTCCCCACATTAATTACCCACCTTAATCCGTTGGACATTTGGACTCAATGGTCTCACCCCCAACATTGAAATCTCTAGCCCCTTGATTAGCCAACATTGCCAGTATTAAGCTCTAGTACTGGTAGTACTTATACTGCATATAACTAGCTAGCAGGATAATCTACCATACAAAATGCAGTAGTACCTGTAGTTAGTCCACCTTAAGAACGACAAGAGAAATAAACCAGGGCACAGTTTCTTCTTTTACCTATGCTTGTTGCTTTCACACCTTCACTGCGCTCCACCAAACCACACTGCTCTGCACAGCACTGGTAGCAGCCCCTACAGCTACGCTGGTCCTAGCATGATTTGAATGCCTGATCACAGCATAGCTGCGTCCTTCTTTTGCACCTTCCTTTGTGTCGCACCCTTTGAATGCCTGATCACAGCATAGCTAGCGACAAGTAACGACGTCTGCAGCCTGCTGCTTTATAGCTCAGGGATTATTGGAGCAGCGCCAGCTAGCGCTTGCCAAAGATGGCGGTGGTGGCGGCTGGGGGCAGCAGGGCGAGAGCAGAGCAGCCGAAGCTGCAGTGGCGAGAGCAGCAGGAGGCGAGGAGCCCCGACACGGCGCCACCGAGGCCGCCGCGCCCGCGCCCGCGCCCGCCGCGCCCGGGGCCGGCGAGGGCGGCCGTCGTGTACTACCTGTCGAGGAACGGGCACCTCGAGCACCCGCACTTCATGGAGGTCGCCCTCTCCTCCCCTGATGGCCTCTGCCTCCGAGGTACATGTGCTTGCTTAGTTGCTTGTGTCTGTCATCTGCGCGATCAATGCGCGTGCATTTTTCTTTCGTTTTGCTGCATTCAACGTTCTGTTTTGCTGCTGCTGTTGTGTGTAGATGTGATCGATCGGCTCGACGCGCTGAGAGGCAAGGGGATGGCGCGCATGTACTCGTGGGCGTCCAAGAGGTGGGTTCGGCTTAAGATTGGTGTCGTTGGTGATGTACGAGTGGAGTGGCGCATTTCGCCGTGACGCGCGTTCTTTGCTTTGCGGTGTTGTTGCAATGCAGGAGCTACCGGAACGGGTTCGTGTGGCACGACCTGACGGACGACGACTACATCCACCCGATGGCCGGGCGGGAGTACGTGCTCAAGGGCACCGAGCGGCTGCACCCGATCCAGCTCCCGCTGCTGGACGCGGCCGCCGCGTCCTCCTGCTCCTCCGGTTCGCAGGAGACGGCCACTTCGTCGTCGTCCGGGTGGGAGGACGGCAGCGCGGCGCGCCAGAAGAGGGGCGCCGGCGCGTGCGGCCCCCCAACGGAGCTTGCTGAGTACAGGGTGTACAAGACCGAGGAGCGCGCCGCGGCGGCCGCGGACGCCGCGACGCAGACCGAGGACAGCTACCGCGGCCGCAGCCGTGGTCACCAGAGGCGCGTCCAGGCTGCCGCGGCTGCGCAGGAGGAGCTGAGCAGAGAGGAGACGTCGCCGCCCACGGCGTCGACGAGCCCCGAGACGCTCGAGGGGCTGATCAAGGCGGACGGCCGCGTCGTGGCGACCGTCACCGGTGGCGGGAGGGCCAGGGCGTCCTCCGTGCTCATGCAGCTCATATCGTGCGGATCCGTGTCGGTGAAGGGCGCGCTCACCTCGCCGGTTATGCCGCGCGCGGCGCACTACCGTCCGCGCCCACCAGCACCCGCGGCCGTCGCGGCCGCCGAGATACCGACCTACCACCGAAAGGTCGTCGAGGACAAGGAGTACTTCAGCGGGAGCCTCGTGGAGACAAAGCGCTCGCCCGCTGACACGTCCCAGGACTTGGCCGTTCTCCGGCGGTCGTCTTCCTACAACGCCGGCAGGTAAAACCATTCCCACACTTCTTGCAGACATCAATGCAAAAGCAAGTACCCGAATCAGTACTACTCATTACTTAGTTAATTACGACTCCATATTAGTATGGTTTAATTGTAGTGTCTAATCTAAAGATGAACCGGCACGGTTACTAGTTGCATAAATCCTGAAGCAAAGAAGGGTACGTTTCTTTCGACTGCCACAGATAGTTTTTAGTTTTTATATGAGCATTTAAACAAACTAACTAAATGTTACTAAATCATTTTGAAAATTTGTCTTGATAAACTGTTTTAAAACAACAGTAAATAAACTATTTTATTTATTTATTTATTTAAAAGAAGCAATAAGTCATTAGCTAAGAAGTTGACTAATATTTGTGGCACGGACGCCGCGCTGAACTCCTCTGCAAGTTATTGTGGTACGCGCAAGATATATAATACTTGATCAGTGGTTACGCTCATAAATGGGTCTCCCGGAGCTGTCTTGCACAGAGCGGAAGGATGGGTAATGTCAGGAACGGGGCTCGAATTCTCGGCGGCCCTGCTCCGTGCGAGAGGCTTCATCAGGCTCGCTTAATTGGGAGCAGCAAAACTGTTCTTGGCGTGTGACACAGGCGATTGCAGAAAGTTTAATTAATTTGGATATACTCGTAAGTTTGTTGATAGCCATGGCTCGTTACTCATAAGTACTAGTAATCATCTGTGATCCTGGCAGAGGAAGAAGTGATACACATTACACCGTGAGCTTGTGGCAGCAACCTTTGTCAGCCATTGAACTCTGCTTTAAGCTAGCAGTGGTCCAGGAGAACCCTAATCAAGACCGCACGGCTTGAACTTGCAGCTTGGTTTTTAAGTCACTATTTTTTTATTTTGTATTTTTATTTTATTTTTTTTGCTTTTCTTTTTTCATATTCATTCATATTATTCATGATAGACTAATCTATTTTTTATTTTTATTTTTTAAATTTAATTACATCAAATAAGATAAACAATAAATTAACTACAATAAAAAATAAATTAGCTACAAGGAAAAAAAGATCACAAGCCATAGCTAAGATGAGCACCTAAACGGGAAATCTTGTGGTATTTATGTAGCAATGTTTGTGTTGTACGAGAGCACTGTGATGATGAGAGAGTGATACGATGTCTCAGAGTCCCTGATGAAATGATGGATGCATGGCAGGGTGCTAAAGGTGGAGCTAGCGAAGGAGGCCGTGGAGCTGCATGACAGGTGCATCCCTCGGAAGCCCAAGAGCAAGAGAGACGGTTACCTGGTGATCCCCGGCAGCGCCCATGGAAGCAAAAGACTCGGAGGCTGAGGTGTTTGGTTGCAGTGGCGGATCCAGGAAAAATTTTTGGAGGGGCTAAAGTACCTTCAGCTCGACTTCAGCCCCTTCTACATTATACATCCATGGCTAAAAATTTAGGAGGGGCTCCAAGGGTCCGGTAGCGATAGGGGGGCTCGAGCCCCCCGCCCCACCGCTGGATCCGCCCCTGTTTGGTTGGCATGATGGCATCTGGACACCACCCTTAACTCTTTATGATATAAACACGGCGAGTTGGGGAGTATTCCATTACCTATTTTCTCACGGAGGTAAACCGTAAAGAAATTAATTAGTAGTACGAGATTGATTGGTGTCTTGATTGTCGTCATGAGTCATTGAAATATCTGTGATTTCGAAGTGAGCTCTGTAAATATTACCTGCAACGTATGTTATTTTTTCTTAAAAAAAACTTACAGGGACATTTTCGCGAGGAAAAAGACATTTACGTAATTTCCAAAAAAAGCAAGGAAAGTGCCTCGGCTGACCGTACGCGAATTTCGTCCGCCACGCGCCGGCCGGCCGAGCATTCGAGCGACGTGGATGCCCTGGGGGGCCGGAATCCCCCAGGTTTGTTATTGGTATTATATGTACATGGCTCTGGCCTCTCGTCTCAAGTTTGATTCAGTTATCTGATTATGTACGCTTCTTTTAGGGAAATTTCTACGGTATATTATACTGGTAATAAAAGAGTGACAGTAAAAATTAAATCTAATCATTCATTTATAAGAGTATAATAGACTTTTCTCTCGTCAAAATCCTCTGAACACTTACGATTCATTGTTCTGTTGTGAATGGATGCGCACGGCTACCATGCTTCCGAGAGGGGAGAGCAGCCAAGGTAGAAAAGAGACTACCATGTGTTTGGTTGGAGGAATAGGGTGAGATGAGATGGGATGGGATGGGATAGGATGAGATAGTTCCACAAAAAAAGTGGAACCACATGCTCCAGCATCTAAGAAGAATGTTCTCTAAATTTGTACAGGTTCATCCCACTTTGGACCATTTTATCCCACCTCATCCTTCCAATCAAACACACATATAGCCTTGGTCAAAGGAACCATCTCATCCCATTCCACCCCATCCCTCCAACTAAACACAAAGCACACCAGTGCCTTCTCATGCGACAGCCAAGTCTACATCCGCCGCCCACAAAGCTCAAGCTTCGTTGCATGGTGCTAAGCGGGCCAATGGGTACCGTAAAAGAGCTCTATGGCCTCCTCCAACGGACGGGTGCGGCTCAGGTGCTGGGGGCACAGCACATACCGTGTGCGGGGGTGCCCCTAGCACCCGCCACGTGTCCCGTAAAACCCAAAACAATTCCGAAAAATTTTAAAAAAATACTTACAAAATCCGAAAATTTGTAAAAAGAACTTTTTGTAAAAATACTTTTATTAAAAAGTATTTTTAAGTACTTAAAAAAATACTTTTTAATAAAAAAGTATAAATAAAAAATTAAGTACTTACAAAAAATTCTTTTATACTTTAAAAATACTTTTTACAAATTTTCGGATTTTGTAAGTTTTTTTTTTGAATTTTTCGGAATTGTTTTGGGTTTTATGGGACATGTGGCGGGTGCTGGGGGCACCCGCACGCGGTATGTGCTGTGCGTGCTGGGAAATGAAGAAGTAGGATTAAAAAAATTGGTGTGGAACACACGCTCCAGCCTCTAGGCCCTCCTCGGTGATGTCCGTGATGCACAGCCGCTCGTGCTGCTCGACAGCGTTGTTGACCAGCATGTCCGCACGCCCGCCGTACGCACTCGCCACCTTCTCCACCACCTTGCGCAGGGCCGGTTCTCACATTTCCGGGCCCTAGGGCGAGATAAAATTCAAGACTCTTTATTCAAACATAAATATATTTTTATATCAACTATTAAGCTAATGTTCAATACTACATAGTAAATATTCATAGTCTCATACCATGTACTCTAAAATGTACATAAAAACACAGAAATCATTTTTGATGACAATCCAATATCTCATTAATATTACTTATAAGTCTGAGGATATTACTTATAACATCTTACCACACCAGGCCTTGCTGTAAGCTGTAGCTATGCAGATTTCAACTCTCCAACTCTGCCCTTCTCGGCTTCTCCAAGACAACAACTCAGCAAGACTCCAACTCTGCAGATTCCAGCAATTAGCAAAACATTAGAATGCAGTGATGCATATTGCAGTCATGCAGAATGATTGAAATCACTGAATGAACAATTGAACATGCGTTGATTGCAGAATGCAGATTGCAGCAAACCAATAAACCATTAGAATGCAGATTGCATTGCAGACAACAGATTGCACATTGCAGAATCGTGTCACCTTGAGGAGTTGAGGCTTGAGCTCGTTGATGAATGATGAACCGGTCGTTGACTACTTGACTGAATGAACTCCTCTTAGTCTTCTGCTGATCTGCTCTTGCCTGATTGCCTCTTGGACAAACTCGTAGCAATGGCCACACCAGCGTCCGGCGTATGCAATGGCCGAATACGAATAGGGGATCAGGGATGCGAATGAGACCACACCGGCGTATGCAAATACAAAAATACAATGGCTATATGAGGGGATTTCGAGTAGAGGCTTAGAGCCGTTGCAAAGCGAAGAAATCGAAGAAATCGGGCAGGCGGAGAGGAATAGGAGACGACTTTCGAGCAGGCGGAGGCGGCGACGCGGCGTGCAATTGGGGAATGGGGATCTCCGGATCTGGCGCGAGCAGGCGGAGGTGGCGACGCGGCATGCGATTGGGGAATGGAGATCTTCGGATCTGGTGCGAGCAGGCGGAGGCGACGACGCGGCGTGTGATTGGGGAAGGGGATCTTCGGATCTGGCATTCTGGCGCGAGCAGGCGGAGGTGGCGACGAGGCGTGCGATTGGGGAATGGGGCGAGCAGGCGGAGGTCGCGATGGTTATTGCGTCTCTCCGGATTGGGCGTTCGATTAGCGATGCATCTCCGTCTCTCGGTGACTCGCCACTCGGTCTCTGCCTCTCTGGTCTCTCAGCGCCAAGCCCGGATGGATTGGCCGATTGGGCCGTTATTGTCTACAGGCTGCAGCTGGCCGGCTGGCCCAATCCAATCAAAGCTAGCTAACGGTTGAATGGAAGAACCGGAAACCTCAATACATGATGTATATATACATGGGCTTGGGATAGGGGCCCCTGATATTTATGGGCCCTAGGCGGGTGCCCCTGCTGCCCAGGCCCAGGGCTGGCCCTGACCTTGCGGCAGTTCTCCTCGTACCTGAGGCCCGCGGGCACTGCCATGGTGAAAGACAGAGCGAAGATTGGAAATCACCACACCGTGTGAAAGGTCAGGGTTGTATGCTTTATATAGCCTGATGTTACAGGGGATTACAATCGTGAAGTACAGGATTAGTTACATGATATCAATGATCTGTTTCTATCTATACAAGATAATTATACATGGAAGAGTACGCTAACACATGGGGTCCCTCGCGCCAGTGCGGTCCTTGCAGCACTACCGCATCCTTGTCCTCCTACCCCTTCACATACGTGCAGGCCACCATCGCACTCTCCAGTGCGAAGCACAAGCACATCGCCCGCCCAATGCCCGAGTCGCCGCTGGTCACAATCGCTGTCGTGTAGGAAGGAAATGGGAAAATGACAATTTTACTCTTTTTAAGATTCTACTACTAGTACTACTACTAGTAGCATAACTAAATCCTAACTAATATAATCTATTAGATCAAAAAGAATAAATGGTTTATATTCATTATAGAGTATGGTAAAAGAGCTCATTAGGCTGTTACCTCCTCTCCTTAAGAACGTCCGTCAAATTAGGATTACGTGATTAATTGCTTGGCGGTATTTTACGGTCCAAAAGCCAAATCCTCAGCCCAATAAGAAGGCGGCATGTGAGCATGGAGGAGAAGCGTTCGCACGATGTTGTTGATGGTGCAGATGGTACGCTCGGCTTTGTCATTTTATTGTGAAGTATATGGGCAGGAGAGGCGAAGGAGGATGCCATGACGCATAAGAAAGTTGGAGTTAGCAGAATTGACAAACTCGGTGCCATTATCGGCTTGTATTTGTTTAATGGGGGAGACCGAATTGAGTTAAGGCGTACACGTGAAAATTGAGAAGATGTTGGTGGACATTAGATTTTTGACGGAGAGGAAAAGTCCAACAAAAATGAGTAACATCATCAATAAGGACTAGATAATACTGAAACCCCGAATTACTCCATACTGGAGATGTCCACAAGTCACAACGGATTAACTCAAAGGGTGCGGAAGCAGAGGACGTAGACGTGGTAAATGGTAGATGGACATGCTTGCCAAGTTGACAAGTATGACAGAGTGTGCAAGCTACTTTATTACACGAAATAGAACTAGACTTATGTAGTGTGTTGAGGACGGCATGGCCGGGATGACCAAGGCATTGATGCCAAAGAGCGACGCGGGCGGCGATGGAGACGTAGGCGTGTTGCAATGATGAAGGAGTAGCTGCTGGTATGGTGTAGAGGTCCCTGTCACTATTGCAACAAAGAATCACGTGGTGTGTTTTGAGGTCCTTGATAGAGAAATCATAGGAGTCAAATTCGATAGAGTACGCATTATCACGAGTAAATTTGCGGATGAAGATGAGATTTTTGATTAAAGAAGGCACTAAAAGAACATTGTTTAAAACAAAGTTGGAAGAAGGGGTGGGACGTGCGTGTGGCCATGGAAGAGAAAGGGAACACGTGTACCATCACCAATAGTGACTATACACGGATGGGGTAGAGGTTTTAGGGAGGAAAGTATACCGTCCTCGAATGCCATGTGAGACGTTGCGTCGGAGTCCATGATCCACCCTGCCTAGGAGGGGGTGGAGAGGCTGTTCAGCGTGGTAATCAGACTAGCCTGGTCCCATTATGGCACGACAAGAGAGCTGGGCTCTGACACTTGAAGCGGGGTGAAGGTGGTGTTCTACGCCTGGGGAGCCACCGAGGATGGGTTCCAAGGATGCTCGCGCCAGGGGCTGGACACCAGTTCGCCGCACCGGGAGCGACCGCCCATAGGTTGAAGCAAACCTAGGGGCCAAATGGCTGTGGAGTCGATGCGCACAACGAGAACGATTGGCCGCCTTTGTTCTACTTGCCATAGTGGTTTTTCCCACCACGCTTGAATTCGCGACCATTGCCATCACCCGTGGAGCCGGTCACTACGTTTGGCGCCAAAGAGTGCACCCACCTAGTCCACGGTCGGAAGGCGGTGCCGACACAATGAGAGCTATGCCGGTGGCGACCTTTCTCTCGTCGGCCTAACGGAGTTCCTTCAGGGTGAGCATGGAGCGCACCTTGGCAAAGGTAGGGAAGGGCTCTGCATTGGCGATGCCATCGGCGGTGTTGGAGAAGCGAGCATTGAGGCCACAGAGAAGATTGAGGACGAGTTGCGGTTCGAAGAAAAAGTAGCCGACGTCGTGCAGGGAATCTACCAACATTTTGAGACGCTGGCGGTACTCCGAGATGGAGATATCCCCTGAACCATGGAGTGGAACTAGTTGCTGAGGAAGATTGTACGGGACTCCTTGTTGGCGCTGAACAATGCGTTGATGGCAACCTAGAGAGCACGAGCTGTCTGGTCTGATTCCATGGTGACATCGAGAATGTCATCGCTAACGGAGCTGTACAGCCAGCTGAGGATGGAGAAGTTGGCTTGGACCCAGAGAGTGTCGGTCGGGTTGGCCGGGACGGAGCCATCGATATGGGCAAAAAGCCCAAACTTACCACACATTGATTTGAAGGACCACTTGGTGTGTTTCGAGCACTTGAGGTCGAGGACGATAGGGACGCATGTCTTGATAGCGATGGTGCTGAACAGGTTCATGAGGACCGGCGGTGCCATGTTGGCCACAACGACGATCGTACCGGAGCTGGTGCCGACCCTCGGGCCAACATCTGTGCCGTTCTGTGCCATGGTGAGTTTGAGGAAAACACGGACGGTCGGAGGCAGCGCGTGCTCGAGGTGGAGGGCAACAGAAGAGATGGATTGGAACTAATCTGATACCGTGAAAGACAAAGAGCGAAGATTGGAGAGCACCACACCGCGTGAAAGGCCGAGGTTGCATGCTTTATATGGCCTGATGTTACATGGGATTACAACCCTGATGTGCGGGATTAGTTACATGATATCAACGATCTGTTTCTATCTATACAAGATAATTATACATGGAAGAGTATCGCTAACACATGGGGTCCCTCGCGCCGGTGCGGCCCTTGATCTTGCGCAGCGCCACCGCATCCTTGTCCTCCTGCCCCTTCACATAAGCGCAGGCCACCGTCGCACCCTCCAGCGCGAAGCACAAGCACACTGCCCGCCCGATGCCCGAGTCGCCGCCAGTCACAATCGCTGTCGTGTAGGAAGGAATAGGGAAAATGATAATTTTACTATTTTTAAGATCTTACTATTAGTACTACTACTAGTAGTAAAACTAAATCCTAACTAATGTAATATATTAGATAAAAAAAGAATAAATAATTTATATTTATTCTAAAGTACGGTAAAAGAGCTCATTAGGCTGTTACATCCTCTCCTTAAGAACGTCCGTCGAATTAGGATTACGTGATTAATTGCTTGGCGGTATTTTACGGTTCGACGGCGTCTGTGCCCTAAGAAATGCATGCTCTGATTAGAGGAAGGTAGCCTGATGCCAGCAGCCAGCCATAGCTTAATTACTAGCTTGGTGTAGATAGCTCTAACGGGCATGGAGTCGTGGACATTGGTCAGGTTTCTCGAGCTTCAAATCTCAGGTTTAGGTGTGATCCAAGGAATTTGCTAAATGGTACTCAAATATTTTATATTTGTGAGTATTTATTTTTTTGTTTATTAAATATTACTTTGTGATTCATGTTGTCATTTATGATTTTGATTTTGTGAGTTTTTCTCCAAGTGAATAATATGATAAGGGAGTAATCAATTTATTTAGAGTTATCGGGAGCCGTTACATAAATGAACAAGTGATTTCTTTGTAGAGTTTTTGTTTGTCACATCATTTTTTACATCATTTATTTTATGTAAAACTATTATATAATTGACGTAAGAATGTTGTGCAGAAAAGAATAATTTGTATTAGAGCATTCCTCAATATATTACATTATGTACTAATAACTAATGAACAAACTAGTGTATAGAGGTATATATGTATCTAACATAAAATATTGAGTACTCTTTAATAAAATAGTACTCAAATAGGTGGAGAGAAAGTAAAGTAATTTTATCTATTGTCTCTAGATCAGATGAAGGGTCAAAACTTAAGCACTATTTAGCAAGAAAGCACTTACGTACACCACCGTGATTTTTTTTTTGAACGAAGCGTACACCACCGTGATTGAAAGGCTGGCCAGGTATATGCAAGTCATCCAGTGCTGAACAAAACGGTCCATCCTACCAATTTGCACAACCTGAACGTTACTACACTCCTCGGCTGTCAGGCCCGGACTTCTACATAGAAGATATATCCCAGTTATCAAGCCCACTGGGACACTGGCTAGAATGCAAACGATAACAAATTCCACGAAGCAAAGTCGAGGACCGAGCTCGGTTGGTGAGCTTCACCGCGAGCTGATCGTCCGGATTCAATCCTGGATCGGTCCTAGGTGTCTTGTTTTACATAAGTATATTAGAAGGTATGTGCTTGTACTCACTAAATAAATCTAAAATTTATCCATATGCCCCCTCCCTTGTAATAAAAAGAAGAAGAAAGCAAAGTCTGCAGACTGCAGCGTGTACGCATCTTTTTCCCTGCACATTTATTTTCGGATGGGAGACACTGGGTGAGATTTTTTTTCTGTGGTTTATGTTTTTTTTCTAGTACGAATCGAATACCGATAAGTCGATAACCTACTTTAAAATGGTTATCCCGGTAAACAGCTTTGAAATAACGATAGAGAAGTCGTTCTATTTATTTATTTATTTAAGAAAAATGTAAATCATAAGATATAAACCTAAAAAGAAATAGGCCATTAGTACTTTACTACATTCCAATCATGAAAATGAGAATTTTCACTGAAGCTATCAATTGAAACAACGAGCTGTCAGACAAATTGGCCTGCTCTATTTTGATTCAGCTTTTAGTTTTTTTAATTTCGCCTTTTTATAGTATTTTTGGACTTTTTGTTTTTGTATTTTCTTTTTTATATTCCTTTTGTATTTCCGTAATAACGTAACCTTTTTCTTTTCTTTTTTAATTTAATTATATTAAAAAAGCTAATAGAAGCTGTAATATGAAAATAAGCGTCAAATAATGTGAAACTATGAAAAACTAAAGCGTGAAGCCTAATGGAGCGGGGCCACATATTGACAATCTGACATGCAACAATGAATCGCTACTGACCAATATCTACACTGAAGACATCGAGGCTCTGTTCCAAACTGTGATTGCCTTGTGACTTCTTGCTTTAAGAAGTTAAAAGATGTTTTAAATATGTTAGTTTTTAATATAATTTTTTCTTTATATTATCTATAAAGATATAATTATTTTTTAAATTTTCTTAATTGAATGCCATAACTAAAAGCTAACGGCCATTAAGCAAAAAGCCATGAATTGAACAGTGCCTGAATACAGGAACAAAGCCTAAATATCTACGATTAACCACCAATTACATGTTATGATCAGGTTCCAAAATTTAGTTTGGAATCCAATTAAACAACATGCATGTACAGCACCGATCACACCATGTATATAGTATGCACCCTATACTATCTAAGCAGGTTAAGCAGCTGACGCTCCGAGCTGTGACCGGCTGAGGATTCTTGGCCATCGCCGCCATCCTCCAGCGGCGGGTAGTTCAGGTCCGGCATGCCGGAACCGGCGTCGGCGGGCACGGTTGACGCCGCCACCTCGCCCCTGTGCCGGCGCATGTGGCCGCCCAGCGCCTGCCCCATGGAGAACTCGAGCCCGCACACGGCGCACTCGTGCACCCGGGCCCTGTCCCTCTCGGCGCCGGCCGCGGGCTCGTGCTGCATCATCCGCGCCTGAAGCCGCGTGTGGCTGGTGCGGTGCCCGCCCAGGGCCTGGAACGACGGGAACCGCTTGCTGCACGTCTTGCACTCGAACACGCCGTCCGCGGCCAGCGCCCTCCTGCCCGCGGGCATCGTCGTCGTCGACGGCTTGCTGATGCCGCCGCCGCCTCCCGCCGGCGCCGCTGACGACGCGGGCGACGACAGCGAGAGCAGCGCGTCGGCGTGCACCCGCAGGCTCTCCATCTCCTTGCTCTCCGTTTCCTCTCTCGTAAGCGTCATTACGAGGGAAAAAAAAATCAATCGACTTCTTTTTGTTCTTATTGTCAACAAACTAAAATTCCATTCACGCTGGTGCACGTACGTGTTCATATATGCTTCCGAGTCATGGCTAGCTAGCTCTGGGAGAGAAGGATGTGATAGAGTCGTTCACGTCAGGGCAGACGTGTGTGCGAAGTAGCCAAGCCACTTCAAGCTTGGCCACGAGGAAACGTGACGCGGTCGCACTTCAAGCTTGGCCGCGAGGAAACGTGACGCGGGCGCACTCGGAACACGTGACACCGTCGGGCCGCAAAAGTTGGCTTGCTTTTCCGCGCTTCCAGAAGCTAAATTACTAGTTCTCAGATGGCCCAGCCGGCTCATCTTGCATCGCGAAGAACTCGATCCACGGCGTCGCACGTACGTGAAACGACGAACCTAGCTACGTGACTGCGTCTGCGGCCACCGGCTCAATTAAGGTCCGCTCATTTTTCCATTTTCTAATTTATTTATTATTATTTTTAAATTTTTTGGTAGTTTTTTGATTTTTAAAGTTTTTATCGATTTTTTTATTCATTTGTATTATCTGTGATAGTTTAACTTATTTTTTATTTTTAATTTAATTATATCAAGTAAATCATCATCAGTTATAGTCTAACTATAATATAATTTTACCTATCAACTATATTTTTCAGTTGAAACGAGGAGGCTATAAGTGCAGGGAACAAAGGATCGATGGTTACTGTACACAGTGGAAAAAGGGAAAGCTTCGTGTGACGCCACTCAGCAATTTTTTATTCCGAAAAGATTACTCCCTGTGGCTGTGCGCATATGGATGAGTCATGAAGTAATCTCAGGCCGAACAGTTCGTTGCTTGTTATTCTTCCACTTGTCTGCTTATCCCATTGTACATGTATCTTGACCATTTTATTTGGTGAGTAAACGTACATATCTTGACGAATCAAAAGCGCACTGACCATTCCTTCACGTCAGAGGACAGTGCTTGGCCGAAGTGTAAGGCGAACGGCTTAGCCGACGTTTATTGCAACCAAGCCAGATGGTAGTAGGCAGTGGTCAAAATAATTCTAGTTTTATTTTCTGGTTGAGAAAGTAATATAGTTCTAGTTGAAAAGGTAACATAGCTGTTGATAATATACTATAGCGGCTATTAATTTTTTCTGAGTAATTAAATTTAAAAAATTTATATTATTATGAACAGCGAAAAAAAGGAAAATAAAATGCAAAAAAGTCTAAAAGCCAAAAAAATAAAATTAAAAAGCCCACGTACTTTGAAGCTAGAAAGAGAAGACTTTTGGAGCAGGCCGTAGTCTATTGCACGGGGTGCGTGCGGACCACGTTGGCAGCGCTCGCGCGCGCGTCGATCCACACAGCGGCGGACGTAAGGTGTAGGGAATTTCTGTGTTTCTCTCTACTTTTTCTATGCATTATGCCTTTTTCTTGGGCCAAAAGCAGAGTACCAGTTCCTAACGCTATTTCCTGGGGTGCTTGTCGGACGCGCGAGAGAGTTCCGGCCGGTCAGAGACAGAATATGGAAGCTGTGTCTTATGATTTTAAGTTATATTTATTAATTTAATAAATAGCGGTTGTTAAGAGAAACTAAAAATTATTGGAAAGATTAAAAAATAGGATCAAAGTCAACTATTAGCTTTACCCAGTAGACCAAGAGCGACTAGATAGCTAGGCATGCTTGTGCTCCAATACTTGGCTCTTGGCACCGTAGTTTATCGTTGTTGGGTACCTCCTTTGCCGTCACCTCGACGGAAGTGCTTACTGTATTATACTACCACACGGGTAGCGTCACATCGAAAGAAGCAGATAGTTACATGGGGAGAAATGATCGAGAAGGAACTAGCACGCGCCGAACTTTTTTTAATCATGCACCTACCGCGAAACCTAGCGTTTGACATGTGAGGATGTTTGACTTGAAGTTTCGATGGTTCAAGGACGACGGGTTTAATTTGTAGCTGTCCTTAACTGTCATAGAAGGCAAAGGTAGAGAAGCTAGAATTTTGGACACATATAGCCCTGTAAATACCCAAAATTTCAAATCTAGCCTTTATTGCAAAAAAATTCCGCATTTGGCCCCGTCCCGAGCGCGCGTTCTCCTGATGGTGCCGCGTGTCCGGTCGTGCGGTCCGGTACCGCACGACCACACTGTAACTGGTCGTGCGGCCGCCTGTTCTCCGCTGCGACCGCATGTCTCACGTTGCCAACCGCACATCTCGTGTCCCGATCGCATGTCTCGTGTCCCTGACCGCACATCTTTGTGATGGGGTGTCTGCACATTTCTATCCTTTTGCCCTGTACTCATTTGATGGAATTAGTCGTCAGGTTCTCACGTAACAATCTAACATTGTCTATTGTAATTAATAACCCATTCATGTCTTCTTTTTTGCAATAATAACATTGACCACACGACCTTAATAACATTGACCGCACGACGCGATCTTATTCTTGGAACTTGACAGCGCGGACATGCGGTCGGGGACGCGAGACGTGCGGTTAGCAGCGCGAGACATGCGGTCACTGGGAGAACAGCGAAGTCGTGCGATGCTCGGTACCGCACGACCCAACTGATGCATGCGTCGCGATGCCGGACCGCGACGACCGACACGCGCACCACCAGGAGAACGCGCGCTCGGGACGGGGCCAAATGCGGAAATTTTTTGCAATGGGGGCCAGATTTGGAATTTCGGGTGTTTACAGGGCTACATGTGTCCAAAATTCGAGAAGCTGCAGAGGATAACTGTTCTTTTGGATTGAGTATATGGTTACGGTTTATAGTTTTTAGGTGTTTATAAGTATTAAGTATGAAGTAAAATAAATTTATGTACAATTTTAATCTATATAAATGAAGTTACTATAATATATATTAAGTAAATTTGGAAACTCATTTAGAAAAGACACTCCTTTTAAAAGCTAATATATTTATTACTAAAAAAATCGATGACAGACGTTTTAGAGTTGTTAGGAAAAAAGAGAAAAAATAGAAATCCTAATAAAAAAACAAAACATCTGGTCTTTAATCAAGTGGGTCATAATTAAGCAAAACTATAGTGGCCGTCAGATATTATTACTTAAAAATATATTTCTTCTTAATTTAAAAGCTTACTCTTTATTTCCTAATCTAGAGCATCGCATGCCAATGGAATTCTATTTGGTATTGTCTCCTTCGTTCATTGCTACACATCCTCGTGGTTTAGTGTAACACGGTGCTGATACGTGTGCCAAACAAGCAAACTATTGTTGGTGTAACCTGGCCAGTTGGTACCTAGCGCTAGTATACCCACACGTTGGCACGCTCGCGCAGGCGACGGAGCCGAGCCAGAAACGTGAAGGACAGCGTGAGCCCCAACAGCCAGTGCCATTTTCACTGCCATGATTATCACACAACATTTGTGTCAAGTAGATTTAGTGGAGATCACCAAAGACAGCCTAGAATACTTATGAGTAAATTCATCAGCGAGACATATTCGCATAATAAATCGTTATAGAGATCACAATTAAAATTCATAGATATCCTCCACAACTAGAACTTTGATATCTCATCTCTCTGTCAAAGCTTCATCAGATCTATAGCAAAACATCTGTAAAAAGAATTTCGGTAGACATGCTAAGAAGGTTGATCCTCGTAAGCTTCTACCTTCCTTTGTTTACGCAATCACTCCATCCACAATTTGCACAAAAAAATTTAAGTGTAACATAACACAAAAAGAAATACCATGGTGCAGGGACCCAACACACAGGGCGGCTAATAATGCTTCAATCCTTATTAAGAAGTTATTGGTTAAAGATATATTTCTTCTTCAATTAGAAGAGCAGATAATCCATATTAAGAAATAAATATTAAACAACCCTAAACCCTAATTTTAAACGAGATGGACGACCAACCTTTTTTATGATCTATAAAAATAATAGAAATTCGATGAAAAACAAAAGAAAATTAGCCATCTTATTTTATAGAACTACAAATTAAAACCCGTACATAGCTAAATTTTGGAATAAAAATTAGTAGTTATATTTGTATACGAATTCTAACATAAAACTGAGATAAAAATAACAAAAAAAAACTAATAGAAATTTAGAATTAAAAATAAAAAATTAGCAATGTCATTTTTCATACAAATTCCAAATTAAAACCCACGCGTAGCTGAAATTTGGAATAAAATTTAGATGAAAATTAGTAGTTGGATTTGTATTCGAACTCTAATCTAAAACTGAAAATTGAAATTAAATAAAAATAATAGCAATAAATAACATAATTTTGGAATGAAAAATAAAAGGAAACCAACAAATTGATTTTAATACAAACTCCAAATAAAAACCACTGCATAGTTGAAATTTGAAATAAAAAAATTGCTATTGTACTTGTATTTAACCTAAAACTAAAAATTCTAAATTAAATAAAAATAAATTTGAGATTAAAGAAAGAGTCCATATCAGACACTATAAGAAATAACCTAAATTCAAAATAAAATTAGCATTTGGATTTATAAATGAATTCCAACATAAAATGGAATAAGAAAGTCTATAAGACGTGCAATCCAAAAATATGCCAATTTAGAATAAAAGTCAAAGAAAATTAATGTTTATTTTGTAATTACAAACTACGTGAAAAATATTATATTTGGTTTTATTTAGAATTAAAATTACAGAAATATTCTACTTCAAAAATATATATATATATATATATATATATATATATATATATATATATATATATATATATATATATATATATATATATATATATATATAGAATCTATTATATAGGTAAAATCGATGACAGATAGTTTACAATTGCTAAGAAAAGGGTAGTTGCTAAAAGTTCTCATAAAAACAAAAACATTATGTCCATTTGTTTTGTGGACCTTTCACAGAATGGATGGAGAGAGAGTGAGATCATCAACAGATGTTTACTCGGCTATACCGATATAAGCTATATAATGTGCGTTATGAATGCTATGTTTATTATTTGCTATACAAGTATTTCCGTCAAAAAGTATCTGGAGAAGAAAATTTCGGTCACATGTGATAAGTATTGGGGGATAGAGTGAGTATTTTCTCTCCTATAATATATAATATTAAAACATCACAAATAAAGTTTTGCAATAATCTATTTTTCAAAAAGCAAAATCACATATGTATTGCTTAATCATTTAAACATGTTTTAAAGGTGATGTCTATGCAAGTATGTGGGCCACTTTGCTAGTTAATATGAAAAATGGAAAATTAGTTTTTAAAATCTGGAAAGAAAAGACCTGGAAACTGCAGACAGTCGCAGTGCGGCTGCAAAGCCACAATTTTCACTGCGTGTCTGCACATGATAGAGATCCACAGTGTGACTAAGAGTACAAAATACCACCTTTGTCAATTCGCCATGCCGCGCGGTCAAGACTTCCGAGAGCCCCCACGCTGCTGCTTAATTTGACAACTCCGTGTGAAAGTCGATGGGGAATTCAAAACCCTCGCAAGAGGATCGTGGGTCTGGACTTCTTTCTTCTTCTTCTTCTTCTTCTTCTTCTTCTTCTTCTTCTTCTTCTTCTTCTTCTTCTTCTTCTTCTTCTTTTTGTCCATGCTTACATTGACCATCTACATCTAGTTCAAGGTTCGAAGTAAGTGTTGCCCTTGTGCATTTGTGTCTCGCGGAGGCTTACGACTTGTTCTGCCGCGCCTTTTGGGCGCCGAAGAAAGTCAATGGAGGAAGACACGTTGGTTTGGGCCGCACTTCTTTCCAGCCTTCCAGGCCGACAAATCAGGTTCGTTTGCCCGGCCCGTGTTACATGGGCGGGCCAAGCCTCGTGGCCCACTGCAGCGATTCGTCACAGGTAGAATTACAGGATACCATGGCGAACTTGCATGCACTGGAATGTGGCTTGTGACGTCGCCAGGACCGCAGGAATTGAGTATCGACTCTTCAGTCTTCTCACAAGTGTGATTATACTAGGTCAGGTGGATGTAATTGACTGTGTGTCATTTAGTTAGTGTTTTTGTAGGACCGGTATGGTAACAGAAGGTGATGAATAATGCCTTTAAAATTTTCCTTTAGAATTCATCGATTCTTCACTTTAATAATTATTGAGCTGTGAAGATCAAAATTGGAAGGCAACATCGAAGCAAGCAAATCAAGAAAACGAAATAAGAAGAGCTTAGGGCTCTGGCAGTTAGGCCCGGCTACCAGGGATAGTCTGACTAGGGCTGTAAAAAAAGCTCGAAGCTCGCGAGCTACTCGAGTTCGGCTCGTTCTAGGCTCGGTTCGAGCTCGGTTCGAGCTTTAAACGAGCCGAACTCGAGCTTGATCTCGAGCTCGCGAGCTTCTGAGCCGAGCTCGAATAGTTCATGAGCCCGATTCGAGCTCAAATAGTAATACATATTAATTCTTCGAGCTACTCGAGCGAACTCGAGCTCGAGCTTTTCTTATTGTTAAACATTAGTGTATATTTGAATTATTTTGATGTTATCGAGCTTACTAGAGCGAGCTCGAGCTTAAAATTTTTATTATTGAAAAATAATGCATAATAAATTATTTTAATTGTTACCGAGCTTCCACGAGCCGAACTCGAGCCTACTCGAGCTTAGGCGAGCCGAGCTCGAGCCAGTCTAGGCTCGGACCTCAGCTCGAGCTCGGCTCGAGCTCGGCTCGAGCTTCTACCGAGCTCGAGCCTGGAAGGCCAAGCTCGCTCGGGCTCGGCTCGTTTACAGCCCTAAGTCTGACCGCCTATTAGATGCCTATCTGACTGGCCTCTATCGATCTAACCAGAAGGGGGAGGGGGGCAGTCTGACCGCTCCACTGTTCCAGAATCGAAAATTTTAGCCTAAGCCTATGCAACTTTGGGTGCAACTCAAAAAATCTAAATCTAAATCCAAATGAAATTAAATTTGCACACATTTTCCTTAAGGTTTTAGGAATATATTACATCCAAAGATCGCAAGAATACATGACAAAGTTTAGACATATCTCAAAATCAAGTAAGATTGCACTAAAATTGGACAAAAATCGAAAACTAGAAATATGACTTACTTGTGGGTAGAGAATGGACAAGATGGCCCCAGATATATTCCCACATGTAATATCAAGCAAGAACTCTCGAAGAATTGAGACAAAACTCTTGGAACACGAGTTGAGGTCAAATCCAAACAAAACTAGGCAACTTCATAACTTACCAAATCTGATGTTTAGATGCATATGAATTGATCTCCATGAGTCATCTATATCACTAACATGTCCTTAACATCTAGCAAGATCAAGAAGGGGTGGGAGAAGATCAAAACCAACAAGATCAGGAACAAATCAACCAAAACAAGATGGATCCATAAGAGATAAACAAAGTTGTGTGTCGCTCTAGTTTGGTCCTTCCTAGAGCCTCACATGCACTCCATTGCCATTGATCTATGCTTGGGTTGAGAAAGAAGAGAGCGGGAAGAAAGAACCAATGAAGAAGAAGAGAGAAGGAAAGTAGGCAGGTGGGATTGGCCATAAAGAAAAGGAAATGAAAGAAAGAAAAAGATAGGATGAGCGTAAAATGGTCATTTCGCATCTTTGGAGGGAAATTTCATGGTGATGGTACTTCCCAAAGCTTTTCGTGTTTGCAATGATATTTGTAAGTTTGCCTTCTTCGCGATGATATTTCACAACTCCGTAACTATTGCGATGGTACTGGACAAATATACTCCTTTCCAAATAGAGGCTACTACTATATACATGTAGAATGATGCAAACGATTAGTCTATCAACATAAAGACCAGTGGTAGAGAGTAAGGTTACAATGGTGAAGTAATAGAACAAATCACCTTAGGGCATATGCAACAGTCTGTCTTTTAAGGTTGTCTCTAAGGCTTTTCCTTACCTAAAAACTGCACTAGAGACAAAATCACCAACAGTAAATCATTCATCTAATTATTTTATACTATTTTTACTATAAGTTTCTGCCTCACACCCTCTTACTATTTGCATTAGTTTGCGGACTCAAGTCGTCTCTTGTATAAGAGACTACACATTATCTCTCCTCACATCCTCTCTTATCTACATAGCATTTTACTCATTTAATATAGCTAAGAGGCAACTAAGATGACACTATTAGAGATGTACTTATCCGCTGTTGGTATTTTAATACCGATCTTACGTATGATTTATTTAGATTCGGGGGAAACTCTAGAAGATTTATACTATGAACATGCAGAGTAGAGACATAGGAATTTTTATATAGGTTCGGGCCTTGTCTTGGTAGAAAATAACCATACGTCCTGTGTGGCTATTGCTCAGAGAAATTGATTACAACTGAGAGCAATGCGAAATGTCTAGCACTATCTCCTAATCCGATATCGTCCGATCCCTTTCCCTCTTGCGTTAACTTTTATATAGTTGATGAAGCGACAGCTGTTGTGCTACGCCAAAAGACATCTCAACGCTTCGGGAGATAACCGTATGGCGGAAGTTATTGTCAGAGAGACATAGTATCCCATCCGTCGTGCAACGGTTGTTGTCAGAGAGAGATCGTGTGCGGTTATTAGGAATAAGCGTACATTCTAACCACCTCGTTAGACAAACCCATGATGTAGCAGATTGTCGTAGACAAGTCAGTTGGAGAAAAACTGGTCGCAGGAAGACCTACGGCTATGAGGTGGTCGCAGGATAACTTACGACTATGTGGTCATAGAATAACTTACGACTAGGAGTAGTCGTAGTAGGATTTACAACTTATATGGTCGTAGACTTACGATTAAGAAGTAAACGTAGAAAAACTTACGACCACCTTGTAAAACTTCTCTCTTATCGATAAGAAATATATTAAAAAATATGATGACGTAATAATTAAAGGATTATTGTATACTCGTCACCTGCTATTTAATGGAAGGATTTTGTTAAACATCATCCAGATGTTTTCTTCGTAACTATCATTTAGATTTAGGATCATTGGATTAGAGAATCCAATGGCCATGAATTCTCCCCCTCCCTCTTGAAAAAATCTTCCCCTTTCAAAAACAAAGGCCCTTTGATCTCTAATCCAAAGGTCATAAATTTAGATGATAATTAGAAAAAATATCCGGATGATGTCTACACACACTTGTCTTTTCGATCGCATTGCTAAAAGGAATTAATAATGGTCCGGATCTCTACCAGTAAGAGCAAGTACAATAATGGTCTTATAGCCAAGCTAGTCAGCATTTTTGCTGATGTGGAGGAGAGAAGAGAGGAGAGAGATGAGAGCTTGGCTCTCATGCAAGCAACAAGCTGGGCACGGGAGCCTATGCAGTGGTGGGCCAAGATAATAAATGTATGTGAGGAGGAATAGGAAAGAGAATGTGAGACATGGTACCACATAATAATAAAAAATCTTTTGTAGACAAATAGAAGACAAATTATTGTACAACTTGGCTCTTATAACTTGACTTATAGCCAAACACTTGGCTCTATTAGAGCAAGTACAATAATATATGCAACTAGTGGCTATAACACTTGTCCATTTCATCTATAACCTTCAAAAAAATAGTTCATACAATAATGTAGCTATTACAATAACTATTTGGCCCCACGTGTAAGAGAGTGAAATGCATATTTTTACGTGCTATAGCTAGCTGTAATTTAGTAGCCACCTTCCTTCTCTGTCTTCCTTTCTCTCTCTGCCACGTAAGATTTTGTTGATATTATATTTGCTATAGCCTGCTGCAGCCCCGCTTTGGGGTAGGCGGGGCGCGCCTAGGCCCCGGCCAGAGGGCCCACCCCGCCGCAAGCCGCAACGCCCAGGCCCCAAAGACGCATGCGCAGATCGATCGAATCGGTATGCATGCGCCATGCGGAAGCCACGAGCCCACGACGTGATCACGTGAATACACCGCATGAGAATCACGAATACCGATCGAATACGTGATCGAATCGACCGAGACGACCGCAATACCGCATCATTGCATTTGCATCAAGGATTCAAGGGCTCAAGGCCGCCCGCCGAAATCAACGTCGCTCGGTCGCTGATCGCTCGCGTGAGGGGGCGCCGGGGCGGGACCACGGGAGCAACGTCGTGTCGTCGACTCGTTGTCTACTCGTCTCCAGTCTCCTGCGCCGGCGACATCGCGCGTGGGCTCGTGGCCGTCCGCCGTCGCAGCCCGACTGCCCGTCTGCCTGAGAGGCCGAGTCGCCGTCTCGCCGAGGCAGACTCCATCGTCTGATCGTATTCGTCGCGCCCGATCGATCACTCGCCGTTCTACCGCCGAGGCGCCGAGTCGCCGTCGTACGTTGTACCACGTACCATCGAGGCATCGACTCGCCGGTTCGCCGCCGACTCACCGTTCTGCTCTGCTGCCTCGCGCCGATCACTTGGCTGTCTCTCAATTCCATCTGCATCCGCCACTGCGCCGCATCGCCAAGGTGAGGCAAGTAGGCAACAATTTACATCTAGTGATCTACTCATGTACATCGACTTCAAAAATTAGGTTAGGATTTTATGTTCTTGTTGTTTACTTTACTTTGTAAATTACAGGGTTTAGAATGTTGCCTAAGAAGCATATGTCGGGTGCTCAAAAAAGAAATAAAAGAAAACGAGAAGAACAGTTTATTGAATCGCAAAAGGGAGCTATACATAAGTTCTTTTCAGCTTCAAGTAGTGTTGTTCCCGGTGATAATCCTGAGGAGGTGGATGATACGCAAGATGAAGAACAAGAATCGATCATAATTTAAATGCGAAGTTGATGTCAATGAGGACGATGCAAGGGAACAAAATTTAAATGCACAAGTTGATGCCAATGAGGATAGTGCGGGGGAACAAAGTTTGCAGCCTTCATATGAGAATCCAAATGGTAATGAACAGAACGACCCACTTATATCAATTTTTGATCCTAGAACATGGGATAATCTTGACAATAAGGAAAGAGATATCTTGATTGAAAAGGGGCCTGTGAGAGAACTGAATCTGAAATTTCCTTTAGATAACCTTGGTAGACATTTTTCATATGCTTATTACTCCAGAAAGTTAAGTAATGGTGATGTTGTTGATAGAAAGTGGTTAGTTTATTCTAAGCATGTGGATAAAGTTTACTGTTTTTGCTGTCGATTGTTTAAATCAATTGAGACCAAAAATTCACTAGCACTTGATGGAATGAGAGACTGGAAGCATCTTAGTGTGAGACTCAAACAGCATGAAAATAGTGTTGAGCATATACAACACATGAATACTTGGAATGAACTTAGGTTGAGGCTAAACAAAAATCAAACAATTGATGATGATTTGCAACGGGAAATTACAAAGGAAAAAGAGCGTTGGAGGCAAGTTTTGGTTAGAATTGTTTCTACTGTGAAGTTTCTTGCTAAACATAATCTGGCCTTTCGAGGATCAAAGGAGAAACTTTATGAAGATAGCAATGGTAATTTTTTGGGCACAATTGAAATGATTGGTGAATTTGATCATGTGATGCAAGAACACATTAGGCGCATTGTAAATAATGAAATTCATCATCATTATCTTGGCCACAATATTCAAAATGAGTTAATATCGCTTATTGCTCATGCCGTGAAAAGTTTTATTCTAAGGATCATCAAGGATGCCAAGTATTTTTCTGTTATTTTGGATTGTACCCCAGATGTGAGCCATGAAGAGCAAATGACTTTAATTGTGCGTTGTGTCAATATGTCAAGTAACACTCGAGAGTGGAGGAGTTTTTCTTGGTTTCTTAAAAGTAGATGACACATCAGGACTGGGGCTTTTTAATGAAATGATGGGTGCCTTGGGCTCTCTTGATTTGAATGTTGCTGATGTGAGAGGTCAAGGTTATGACAATGGTTCTAATATGAAGGGTAAACATCAAGGTGTTCAGAAGCGGTTGCTTGAAATTAACCCAAGAGCATTATATATGCCATGTGCATGTCATAGTCTAAATCTCACTCTCTGTGATATGGCAAAATCTTGCAGCAAAGCTATTTCATTTTTCGGGATTATACAACGGATATATGCATTGTTTTCATGTTCTACTAAAAGGTGGAAGATTTTGCTTGACCATGTTCCAAACCGTGATCAAGTCTTTATCTAATACTCGTTGGGAGAGTCGAATAAAAAGTGTCCAAGCTATCAGGTACCAAACTCCCCAAATAAGGTCAGCTTTGTTGGAACTAGAGAAATCTTCTACTGATGATCCAAAAGCAGTAAGTGATGCTCAATCTTTGGTAACTGCACTTGAGAATTTTGAATTTTTAGTTGGTATGGTTATTTGGCATGATATTCTATTTTCTGTAAATATGGTGAGCAAGAAATTACAATCTAAGATTGTGTGCATGGATGCTACTCTCACACAAATTGAAGGGTCATCTCATTTTTAAGAGGTACAGAAATGAAGGCTTCCTTTGCTAGTATTGATATTGCAAAAGATATTGCATCCGAAATGGATGTAGAGCGAATTTCCCATAAAACGTCAAAGTAAAGAAAGAAGCATTTTGATGAACAAAATGACCAAAATGAAGAAATACAATCAGCTATAGAATCCTTGAGTTAATTACTTTATTGTCATGATTGATGTTGCAATTGCTTCATTGACTAGTCGATTTGAGCATTGAAGGCATTTGAAAATATGTTTGGTTTCTTATTCAACTCCAAAAATCTAAAGTCTCGGATGATAATGATCTACTGAGGTGTTGCACTACTTTTGTACAAGCTTTTTCTCATGATGGGTCATCGACGTTGAGTTCAATGATTTTTTCTCGAATTAAAAGTGCTGCAAGTCACCTTGCCAAATGATAAGATGTCGGCATCGAGATTCTTGATTCGTTACACCGCAGATTGCTACCCAAATGTCTCTGTTGCATATCGAATTCTTCTAATCGCACTGTGGATCGTAGCCTCGGTGAAAGGAGTTTCTCAAAATTGAAGTTCTTTGAAAAACTATTTGCGGTCTACTATGTCACAAGAAAGATTGAATGACTTGGCTATGTGCTGCATTGAGAAGAATATCTTGGACGACATTGATCTCGATGTTATTATTAATGATTTTGCATCAAGAAGTGCTAGAAGAAGTTCCTTTTTATGAAAGACATTGGATATTTGTCGCTCTTATTTGAGGTAAATTAATTCTTACTAGTTACATTTGGTTTATGAACTAGTTAGTACCTAATTAGTTTATCATGTTAGAACTATTGATTTATGTCACTTTAGATAATATAAAGTTTAAACTGCATATTTTATGAGTAGAAAAAAATTTATAGTAAAAGGCCCATTGAGCCGAATTCACCCTAGGGCCCTTGAAAATGTTGAGCCGGCCCTGGCCTGCTGACTAAACTTTATTGTATCTGCTCTTATTGGACTTGCTCTAAGAAGAGGCACTGAGGTACTAGCGATGCATGTAATGCTCTGTCCGTATACTTCATGAATTGGCGTTGAACGGGCTGGGGGAATGTGCCATCTGCCAAGCATCTTTTGGGTGGAACCAAGTGGTGCGTCATTAGGAAAGTTAAAGCAGCTGATGATATCTACATTGGATAGTGGGCTTGTAGGCGATACTTCCATTCCCAGTTCTTACAGGCAGCAGCAAAAAACCACGGCTAGCGGGCTAGGTGCAAGAGTAGTTCTAGCCCATGTGAACACCAGGAACCATGCGTCCATACCAATTGGAGTACCCTTCTCGCATGGTTTAGCAATACAAGCAAAACTTGTCCTGCATAAAATGAATGAAACATGGTGGGAAGGGTGTAAGACTTATCCTTCACCGTTCATATCTTTACTACTTATTAGACAAATAACTGTGCTTTTCTACGGATAAAATAGGGATCTTTTAGGTACCTTAGAATGAATATAGACTCTTTATTCTTTTTGATCCAATGAATCAGATTAATTAGGATTTTTATACTATCACTAGCATTACTAGCAGTATAATCTCAGGAGAGGTAAAATGATCAAGAAAACATGTGGCGCAATAATAAATTCTGCAACTTTTATGGGCTAAGTTGGTTAACCCGCCTCGCCATGGCGGCCCAGATCACGGCGGCGCTTGAGTACCTCCACGTCGGCGTCAGGCCCCCCGTCGTGCACTGCGACGTCACCTCGTCGAACATCTTCGTGGAGACCGACATGTGTGCCTGCCTCGGCGACTTCAACCTCTCGCGTCTCCTGGCAACACCCGATGCGTGCTCCACGGCGGTCGACCGGGAGCTGGTGTGCTGCACCGCGCCGCAGGGGACGTTGGGGTACCTCGACCCGGACTACCACCCCTCCTTCCAACTCACCGAGAAGAGCAACGTGTACAGCTTCAGTGTCGTGGTGTTGGAGCTCGTCACGGGGCTGCGGCCGGTGGACATAGGCAGGGAGCGGAGGGAAGCGACGCTGGCGTACTAGGTGGTGGCCAAGATTCAGGTCGGCGAGCTCAGGGAGGTTGTCGACACGCCGGTGCTCGGCGAGAGCCCGATCTTGATGGCCAGCGTCGAGGCAGTGGCAGAGCTGGCGTTCCGGTGCATGGCGCCGGACAAGGATGACTGACCCGACGCCCGGGAGGTGCTGGCCGAGCTAAAGAGGATCCAAGGAATGCTTCCTGTTCCTGAGGTGTCCGGCCGCGATTTGGAATTGGAATTTGGTTTGCACAGAGAGGCGCCTGCATCAGAATTGAGGAAGCTCAATCTCAGGGCTCAGCCCCGCACATTGTTCATGGCTGTGGTTCCAATGCTGACATGACCTCTTGGCTAAAGGATTGGCGTTAGATTTTGAATGCTAGCTGCTTGGCACTGGCATTTGTCAAAGACAAGTGCCTAATGGTGGATGGTACATCACATCTACATGATGAACAGCCGTGGTTTTTCCCGCGAGAAATGTTGCGATCCAAGTTACATGAAGATTTCGTATATATTGAGCTCGATTGTAGGAGGATATCTCTTATCTGTGGTGGTTCTGTGACCTGGATTTGTATGGGCAAGCTTCTTGTCTTTGCCTTCTGATTGATGCCGCTAGCATTACTGCTTTATGAATTATCCATAATACCCTTTTAGAAAAAAAGATTTATAAACAAAAGTTGACTATACCTTCACAAATCAATCGTCAGATTTCAATTCTACTATCATCTTTATACTACCAGTAGAATGCACTGTAAAATTTCCCTAAAAATAATCATATTATCCTAGCACATCAAGTTGTCGTCGTCGGATCTGACCTGCTCCACGCCCTCGGCTTTGCCCCCATGCTCCGCTCAACTTTGCCCTAGCTAGCGCCGTGCCTTTGCACGCCATGCTCAGGCTACATCATGCCCTCGACTTCACCGCTGCATCCGATCGAGCATTGTTGTAACTTATGTCAGGATTTATATTGAAGTTAGTTTGTTCATTAGGAGGCAGTTTTCTTTTTTTTTTTGGTAGGGATCTTTTAGGGTGTAGAAAAGATGAATGAATCATCACTAGCACCACCACAAACTCTTTTTTTATGCAACAAAAATTAGTAACCAAAGAATTGACTAAGGAACTTATGGTGTACATTGATCTTTTGTCAAAACTTACATTTTGAACTCATCTTTTTCACTACTCATCCGAGAATAGTTCAAATTCACCCCACGAGACGCAAAATCTGAAACAATCATTTGAAAAGCAACCATCCGAAACTTGCATTAATCCCATGTAGCCAACTGACCAATTCTCTCAAGAACAACTTCTGCATTAGTCCCACGTGGTGTGAAGAAGCTGGGGCAGCCGCCGAGCTAGCCATCAACCTCGCTTGAGGTGGCTGCCATGCTCTCGCCCAAGTTTGTTATCATTCTCGCTAGAGGCTGTGGCCACTGCCGCCGCCGCGGTGAACCAAGGCCACCGTTGAGCTCCATGGATGCTAGCAATGGCATGGGAGCTCGGGAAGCAGTGTGCACAGACGGCGATTTGAGTCACAACGGCGGCCTAGATCTGGGATGTTCGTCCCTATCCGCTGCTAGGTCCGCCAAAGGCCGCTGGCCACCATGCTCGCTGGAGACCACGGGCCACCATGCTTGTGCGATGCTGCCATTGGCTTCTTCCGCTCGCTCGATCTGGACGCTCTCCATCATGCCATGCTTGCCACGAGGACGGCAAGCTGCGTTCAAGAAGAGGAGGGAGCTAGGGACGACACAAATTGATGGCAGCGTGGGTGGATCAGAGGAGAATATTGAGGGTGGGTTAATTTCCACCAGTAGAGGCAGTGGTTGTTGCGAAAATGGACATATCAGAAGCGGCCCATATGTGGGTTCTTAGTACGAGATGGAGGCGGAGGACCCATGTGTTGGCACACAGTTTTTTTTGTGAGGAGGAGGAGAGGAGGGGTAGATGAATCATCACAATCAAACCACCATCACAAACTCTTTCTTTTAAGTAGTAGAGAAAAGAGAGAGTTAGTGGTGCTTCATATGATTTTCCCAACTCCCCCTTCCATCTCCTTCTAAAATCTATAACAAAAATAGAAAACATAATCTATCAAAAAAATTTCACTATGCTAAAAATTCTCTACAAAAATAACAACAAAACTCTACTAGGTGCATGGCAAAACCGAGGGCACGGAGGCACAACGTAGCCGAGCGTGGAGATGGAACGACGTTGTGAGTCGGATAGGCCAATCACGATAATATCGATTTGATGTGTTAGGATAATATGATTTTTTTTATTTATAGCAAGATATGGATATTCAGCTATTTAAGGTAGGAGTGAGACTTGGATCGGTGGGTTCGTAGCCTTCTACACCCACCATTGCGTCTTAAGATAGTCCTCTCGCATAAACGAGTGAGTGTGTACACAAACAGCACCGGCAAGATTGGGATTGTGTGCACAAAACAAGTTTGTCACTGGCTATAAATGAAAAGGTAATTTTTCTTTTGAAGAAAAAAGGGTAAATTTGCACATGAACAACATTGGCATCCGAGCATAAAGTAATCAGACTGGAGCGATACCATGCCCAGACATGATCTGCTGCATCTGCATCTAGGTATAAATGAGGAGGAGTGATTTCTGGCAGAAACAAGAACCAGTGAGTACTGGACGTACAATCAAGGTTGACCTCCGGGTAACTGAACGAGTGATTATGCTCTGCATATGAATAAGATTCTATTTTCCTAATTTACAACAGTCACCAGATGAAGGAATGTTGTAGATTTCACCTGTCCAAACATCCAAACCCACCTGGCAGATTGTACACGTCTCATTGCTCCAAACATAATGTACTCCATCTTGCTTGGTAAACTTCAATGGATCCAAAGGGTACTAACCAAGTTGAGGACGAAACATGCTTAGGAATAAGTTAAGCATGGACCATTTCTGATAGATTTGGATATGTTCATCATCTTGAGGGACCTGAGAAAAGGACCAGAAATTGTATGGAACATGGGCCATATAACTGTTCCCGGGGCCTTTTTGACGAAGTTTTCTTTTCTTTCTTTCTTTCTTTCTTTTGGTAGGTTTTGGCCACGGATTTGGTGAGTTGCTAAGCACAGAACTAAGGGGTGAATCCGTCAACCAAATATTTAAAGCAAACCAAATAGCTTATTGCATTGCAAATTACAAAAAAAAAAGTTACTGGAATTGCAAACTATAACAGGGCATTTACAAGCGACTAGATCAAAAGGTTCCTTCGCAGTTCATAGACAGCAGAGACGTATTTACATGCTTGTATCACACATCAATTCATAAATGAAACAAGAATTAACTCACCTAACACTCGTCCAATAAAAGTATTTTTTTTGCATTTTTTTTTTAATGTTTTTGCCAATTAAGTTGCAAACCGAGCGACACAAGAATTAACTCTCCTTTTTTACATTACAGCCCTAAGCAGATCAAATATAGATAAGAAGACCATTTCGCTTGACCTAGACCCAAGAGGTCTCGTTGCCAAGCCCATCTTGCCAAGATCCTGCTTGCATTGCATTGCACCCCATCTCTCACATTCCCCACACACAAAAGCGCACAGGAACACAAACAGATGGCATGTACAAGGCACATGAGTGGCTTCTTGCATGCCTCTGGCTCTGAGCAATACTACTACTACTACTACTACATGACAGCAGCGATGCTAGTGGAGCTTTTCTTTAGGCACTGAGCAGCTGGGTCTTTTCTAAGTCGTTGGGGGGGTTGCTGCTGCGTCTCTTGATCTCTCCTCCGGAGTTAGCTCGCTCTCTGCTCATGGCACCAGTGAGGGGGGCCAAGCGGAGAAAGCGGCAGCCCGAGAAGGCCTTGCCGGCGGCGGCGCCGTCGATGCAGCCGCCGGTCGCCGGCGATTGGTGGGACGCCTTCTCCCGCAGGCTTGCAGCAGGTGTACACGAATATATCCATCCTCCCTCTCTTTCGTCTCCCTGTTTCGGCCACTGTGCTCCTCGTCCTTAGCCATGCCCGTTTCTTGTTTCTTGGCTCGCTGTAACCTCGCGGACGCTCCTGTAACCCTCGCGTGCTCCCGGTAACGCGCGCTAATCCCTCGCGTTTAGGATTGTTCGTGGACGGATTCCGCGGTGTTAGATCAGGGAGAGCCGCCGTTGAATTTGCACTGTTCGTGCGCGCACGCGTTCGATGCGTTGCTTAATCTGCCCCCGCAGTGCTCCTTAATCCGGGTTGTTAGTGTAATGAATCTGCTCTTTCCTTGCGCTTATTGGAGGCAGGTGGTGGGCTTTAGGCTTGTACGGTGTACAGAGGCATGAGCCGTCTCGGGCGGGGTGTTCTAGATTGAGGCCATGGGTGTTGCTCTGAGGGCCCGAACAATAACAGCTTGTGAATGCCGATGCTCTGGTTGGTTTCAATCAAGTAGAGGATGTTGGGGAGCACGATTGGTTTTGCCATTTGCGGTTTCGTTGTTTCGTCGTCTTCATTCCAGATCTATGGAGCCTGGGTGCAATGGTGTTCTGTTGTTGATGTCTCGAAGTTGCAAGAACTACTTTTCTTTTTTTGAAAGATATGAAGTAACTTCTTTTCATTATGGAAAAACTAAATTTCCTGAAGAATCATTAGTTCTTTGGACCGGTGATCGAATTTCTTCTCTTGTTCAGTCAAGAAGTGCTAAGTGTCAATTGCAGTATCTGTGGTAGTGGAAAATTGGCATATCTGTTCACAGATAATTCCCCAAATTCCATACTCGGTTTTTATTTGGGCACGAATGCGATGGATTATTAGCTAATCACTATTAGTGGTTTTGGTAATGTTGCTATATTTTGGGTGGCAATAAATTGACTGCTAATTTGGAAGATGATTAGTGTGGCCCATACAAATCATTACGTGGGTTGAGTGATTCCGGTACTAGTTCAGTGAGCTTAAAGAATTTTCCTGGAGGAACTCTTGAAGCTTCTGGCACTTGATACCTAAAAAAAGGTACTGTTTGAATCTGGAATTGCTTTACTCAAAAACAGGTAATGATACATCGATACTACATGACTGCAACTGGAGTCTGTGGACCCTTTCTCAAAGAAGTAATTGTATATTCGATGTGATAATCTGATAGATCATCCCAGGAACATTTAGATTCATTAGGCTGTCTCTATATGGTGTATGAGTATGAATTGCAGAGGTCATTGGGTGCAGCTGCCCAAAAGAAGTTCTCCTGAGCAAATAACATAGACAATTATAGTCATTTAGCATCTATTGTACTCTCTTTTGGTACCTGCTCTTACAAATTCATAGATAATGGCTTTTAGAATTCCTCAAGTTTTAGGTAATGTTTTGTCTGAAATTGCCCCAATTGTTAAAAACGACCTTAATTTCTGAGAAGCATAGGTATTGACAGTTAAGCCTATCAGCTCCCTTTATGAACAGTAACATTCTTAGAATCTTCAAATCTTGGCTAAACAGATATGGAGCTACCTGTTTGAGCTCTGTTACAAACCTGAGCATCAAGTGTGATTTAACTGGATAGATACATGATTGTTACAGCATGACAGCATTTTAGCTATATATTTAACTAGGATAGTGTGCCTTCAACTAATTGTTTTCTCGTAAACTTTGAATTAAGTATCTTCTACAGTTACTCGTACAATTCATTTCTGTTGTCCTGCAAAAACAGCTTAACCTTTTCTCATAACGATTGGCCAGCACATTCTGAAGTTTATTTAGTTTGCACCATGAATGCTAATATGCTACACTGGTTTATCAGTTGGTGGAATTTTTTGCATGTCCCGGTATTGCCGATCCACTGACCATCTTCTATACGGATATATCCCCTCTCCCTTGTTAGTTTTAACCCACTGTAAGCCTATATGCATCTTCTTCTTTTGCCCAAAAGTATGGGGATAATGAGTGGAATCTTTTAGATTTTAACATGTCTGCATTTCCCTTTCATGTATAATAATTTGTGATACATTCAAAATAATGACACTGCATCTATCATATAATCTGATGCTTCCACAGGACAATTTTCCAAAGACTGCCAGAACTTTGAGTCTGTCTTCAAGATGTCAAGGAAGACATTCGACTACCTTTGCTCTTTGATTAGAGGTGACTTCACAAGAAAGACACAAAGTTTCAGAAATTTCAGGTTTGGAGACAAGGTGATTCTAGGTGTGGAGGATCAAGTAGCTGTTGCTCTGTTAAGACTGACTACTGGTGAGTCACTTTTGAGCATAGGGAACCGCTTTGGGATGAACCACTCAGCCATCTCAAACATCACTTGGAAGTTTATCGAGGCCTTGGAGGAGCATGGCGTCAATCATCTGAAGTGGCCTGGCCCTGAGGAGATGGCAACCATCAAATCAAGGTTTGAAAAGATCCAGGGCCTCCCCAACTGCTGCGGTGCCATAGACACAACGCACATCCTCATGTGCTCTTCAGCTCAGCCTAACAGCAATGTCTGGCTCGACGGTGAGAACAGGAACAGCATGGTCCTGCAGGCCATTGTTGACCCCGACATGCGGTTCAGAGATGTTGTCAGTGGCTGGCCTGGGAGCTTGAATGATTCGTGCATCCTGCGCACCTCAGGCTTCTACAGGCTCTGCGAGAAAGGTACAAGGCTGGATGGGCAAATGGAGCTTCCTGGAGAGCCAGCAGGGTCAGTAGTCAGAGAGTACATTGTCGGGGACGCGAGCTACCCTCTCCTTCCCTGGCTGATGACTCCATACCAAGAGAATGATCTATCTCCGGTGAAAGCGGAATTCAACAAGCGGCACACCGCGACAAGAATGGTGGTGCAGCGTGCTCTGGCCAAGCTGAAGGAAAGGTGGCAGGTTCTCAAGGGAGAGCTGTGGAGGCCCGACAAGCACCGGTTGCCGAGGATCATCTACGTCTGCTGCCTGCTCACAAACATCATGATCGACCTAGAGGACGCGGCGAGGGAAGGGACACCGGCGTCGCACAATCATGACGACGGCTACATGCAGCAGTTCAGCGATGTGGCGGACGACGGTGCGGTTACTCAGAGAGACCTGCTGTGCCGGCATGTCAGCAGGCTCGGCAGCAAATTGCCGGAGTGATTCCGGCCCTCTAGCTGCTTACCTTGTTTCCTTTTCTCTCTATCCTTGACATGAAACCAAGAATATCGACAAGTGATATAATTGTAATGCGAGTTTTGGTTATTTCGGAGGTGGTCGGCTTTGGCCATTGTCGGCCTGAAATTAGCAGACATGACATTACCTGTAGGCTGTAGCATCCTGTCGGGTTTCGTTGGAGATCAGAAATCCAAAAAACATATTTGTGAATTATTATAAGCTGTTTGGACACTTCACAGGGGGGAAAGTACAGGGCTCTGCAGAGGTAGACAGGAAGGAAATTTCCTCTAACATCATGTTAGATTTCTTTGAAAATTCATATGGTTTAAGCCATTTTCTTAGGAATTGTTGGAGCTCGTTGCTTTGTTTGGACGAGCTATATGGGAAGTTTCTATTGGGTTCAATTCTTATTGTTGGGGAGTGGCCCCCCACTTTGGTCTAGTCGGCCTATTGCACCAGGAGCTCCAATAATCGTAATGCCATAAGGATAGCTTAGGAGAGCTGTCACAAGGGAAAAGACGATGCCATCCTTACGATTATAGGCTTAGATAGGTGTATTCATGTAACAATTCTCCTCATGACTATAAACATGCGCCTTAAGGCGCCATGAGGGAGCAAATTCTCTTTTTCAAATAAATCTAGGTAGCACAAACTTTTATCCCCTATCTCCATGGTTTGTAAGGCTCCAGGCAACCCCTTTGTAGCCTCCCTGTAGCCCTCTTATTCACTATTTGATCTGTAACCACAATAGTTGGCATCGTCCATAGGGATTGATATAGAAGCTACGAGCCAAGGAAGGGCTGTTCAGACGCAATGGCACCAAAAAAGACGATTGCGTTGACTCCTAAGCGGAAGAGGGGCACCGCAACCGAGACCGTCGCAGCGCGGGCGAGGGAGCCGGCTCGCGAAGATCCTCTACTGTAAAATCGAGAAGGCCGACTAGAAGGGGTGAATAGACTTTTTAAATATTTTCTCTTCTATCAATTATTTGGCTAAATCAAGTATATAATGCGGAAACTTAACTCAATTTGATTTAGCACAAATAAAGTCTAAATCAACTAGGTTCACTTAAGTGCACTAACACCCTAAGTCTATGCCAAGGTTTGCAATTCTAGGATGATAAGAAATCAATTTAATGCTATGAATATAAATTGATTGAATGTAAATTGAGCACAAAAAAAACCACAATGATACAATTACTATTTATCGTGGTGTTCGGAGACTTGCCAGTCTCCCCTAGTCTACGTTGAGGTAAGCCTAAATGAATTGTACCGGCCATACAAATTAATCCAAACACTTCAATCCACTAATGATAGCTCTTTCCCGTTCCGGGTAGGTGAACTCCAACCTTCACAACTTATCGGGTTTTATCACAACTTTCTTTGAGAAGATCACCGCACACGATGCCTTCAACACAGTTTAGAAGTCAGCAACCTCCAAGAGTAATAAGTCAAGCCCTTTGCTTGACTCTCACCACGTGCAACGAATGCACAAGCTCAAATGGATACTGAATCCACTTCTAGATGCAACATATGGAATCTAGCGTCTTCCTCCTTGCGCACACGGTGCAACACATGCACAAGTGAGAGAAGAACCTCACACTAACTCAAATGAGTGAAATAAAGTGCCAAAGATTGTCTCCAACTGGCCAAGGGGGTATATATAGCCCACACCATAAAAATTAGCCATTGAAAGTAAAACCCCTAAAAATAAGGAATTCTGGTAGTACCGCCGTTATACGATCGGTACTCCGCTCCCCTCGCAATAGTCAGAAAACTAACCATTATTCAGCAAATTTGGTAGTTCCACTAGCAAAAGTCCGATACTACCGACTTTCAGAAGTACCACTCCACACTGCGGAACTATCGATTTCCAGGGGAGGAGAAAACCCCAAAAGATGTCTCTCTGGAAAAAATGCACCGTCCGGATTTTTGGAGCTTCTGAGCTCCGATAGTACTGCCCACACAAAGCTGGTAGTTCCAATGTCTGGTCATACTGTGCAACACATGCTGTTAGTTTTGATGTTCAGTCGTACCGCACAACACATGCCGGTAGTTCCGATTTTTCAGAAAAGAGTGCATATACTTCAACTAATTTGCAAAATATATTCATAAATTATTGTACCATACACACAAGAATCAAATATGATTCCCAACAAGTTGCAAAACATATTGCATACTTTTGAAACCATGACACAAGGTATAGGTACATAGACTCTTCACGTTTGCAAAAATACATTCATAAACCTAAGTCACATGCTACAAGGATTCTGTATAAGCTTCAAATATTTACAAAAATACATTTGCAAATATAAGCCTCATACCATAAGGAGTAGTAAACATGGACTTCAAGCACTTGTAAAACACATTTGCAATGTATAGTCCCATGTTACAAGGATTCAACACATGAGTCTCAACTATTTGCAAAACACATTCACAAATATAAGCATCATGCTATAGAGAGCTAGAGCAAAAGAGATTGAGCTATCAACACATGATAAGACTCAAGCTACTGGACATAACCTCTCTTGATAATACAACAACTTATATTAACAATCCGGTCTTTCAACCAAACACCAAGATCGGTAAAAGACTATAAACACATTCTTAACCCTAGCTAGTCATACCTCTACCTTGAGCAACCTATTGAAGTTTGATGACGCACATCTTCACTTCAAGTCCGGATCGTTGTCTTGATATGCATCAACACGTGATGCACCATTTACTTCAACTATATTGATACATAATGGGTCCTCTCTTGACTTCATGATCAACTCATGATCATTTCCTCTTGGACATACATCAACTCATGATGCATCCTTTTCTTGATGGCCTTCAACTCATGAAGCCATCTTTCATTCTGCATCTTGACTTGATGATCTTCAACATATGAAGTCATTCTCATTTTTTGGAACCTAACCTATTCATCCAATTCATAAAAAATGTTAGTCCACAAATCAATTGCCATTAATTACCAAAACTTTACCATTAACTAATAATAGAGGGACTAGATTCAACAATCTTCCCCTTTTAGTAATTCATGATAATCCCAATAAATAATGTGATAAAGATTGGTTTACGAGTATAGAACATATATACAACAATTGTATACTCTAGGGTAAGCTTTCTAAGCAATTAACACATTCGAGTGGAAGTGTTTATCATTGAGATTAATTGCTAATAAAGCTTACACATCTGGTTGTCATTAATCATCCAACCGTTAACACATAATGGAGAACTAGATGACAACCCGATTGTAAATGATTGAGATTAACACTACAAGAAATGTGCCAATCTGTGACGTATTTTGCATGACAAAGGCTGAAAATGTCACTAAACCATCTGGTTTATGATGTATTTAGAGTGACATCTGGGCTGTGACACAAAAAAATATGTCATTAAAAATGTCATAAAGCTAGCCTGGAATGAGGTAATGACGATATTTGGTATGTCATTATGTCCAATGTCGAAATGTCATAGATCTATGACATGGATTTTTGCGTCACAAAATTTTAATTGAATTTTTTTCAAGGATAACTAGCCACGTTGGCAGGACCCACTGCCACGTGTACACGTGGGCCCATTACCTCAACCCTTTTTTTTACTCCAAAATTGGCTGGTTGCGCACATGGGCCGCTAACTAGGCATGCTGGGCCTTTTTTTAGGGCCACTAACTAGGCTTGTTGGCATTGGGCTTTTTACTCGAAATGGGCTGGTAGCGCACATGGGCCACTAACTAGGCATCTTTGGGCTGCTGGAACAAGTTGCGTCTTTGTTGGGAAATATAGCAAAAAGTTGCGATCGGCAGATTCGAACTCATAACCAGCGCCACGAGTCTAGTTCCATACCACCGAGCTATGAGGCGCGTGAAAGTTGGAGACCTTCATACTAGATATTATATTAACTTTCGTACGCATTTGACCAAACCCTATACGCTCGAGTCCCTGTCCCGTGACTCGTGAGGACCCTGCAGTCCTGCACAGGTCGAGTCTTGGCGGCGCGTGGCGAGGGAGGCGCGCGGGGACGGCGGCGATCGCGAGAGGCGAGCTAGGCCGCCCGCGCGAGAGGGGTTCCCGGCGAGCGGGCCGCCCGGCAGCAGGGCGCGCGTCCAGCGAGCGCCCGGCGCGGGCGGCGCGCGCAGCCCGATCCCCCGCCGCGGCGACGAGGAAGCGCGCGGCAGCGATCCGCCGCGCGGCGAGCGCGCGGCCAGCGATCCCGCCCCGCGCGGCGGGCGGCCGGTGTAGCAAGCTGCGCGGTGGCAAAGCTTGCCACCGTGGTGAGCAGGCGGCGTTTTAGCTTCAAGCGAGGCCCGATCTACCGGCACCGGTGGCGATGGGTCGTTGATTCGTTCCTCTTGAGGTGCTTCCCGCAAGAAAGGTATGGGTTTCTTTGTGGTGTGACATTTTTATGAAGCATATTGTTACAACTAAGTGCTTAGGAGTTACTTACAGTGTGTGTACAGATTGCATTTAAGCGATTACGTGTCACATGTTTCATAAATTTGGTCAAGTATATTATGTAAGATTTGTTGAGCAAGTGTTTTCCATGAATTGATGCAGATGGACAGATCTTGGATCAATAGTAGGCTCTTTAGCAAGGAACATGTGGAAGGGGTGAATGAGTTCATGAGCTTTGTTTCTGAGATTTAATGATAATGAAGAGATGCTATGTCCATGTCGTCGGTGTTTGAATCGGGCTCGCAAACCTAAAGGACAGGTGGAAGATCACTTATATATTCATGGGATGGCTAGCACTTATACGACATGGATACATCATGGAGAACCGTTGGAGATTGTATTGCAGCAAAATGAAGCCAATGTTGATGAAAATACTAGTCTCAATGAAGATCTTGGTATGAATGTGGATGAAGAAGACGACCGTGATGAAGGAATTCGTGTTATGGTAGAGGAATTGTACGCAATGAAGATGAAGGTACAGGAAACGGTCTATGTTTGCAGTTTTTGGAAGAGATGAAGCAAGAATCGTATCCGTGCACATTATACAAGATTTTCTTTTGTGGTCAAGTTGCTTCATATCAAGTCATTTTACCGAATATCTAATGTTGCATTCACAACACTTCAAGTTGTTATCATCGGCATTCCCATTGCTCTATTCTGCATCATACCAAGAAGCAAAGAGACTTATTCGTGCATTGGGGTTGGATACAATTCAATCCATGTGTGCCCGAATAATTGTGTTTTGTTTGGAAGAATTTAGAAGGAAATGATGTTTGTCCAGTTTGTGGTGCATCAAGATGGAAAGATAACGATGCAAGAAAGAAAATTCCTCAGAAGGTATTGCGGCATTTTCCGTTGATTCCTAGGCTGAAGAGAATGTTTTCTTCAAAAAAGATGGCGGAGGATGTGCAATGGCACAAGTTGAAGAGGAGAGCAGAGGAGAATGAGCTCAGCCATCCAGATGATGGCGAGGCTTGGAAAGACTTTGACACAAAGTATGGGTGGTTTGCAGAAGATGCAAGGAACATCGACTTGGCCTTGCTACGGATGGTTTCAATCCATTTGGCAAAATGAGCTCATCGCACAAACATGTGGCGATGTTTCTCATCCCTTACGGTTTTGCTCGTGGGAATGCATGGAGCAATCCAATTTCATCATGGGCCTACTTATTCACGGTCGAGAGTGCCCGGGAAAGATATCGATGTATTCTTGGAACCACTTGTTGAGGAGTTGCTAGAGCTATGGAAAGGAGTCCTCTCGTGGATGCAATCGGTGGATGCATCCTTTATGATTGACTTTTATCCTTTTCATTACTTGAATGTTTGGTGGTCCGAGAGGTAATTCTTATTTAGATAGCTTCTTTATGTGTTTTTGCTTGGTGGATGGCGGTGTTGCAAAGCCTGTGAATCTTCTTTTTCCCTTCTTAAAGCGTGTACCTTTTTCTTTAAAGTCTTGTTCAACAAAGACATTGTGCTCTAGTGTTCGTGGTTTGTTACTATAATTATGATATTTAATTTCATGACGGATGATCTTTGTGTAGTACGACTGCAAGGTTATGTTTTTTCTGTTGGGAGCAATTGTTTTAAGTAGTGATGAGCTTGCTTGCCTGTACTGCATTCCCAAGTCTGTAACGCTGTTTAAGTGCTGATTTTACACTGAACTTCTACCCAAAGGCAGTGTTTTCTTCCCTTTTTTACCACTGAAGAGAAACCTGAATTTCACTACCTCCCAAAATTATGAGAATATAATGACTGCCATCTTCTAGTTATAGGATTATCCTAATGTCCAAACGCAACTTGTGGCTAGAAAATAATGTATACTATCATTTTCTTCAGGGTCAGTGCATTGCAGGTAGCTAGGCTACTCTAGCTATCTGCCAACAGTGCGTGCCCGGACCAGTGTCTTTTGCTCCAGGTGCACTGCATGCTTATGCACATTAAGCACACCCAAATTTATAGCTCTATCAGATTAGTCAAATCACTTGACGTTTGCTACTACTGCTAGCATACTAGTTTGAGCAGGCTCTCTGTTCTCTTGTGAGCACAATGCAAAGCCATCAACGTACTCAAGATTTCACCTCAGATCTGAGGATGAGAAACAATTTGCGTATATCAGATTTAAGAAATGATTTCATGCCGTGCTATATCAAATATACTACTAATACACTTGCTTTTTACAGTTGTACTACCATCTTTATATGTTATTAATTGATTAATTGATTGTTTGCATTAAATTTCAGAAGCAAACTAAATATAAGGATGCACCACCAAGTGCTATTGACCTTTTCAAGGAGACTCATTGCAGCAACAAAACAGGTTTTAGTGAGAATGTAAAAAATGCTATTGTGAGTCTTCTTACTTTGTTCCTCTGTTCCTCTGTACTCTATTAACATTAGCTGCGATACAAACATTCATGAATCGATTTTATGGGTTTTGATAGGATGAAATGGAGGCCATCATTTCGCACCACCGGAGAAGACCATGTTGCAAAGAATCCTACCCAGCAGTTCTTGAAGTTTTGCCAAAATCAAAGTTCCTTCAAAATGTTGGCATTGAGTCTGAAGACCAATGAGAAGCACCAAAGCTGCAAGGCGTGTGGAGGAGCTTGAGAGTCAACTAAGCTGCAGAGAGGCAAGAATCATCGAACTTCGATCCGAGTTGGGTGAAATGAAGAAACAAGCGGAGGATAGGGAGGCAATGAAGAAGCGAGGAAGAAGAGACGAGAAAAGTTGAGGAAGCAAGGAGACGAGATCCACGGCTTACTTTGTAAATCGCTTGGCGGCAATTCTGAACTAATGGTGAGCGATGAAGTACAGATACTAAATGAGATAGCGCTTGTCATTTTGATGCGGACGTGAACCTCTGACGCTTCGTGCATGGCACGTGTGCATGGCGGCTTGATTTTTGAGTAGCAAGTGGCTTGTCTTGTGACCGATTGCATTTTGCCTATCTGTATGCTCTAATTGCAAATTTGCAGAGATGTTTTCATTCAAATTGAACCCGTTTTGAGCTTAGTTGTCGTCGTGTTTTCAATGCGTGAATGCTTGGTCATGCAAGTTAAGTTTTAAATTTGAGATCGCTACATCCGTGATGGACAATGGATGTAATAATATTCAGACTTGATGTGTGAATATATGAGTTTGAAAGTGTTCGATTATGTATGGGTTTATGTATGTTGAGTTGTGATTATGAATGTGCTGATTATAAATCTGCTGTACAATGGTGTGCATGTATGAAAAAGAAATCGGGTGGCTCAAGCAATTTGAAACAAAGATCGCCGCCCAAAAAAGGAAGTGCGCTGAAAAAGTAACTAGGTGGCCTAGCATGAACTAGACAGTGGTAAAAATCCGTGGGCTGAATTATACTGATGGGCTCAAAATGGGAATTAAGAGTTGGGCGAAACAACATTTGGGCGAGATGGGCTAAAAAGCACCTCGTTTTATGATGTTTTTTCATGGGCTTGGCCCATTTTACTCTGGCCTACAACATGGGATTTAGCAGACCAAAATCAGGTTAATGACGTTTTTTTCATGCGCCACGTCAGCCTCTTATGACGTTTTGGATCCTACGTGGCAGTGTCCTACGTGGCATGGCATACGGGGCTATGACGAAAAGTAGACGTCACTAAACTTAATGACACTTTATCGTAATGTCATTAGCTTGTGACGCAAATTCCACAAACGTCACCGATAGTGGTTAGAGACGTTTGATCGGTGACGCAGGTGTTTTCGTCACGCGTGCGTCATAAACGTTGTTCAGTGACATAAATCCCAGAAATTATGATGGAAATACAACGTCAAAAGATGGCACATCTCTTGTAGTGTAAATCAACCAAGAGTACATATGAACTACACAAGTTATATATACTCAAAGAATATGTTTCAATTTTTAGATCCTTAATATGTGGTAAGGGGAATATAGATCAATACTAATGTAACCATAAAACATAGAGTGAACTCTCCTAAATATGTGTATACAAGAATGTATAATAAAAACATATACACATATTCAAGTTTGATTATTGATAAAGTTCAATCCATATTATGGATCCGAGGAATGCATTAATATATAATAATAAGATGTAAAATGCATACCTTCATAATTTTCACATTTTTATCCAAATGAGACTAAGTAATATAATAATAAATAAACATGTTAGTCTCACAATTGTATTTATCATTTATTGCATCCAAATGAGACTAGTTAGTATCATAATTAATAACCAAATTAGTCTCATAATTGTATTTGTCATTATCACCAAAATCAACTTAATGGAGTTTGAACTTACACCCACCCCCATGGCAGTGACACATCGGCGAGGCGGCGCCCTGACCCGTGATAGGTAACAAGGGTGGCCCCTCGGCAACATCGCCAACGGAGGACATGACCACGATGAGCAACCGCAACGTCGAGGTTCGTACCACTCAAGCAGTGGTCTTCATCGACACCGTCATCGTCACCACACAGAGAGTGGGGCCGTCCTCCCTCTAATGCCAAGCATGGGTGGAAGCCCTCTTAAAGCAATCATCGGAACACTCCAGTGAGATTGACGGACCTACGCAAGGTGCTGCACGAGATGCAGGAGAGTTAGAGTTAGCTGACGCCCGCAACAATAGTAGCAGAGGCAACCGAAGAAGGGACAGAAAGCCGTGAGGCCAACGTCGGGGCCCGCAACACCTCTTGAAGGGTGGACCCTGAATCCCCTCTTTGCACAGGCTTGCAGCTGAGCGCCTGGTCGGAAGACTTCAAGATGCCCACGGTGGAACCCTACCAAGGTGACACAGACCCCTATGAGTTCCTGCGCATTACGAGACAACCATCAAGACAATGGGGGGAGACAACTTGACGAAGAAGAAGGGGTTACCGCTCGCTCTCCAAGGGGTTGCACTCCCTTGATTCTTCACCATCTCCCTCGATTCGGTGCATGCATGGGAGTAGATCTGGGACCTTATGCACAACAATTTTCAAGGCAATTACGTAGAGCGGGTCGACGCCGACCAGCTCTTCATGGTGAAACAAGCACCAGGGGAGAAGTTTCGGGCCTACTTCAAACATTTTGCGAAGGTTCACTGCCAATTAAGGGATGTCAACGATATGATCATCATCAATGCAGCTATTTGCGGCCTCCAAAAGGGCCCACTTTCAGAGTATAATGCGCGCAATCCCATAAAGACAGTGGCTAAACTATTCGACAAGATGAAGTATGCCAGGGTGGAAGAGGATGCGACACGACACAACATGAGGTAGAGGTCGCCCTACCTACCTTCGAAGCTAAGCCTGCTCTTACTACCGTGAAAGAAGGCTCCAACTGCAAGCAGCGAAGGGGGCTCTGCCTAGGTACACTCTCGACATCGCGGGCGCTGCGGAGAGCACTGCCCTCAAAGGTCGTGACTGCGGTCAAAGGGACCGTGGATGCGAAAGGGGCATGGTCGAGAAGAATCTCAATAGTAAGGAGCATGGTGCGAGGTGCACGTCTAGGGGGACCACCTTACCCACGATTGTCCCACTATCACAACACTTTGAGAAAGCATAGCTACAGAGCATGCCCAGGACACAAGAGCGTCGGTAGTAGTGCACGTGCAACAACCCCCGGAGGTGCCAATCATTCAACCCCCCACTGACTATCCTACAAACCTAAGGTCCCAAGGACGGTCCCCATAGAGTGATTAACGTCATCACGAGTGAATCGTCCCTTATGTTCCCCTCCGAGAGGCAGTGGAGGGCCTACGTGCGTTGGATCCACCACATCACCATGTACCCAGCACACGTGTTCCCAGCACACGTGTTCCTAGAATGGGCCTGGGCCAACATTACCTTCAAAGTTGAAGATGCGTCAGGGGTGGACTTCTCCCACCAAGCCCCTGTCGTAATCGAGTCCAGCATCGTGGGGTGTGATGTGAGGCGAGTCTTGGTAGATGGAGGTAGCTCTATAGACCTTTTGTTTGCCAATATTTTTGACCAAATGGGATCCCTTAAAGCAGGTTGGAGCCACCAGGTATCCCCCTACAAGGCTTTAGTGGGTAGCCAGTCCACACATTGGGGTAGATGCGCTCGAGGTAGCCTTAGGGCGAGGAGCACTTGTCAACTTCGACGTGGTGGGCCTCCAATATCCCTACAATGCCATCCAAGGGAGAGCTACACTCAACACCTTTGGTGTGATTCCGCATCATAATTACTTGTGCATGAAGCTCCTGGGCCCCGTCGGGATCATCATAGTTTTTGGGAACTAGGACCTCACGTGTCAAATAGAGGTTAGAATGCGAAGCCCATGTTGAAGGGTACACATGGTAGACAAAATGACCATAACCAACTCCGCAATACCCCTGCCCTATGGACCAGGCCTCCTCCTAGTGGTGCCCCCTCCTTCGAACCCAAGGTAGACGCTGAAGCCGAGACCTGACGGAGAAATAAAGAATGTACCACTCAGCCTAAATGATCCATCAAAGTGGGTGTCGATAAGGGCCGATCTCACCCTGGGGGCCAAGCAAAGTCTGCTGGAGGTCCTCCGTCGAAACGCGGATGTCTTTGCATAGTCACTCGATGATATCATTGGAGTGGACCGCTCCATTATCGAACACAAGTTGACGGTGCACCCCAATACGAAGCTAGTCAAACAACGCATGAGGCGAATATTCCTCGATAGGCAAGAGGCTGCCAAGGCTGAGGTAGCCAAACTGCTCACCTCCGATGTCATCAGAGAGGTCATCCACTCTAAGTGGCTTACCAACCTAGTGCTCATGAAGAAAACAAACGACACCTGGCGCATGTGCATGAACTTCACCAACCTAAAAAAAGCGTGCCCCAAGGATAACTGCTCATTACCCTGCATTGACCAATTGGCGGATGCAACAGTGGGCTATGAAATGATGAGTTTCCTTGATACATACTCCGGGTACCACCAGATACGCATCGCAAAGGAGGACGAAGAAAAGATGAGTTTCATAGTTCTTGGGGGTACATATTGCTTTGTCATGATGCCCTTTGGGCTAAAGAACGCTGGGTGCACCTTCACCGGGCAGGTTGCACTTGTATTGGTGTCGCAACTAAGCTAGAACGTTGAGACTTATGTCAATGATGTGGCGTCAGGAGCAAGCGGGTGACATCCCATGACGTGGACCTTTAGGAAACCTTCGATAACCTCTGACATGCTGGAATAAAACTCAACCCCAAGAAATATGTATTCGGAGTTCGTGCAGGTAAGCTGCTCAGCTTTCTCATGCTCGGGTGGGGAATCGAAGCTAACCCCAACAATATTAACACGGTACTATCTATGGAAGCTCTGAAGACCGTCAAGGAGGTCTAGAGGCTTGTAGGTCACCTAGTCGCCCTCAGCTGTTTTCTAGCCAGGGCAGCAGAGCGGGCGCTGCCCTTCTTCAAAACACTTCGCACCTCAGGAAACTTTCAATGGATTGACGAGTGTGCATAGGTCATCAAATACTTGAAGGAGTACCTCAGCAGGCTCCCCAGGCTCACGTGTCCAACACCAAAGGCTCCGCTCGTATCGTATTTGGCAACAACTCCACAGGTAGTTAGCATAGTGCTCGTGATGGACGAAGGCTCCATTAGAGGCTGGCCTACTATGTATTTGAAGCCTTGCAGAGAGCGAAGACACAGTACGCCGAGCTAGAGAAGCTAGCTTATATGCTGCCAATGGCATCATGTAAGCTACAACATTATTCCTGATGCACAGTATCACAGTACCCTCATCCTTCCCCTAGGGGAGATACTGGAAAATAAGGAATCCACAGACTGCATCGGCAAGTGGGTGGCCAAGCTAGCCCCTTCTCCACCACCAATGTTGTGTGTACGACCATAAAATCATAGATATTGGCTAACTTCATTGCCGAATGGACTCTAGTGAGCCAGTAGGCCTTCTAACCACCTCCGGAGCCAGTATGGGCCCTACACATGGACAGAGCGTACTGCATGATGGGTGGACCCCTCACGTATGTAGCCCTTCTCAATTTCCCCATGACCAACAACATGGTAGAGTATGAAGCGCTGTTGTTCGATCTCCACAAAGCAAAGAAGCTTGGGGTGCGGAGGGTCCTCGTGCATACTGATTCTTGTCTTCTCACGAGATATGTGGACAAGTCCTGCCAAGTCAAGGACCCCAACCTCACCAAATACCTTGCCATGGTTAGAGCAGGAAAGTGCCACTTCCTAGGGGTAACCATCAGACCGATACCACAGTCTGCTAATGAAGAGATGGATGCCTTGGAAAAGGCCGCCGGCTAGGGCCACGAGCCATCATCCGACATCTTTTTTGAAGTCCTACTTTTGCCATAGTGCCGCAAAAGCAGGATACCTCCCTAGTCTTACACATCAATCACAATGACAATTGGAGGAAGCCCATCATCTCTTTCCTCTTAGAGATCGACGAGTAGACGACCCATGCATCGGGTAAGAACCTTCGAGCTGCTGGAGAGTATACAATATAAGTGAGGCATTTGCGCCCCACTATTGTGCTGCCTCTCCTGTTGGGAAGGTCAAGAGCTCCTTGCGGAGATCCATGATGGCCTAAGTGGCTCGTACGTGGCTTAAGGGCCTTCGTGGGTAAGGCCTTTCGTCAAGACTTCTACTTGTTGACGGCAGCCTCCGATGCCAAGGTGTTGGTCAAATGATGCCAAGGATGTTAGTGGATGGGAAGATTTTTCCACGCCCTCCCAACCACCTCCAGCCAATCTTGCTTGTATGACTGTTGGCCCGATGGGGGGTCGACATTATCAGATCACCACCCCGGGCCCCTAGAGGTCACCAATTCATCATTGACACACACAACTACTTCTCCAAGTGGCCCGAGACAGTACCCCTTGCCAAGATTACTTCCACAATCACATAGAAGTTCCTGTGGCAGAACATAATATATTGCTTCGGAGTTCCCAGAGAAATCATGGTGGACAATAGGCTACAATTTGATGCAGTGAACTTCCAGGCATTGTATGAACGCATGGGCATCAAGGTGTGCTTCGCCTCCATAGGCCACCCGCAGTCTAATGGGGCGAATTGCACCATCTCTGACAGCATCAAAAATCCCTTGGTCAGCCTCCCTAAAGGAAAATGGCTAGAGGAGTTACCAAAGATGCTCTGGTCCATGTGCACCTCCACCTCGCGACCCATAGGGTTCACTTTGTTCAAGCTGTTCTTCGGGGATGAAGCCATGGCACCCGAGAAGCTCAGGGCGAAGTCCCATCAAGTATTGGCCTCCACTCCTCTGGAGGAGCGTGCTATTTTGCTCGACCTCATTGATGGTGACAGGGTTCAGGCTACACAAACATCATCAAGTATCTCCACCTAACCACAGCCTCCAATAATATGAAGGTCAAGCCACGTCACTTCGCGGTAGGGGACCTTGTCCTAAAAAAGGCCCTCCACATCGCCACGATAGGCAATTTGAAATCCAAGTGGGGGGGCCTACATAATCACGGCCTTCGTTAGGGTGGGCTCCTACACATCTCTCCACCTTAGATGGAGCGGACCTGAAACACACGTGGAGCGCTGACCGCCTTTAATGATACTACCCATGATCATCGTCAGGAGGTAGGGTGCGCACTTGCACACCATATGTACATTTGTTTGTAAAATCGTACCCATGCAAATAGGGCCTAATAATAATGCCTCCTTTTTCGGTCCACACACTTACTGCGTCTTAAACTGAAAGGTAGGGCGTGGAGCCCCCAGGTTTCACGCCACTCTACAAAGTATAAATAAGAGTCGGGACCCTCGTGCTCCCTGGCTAACTCTACGGAGTATAAATACGAGCGTGGAGTCCAGCAGCTCCACACCACTCTACAGAGTATAAATAAGAGCCAGAACCCTTGTTCGTCCCGATATACTCTACAGAGTATAAATAAGAGCTAGGATCCTCGTGTGCCTCGGCCAACTCTATGGAGTATAAATACAAGCACGGAGTCCAATGGTTTCGCACCATTATACGGAGTATAAATAAAAGCCTGGACCCTCGTGCGCCCCAACCAACTCTACAGAGTATAAATTTGAGTGCGAAGTCCGATAGTTCTATGCCACTCTACGGAGTATAAATAAGATCTAGGACCCCTGTGTGTCTCGGCCAACTCTATGGAGTATGAATAAGAGTCAGGACCCTTGTGCATCTTGGATAACTCTACGGAGTATAAATAAAAGTTGGGACCCTCATGCACCCTAGCCAACTCTATGTAGTATAAATACGAGCGTGGAGTCTGATTGCTCCGTACCACTCTACGAAGTATAAATAAGAGCTAGGACTCTCGTGCGTCTCGGCCAACTCTACGGAGTATAAATAAGAGCCAGGACCCTCGTGCATTTTGGACAACTCTATGGAGCACAAATAAGAGCTAGGACCCTCATGCATGTCAGACAACTCTACAGAGTATAAAACGAGCATAGAATCGACGGGCTCCGCGCCAACTCCATGGAGTATAAATATGAGCACGAAGTCAACGGGCTTCACGCCTACTCTACGGAATATAAATACGAGCGCAGAGTCAATAGGCTCCGCGCCTACTCTATGGAGTATAAATAAGAGCTTAGACCCTCATGCGTTCCAATCAACTCTATGAAGTATAAATACGAGCGGGAACCTTGTGCATCCCAGCACACCATACGGACTATAACTAAGAGCACATAGTTGACTACCTACGTGCCACTCTTTGAAGAATAAATAAGAGCTGGAGTACAAACACGAGCATGGAGCCCATAGACCCCGAACTGCATAACCTTCGCGCCACCTGGCTTATCATAAAGGAACGTCGGGAGACTTGCGTGCGAGCCTAATGCGCCCTACCATCGACTTCATCGACACTCAACTGAAGGGCGGGGGACGAAGCGCGCATGAGCCTAACTCATCCTACCATCGACTTTGTCGATGCTCATCCAAAGGGTGGGGGACGGGTGTGCGTGAGCCTAACTCGTCCTACCGCCAACTTCGTCCGAAGGGTGGGGGACGGAGCGCGCATGAGCCTACCTTGTCCGACCGTCGACTTCATCGATGCTCGTCCAAAGGGTGGGGGATGGAGCATGCATGAGCCTACCTCGTCCGACCACTGAATTCATTATGCTCGTCCAAAGGGTGGGGGGCAGAGCATGTGCGAGCCTAACTTGTCTGACTACCAACTTGGTCGACGCTCATTTGAAGGGTGCCATAGTGACACTTTGCGGTGGCCTCACCTAGAAACCTCTAGATATGCTCGCGAAAGGCATGGATGGAGTGCCTCATCGTGTGAATGGTATGCACATTATTGTGTTCCCTAGGGGAGGTCTAGATTCAGGTCCGCCAGCTCGCCAATGTGCAAACACCCATGGACATGCAACAGCTCAAGGAGAATCTACGTTGTGACTTGCGAGCAGTGATCCCCATACACACAGGCCGCCCTTAGGGAAAGCACCCGCGCATCACGTATATGATAGATGCTGTCCCAAAGATCTTTTGGCCTGTGGGAGTGCAAGGGGAATTTGACAGTAAGGTCTATCAATGTCTCCTTCTAGGATTGCATGGCCTCCTATGTTGCCATAGTTGACAGGTCGTGGAGGCGATGGCCATCCGCTTGCTCTACCTGCAAGCGGCCCTTCTCCTCCTCAAGAGCGGCAAGCTATTGCAAGAAATTCCACCGCTGCTTCGTGGCACAACTGTTAGCCTCGGTGACAAGAAAGCAAGAAACAAGCATACCCATGCTTCTCTATCCTCCAATACCTAGAAAGGTGTTCTGTCCTGCATGAGTGGAGGGCCCTTCGGTCGAGGGCCGGTCCACGCACTCTACGACACCACGCAGAGCATGAAGCACCTCTAGTTGGGGGACAAAGTCCCTCAGAGAAAGCTGCCGCAACTCCAGTGCTGGAGAGGGGGCCACTAACGAGGGCGATAACATAAGGGAGCATAGCAGGGACAAGCCTAGAATGTGTCAGGCGAAGTCGGACATCGGTGCACTCACCTCACCTCACGCAAGGTCTTCCTTTGGGGGCGTCATTGCAACAGGGGCCACACATGTCAGCCCGGTCGGAGACGTGCCACCTTCGAAGCTAGAATCATCATCCAGCACACCCCGTGGTGATCTGAAACTCAGTCACGGGGGTCGACGCGGGTAATTCCAACCGTGCGCACTTCGTAGGATGATCGGGCGACCCCGGGGATGACAATTGCACCTGGGGAAGCGAGGCCATCAACTCTAGCAACAAAGGGTCCACCATTGCTCCACGGTTAGGTGCCTCTAATCCGTTGGGGGCCCAACCTTTGTTCAGGTGTGAGGTAGGGTCCATGTCGTGGGTTGCTTCAGCTCCCTCCACATCCGAATCTACCCCGATGGCGACGCAAGGATTACTATCATCATTGCCGATAGCACTGTCCTTGCTAGTGCCGTCGTCGTCCCCAAGGCTTCTCACACATGATTGATGCGTGGACCAGCAAACGTGGCCGACACATGAAGTCTATGCTCCTTCAAAATGTAGGGTCCTAGGAACGAAGCCATCGCACGCTCCGCCTCTGCCAATGGAAGAATGACAAGACCTTGCATTTAGCTGAGAAAAAGCCACCACCATCGGAAAAATGTAGTCAAGGGTCAAAACTTACCCGGCCTAGTTGACCTCGCCAGCATTGTCAGAGAAGGATGTACCCTGTTGTTCCTTGCAGAGCTGGTCCACAAGACCCATCAGTGAGCCAGTGAGAACACGCAGAGCATACAGAACTCCTCGGTGTAGTCACACATGTTAAGCCGAAGTGTGACCGCCAGGAGCCTCTGGGTGTGAGTCTCGTCATCATGATCGAGCTTCACCCGAGGCGACAGCACGAAGTCCATGATTTGCCTAGTGAAGTGAAGGTTGCTGTCATACTAGATCTTATGGTGAACCACCGCTGCAGCCAGTGAGACTCCCACTTCGTCTGAATGGAGTTTGCTAGGAAACCCTTTGAGGTGTCAGCGTGGAGCTGAAGGCTGACGTTGCATATGTTCAAATATTGACCATCTCCTAGTCGCTTCGGCTGGCATCGCGCGTCATGCAGTGACGCGAAGGTGGCAACGCTAGGGATGGTGCCTTCCAAACGCGCCACCCACAAGAACATGACGAGGTGAGCGATGGCGTTTGGCGTGAGTTATTGAAGCTCCAGTTGTATAGTGGGAGAAGATCACCCACGAAGCGAGCGGCAAGGATACGGAGCCTAGCATCGAAGTACGCCGCAAAAACCAGCATCTCGCCCTCCCACGACTATGGCGCAACCTCGTCGCCGGTGGGAAGGCGGACGAGCTCACGAGACGAGATCTTACAGTCACGAATGAGCGACTACACAAACACCTCCATCGTGATGGATGCCCCAGTGTGTTCACGAACACACTGCAAAATTTCCCTGATATTTTCCACCGCTTGCCAGCGATGACCTCGCAACGATCATCTTGAATACCATGGCTACCTGAGGGGCGAATGCGCTGCTGCGGCCACGACGGTCAACTCCACGTACCATTGTAGGCAACAGGAGATCGGTGGCATGAGGATGAACAGGAAAGCTCAACGATGAATGAAAGAGGCGGTGGAAAAGATTGGTGAAGACGAAAGGCTGAACAAGAGAGAACAAGTTCCAAAAAAGGGGCAGCGCTCGGTGCATAAGTAACCACACGACAGTGGTATTAAAATGCCCATGCAACCGATGTGAGAATTGAGGGGGCATGCGTGTCGAGGTAACTGGCACGATGGCACGTCTCCCACCACTGAAAACCAACAGTCGCCATGCGTTGTTGGCTTTCGGGAGCTGTGCACACTTCCAGAAAGACCTAATTTTTGACAGGAACTACAACATACCATAATTCAATGAGCCAAAGGGACGGAGGGGCCACGTAGTATTTGACATGGTCTCGACCTACAGGAATCAAGGACCTTCAACCATGAGATGATATTGTTGGGGGAGTGGTCCCCACCTTGGCCTAGTCGGCCGATTACACCATGAGGCCCAATAATCGTAACACCACATGGCTGGCCCAGGAGAGTCGTCACAAGGGAAAAGACAATATTACCCCTACAATTATAGGCCTAGATAGAGTTATCCATGTAACAAGTCCCCTCATAGCTATAAATATGCGCTTTAAGACACCATGAGATGGTGGATTCTCTTTTTTAGACAAATCTAGGTAACACTAACTTCTATCCCATGCCTCCATAGTTTATATGGATCCGGACAACCTCTTTGTGGCCTCTATAGCCCTCTTGTTCACTATTTGGTCTATAATCACAACACTTACAAAAATCATCTGGAAATTCTTCACTTTGAGCAAAAACTTGGGCTCCTTTCTTTTAAGCTTATAATTTATCTTTCTACCATAACTAGTTTTCAAACGAAATATATTTTTAAGATGGAGTCTATAAGTCGATTGTAATAGGCACTGTCCTGACTTTATCTATATCGGTTAAAATCGCACGCTAGTATCTCTCTCTTCGTCTCTCTCTTACAAACAGCCCGAATTCAAAATTTTAAACTACAGCCTAAAAGAGCCCATGCTTGCTTAAAAAAACTGTAGGTCAAAAAAAATAGTAGCAGCATGCGCTGTCGCTCGATTGTCATACGGCGGAGGGAGGTGAGACGACAAGATCAATAACTGCATTCTGCATAGATCACAAGCTTTTCTTAAAATCTTGAAAAGACTTCGATCACCAGTTAGGCTGCACAAGCATCCCTGCGACAAAATGTCGACGGCCACAGCAATAGATCAACTCACACACAAAGTTTCGTCATTTTGTTTCTTTCTCGCAAGTCATGATGCTTGCTCATCGTAAACCTGAAGGATGTCAACCCACTACTTGAGAAGGGACCTCGCGAAGTGCTCTCTTGCTGTTGCTAGGGCTTGGCTTATCGTCTGCAAGTAGAGGAGAGAATAGGTCACCTGGAACTAGATAAGTTTCAGGTCAAAATAATATCACAGCTGTGTCATACCTGCTCAGCGCCAGCTCCTTCCAATCCATGACCAGACACCTTCTCGTATATCACATTCGCATCTGTTTCCAGAACAATCCTGCGCAACCATTGGCAAATAATCAAGCATATTCAAACAATTGTTAACCATTTGCAAATAATCAAGCATATTCAAACAATTGTTTACAAGAACACAACTCATCAAACAATTAACAACCTGACAGCAGACAATCTGTATTAGCATGGCACAAGTGCAAATATTAACTTGAGGTTATTTTGTCCATGTCCTCAACAGCTCAAGACATACATCAACTTTACCACATACTGTGAACAGTGAGCATACCTGACAGTGAACTATTTTTTGTCTTAAGAAGACAGCTGATCGCATGCACTAGCCTCATGAGGATAACATTTTTAGGTAAACTACCAAACAGTTTTAAATGAGGTGCAAATCAGGCGGGATAGTTTCTTGACAACAAATAATGCCTAACCCTCAAATTAAGCACCACAAACCCCAGCCATCCTTAGTCTATTTCTTGCCTTTGATATCAACTCTACAAATATGATACTAATCGTCAAAGGGCTAGTTGAATTCCTCTGTCATGATACTAAAAACGAGAAGAGGGTCATTGCACGTTCCATTCTGAAACAAAAGGAGCAAAAAATAAAATAAAATAAAAGGCTTAGTATGTGCAAGCACAGGAATTACCCTCCATCAACAACTTCGTCAAGGCATAGAAAGATAAGATCCAGATTTTCAAGTGCAGTCCTTTTGTCTACAACTTTTCTGGAACTAGAGAAAATACCAGCTTTGATTAGTGAAGCCAGAGAAAACAGCCTAGCAACACGGAATGGAACAAACCACAATAAGAGATGGTGCCCTAAAAAAAGGGAATTAGTAAAACCTGGGAAAAAGGCCAACAGCATCGGAGAACCCCTGAAGAACTGATGCTAAAATGAGCTCATTCTCCTCATCTCCTCCAGTTACAAAAATATGTAGATCTTGGATGAACTTGTACACAACGATGTAACCGTCAAACATTACTACCTCAGCTGCAAAATGGGAAACAAAAAAAAAAAACTATTGTATGAATATAGCTGGACAACTGGAACTAAACAAACTAGCACAGTAGCACGTAAATTACATTGTTTTCATGAGCAGAATAATAGGAGTTTCTGAAATTACCAAAAATGAGTGTTTAACTGAGAAAAGTAACACATTTGAAATGGCACCGAGCATCACTTGAAAACAGAGATTTGGTGGATAAAGACAGTCTTTCACCAGAATATCAAATCCTTTAGTGAGTTTTATGAAAAAATACAGAATTCATGAGCCGTAAGAAATGGTTAACTTGCTGTACAGATGCTATAAAAGAGCCTAATATTCTGCTGTAAAATCAGGGGGGAAACTCAAAAATGAAAGATTACAGCTGAAAGCAAGACAAGAATACAGACAATTGCAATAATACATGAACAACAGATCAACATGCTGCTGATAAAAAAAAACCTGGCACACAAAAAGATGATTGATTAGCATCCTTGCCGAAAGCAGCAACGCAACAAGGATTAGAAGAGATGAGCCAAACGACGGCAGTCGCACAATGCTCCGACAAGAAGATACGCCTCATGAATATACCGTAGGAACTTGACAAACTCTAACCAATAACAGTGTAAAACAGCTAGGCCCATTTGGTTCGTTGAGCAGCCAATCAATGTTCTCAGGGAGAAGGTGGTCATTCTACGCACTATGTAACTTACATAGGGAAAACATACTTTTGTTTTGGTTCGTACAACAAACAATTGGAATACAAGTATACTTTGTTCACTGTTTGATACTATGATGGCAAATCACCTTCTGTTCTAGCACCCGTTTTCTGGGTTTTCGCGAAGACCGACTTCTCAAAAGCTAGCTTGGAGGACAGGGAGGGCCAGTTATCGCTGTAGTACTTCACAGCCACGCGCTTCCCCTCGGAGTCCAGCACAAGAATGTTCTTCACCGAAGGGCAGGATGCCTGCACGAGCAGGGATCAAAGCCAACACATTTGAGCGATTACTTCCATAGTAGGCAAAATTCTGGGAACAACAACTTCCAGAACGGCTAATTACGCGGAAATAGAGAGGGGAAAAATAGAACACTGACAATTCTGGATTTTACCATCTGTTCTTGGTCATAAACCCTAACTAAACCGAAGAAACAGAGATGCGTGCAGTTGAATTTTGCGAGAGAAGGGCGTGGAGGAAGAGATTACCATCTCGGGAAGGCGGATTTGCGAGCGTGGGAAAAGAGATTGGTGATGGCCTGATGGATTGTGTCGCCGATTGCTGCGCGAGCAAGGCAATGGAGGGCGACCAAGACGAAGACGCAGAAGATAGAAGAGGAGGACGGTAAAGTGGATTCCTTAAGCCTTTCGGTAAAGATCCGATAGTTGAAATACCCGGATCCAGCCCAAACTTTGGGCCAACCTTATCGGGCTACCATGGACTACAGTTCAGTTTCCCTTTTTCTCTTTTTTTGGCCCATTCGGAAATGCATTTTTTAAAAAGGGGAAATGCATATCTGAATTGGGTAAATTAGTTGGGTGTCAGACCCATTTTTTTAGTTGTTAACTAATGAGATGTTTTTTTTAAAAAAATATATCTCATTCATTAATCAGAAACAGGGTACAATTAGGGGTGCAATCGGAGCGGATATGGATGGATATCGCTTATCCTATATCCTATTCCACATTTTTCCTCGGAGTCGGAGTCAGATACGGATAATGTCAGATATCTATTTCTCCATTCCGTATCCGTTTCATAATCTTTCGGACGGTTGGTCAGATGGAAATTATCCGCTTCTTTGCACAAGACATTGGACAGTATGGTATGATTAAAGCAAACATAGAGAGGCTAATTATTGAGACGTAGAAGAAAGAACACTCAGTACTCCTGCTTGTTTAGATATGACAATCTGCCTATATGTTATTTTGTTCGTAGGTGAGGTCACATCAGACTTTCTCATATCATTTGACATACGGATATATACGGACAGATATCATTTATCTCGTATCCTATTCCATATTTTTTTTCTCAGAGTCAGAGTCGGACACGGATACTACCAGATACCCATTTACCCCTTCTGTATTCGTTCTGTATGCTTTCGGTCGGTTGGACAGACGGAAAATATCCGCTCCGTTTGCACCCTAGGTACAATCACTGAGAAGACAGGTATTAAGGAAATCAGGTGCTTGGTTTAACTAACAGGTATTAAGGAAATCTGGTGCTCGGTTTAACTAAGTGCACCATTGACTACTCGATGACACCTGCTTCTCACAGCGAGAGGCCGCGGAATTTGCATCCCGACGGACAAAACAAATCTTGAATTCATCGAAACCCCCCTCTGAGATCCTGTATCTCGTCAAGGATCGCCACGATCGCTGCTCGGTTTTGGCCGCGAGCGTTCTAGAGATTCACCAACACAAGTCTGATTCAATAATCACCTTCTTAAAATTCCACTCAGCTGCAAGCTTCACACCATCCCTGCAGGCAAGAGCTTCGATTGTCTAGCACAGTGCTCATACCATCTCGCACGAGCTAGTCCAAAGGTTCCTGAATCTCACGAATAATAACTCCAGATGCCCCAACTGACGATTCTGAATTGAAGGCGCCATCGACAATGACCTTGAGATAGCCATACGGTGGAGACTGCCAATGGTCCTTTCTTACCTATGGCTGCCTTGGAATGGCCATGTTCTTTTTTGCTTTTTAGTTGATTTTTAGCTTCAACTTCTTTCGACAATAACTATCCGTTAAACTAAGGGCATCTGTAGTGTATAAAAATAGAGTGTCTTAAGCCACCTTAAGGTCAACCTTATACATTACAGGGGTGACCTTAAGCAGGCTATAAGGGCATCTGTAGTGTATGAAAAGAGAAGGTCTTAAGCCACCTTAAGATCAACCTTATACATTACAGGGGTGACCTTAAGCAGACCCTAAGCAAAAAAAGCTTAAGACTGGTCCTCAAGCTAAAGACCTGACCATAAGCATTAAAATACAATTTTTCTTTATCTGCCAAGTGGGACCGTCTTAAGGCCCCTTGGGTTATATACACTATGGAGTTGGTCTTAAGTTTAGATGGGACCCACCTTAAGACCCTTTAGGTTATATACACTACAGATGCCCTAAGCAAAAAAACTTAAGGCTGGTCCTCAAGCTAAAGACCTGGCCACAAGCATTAAAATACAATTTTTCTTTATCTGCCAAGTGGGACCGTCTTAAAGCCTCTTAGGTTATATACACTATGGAGTCAGCTTTAAGATTTAGATGGGACCCATCTTAAGACCATTTAGGTTATATACACTACAGATGCCCTAATAAGCTGCAGCTGCAGTCAACAACCATAAGCTACAGATTAAAATAATGTCCCTAATATCCGATGCCTTCATCTGACATAGATCAGCGGCCACATCTCTCGCCCAATTAACTGCTTGGATAATGCCCCTTGAGCTTCTCCTCTTCTCCTGGCATTGCGCGGTGACCAAAGGGCGTACATACCGCATAGGATGGCAGCCGCCGCCGCCTTATACGAACAGAAATCATCATCGAGAGTATCTGGGGTCCAGGTTGACGGGTGGAGCTCTGGAACTTTGATAACCGTAGCATCTCTGAAGTCTGAAGGCAGACCAAATGGTCTTCGCTCGCATACGGGCGTAGGAGCATGATGTGGTAAAGCGTCTCCTGTCTATCTTCGCAGGACTCACAGAAGGCGATTTTCTCCACATGTCGCCGGTGCAGAGTAGCTCCTCCTGCTGGCAAGAAATCATGGACAAGTCTCCACCAAAAATCTCGCACCAGGGGACAGGTATCTTCCAGACAGGATCGGAATCACCAAATGAAGTGGATGCAATATTTTTCTTCTCTGATGCAACAGCAGATGTGAACCTAGGTGTCGTCCTCCAACTTCCGCGTCAGGATCGTCTAACGTCAATCCCTCCGTAACGTTGTCACTGACAGGTGGGCCTGTGAGCGGGGGGCTCACGCGTCAGTGACGACGTCAGGGAGAAGTTGACGTCAGAGGAACCGATTCCTAGAGGAGTACGGGCCACCACTTGTGCATCAGGAAGAATAAAGTTTTGAACAAGAGCATGCACACGCAGATAATCGGGGGCATATCAGGTGAAGGTGTGAATATGGTGAAAATTCGACTTTGACCAAACGTAGGGAATGGTATGCTCTACATCTCTGAGGAATCTTAAGATCAGTTTCGATTGCATTTGTGAGATACAAAAAACATATACTTCCTAAAATAGTGTTGGAATAGTGTTTTTAATGTTCCGGTAAGGCGGTAAGTATTGGCACATACGATCGTGTTTGATTTTAAAATTTTGTAGAGGTATAGATCGTTGTATGTGATATGTTTTTTAAAGAATTTCTAGAAGCCTGTAAATTTGGTAAAAAAAGAATTTTCTCCTAATGCATCAGCCAGATAATCAGGCGTGTACCTACGCAAAAGGGAGGTGGTAAGTTCGATTCCAAATCCCCTCTGTATTCTAATGCGTGCCAAATGAGGGCTTTACGTTGATGTGTGCGACGTTGGGTTATAGTGCGTGCTATCAACAGAATAGATATTACATCTTCAATTTGTGACTATTTTTTAGAATTTTTTGTACGGATAATCTATTTTTATTCGAAATTATATAAATATAGCCGCGGGAAAATTTTTTACAAAAATAGGCTCCAGTCGCCTAATGGTTGTGGCGATGGAGCCTTCATAATCACCGCGACATTTAAGAAATCTACCAACCGTTCAGCGATTAATTATAGTCGCTGAACCGTTTGCGACATAATGCGATCGCTCCACGGTTGGCGATGAAATTCGATCGCCAAGCGGTTCGGCGGCGGAGGTGATATAAAGCGCCTCGCTCGGCGCGCGGCGCGCTCCATTATTTTCATTCCTTCGGCCGTGCGAGAGGAAGGAGAGGAGAAGAAGAGAGGAAGAAGGGGAAGAAAGGGAAGAAGGGAAAGAAGAGAAGGGAGAAGAGAGGGAGAGGAGGGGAAGAGGAGAGGGAGAGGAGGGGAAGAGGAGAGGGAAAGTGTGATTTCCAGGTATTTTTCTTAGTGTTAGAAATATCGTTTAGAAAACTTAGTTTAGAAAATCTAGTTTAGAAAATTAGTTTAGAAATTAAGTTTAGAAAATTTATTTAAAAAATTTAGTTCGAAAATTTAGTTTAGAAAATTTAGTTTAGCAAATTAGTATAGAAAATTTATTTAGAAATTTTAGTTTAGAAAATTTAGTTTAGCAATTTAGTTTAGAAAATTTATTTAGAAAATTTAGTTAGAAATTTAGTTTAGCAATTTAGTTTAGAAAATTTATTTAGAAAATTTAGTTTAGAAATTTAGTTTATTAGTTTAGAAATTCTAGTTTAGAAATTTTTTTATGTATTAATGTAGAAAATGTAGTGTACAAATTTAGATGTAGAAAATTTAGTTTAGCAAATTAGTTTAGAAAATTTATTTAGAAAATTTAGTTTAGAAAATTTAGTTTAGCAATTTAGTTTAGAAAATTTATTTAGAAAATTTAGTTAGAAAATTTAGTTTAGCAATTTAGTTTAGAAATTTACTTTACAAAATTTAGTTTATTAGTTTAGAAAATTTAGTTTAGAAATTTTTTTATGTATTAATGTAAAAAATGTAGTGTACAAATTTAGATGTAGAAAATTTAGTGTACAAATTTAGATGTAGAAAATTTAGTGTAGAAATTTAGATGTACAAAATTTAATGTTGAAATTATTGTACAAATTTTGCAGGTATGACTCGTGTTGGACGTGACTCCGAGTGGCGGTACGCGCTGTTGGATGACCACGTGGACCGCTCTCATCGTGCTTCACGTCGTGTGACGCCACCGGGGAGCACGGAGCCGACTGAGCTGGGAGTGGTCGGACACGCACACCTCGCGTGGCCTGGGGACTCGACCCTCATTAGACTGCCAGGTTTGCACTACGCCAGCATTTAGTGCGACCATAAGAACGTTCTGTGCTGATCTTCACTTTGTTTGCGGTGCGGGATGCGGGCTACTCCTCTTGCCGGATGATGCGAGCCACGGAGGAGGATCACGAGGCGGGCGAGGCGGGATCGATCACGGCGCTTCCGTTCGACCGTTCCGCCGGCGACTTTGGTGGACCGTTGGCGGCGGAGACGACACATTCCACATTCCACCTCCCATTCGGGATGTGTCCTGCTCCTTGGCCTTCCGATCGCGGAGGCGCCGCTTCCTCCGGAGGCCCCACCAAGTGGCGCGACGACCGCCGCCGATTCGTGGGGTCGTTCCACCGGCCGATGACCACCACATCTTTGGAGAGGATCGGACCCATGGGGCGGCCGAGGTGGCTCGCCGCGATCACGATGCGTGGTTTTCAAATTGATCGTGTCTTCGAAGCTCTTATGTTTGCTATCACGTACTAATAACAACTTGTTTTCATTCAGGTGGAGCGCATGGATCCACACGCAGACGATGACCAGGTCTCGCGCCACCTGGAGGCGTACGTGCTGTGGCTGTTTGGTTGGGTGCTTTTCACTACCACCACGGCAACTCGGTGGATCGCGCGCCTTATCTCTTATGCGGCGATCGGCGGCGAGCCCCCAAATCAGCTGGGGATCGGCCGTACTTGCCGCGACGTACCGCGCGCTGTGCGATGCGTGCACGAGGATCAAGGCGAACTCGATCCTCACGGGTTGTCCCCTGCTGCTGCGATTGTGGTCGTTCGAGCGCTTGACCTCGGACGACACGTGCTAAACGACATGGGTCCGCACGGGCCGAGATGTATCGAGGGGAGGCGTCGGCCGCCGACGATGGGTTCTCTCGGTGCCGTCGGCGAGTAAGTATTATCACAATCAACTATGTCTTTCTTATTGGCGATCGTCATACTAAACAACTTGTCTTTCTTGCGAGTGCGATTCGCGACGTCCGGTCGCGCGGCGTATCGCCCTTTGTGGAGCAGTTCAACCGCCTCACACACCGACGGCGGCGCGCTGGGAGCCTTACGCAGATACGGCAGTGCAGGCCCGCGCTCCTAACGGGCTGTCCGCACTTTGCTGGCGTGACCGGGCTTTCTGGCTCACCCGCCGGAAGCTCGTGTACCTTATCTATGTGGAGGACTACGTGCCCCAGAGAGTCATGCGGCAGTTTGGGCTACGGTAGGTGCTTCCTGTACCATTCGGACCATCGCTTCCGCGGAACGTGCACGTGTGAGTGATCGTTCCTGCTAAATATGTACATACTTACTACTGTGTTCGCAAATACTCACATTACGTAATGGTTTGCATGCGCAGCACGCGCGAAGGAGTTAAAAGAGGCGGGTGGTCGGCGAAGATGCAGCCACAGGTCGGCGGTGGGAGGGTGCGCTCGACGACCGCGTGGAGGAGGACCGCCCGTACGACAGCAGCGAGTACGCGGAGTACCTGCGCTGGTACCAGACGCGGACACGTACCAAGCTCGTATATGTCATAGACCCACCTGCCACACACGTCGCCGCTCCGACGGACACGTACCCCGCGCACCTCGCGCGCGACGCTCACATCGCGGTACGTTACATGTCATTTCAAAGATTCCCAAATGGTAATATCGTTTTGATGATCGACCATTTTATGTCTTTGTGTCCAGGCTGACGTCGGTGCTGCCCTATGGGCCGAGTCCGGCTCACTACTGGAGAGGGTCGCCACTGGTGCGCAGTTGACCCATGAGGAGGGCGTCAGCTTTGCGTGTCGGATGCACGACGGGTGTAGCGTATTGTTAGCCTACTGTCCTACACGAGGCTACGGCGGTCTCCACGCCGGCCGCTCCGATCGCTCGTCCACGGTGCCACCCGACCAGCGTGGCACTACTCCGAGGTAGTACGTGGACACGTCCTCCACCACCTCACCGGAGCGGCCGGGGTTCAGCACGGGCACGACCTCCTACACCACCTCACTTCACGCATCCTCCGCACATCCCCTTCCACACGCAGGGGGTGCACGCCCCTCCTCCTACCTCGATGGCGCCAGCTACGGGTACGCATCGTCTGATCTCGTTTTATCCCAAGGCGACATGCAGCGAACTAACGATATTACTATTGCATGTACTTACCATCAGCTCGGCGTCTCCCGGCCCAGGCGATGTGGACCGATTTTTGCGGAGTGGCGGGCGGTTCTCGGCGCCTGCCGGAGGTTCTCTCTGGCGATGCCCTCCCGGTGCCGGAGGGCACACGCCGGATGTGCGGTGACTCCACCAGCGTAGGGGCGGGATAGACACCCTCCTGCTCGTTTTACTTTTTCGGAGCCCCGTAACCCGTTGCACCGGAGGAGAGCCAAGCGGGGCCATATGGGAGGATGTGGGTGCGGTGACGGGGCACACCAGGGTGGCGAGTGAGGTTATGCATGTAATGAAAAAATACGCGGCTTGTTACTCACAATTATATTATGAAGTTTATTTTTATTCAAACAAGTCTATCATCTTTTCTTTTCGCATTCAATCATTCATATATCAAATTATCTAAAAAATTTACATACCGGTTCTCCTTTGCTTTGGATTATCATCGTATGTTACTTAACAGTGTATGTATCGATCGTTCTCCAGTTAATCTTTAATAAAAAAAAGTTTCTAAAAATTTTCACGCACCTACAATATACAATAACATAAACTTTTATTACAACTAAACCAGATTTAATTTTTTTACCAGTTTAAAACTACAAAATTCACGGGGAGTCATGCAGTCGCCTAATGGAATGGCGACTGCATGTAAGTCGCCTAACCGTAAGGCAACTGCATGAAAGTCGCCATGCAGAAGAGCGACTGGATGAAATCGCTCCAGCGTGCGGCGACAGATATTATTTCGCGGGCTGGTTGGGCGAAAGGCTCCAGTCGCCGAACCATTAGGCGACTGGAGCCTATTTTTGTAAAAAAAAAATTCTCGCGGGTATATTTATGTAATTTCGAATAAAAAATGAATTATCCGTGCAAAAAATTCCTATTTTTTAGATATTCAATTTGTGACTTAAATGGATTGTGTTGAAAGGTTTTTGGTAGAAGAGAGCTATACACTTACCCAACTTAAAGCTATTTTTTTAAGATGCAGCCCAAGACTTTATTCTGATAAGCAAGATGCTACGTTGTCTTCTTTCTTTCATTTGGAGGACCATGAAACTTAGGGGCTGTTGACGGAGAAATTGAGGAAAAAAATAGGTGCGTGAGACAGGAATGAAATAAGCCGAGTGCGTGATGTGTTCTTGACTGCTTGTTTTATCTTTGAACAAGATAGATGTGTGAGATGGGAGCAAGAGAAGTGAAATGCGTGATGTATTCTTGACCCATTGTCTTATCTTTGAATGAGACAGGAGTAAAAGGAATGAAAAAACTAATTTAAAAATTTCGGTATTTATATTAGCTTCTAATAGACAGACTGTCAACTCGACTACTCAAGAAAGTAAACCGAAATAACTCGAAAGAAAGTGTAGTACTGGTGTAGAACCGAGTGCAGCACTCACTACAGGTCCATCCCGTGTGTTGACTTCCTTCCCAGTGGATAGCTAAGTCATTACAACTACTAATCAGCAGTAATAACCTCAAATGGCGCCACGGGATCTTCTGATTTTGATGTTTTGAGGCCATTCTCAGCGGAGAGTTTCATGATGTTGTTTCAAAGACTAGCACATCATGTAAAATGAAATAAAATATCCATTCTCAATGCATAGTTTCATTCTATTGTTTCATAAACATTTAATTTCATGACTCATATAGAGTTGATAATCGTGTCAAGAGAGTTTCATCTAGATAAAACTCATTTCTTCTCTTTCTTCTTAAAAATATTGTTATATCATCAAAAATATCTATATGGCAACCTATTAAATGCAGATGAAACTCCCACTGAGACTGACCTGATGAGATGCATGCTTATATACAGCCACAGCACAACTGGGTATTTTCTCTTGACTTATACACATCCTAATCTGAAACAAAAAGGGATTCGAGGATATATTCTACTGAAAAGTATAATCATGGCTGTTTTAAAAAAAGTATAATCATGGAACTAGTTAAGTTTTGACTTGCGCACATCTTAATCGGAAACAAATGTATACTAATTCAAGGGCATCTGTATAGAGAAAGTTAATCAAGAAACATACGTCGTCTCGATTTGTTCGCGGAAATTACTAGAGAGTTGACTGACTGCAGGATGGTAAACGGCGAAAAGTATATTCTTCTTTAACAATAAAAACTCTACGTTAATTAGAATCGAACAATTGCAGCAAATTAAATTCTATTTGAACATCGAGGGGGAACGGTTCCCTTATAAAAGAAAATATCGGAAATAGATTTCAGTTGTAGAAAAAATAGGTTCAGCGAAGGATCGCTCACCGAGAGCGTCAATAAAAATGCTGTGGCTTTAACATAACCGAAATTGCAGCAGCAAAGAGTTTCATGCCATCCACGATGCCAAATGTTTTCGCATAGACTGTTTTACTACTTCATTTGCTCAGTAGATACCCCCGTGCCTAGATTGGTAACAAGCGTTCGTTCTTAACCATTAACTTAACGGCAAAAATATTCGCTCCAGAGTTTACGACTAACTTTATCATAACTAAGTTTACCTAAGTGTGACTTGCTATACTTTTTGTGGCAATAAAATTTAACGCCACAAGTATGACAGTTTGGCAAAAATCTGAATCTATAACACATGAGTCATAGAGGCTATGAAAGTATGATAAACTATAATTGCAGCAACAAATCAAACACCCATGATGCCGCAGCTTTAGCATAACTGGAACTGCACGCGGCAACGGGTTTCATGCCATCCACAATGCCAAAACCTGATCAACCTATAGTTTTTGCACAAATTGTTTTGCTGTTCAATTTGAATAGAGGAGGGGGAATGATATTGTTCACTTGATAGCATTGGCATCAAGCGTTCGTTCTTGAACATTAACAGCAAATTGAAGCAAGGTACAATGCATCGAAGCACACTGTGCTCAGAACGGCCTAAATATGAAAAGAAAAAAAAAAAGGCATGAAGCTATACTCTGACCTAAGATGGCTATGTCACGCCTGATGTAATTCCCGCACATAACTCTTCATTACTTTGATAATCAATTTAAGGGATTTGACAGAGACACATTGCCTCATCTGATTTGACTCAGCCAGCTAGCAAAGACAGTAACAGTAGTAGTGAAGAAACAAACACATCTACGTATAATCTTTGTCTTTCTGCTTTGCCACATTTAGGTGGTGATCGGTTCGGCTGAAAAACTCATGGCTTATGGCTGAAAACACTGTAGCTGACTGAAAAAAGCACTATAGCTGACAGAGGCTTATTTAGCATAATTAAATTTACAAAAAATTTAAAAATATAAAAAAATATGTTAGCACATTACGTATAATACAAACAAATACGGGAAAAAAAGAACCGGCAAAAAAGCTCAACAAAAAAAACCAAAAGTTCAGAAAAAGACAAAACTTATGAATAGTGAAAAATAAGCTAGAAGCCAGAAGCCAAAGCCGAATTGATCAGGGCGTGTCCCCAAGGCCATGATACGTACGTTGAACCATGAATGGCATGCTGGTGACTTGGCTCTAGCTAGCTCTAGGAAATGCACTATCACTAACAACCTTAAATATTTGTGTTACAAATCTAGCCCTTGAATTCTAATCTTTATTTCTCGCAAATCTTGCAATGCATAAACTGGTTACAAGCCTCTCAATTTATATGCCTATAACTCCTACTAACATACGCATTAGGACTTCGAATTGGACACTACTACAACTCGAATTACACACGAAATCGAACTCAATTGCGACTAGGACTCTAAGTCAAGATTAAATCTAACAATCTCCCCCTTAATCTTGACTTTCTAACTTCTTTCCATCTTGTTTGAGTTTGACGGCGACACATCTCAAACGTCCCCGACTCAACTCATCTTGAGCACTTCATCTTATTGGCGCCAAAGAACAAATGCTTTCTTCGTCTTGGCTTTTGGCATTTCAAGCAAAGTGTCCATAATCATTCTGATTATAACACCTCACTTTTGCCTTATCAAACCTCCGACCTTTACGGCCTTGGCCACCACCCCTGAAGTGTTCTTGCCTTCGCGCCGATGATTGAGCCTCCCGCTCGCGCGAGTCAACAAGAGTTGTCTTTCACCTTTATTGCTAGTGTCATGGATCGTTCCTCATACGCCTTAAGACGACCGATGACCTCCTCCATGGTCATTGCCTTTAGGTCTCCAAATTGCTCTATGACTGAAGCAATCGGGAGAAACTGTGAGGGAATAGCACGAAGAAATTTCTTTACCACATACAACTCTTCCACCTTCTCGCCAAGGGCCCGTATCTTGTTGACGATGACCGTCAACCGGACGGCGAAGTCATTGATCGACTCCGTTTCCTTCATACGTAGCACCTCGAACTCGGTCTTTAGAGTTTGTACCTTTGCTTCCTTCACATGATCTGCGCCAAGATGCATCGCTTTCAACGCCTCCCACGCGGCTTTGGCCGTCTCCTTTTCGGCCAGTAGGAAGAGCGTCTCCTCTAGGATGCCCTGATAGATGGCCGCCAATGCCATCTGATCTTTGCGCATATCGACGTTGCCGTTCTCGATCGCATCCCAGACACCTTGAGCCTTCATGTATACCTTCATCTTGATTGCCCATGCTGCATAATTGCTCTCCGTGAGCATCGGATAATGCAGCGAGATAGCGGAACTCTCCTTCGCCATCGCACCGGATGATGCCTCGTTGCCGTTGAGACCGCTTCCCGAATCACGCGACATGATCTTGGGCACGGATCAAAAAACTCCGGCTACTTTGAAGGCTCTTGGACGGAGAGAAACGGAAGGAAAAATTGCTATTTTCCTTTTTCTCTTTTTCTTGAATTTTGCTCTTGTTGCTCTTCGTTTGGGTGCTTGGTTCTGGTGCTTAACATCTCCTTTTATTTGGGCTGCTGTCAGCTCCAACTCGCACTCCGTTTACTTGGGAAGAACTCGGCTCGGAAATCATCTCAGAAACCGCTTCCTCTCCGGACCCAGCTGATCTTGCCATGACCCACTCAGCGCGAGGCCTAAACCCACACTGCATCTCCACCCGTGCGTGCACTCCTCCCCCGCCTGGGCTTCTTCCAGGTGCCGCATCAGCCCGGCCACCTCTTCCGTCGCCGCGCCCACCTCCACTGGCCGCCGCTTCGCATCTTCCTCGGCGCCGGCCTCCAGGAGTCGCGCCCCTCCTCCGCGGCAGCAGCCTCCGCCGGCGCCTCCCCGCGCTCGGCCGCTCCCCCTCCGGTTAGCGCCTCGGCATCTCTGTCGAGCAGGGCGCGGTCACAGGGCATCCCCGGCGGCGAGGACAGCGACGGCACGCAACCGACCTCCCACGCGGTCTGCCTCCTCCGTCGCACGCCTCACCTCGCGCTCCTCCCCCCGCCGCCGCGGCTCCACACCTTCTGCGCTCAGCCGCCGGCTTCTTCTTCGGCGGCGCCTCCTGCGCGTGCTGCTCCGAGGGCGTCCCATGGCGGCGGCCTCGCCGGATCTGCGCTCGGCGACGGTGGACTCGGCCGGACTCGGCCGGATCCGGGCTTCTTCTCTGCAGCGGCGATCAGATCTGGGAGGGGAGCAACAGGAGGCGGTGGTGCCGAGCGGTGGCGGAGGCGGAGGCGGCGGTGGACACCTTGGGCGCGGCGGCTTCGGGCTGCCGGGTGGAGGCGACCATCGGGGCCGGTTGCTGTGGCAGCCGTTTCCCCCTCTTCTTGGTGGCGGCAACTTCTTGAGGACTACTCCACGGCGGCGCGGCGGGCTCTCGGCGGCTGCAGCCCGGCGGTGGCGAAGAGCAACGGTGGCCGCCCCCGGGAGCTAAGATTGCTCCTCTCGGGGGCAGCAGCAGAAGAGATCGAGGTTAGCTCTGATACCAATTGTTACAAATCTAGCCCTTGAATTCTAATCTTTATTTCTCACAAATCTTGCAATGCATAAACTGGTTACAAGCCTCTCAATTTATATGCCTATAACTCCTACTAACATACGCATTAGGACTTCGAATTGGACACTAATACAACTCGAATTACACACGAAATCGAACTCAATTGCGACTAGGACTCTAAGTCAAGATTAAATCTAACAATTTGTGTGTATGGCTCGTATGTGCCAAGACAAAAGAAAGGGATTATGTCTGGAAAGCGAAAGCGCGGGACACACTTTATTTTTTTCTGAATTTTGTCCTCTAACAGACAAGAAAATTAAAGAGAAAGCAAAAGTTTCTTATGCTAGTGTGATTGGCTCCTTAATGTATATAATGATTTGCATAAGGCCAGATTTGGTGTATATTGTAAGTCAAGTTAGCAAGTTTATAGCTAAACCAGGGAAACGATATTGGGAGGTGGTAAGTGGATATTTAGGTACTTGAGAGGTATAGCAAGTCATCATATTATTTTAGACGAATAGTAAGGTAATCCTTTGTTGTTCGATATATGGATTCGGACTATACCGATGATTTGGATAATAGGAAGTATACCATAAGGTATGTTTTTACTTTAGGTGGAGGGCCTATTTGTTGGAAGTCATCAATTCAATCTATTGTTGCATTGTCTACAACTGAAGCAGAGTACGTTGGTATGGTTGATGCTGCAAAGGAAGTGTATGGCTTACAGAACTAGTGAAGGAATTAGGCATTAAGCAAGGTGAAGTTCAAGTGCATTATGACAATCAGAGTGTAATTTATTTGGCCAAGAATAGGTGTATCATGCTAGGATGAAACACATTCATGCAAGGTATCACATGATTAGAGAGTTGATTAACTCTGGAGAGATTGATTTGATGAAAGTGCAAACTGATGATGCTGCTACAGATATATATCTCTTATGTGTTTTTGTGCCAGTTCTAACAAATATAAAAAGGCAAAGATCCAGAACTCTAGAATTGCGTATTCTAATTGCAATTTGCAGACCTAGCTGACCCATTGGTCCATATGAAATCATTTCTTCGGTCCAGTTGCATGCATTGCCTGAATTCCATATCGATTCCAAAGTCCAAATCATATGGCACGTACATTCCATCTGCGCTCTTGACTTCCATGCATGTAGAGTTCGTGTTCTGGCGGATCGCCGTGTGGGACCAGTCGCCGTTTGCAACAGCCGTTCGTACTTAATTGCATCCTGGCTGCTTAAGGGGGAGAAGGCATGCTAAAGTTCGCCAAACATTTCTTTTTCAACAATTATTAGCAGTACATCATCATGCTGAATTGCTGATTGGAGACTTAGCATGTATGGAGTCGTATGCTTCTAGAGCAAATATGTACTTGGATGACCTAATTTTCTTAGACATTTTTTATATGCAAATTTTCCATCAGCTACAAGCAGCTAGCAATGCAAGCAATAAAAGCCACTGACCTAAGTATACCCGGTTGGCTGTTGCGCCCAACCGATCGTACAGGCCTAGTGTGATACAATTTATTACGCAAGCATGACCTAGCCTGTACTATTTTTAACGAAAAACGGAAGAACTGCCTTCATTTTATTTAAAGGGGGAAATAGTACAGAAAAGAAAGCAGAAAACGGAAACCTAGCTAGTACTATTACGATGGCTGTGATCATTTGGGCTTTAGTTTCTGATTTCCAACTTATTTTTCACTATTCACAAATTTTATTTTTTCTGAACTTTTGGCTTTTTGTTGAGCTTTTTTGCCGGTTCTTTTTTCCCGTATGTGTTTGTATTATACGTAATGAGCTAACATATTTTTTATTTATTTTTATTTTTTAAATTTAATTATGTTAAATAAGCTTTTGTCTGCTATGGTGTTTTTTCAACCAACTGTAGTGCTTTTCAGTCATAAATCACAAAAAAAGCCCAAATGATCGCCACCATCCATGGCCTTTGAGAGTCGCACTAATTTCAAATTTCGAAGAGCCGGTGAATCGTGCCGGATTGATGTGTTGCTGAGTTAGTGATCAGTACGAGATTGGGTTTTGACTTTTTGGCTAGAACGAACATGGTACTCACTACTCGTGATGTTTCTGTTAAAAAAGGAAAAATATGCAGGATGGTTGGTGTAAAGATCATTCATATTGGGTTTGGTTTCGGTTTCTGATTTTTATTTTTATAAGCTAAAGTCAATACCGTTTCTATAAACTGGATTTATTAGTTACATTATAAAATACAAAGTCACAAATTTATAAATCGTATGACGGTCCGAATGTTGTAGCGTCTTTCGTTATACCATCTTTCTTACATAATACACTACTATTTATCAGTCCGTCTTTCATACATAATACATTACTATTTATCAGACACCACTATTTATTAGCCACAGCAAAAATGACAATAAAATCAGACCCTAACTAGACTCATGCATCCACGAGGCATGCATATCAAACTAGGAGTCGTTCTATACGTACAAAATTTAGCTTTTGACTTTCCACTCAAAACATGCTTGTGCTGACCGATTGCGCTAGTTGATTTACTTAAACTGAACCTTTAGATGCATCACATGTTTGATACTCCCGCCAGCAAAAGGATTATGCGTACTAATAAAACTTTTTGAAGTTTGATTTGTATATTTTTCTGTAGGCGTCAAGATTGGGTTGAGAAAATCATACTTGCACATCGGAGGCTACACTAAGTCAAAAAGAGGATATTCTTTTTGTCTGTAGTTGATATAAGTGTATGACCAAGAAATAGAGTTTTTGTCTAATTTTGAACCTGGAAACCATTAAATCATGTAGTATATATATGGTGAGCACTAATTGGACGTGTGACTAGGTGATACGTGCAGAAAAGCATTAGATTGGACCATCCAGCCAAACAAAATGCATACATGTAGTGCGATGTGAGCCCTTGTTCTAGTAGACGATCAGATAGTTTTGCCGCCAAAACCGGGACTGCACTCTACCTAACGACGATATATGCATCAGTACTACTGCATCACCAAACTCTGAACTCAGTTTCATCTTTCTGTTCTCTCTTTTCTCTACTTTTAATTGCCCGGATTAGTTGGTTCTAAATTCTAACACAATCCTAATTCAGTTGCCTATGAAGTTACGTGTGCCCACTATATGCAAGTTCCAAAAGTTTAATTATGATTGTTTGAATGCCTGGTAAAGCCAAGAACGCGAGCTAACGTAGATTGACTGACTCAGCTACCGCGAAACAGCTTGTTCGTAGAAGCTCACAAGCTTTGATTGTTCATTCGCAGAAACATCTGTGACCAAGTTAACTATTCAAAGAAATTCAAGGGTGACTTAAAGCATGGATAAACATTGCCAGTCGAGCATATCAATTAGCGGTCAACTGATGAACGACGAGTAGCTTGCACTGTGACCAGTCTCGATCTAGCTAGTTCTTATCGGATGTCTCCACTCCAGCAGCCATTCCAATTTCCAGGTGACTCAGATTGCTCTGGCCGATTTCTAGATCCTCATGGTACTGGCATCTTGTGATAAGACTGACTAGAATAGGCACGTCAGTCGTCACTCGTTCTAGAGGATCGATTCGAGTCGTGTTTTAAGTTTAATTCGCCCGGTCGATCCAGTTAATGAAACGACCGCGAGTAATTAAGCACGTAGCAAGCCCAGAAATTAAGGAGAGCGCAACGTACGTAGTCGATCGCCGATCGAGGTGTGAAAGCCCGTGAGGGCTGCGACGACCTGGCCGGCGTCGCTTGCTCGGTCGAGAACGCCGCGCGCATGGGTTCGTACAACATGGTGGACCAAGCCACCACGCACACCACGTCACTCGGCAACCACCTGTCTAGTGGGTGGCTCTGCTGCCCTTCATGCTTAGCCAGGCGCGCAGCCTCTCTAGAAGATGTATAGCAAGATGAGTAGCGGTACGTACTAGTAATCCGTTCTTTGCCATTTTTTAGCTGATTTTTAGTTTCGATTTTTAAATAATTACTATTTATTATCACAGTAAATCGTAACAAAAAAATCATAAATAGTAGGCTAAATGAGCGCAGCATTGCAACAAAGTGTAAAGGCCTAATCGGCAAAACCCACTAAGAAATACATACCAGCCCAACGAAATGACCCTAAGCAACAACAAAGCAGAATAATCTTATTACTAATCTGGCACCCGTGGATCGGTGGTAGGTGGCCGACCGCCGTAGTGCCGTGGATCGAACATCAAGTGCCAAACGCTTGTAGAAAAGTGTGATATTGCAAAGCTAGCTCAAAAATGATTGAAACAGAAAAATAGAACATTCTCATTGGTCTGTCACCTCATTGAGCTAACACATCCACGTCTAGAAACCAACCGTCCGTGCGTTAATTTGAACATGGCCACAAGCAGTCGTGCTCCATTTTCCGACGTGATAACTACTTATATATATTTATGGGCAAACGATTATCCCGAGCTGCGACTGCGCATTATGTTTCACTAACCCTCCTATTTATAGCCATACGCGCCACAAACGTTTTACGTAGTGCAGGAGATATACTAGTACTGCGTCTTTTGATTAGCTAGCTAGCCAGCGATGAGCAAGAGGGGCCGTGGGTTGTGGGACGTGGAGACGGGCGGCGTGGACACGGCCCGCGTGCTCATGCTCCTCGCGCGGCAGTACCAGCACGCGGGGGTGGACGTTGTCGGCGCGCAGCCGCTGGTGGAGCGCGGCGTGCGCTGCCGCGTGTTCGAGTGCAAGACGTGCAACCGGCAGTTCCCGACGTTCCAGGCGCTCGGGGGCCACCGCGCCAGCCACAAGCGGCCGAGGCAGCAGCAGCAGCAGCACGCGCTCGGTGGCGCCGACGCGGCGCTCTGCCTCGGGCGCCAACCGCAGGCGCAGCAGCAGCCGACCAAGCCGAGGGTGCACGAGTGCCCCGTCTGCGGGCTCGAGTTCGCCATCGGCCAGGCGCTCGGCGGGCACATGCGGCGGCACCGCGCCGAGGCCGAGGCTGAGGCGCCGAACAGCAAGGCGGCGTCCGAGAAGGCCTGCGACGTCGGCGGGATCTGCCTGGACTTGAACCTGACGCCGTCGGAGAACTGCGCCAAGTGCCGGAACATCGTGGGGCTCGGCGCCGCCGGGCAGGGGGTACATAAGGCGCTCGCCATGTTGGATTGCTCGCTTTGAGCCTTTCGCTGGCCTGTAAATATTCTTTGCATGGCTGCTGTTTGTTTCTTGCTAAACTGTTATATTGGTTTTACCCTTTTTTTACATTCTGTTACATCTTGTAGTTTACAAATGTTCATAGGCCAGTGTAGTTGTGAAGGAAATTAGATATGAACTCTTGTATTTCCTTCTTGTAAATAGTAGTAATAAACTTAATGAATTTAGTTTCTTTTGAATAATTCTGTCCGTCTACCACTCTGCATTTGTGACGCCGGCTGAAGCACGCAAACCCCGCAGTTCAACTCTACATCGTGAGTCATCTGATCAACATGAGATTGCTTACTTGTTAGTATGATCTTCCCTTTGAGGGCCAATACATGTTTAAAAACGTGCAAATATTGTCTGCTTCCTATGGTGTCCATTTTGAAGGTAGGTCAATTTCAATTATGAAGGCTGGCATATTGTTCAGAAACAAAGTCACAGACATTTCAAAGTGGATTACAACCAAGTAAAACACAAGAAACACAGGACAGTCAACCCATTCTGCTTGTAGCAAAATGTAACTTTTGTATGCTCATTCTGCTCTACTACTGCCACACAAATGAAACATAGCATACAGTTTAACGGAATGCAGATTAAACTCTTAAGGAAAGTGTAGTATCGAATATCACAATCAGAGGGGGAGTGAATTATTACCTTCACTTTTCAAAATCTTCAAGTAGTCGAAGAAGGTTTCGACGTTTAGCTACTCGCCAGATCACTCAACTCCAATCTTCTGCCAGATTAAACATACTTGAAAATGTTAGTCTAGAAGTAGAGCCTCTTGATTACATTTGCACATGGTCGAATGCTTCTGCTGCGACAACAATCATCAGAAATCTTCAATACCTTACAAACCAGATTGATTTAAGATGTTCTTTATTTCTAAATTTCTATGGATTTACAAAGCGTCCTCATAAGTACCCATAAAAACTCTAACACAAAAAGCTTCCTCCAAAAACCGCGGCTAAAACCCTTAGCCTTTACCTGTTTTTATATGCTAGAACCTTAAACCGTGCTCGACTCAAACACGAACATGAAATCATATCTCTTCCTCAAATCAAAGGACCCGAAACTCTTCCAAATACGAGTTTTATTCAAACTCTCAATCTTCTCAATTATGGACTCCATCCACAACTCTTAACACAACATGTGACGAAACCTCCAGGATCACAATTCCCGTATTTTTATCATGCCTTATCAATTTTCGTGTCAAAGCCTCCAAGACAGCACCACCCGTAGCTTCTACATGCATCACCTCCTTTGATCTCCACGTGCTCCAGCGTTAGCCCGACCACCTCGTATGACATTCTCAACCGTTTGGACCTCGAATCTCCCCATCATGGTCCTAGTCCTCGTCACCAACCATGATCGTCTCCACGCTCACCTACACATGCAAAGACCAAAGAAATATTTTCTCGGCACAAGTTCTCCTAAACTTGATCGTCATCAGCACACACACATATAACCACAACCTCAACCAACCAACAACACCAACCAAGTCATGCACGACCACAAATCTCATCGCTATCCATAATTTAGCCTTAGACCACTCAATACGACTGCTAGTTCAATGAGTAGATGCTCTTTTCAATTGCTTCAATAAGATTATAGTGATTTGCAATCTGTTTGTGTTATATATACTGATTCTGATAATGCTCAACAAATTTTGAATTATCTGGATATGTCTGTTTAGAATATTTTAGTCACCACCATCAATCGCTCTATTAGCATGGAAACACTTACCTTAAATGATCTTTATTCCAAGATGGAAAATACATGAGATTGATGTTTTGGCCAGGATAAACAAGACTAATTCTTTGGGCTTAGTGACTAACCAAGCTGATAGTTCATCTAGTTCTTCTAGTACCTCTTTGTCTGCTTTGTGCATGATTTCAGATGAACAGTTAGAGGAAATATCAGAAGAGCAATTTGTATTTCTCTCCAACAAGGTGATAAAGGCAATCAATAACGTCAGAATGAGGCATAGAGGAGGTTCTATTAGATACTATGAATGTGGTGAACTTAATCACATTAAGTTTAACTACCCCCAAACTAAAGAACAAACAGGTCGATGACAACAAGGCACCAACTTGTCGACTTCGGTTCAAGACTATCTCAAGCAAGAAGCACAACTATCGCAAGGCGATCAACAAGATACTTTTATCATTTGAGGAGATTGATTTGAGCGATGTTGATTTTGCAAGTGATGGAGAGGATAATGGCAAGAAGGCAAAGGAGGCAGACTTCATAGGAATGTGTTTTGTGGCAAGCAGTGAGGAATTCAACCATAATGATCTCTACAGCGATCCTGATGGAGCTCGTCGCAAGAGGACGGAGACCATATAGCTCATCAACTCCGGTTGTTCTCGCCACATGACCGGAAATTCACGATGGTTCTCCTCGTGCCCCCGGTGACGAGATGATTACATTTTGTTACAACTCTCAAGGATGAATTCTGGCCAAAGGCATTGTGTGCGTCAATGATAAGTTTATCTTAAATGACATCGCTCTTGTCAGTAAGTTGAGCTATAATCTACTTTTGGTTTCACAATTGGTAGACGATAATCTTGAGGTGAACTTTAAAAAGCATTCATACTATATCTTAGATTCATCTAGTGATCTTGTTTCCAAAATAAGTCGAGTTGGTCGCTTGTTTAAGGGTGATTTTTGTATTCAACATCTTCTGATCTAATGTGTCTTATTTCATAAGAATCTAAGGATTTGTTCTTCTGTCACCGTAGATTAGGTCACATTGGCTTTGATCATCTAGCTCGGCTCAATAATATGATTAGAGGAATTCCTAGTCTTAAGATTGAAAAGTCAATGAATCTAGTTTGTTCACCTTGTCGACATAGTAAGATGGTCACATTGTCTTATCCCCCACTTATACTTGTGATGACTGATTCCCCGGGAAAATTATTGCACATAGACATTGTAGGTCCTTCTAGGGTTCAGTCTATTGGAGGTAAATGGTATGTTCTTGTTATTGTTGACGATTACTTTAGATATTCTTAGTTGTTTTTTATGGCCTCTAAGGATGAAGCTTTCGGTCACTTTCGAGAGCTAACTCTTAGACTTGCTAATGAACTTTCAGGAGAACTTAGAATAATTAGAATTGATAATAGAACTCAATGTAAGAACACATCATTTGCTTCCTTTTGTGCTGAAAAGGGTTTAAACCATTAATTTTTGTCATCTCGAGTGCCAACTAAATGGTGTGGTCGAACGCAAGAATAAAACCTTGGTCGAGATGGCTAGAATAATGCTAAATAAACATACTACTCCTAGGAAGTATTGGGCTGAAGTTGTTTCGACTACTTGCTATATTTTGAATAGAGTTTTCTTACGAGTTAAATTACATAAGACTTCCTATGAGCTTTGTTTTGGTTGTTCTCCTAATATTTCTCACTTTAAGGTGTTTGGTTGTCAATGCTTCATCCTTCAACATGGTAATCTTGATAAATTTGAATCTAAATCCTCAGATGGCATCTTTTTGGATACATAGTTCACACTCGAGATTATCGAGTACTCAACTCAGAAACTAACAAAATTGTTGAGACCTACGATGTAACTTTTGATGACGCTAATCTTGGTACTAGACCCGATAATGCAGGTATACAGGTAACTGATGCACCCGAAGACATCTCCTACAACTTTGATGACGACAACAGGGAGTTTCTGAGTAATACTTTGAAACCTACGACCACTCATGAGGCAGAGTCTGTTACGACTGCTCCTACAACCACAGCTACTGTGACTGCATGTTCGACAATAGACATTATGATTGCTCCTACGATCACAGCTACTACAACAGCACCTTCAACAATAGTCGTTACGACTGCTGCTACGACTACACCTACGACTACTCCAACTAGGGGTGGACAAAAAGCTCGTGGCTCGCGGCTCGGCTCGACTCGATACAGGCTCGGCTCGGCTTGGTTCGGCTCGTGGAATTTTCGAGCCGAGCCGAGCCAGAAGTTGAGCTCGGTTTCTTTAACGAGCCGAGCCGAGCTGGCTCGCGAGCCGCTAGGTTGGCTCGGTCAGACTCGGCGCGCGGGCGTGGCCCATGTCCTCAACGCTCGGTCTTCATTCTCGCCTCCTCCGTCCCGAGAAATCGCCTTCTCGCCTCCTCCACCATGGCTGGCATCCTGAGGCTCAAATCCAGCGACGGCGCGGCCGTAGGTGCCGCAGTCGGCGAAGCCACTGCGGGAGAGTCTCGGGAGGTGCTGCTGCACCGACGCCCCTCTCCGTCTCCGGTTCGTTTCCCCTTCCCCCGGTTCTACCGCCTCCACTGCCGGCTTCCCTTCTGCGCCTCCTCTTCTCGTCTCCGGTCCCAGCGGTGCTACTCCGTGCCGCATGGGCCGACCTCGCCTCGCCGCCCGCCCGTCGCACGGTAAGTTGCGGTCGGCATGGTGAGATGTGGCCAGATCCGTGGCCTAGGGCCCAGATCTGGTGTCCCCTTCCCCGAATCAAACCCGATCTACCTTACTTTGGTTGTTATTTTGATGTGATTTTTACTGGGTTGCTCACGAGGTGCTAGGTAGGAGGCAAGTTGCCCTGGCGAGCCTCAGCCGGCGAGCAGCCATCCGCACGCCGGGGGAGTGCATGGTGGTAATTAGAGGCATGGCTATGCCGGCGATAGCATGCAACCACCTTCCTCTTCGGTGAGTCCCTGCCCCTTTTACTCTGCCTCTGGTTCTGCTGATGACTGGAGAACTCACTTGTACATCTCCAATTTCTCCATAGGCTGTCAAAGTTCAAACATCTCACTGCAATTGCAGACTAGTTCTTCAGATGGTTAAATTGCCAGTATCCATGTGCTGGGAAATATGTCTCAACTTTGTATCATGTTAATTGTTAAACGGTCAGTGTGGTATGTTCGTGACGAACATATCAGCATGTTTTCCATATCTAGGCTGCAACTGCATTCGAGAAAAGGGATGTGATGATGTGATTTTGCTATGTGCCGATCGTTCGCAATCTATTCGAGAAAAGTGATGTGATGATGTGATTTTGCTATGTAAGCCGATCCGTTCGCAACTGCACTTGAGATGATGTGATTTTGCTTGCATTTTGAGCTAATCTTGGGTGTAGAAGCATCACATATACTCTGTTTCTTTCATATGTTTGCATAATAGCAATCAAAATATGTAATTTGTATTAACGAGCCTAACGAGCCGAGCCCGAGCTTTCCACCAAGCCGAGCCGAGCCGAGCTAAGCCGGCTCGATATCCACCCCTAACTCCAACGACCACTTCTACGATCACTCTACAAGCTCCTTTACATATTCAACGACGTCATCACCTGAACAAATGATTGGTGAGTTAAATGAGAGAGTTCTTCGCACCAGGTATAATTCCAATGCCTCATACGCTCATTCTGCATTCGTCTCCTCTTTTGAACCCCAAGCTTAAGCCATGCTTTATTTGATGAGTCTTGCATTAATATCATGCATGAGGAATTAGAAAACTTTGAGCGTAATAAAGTTTGGACACTGGTCTCACCCCCTCATGGTCATAATGTTATTGGAACTAAATGGGTCTTTAAAAACAAACAAAGTGAGGATGGTATTGTTGTTCCAAATAAGGCTAGACTTGTGGCTCAAAGTTTCACCCAAGTAAAAGGTCTAGACTTTGGTGAGACATTTGCTCCTATTGCTTGATTAGAAGCTATTAGAATTTTGTTAGCACTTGCTGCTGGCTTCAAAGAGCTTTAGATTATATCAAATGGATGTGAAAAGTGTTTTTCTTAATGGCTATATCGAGGAGGTTTATGTAAGACAACCGCCTAGCTTTAAGAATCCTAAATTTCCTGATCATGTCTACAAATTATCCAATGCTTTATATGGTCTAAAACAAACACTCAGAGCATGGTATGATAGACTTAAATCATATTTGCTAAAAAATAACTTCAAATGGGCAAGGTAGATAAGACTTTGTTTACTCTCAAGTATGGCAATGATCTTTTACTCGTTTAGATTTATGTGGATGATATCATCTTTAGTGGTTCCTCTAATGCTCTAGTTTTCATATTTTTAGATACTATGATTAGGGAATTTAATATGAGTATGATAGGAGAGTTTACATTCTTTCTAGACTTTCAGATCAAGTAATCAAAGTTGGGTATTTTTGTTCATCAAACTAAGTATAGCAAAGATCTACTTCGTCACTTTGACATGAAGACAATAAAACCAATTTTCATACCTATGAATCTACAGTTGTGTTGGATCCTGACAAAGATGAAGAGCATATTGATCAAAAGAAATAAAGAAGCATAATTGGTTCTCTTTTGTATCTCACCATTTCAAATCCAAACATACACTTTTTGTGTGTTTATGTGCTCGCTTTCAAGCTTCCCCCCACGTGCTTCACATCGTCAAGCGATTAAACGAATTTTCATGTATCTTCAGTCAACTTTAGAATTTGACTTATGTTACTCTTCTTCTTTATGTCTTACTCTTAGAGCTTATTCAGATGCGGATTTTGGGGTGAGAAGGCCTTTACGATCCAATAAGTGGTATCAGAGCCCGGTTTTAACATCACTGGCCCAATGAACATTAGTGTATAAACGTTTAATGAACTATGATCATGAGGAACCGTCAGTATATGGTGAAGGAACCCTAAGGGACCATTGATGTACGGTGAATGGGCGGTGAAAGACTGAGAGACACCAATGTGTGAAAGGAAAAATTGTTGGAATAATCCCACGTTAGATGTGTAAGGGTAAGAAATCTAACTTAAAAGTGGAAAGTCCTTTATCTCATTGGCTAGCTTTTGAGATGAAAATGTTCTTACAATCCAACAGAAAGATTTGTCTCCCAGCATCTTCAATAGTTCAAAGATGACTTCTAATAATTTTTTCATTATTAATACACCAAGGCCAACACAAAACAGAAGGAAATAATAGAGAAAAACGAGTTCTACAGTTATCCATGGAATCATTCAAGTGCGCATAATAAGCATTCAGGTGGCCAGGTGGGGAACAGGTTTCACTGACAGCCTAAGACATTTACAAGCCAGAAAGAAGCTGGCATAGGTTCCATCATTCATGAATGATGCAAGCTTAGCGACATTTTGTGTTTCACGCAATCTGCATGCTTAACGAAAAAGGTCTGCAAATTAACACTGTTCCTCACTAACAAATAATTATAATCATAAGTCTACATGTGAACATCTACCACACACATTCATCACTCATCGAATGACGACACTCGGTTGCAAGAAATTCAACCAGGGCAACGAACATAGGTGCTCATGTGGGAAAGCATTCTCCTGTTAGAAAAGCACCCTAACAGAGTTGTTCCTAGCTGCTACGTCATTCAACTACAAGGATTGCACATGCACTCCTACTATTTATGATCTACCTTCCCATTAAGTTTATTAAGTTTCGCAATGTAGCAGAGAATTTTAGTATTACTTCAATAGATTGATAAAGTGAAAATGCAGTGACATGAATTCAAATACACAGCAGAGATAGATGTGTCTAGTAATTGCAACACAACATGCAATAACCCCCAGAAATTGCGATAACTACATTAAAAGTAAGAATAGTTGCTGCAAAGAATGAAAACGAACACAAGTAAAAGAACAACCGCATCAAAGTTATGTTTCTAACATTCTTCCTACAACAAGCAAACAGTAAACAAATAAAGTTTAAACAGTTGATGATAGTGCCGACCATGTATCCCTCAGGAGCCGCAGCAAGCAGATTTCTGAGATGCCGGGATCTCAGAGCCTGGATCTGTCTGGTTATTAATCCTGATTGTCCGGTCCTATAAGCAAGCATGTACTTTTCAAACTCTGAACAAAGTAAATTCAAATACTCATCAAGGCAGTCGTCTGTACGACCATACCTCAGGCCTGGAATCGGTCTCAGCAAGTCTCTGCTTAATATCTCGGGCAATGGAGAAGAAAACTTGCTCCACATTAAGGTTTGTCTTGGCACTCTGAAGGATACAGGACAAATTGAAATTGAAACAAGTTCATCAGCTAAAAGATCAAACAATTTTACACAGGAACTTACAGTTTCAAAAAACTTGATGCCATATTCGTCTGCTAGTGCTTGTCCCCTTGCAGTAGGAACAGTCTGGAATAACAATCAAATAGAGAAACTAAACAGTGAACTAATAATATCAAATGGACAGCAGCGAGTAGGCTCCGCTAAATATTAGACAATAAGCGCAGATAACATGGAGGGGAACAAGGCCTGGATCAGTACCCTTTTACTCTCATCCATATCAGCCTTGTTGCCCACCAAAATTTTGTTCACATTATCGGAGGCATGTTGCTCAATGTTGCGAATCCAGTTCCGTATGTCTGTAAGTTAAAATGAACCCGAATGTCAATAAACAAAAGAAAAAATTGGCAAATTTAAAGAATGTACAGAAGGACATTACTGTTGAAAGAAGACTCATCAGTGACGTCATAAACAAGCAAGATACCCATGGCTCCTCGGTAGTATGCTGAGATAAAATGAGCTTTACTTGAGAAAAAGAATCATATAGCTTCATAGAACTAGTCTAGCGCAGAGTGAAACAAACATTGCACCTGTAGTGATAGTCCTGAATCGCTCTTGACCAGCTGTATCCCAAATTTGCAACTTAATGCGCTTGCCATCCAGTTCAATTGTTCTTATCTTGAAGTCAATACTGCACATAGGCAGGATTTGAGATAAACAGGCAAACAGTACCAAATGTTTCAGAAGGAAACTAGTGGGCCGTAAAACAAGAACATCAAATGGCTTCTGAGGAAAACTAGGAAGCAGTAAAACAAGCTTTTCCAACACAGAATCCTACCCAATTGTAGTAATAAAACTAGTAGTGAAGGAGCCATCAGAGAATCGCAGGAGGAGGCAACTCTTGCCAACACCTAGATACAGAAAAAAACAGAAAGATTTCCTATCAGGGAATTGACAAAGTAGTAAAGTGAACAAATATGTTGCAAGCTATCAATACAATATTCAAAAAGCCACAGCGGGAATTATAATCCCATGAGTATTACCCTAAATGTAAAGAGCAAATAGTGCCAAACACATATAGTACCAAGAGATACAAAAGCATACACTAGCTGTTCAAACAGAGCACAACAACACATGACACCAGAAATAGATGTCCTTTTTATGTCCAAAGCACATTATACTCAAGTATTTCATCTCCAGTTCCTCTCAGAGGTGGTCGGATATCTTTTACCTATCATAATTTACAAGGGTGATTACGAGGTCGTTATAGCTCATATTTGATTATTTTTCTCACGGATCATCAGGTGTGTCTTAAGCACCAATAGAGGTACCCAGAAAGAAGCAAAACCTCTAGATTATTTTCCTGCTCAATGATTCTGCACGACATTGCATGGAGTGAAGGTTCTTTAAGGGATCCTTATGTTTTCTACGTAAACCTTTAAATCTACACCATATTTAGGGCCTCTTTGATTCAAAGGAATTTTAAAGGAAAAATGGACAAATTCAATCCAAAGGAAAAATTCATATGAAGGGTGTTTGATTTGTAGGGTTGCTTCAAATGAATTTCATAGGATAGGAAATTTTCCTACAAGTTTTGGAGCAACTCTAGCATGAGGTCTAACCTCATGTTAAAAATTCATTTAAGAGTTCCAATGCACCTTCTCTCTTCCTCTATCTACTCTCTCTCTAATCAATTAAGATTTGATCTCAAAATTCCTGCATTTTTCATGTGGTGCAATCAAACACACTTTGTTGCAAATTCATGCGGTTTTCGATCCTATAGGATTCAAGAGTCCATGGCATTGCAATCCTACATTTTTCGTATTCCTGCGTTTTTAGAATCCTGCAAATCAAAGAGACCCTTAACTGTTACAGCTGGTTCTCATTTTCAGGAACTTGCACTTCAGAAGTGCAGATGACTAGATAAATTATTGTACTTGTATATGTCCAGACAGTGCACCATCAGCTAGCCACGTAGATCATAATAGAGCTTCCAAACAACTAGATGCCGCCTTTATTAAAGCATGAGGCAACTGAACTTGCAGGAGGCACCCCTTCTCCAAGGTTCCTTCAATCATGCAAGGGAATGCATCGATGGGCAATGGATATCCTGTATGTTTCATGCCATTCAGTGTAATTTCACATATAAAACTATAGAAGGATCATCATAACACAAGGTAAGAATTATCCCTGTCTAGTTCACCTAGAAACCAAGGAAGAGCACACTAGTGGCCTCCTCAGACCAGTGAATGCCACATCAGTGATGGTTAGTGTCGATGTTTTAATATCGATCTTACGTATGATTTGTTTAGATTCGGGAACTCTTAGAAAACCCACACATATGTGCCTGCGGAGTAACGACACGGAAAACTTTATCCTGGTTCAGACCCTATCCTAAGAAAATAACAACCCTACGTTTAGAGTGATTGCTAATTACTAGAAAGAGAAATTACAAGAGAGAATTATGTGAATGACTAACACTATCTCCTGCTTCAATCAGAATCGCCCCTTCTCTCTTTGACGTTAACCTTTATATAGCCAACGAAGTAACGACAGTTGTCCCGCGCCAAAAGACGTCTCAACACTTCGGATGATAACCACCTAATGAAAGTTACTATCAGAGAGACATAAAATCGTTCTCTGTGTAGTGGTTGTTGTCAGAAAGAGATCGTGTGCGGTTATGGAATAAACGCACATTCTAACTGCCTTATCAGACGACCCCACGATGCAGTTGTTCATCGTAGACAGGTTAGTCTTAGGAAAGACTACGACCATAAGGTGATCGCAAGACAATTTACGACTACGTGGTTGTAGTGAAGGACTTACGACTAGGTAGTAGTCGCAGCATGATATACGACTACGTGGTCGTAGGAGGACTTATGACCAGGAAAGTCACAGTAGGATTTACGACTACGTGGTCGTAGAAGAACTTACGACCAGGGAGTAGTCGTAGTAAGACTTACGACTACGTGGTCGTAGAAGGATCTACGACCAGGGGTGGTCGCAGTAAGACTTATGACTACGTGGTCATAAAAAGATCTACGATCAGGGAGTAGTCGTAAGATTTACGACTACGTGGTCGTAGAAGGACTTATGACAAAAGAGTAGTCGTAGTAAAACTTACGACTATCCTGAGAGACTTCTCCCCTACTAATAAGGGGTATATTCAAGGACTAATGACGTAATAATTTGAGGATTATTCTATCCTCGTCATCTAGCTCCCCAACTTCAAGTGAAAGTAACTTATTCAAGCAAGCGAGGTCGTAGATAAAAATGTGGTCGAAAACAGAGCCTTTCTTGACCCCCATCGACTAGAGATTGGCTTGGTTGATTTGGTAATTTTGCTTGAGTTGTGAAGACAGACAGACATCAGATAGTGGGAATACAATCGATTTTCCCTCGAGTTGTCCATCGAATCGGTTCCCAAAGCAAACGTTCGGTTCCCAAAAGAAGTAATCGACGCATTGGCTGTAAAAACTTACCGGAGGTAACCTTTGGTTTCACTTTCCCCATTTGCTCTGATTCGTTCGAGCTTGCCGCCTCCAATTGATCTCTCAATCTCGCACAAATCCCTTCTAATCACCCGCAAGAATGACGAAATCTTCATCAACCTGGGCTGAATCAGAGATGGATCATACCAAGATGAAGGCATTAGAGACTGCGGAGAAGATCCCGCCGCGACGATTCATCAGATGGATAGAAGCCGCCGAGCAACGCTGGCCAACCGGACAAATCAAAGAGATTCCGATGTTCCAAGCGTATTGTGAGTGTGGCTTACGTCTCCTTGCTCATCCCTGCTTGACGGCCATACTCGAGTATTTTGGGGTTGAGTTGGTGAACTTGGTTCCCAATTCAATCACAATGCTCAACGTCTTCGTATATCTATGCGAGACATATTTGGGTATCCCAGCGGATCTCGAGCTCTTCCGGTATTATTACGAGATGAGCCGACAAACGGGGATTGCTGCAAGTTGTGGATTGAAGCTACACGATGGCAAGACATAGCTTTACATCCACATGTTTACTCGATCTTCGTGGCCGGGATGTAAGAAGAGGTGGTTCTACTATGAAACGACCAGTGAAGACAGCCTCTCCTTCATCGGGAAGGCCGCCGAGAAGAAAAATCTTTGAAACTCAGCCCCCAAAGACATCACAAGAATAGTCCCCTACATCTCAGCCATTAAAGAGCTGAGGGACAAGGGGCTTATGAGCTGGCATGTGGTGAAGGACTTCATCACACGCCACATTAGTCCCTTGAAGCGTCGAGCACATCCTATATGGATGTACTCGGAAGGGCTTATGAGCTAGCATGTGGTGTAGTCGGCCAAGTCGAACCAGTTCTCCTCATTCCATTCATCTGCCATGAGAACATTAGGAGGAAAAGGAGAAACTTGCCGACGAGGAAATTACCGGAGTCTTGGAAGAAAAGATCCTACGGACAGCACCAACTGACAATATTTTAATATCGATCTTACGTATGATTTGTTTGAATTCGGGGGAACTCTTAGAAGACCCGGTGTACGCGCCTACGGAGTAAAGACACGGGAAATTTTATCCTGGTTTGGGTCTTCTCCTAAGAGAATAACAACTCTACGTCCAGTGTGATTGCTAATTGCTAGAAAGAGGAATTATAAGAGATAATTATGTGAATGGCTAACACTATCTCCTGCTTCAATCAGAATCGCCCCCTCTCTCTTTGACGTTAACCTTTATATAGCCAACGAAGCAACGACAGTTGTCCCGCGCCAAAAGACATCTCAAAACTTTGGATGATAACCGCCTGACGGAAGTTATTGTCAGAGAGACATATAAGGTCATTCTCCGTAGCAGTTGTTGTTGTCAGAGAGATCGTGTGCGGTTATGAGATAAACGCACGTTCTAACTGCCTTATCAGACGAACCCATAATGCAGTTGTTCATCGTAAACAAGTTAGTCGGAGATAGGTTAGTCTCAAGAAAGACTACGACCATAAGGTGATCGCAAGACAATTTACAACTACGTGGTCGTAGTGAAGGACTTACGACCAACTAGTAGTCGCAGCATGATATACGACTACGTGGTCGTAGGAGAACTTATGACCAAGGAGTAGTCGCAATAAGACTTACAACTACGTGGCGTAGAGAGATCTACGAGTAGGGGATAGTCGCAGTAAGACTTACGACTACGTGATCATAGAAAGATTTACGACCAGAGAGTAATCTAGTAAGATTTACGACTATATAGTCTTAGAATGAGCTTACGATTAGAGAGTAGTCGCAGTAAGACTTACGACTATCCTGAGGGACTTTTCCCCTGCTACTAAGGGTTATATTCAAGGACTATAATAACGTAATAATTTAAAGATTAATCTATCCTCGTCAGTTAGTTTTCTCAAAAAAACCAAAAGTCAGCAGCAAATCGATCGCAGCTACCGATACGACCAGTTCATCTACCTCCTAGTCTCCAACCCACCCGCAACCAAAACACACGCTTCCATCGAATCGAACAAACGCAGCATGCAAATCTATCTGCAACTAGCATTCCCCTACGAACCATTGCCTCTCAAGCGAACGAGCGCTCGTGCCCGCGCGAACACACACAAAAACACAACGGTGAAACGAAGCAGGTAGGGAGAGAGATCTAGCACGAGCAGGATGCGCCGCAGCACTCACCGCTGTCCCCGATGAGGAGGAGCTTGATGAGGTAGTCGTAGTCGGCGCGAGCCCTAGCCGGCGGAGCAGCCATCGCGCTCCCCACCTGGCGAGAAAGAGAAGCGCGAGGAGATCACAGATCACAAACGTTGCACACCAATCGAAGAAACGCTGGGGTGGGGAGCGCCGGGTTGGTACCGGTCGATGCGGGGAATCGAATCGATTCGGCTCGAGGAGGACGACGACGGCGAGGGGTAGCGGATCTGAGGGGATCGTATCGTAGGAGCCGTTCCACCGGGGGAGCGGGTATTTTGGTCAAATTTCGAGCTGTTTCGTCGATCTCGTCGTGATTGTGGTGCTTGCGGACACGGCAAAATGGCCCTAGGACTAGATAGTGTCATACCATACTAACTTACGTATTTGTCTTCCTATCCAATCAAGGCACGGACAGAGATCAGACCATGTCTGATCAGTACAGGCATGTTTAACTAAACCGATCATTGATGTCTCGCTAATTTTACTGTCAGCCATAGATAACCGTCATAATTAATTTTACTATTAGTTATTGAGTTGCAAATATTTTTATTGTTATTCGTAAGTAATTTTACCGCTAAGTCACCCGTCTGCGCTCTGAAAAATGTGCTAGTCCAACACAGCACACCCGGTTTGGATCGGGTCAACACGACTCGTTTACTGTTCATGTTGTACCGTATTTAGATCAGATCAACAATACCATGCCTTTGACAGACACGGTTGACCCCAGCCCATTTTGTCAGGTATGGACGCTTGCATTTTACGGGGTCTCATTGTCACTTGCAACTTGCCAGTTTGAGCTTACTACTACTGGATTTGGGTTTTGGACTTTAAGTTTGGGCTCATAGGCCCAGCATCCACTTGATTACACATTTACAGCCGACTTACCGCTTTCATTGCGTTTTCAAGTTTCAACTACTTCGGGAGAATATATAAATAGGCTCTATTCGCTTTAGCTTCTATAAACTGTTTTTCTATAGTAAATAGATTTTCTATAATACCTAGCTTTCAAATGTATTGTCTTTTCTAGGCATGGTCTACTTGTTGATTGTAGCACACACTATATTGACTTCATTTATATTGGCCAAAATCACACGCGAGTCTCTCTCTACAAGTTATTATTATAAGACCGAAACGCAACAGAGAGGGGTGAATGGTGCTGACTAAAATATTTCCCCAAGTATTCTTAATCCTATTCTCCAATAGCTATAGAGTTACTGAGAATTAGATCTATAGCCAAAATCTTGAGTCAAACCAACCAAGAATTCAACCTCACAGAAAAACCAAAAACTAGAGGTCTAACCTCAAACCAAGGGTAGTCTGACTGACGTGAATAGTAAAATCAGGCAAATGAACAGTGATTTCAGCATTGTTCCAAAACTTCAAACCCGCATAACTTTTGACCCGATGATCCAAAAGCCGTGAAACTTTGCACACACCTTGCTCAAAGTCTCAGGAACCTATTCCATACATGGATTGCAAAAACCCACATTAAAGTTCAGACCTTTTTGAGATTTAAACAAGCTTGCACAAAAAAGAGTAAAAACTAAAATTGATGATCAAGACTTACGCGTGGGGAGAGGATAGTCAAGATGGTTTTGGATATGTTCCTATATATCACAACAAGCAAAAACATCGAAGAAATCCCTTCGAAAACCCTCATATTAAGAAACCATTAGGAAGATAAAAAACGTGCAAAAACCAAGTTTTTATAAACTCGCTACCAAAGTGCCTAAATGGGTGGAGAATGATTCCCAAAGTTTATCTCTATCTCTTATACGTTCTTGGCACAGCAAGACCAAGAAAGGATGAGAGGAAAGAAAAAATAACCAAATCAAGAGCAAATCAATCAAGCCAAGAGATGGCTATGGAGATGATTAAAGATTGATTTTATTGTTGCTTGAGAAGAAAAGTTTTATAGTCACTCTACCTTGGAGGACAGAAAGGACACTAAACACTCAACTCTCAACCCTAACCCTAAATAAGAAAGTACAAGCGAGGTATATTGGATGGTTAACCACAAGTATCCATCCCAACCCCTTAAATAGAATGGCTAGCGAGTCACATCTTATCCTAAGTGGATACTATCTACTTAGCATAATAAGAAAATTTTAAAACCCAACACACGAGTTTTACTCACACATATTCATTTATGTACGTTTTACAAAGCTTATAAGCCTGAATCCGTAAGTCCTAAGTTTTGATCTATATTGATCATACCAGTTTTTCCATGACCTAAACCGCCTTCCCAAGTGCCGTTTGCACACCGCAGATTTCTTTCAAAGCTATTTCTACTATTTTGGTCAAACTATCAAAATACATTTCCTTGACTCAGTCATCTCCTTCTATTGCAAGCAATCGTTATGCTTTCCATATGTAAGTGCACCACTGGTTTACCACGCATCGGTAAATATCTTATGTTCTGGTTCCACCGGACCATGTCTCACTTGGACCGACCAAACCACATTGTGCAACCCCACCGTTCGAACTTTTCTTCGATATTTCTCGCCTTTCTCGTACCATACTTAATCTCACCGTCTCACCCGGCATTATCGATCATTCTGGGCTTTGGCTCCTTCATAAGCGTAGCCCCGATCCTCCCCGTTGACTATGGTTGGCTCCAAGCGACCCTACATATCCAAATATAAAGAAATCATTTTCGGGCATAAGTTCTTCACAACTTGACCCATGTTAACTGTAACATATCTCATGCACCATATAAACCAAGACCTTGGTCATCAAAACTCATTTCACTACTCAAAAATCACACATAAAAAATCTAGCCAAAAATCCACTGTCTGGTTGGTCTGACCGCATGGCTCCAACGGTCAGACCACTACCATCATACAGTCAGGCCAGATCACAATGCCGGTTCAACCGCTGCGTCACTCGTGCATGCAAGGGCAGATCCAAGAGGAGCACGGGGGTGAATAGGACACTGGGTCCAATTTTGTTTTTCTGTTGTATAGCCTGTGTAATTTAGGTGTGGACCCCTCAGCCAAATCAAATGACATCTGGATAGCCTGAAAGATTGAAGCTCTCAACCTCCCGGCTCCTGTTGTTCCACTCGGTGCTCACGCAGCTAGACACAAGATGACACTAATTGAGGCTTAGGACATGCAGCCTAGCATATGCAAGTGCAGCCTAGTTGATACAAGTATAGCCTAAGGAGCTTAGCTAGTCAAGCCACTCTACGAAGGAAAGATAGCAGGCAGAGACCATACCGCACGCACATCGTATTATCCTAGTCACTTGCGTCTCATTCTCTCCCTCCCTTTGTCCTGTCTCGTGCGAAAGCAAAATCCACCCTCTCACTTAGTCACAGGCTCACAACCGCCATTTACCGGAGCCTAGAAGCCTAGGCTGCAGCCTGCCGGCCACCGCGTCTCCTGGTCGTCATCACTCGTTGATCATCTCGCTAAACACTTGGCGGCATGGATTAAGTCCTAAATCGATATATGGTATTGCTAAATTTTTTCTTATTTTTTAATTTCTTTAAACAAATAGACTGAATTTATGAGTTATGATTTAAATGTTATGATTGTTGGTTAATTTTTTGTTAAATTGTAGGGTTCCAAATTAAGGTTTTTAGAAATTAAAATATCCACTTACTTCGTTATAAACCGAGGATAAAATTATATATTTAATTATATATAGTAAAGTGACGGACCTGATTTTTGTTTTGTGACTCCGCCCGCGTGCATGCATGTATTAATTTACCCCCTGCCGATTAAGCAGCCACTGCCGACGTGCACCATTAATTCATGAGTGCTGACATTACGTCATGCATGCAAAGCATCACTCCATATCCAAAGCATCACTCCATCAGCAGAGCCAACAGGATTCGTTTCTCAAGTAATTAGTGCATGCATAGACGGAGCTCATTAGTTCATACATGCATGGTTCATTTCAACAGTAGTCCACAGCGAACAAAATAGGATCTCATTAATGCATAGGGCCTGTTTGGTTGGAGCCCTCGCAAGCAAATGCCTGCCATGCAACACATCCTGACCCTAGGCATCCAAAATCGAACGCCTAGGATGCATGCCTGATCTAGGCAGCTTTTTTCAGCCTTCAACCAAACGGGCACTAAACCTCACTAGTAGTGTGCCCGTGCTAACGCTACGATAAAATACAAAACAACATAAAATTTATTGATCTACCATATATAATATTTGATGACGACGAGTGTGTTGTAAAGGCCTTACGACCTCCCAGGACTTTTTTACGACCGGTTCCAATCAATTACGACTGGTTCCGACCACTTCTGTTGCCGCACGACCACTCAGGTAGCAGTTCGACCACTCATAGGCTGTCAATTGAGCAGGTATCAAAAAAGATGAACCTTGGGTACTACAACTATAAGTCTATAACATTTCCTAGCCACAATTAGCCAATCTGGTTCAAGTGTAGATTATTAGGATAATAATAAATCGATTCGCGTGGGCTAATTGAATTATACCTTATGACCCGTTCAACACGACCACTTTATTCGTCAGAGACACTGCCCTGGAGCTTATTCCAGGTCATCGTGCTAACCATCCACCAACAACAGGCAAATGACGTGCTTTCAGTGAAGAGAATCATAGTGGGGAATGACAGATGCAATGGAAGACTTTATACACAACTGAGAATTTATAGTCTAAACAGAACATGAACCGGGCATACAAGGCCACTCGCATCTACTCAGTTAGTAAGAGCACAACAATATGGTTAAAGGTTAAAGAAGCAAGCGATCCTTCACTCAAAACAACGTGACTGGTGCAATGGAGAGTACTGAGTAAAAACAAGTATAGTGGTTAGCACTTAGCAGCACAACAGAATGCCAGATGCAATAGGTCATGTATTTAGATACTGACAGTACAAAACGATGAGGCAATCAAGTATATATCAGGAAGCATATCTCTGCTTAATAACAGAAAAATGATGGACAACAATGGATGCTGTATACAAGTAAGAATTTGTTCAAATGTTCATCAAGTACCGACATCATAGGAAGATGGATGGAACATTTACAGTATTTCCTTAACTTACCAATCATTAGTATGATCAGATGGGTTCCTTTAAGCCTTGTAACAGCATTATAGACTTCCTACATTCATCATCAAGAAGACAATTGATATCAGTCAACATAGTCCAGATTTTCATCCCTTCTCCAACCCTATTGGATTCCTGGTTCTTGTGCTGTTCAGCATCAAAATAAACTTAGTTAACAACTTAACATTCCATAACAGAAGCAAAATATATAAAAATAGAAACTCTAAATATAATCTTTACAAGAACTTACTGGAAGAACGTTCAGTTCATCTTCCAATCTGATTGCCACATCACCAGCAGCAAAGTCAGCTGCTCTAGTATTAGCCAGTTTACCACCAAGTGAGTGAGTATGTCTCAAGGGAGAATTTGACAGGAGAGTCTGGAAGTGGAGCCTATCAACCACCCTCTTCTTTGTAATCACATTTTCAATTTGTGCACGATTTTCAGACCAACAACTGTGAGCGCAAGCCTCAACTTTTTCATGTTCCTAATTGGTATTCGTAATATTCAAATTGCTCCATATATTGTTCCTGCTTGTTCTCTAATTGCTCGTAGGAATTGAACCTCGTTTTCAGGTCAGTCGCGTTCTTTGCACGGTTGGTAATAACAAGGGTGTGATACAACTTATCCCATAATGAAAGATAACAACTGTAAGATATCATATTTGATAGATGAGACAAGCATATGGAAAAGTTTTAGGCGATACTAATATCACAAATGGACATACAGATTCTGCACCTACAAAATACTCATCATGTTCTAAGAAGAATGAATACTCCCATATGTTGCCTGGAAGGACAAGAACTAACTCTGATATAGCAAATTCTGTATATTTCTCTAATTGTAGACACCCTTTCAATTTCTATGTAAAAAGATGAATCGAACAAAACTTCAGTACTCTACTACTCTTGCTTAATACTGTAATATTGCAATACAAAGTTACTTCCATCAGGGACCCCAAAAAAAGGACCTAAACACCGCGACAGTACTACATACATTGCAATGCTTCTAACAGAACTGTGAATAACCTAATCTCCACGACTCCACCCTTCAGACCATATCGAGATAAGCTACAATGGTACACCCATAGTCTGACCCAGCACAGACACAAAACAACAATCGAATTGAGACTGCCCTCTTCGTCCCGAAAAGAAAGGATTGCTCCACGGACTCTGACATAGGACTTGGGTAACTTTGCTCCGCTATTAATTGTTAGATGGTTGGGATAATAAAAGTAGGTAAGGTTCATATAGTGCTTTGACATGATTAAAATGAACTATACCTGACGTCCTGATCCCACCCTGATCAGATAATTCCTTTCAATCGCACCTAAAATCTCTATTTCTGCACACTTTGTAGTCCTGACACATCCTCTATAGTGAAGCAGATCCAAACAAGGTCTGTATAGTTGAATTGGTCCAAAACCATACATCAAAGGAAAAAAAGGATGGCAGATCCCACTATTTCCTATGGCCTTTCATTCTAAGAGGCCGTAAAAAATGCTTACAGGTCATGAAGTTTCATAATGAAAATAAACCACTTGCATAAGTGAAAAAGATTATTTTTCTTGTTTCAGCTATATATATGCAAATGTCTCCATAACACGAGGATTCTTGGTGTAAATATCAGACTATCGCAAAAGGAAGCGTTATCAACTAATACATACCAACAATTTAACAAAGCTAATTACATTTTTGAGATAAGAATATTGATCAGTGACTTGTTATTGTAAAGACTAATTACTGCCAAAAAAGCACTGGCATCAGAGAATAAGAGCAAAGGAGGCACCTGCAAAAAAATATCATCTCCCATTAATTGAACAAGTAACAGCAATGTAAACCACAGCTACCAGTAGTGACAAAAATCAAGCAAATCTATGAAAGCCTAATGTCAGTTGCGTTGAAAACACATGACAGAACAAGTACTTTATAACAGATGTCACGATCCCAATAGTCTGGCAGTCAACCTGAACTTATGTTAAGGCTGACCTTCCTAATGCTTAGTGTAGATACCCCCTGTTAATGCTCCTCAATTCAAAAAAACACGTCCAGCCAATTGAACATTTGAACAGCTGCTTTGGACAGTAACTATTTCAATACTTTAACTAATACTATTTGTCAAGGACCCCATCGAATTAAGCAAACCCCCTGTTCATATTATTAAATGTGTCATATTCTTAGACCTTGTTCGTATTGGTTTCTGCTTAGAAAAATAAAAAAACAATATGAACACTCGCTTCTCAAAGCGGCTTCTCCACTTTTCTCGCTACCGTCTCACTCCGGGATAAAGTAGAGAATCGTGGGTGCATCATCCACCCTATCCTCTCACTTCCATCACACGCATGCATCTCTCCCTCACTTTTTGAGCAGCTGACCCTCTCTTTCTAAAAGTCACTTCTTTCAGCCACTATTATTTATTTTTAGCCAAAAGATATCAACAAAACCAATACGAATGTCCCCTTAATGCTACACACAGCCCTGTTAAAATTGAACCAGGAGTGGTCTTCAGAAACAGATTAAGCCATTTAATTTCCTTTAATTTTCTTATCTAGATGAAGGATACCCATTTAATTTCCTTTAGTTTTCTTATCTAGATGAAGGATAAAACTACCACTTTCAATAACCAGGAAGAATTGCAGAAATTTCCCCATTCAACTTACCATTCTTATAGCAGGTTCCGTGGAACTATGAATCAAATATAGTTTGCTGTGATGATCTATTTCTAAAAGAATTGGGGTCAATTTGCACCAAGCTTCACTCTAGACACCTTATTGCCTAACGACAGATAACTTCCTTCACTACATCTTCTAGCATTACAATTACAAAAGAGAGATTTACAGATGTCAGAAGATCTATCAATCTTTTCAACTAACACAGCAAATTGTAAAGGTATCAATCAAATATGCCCGAATTGAATCAAAGAAATACTTGCGTGCTAGCATCACATGAATCAAAATCAAGACTTACCCCCAACAAGCAAATGCAGCCATTTGGGCCCCTTCACATGCTTCTGGACGAAAGGAAATCTGTTCCAAAACCACAAAATCAATTCCTCATTCAGGGCACCTGGGTAATAACGAAGTAATGGTAGAAAACCTAAAACCCCCAAAATCAAACACAAAGAACTCGGCGAGGTACAGAAAACCTAAAACCCCCAAAATCAAACACAAAGAACTCGGCGAGGTACCTGTATTGAACCCGTGCACCGCACTGAGCATCGTGCCGGCGCCCGAACCAGCCTACAGCAACAGAACAGACAGGAACAACCAAGATCACATACAAGTTAGAGACGAATTCCCGCAGTAGAATTCAGGGCTATATGGATCTTGGGCAGGCAGCCAAAAATTTAGCAGTAACCGAAAAAATCGCGTTACGACGACGGCGTCGGCGTGCAGGACGGGCGTGATGGCCCAGCCGCCCTCTCCCTGCGCCACCGTCCAAGAAAAGTGCAACCGGACAGGATCGATGGAATTTCCTACCGGCGACCGACCAAACCGACAGAAGAGGGCAGGGAGGGTAAGGGAGAGGAGGGGGAGGGAGGGTGTACGGACGAGGGCGTGTCGCTCGCCGGCTTGGAAGGAGAGCTTCTGCTGCGCCATGGCCTGGGTGTAGAGCTGGGAGAGGGAGTTGGCGGCGCCGCAGAAGGTGGAGTAGAGCGTGCGGTCGGCCTCGTCAAGCCGCGGCGCGGCGTCCGTCTTCCTCTTCCGGGCAATTACGGAAGCAACAGGACAGGCAGCCCTCACCGTTCTTGGATCCTGGGCCGCGACGGCAACGACGAGCTTGGGCCTCCTGGCTTCCTCCGCCCGGCAGCAGCGGCCACAGGCCACGGGGCCGGAAGGAGCTGCGACGAGGGGCGGCGGCCGCGGGCGGCGGAGAGGAGGAGGCGGGAGAGGCGGAGCAGGAGGCGAGGACCAGGCTCTCCATGCCGCGCCGCGCCAAACCCTAGCTCTGCCGTCCGTATGTGAGGCCGCCTACCTTGTGTGTGATGTCGCCGTAGATGGCCCTCCGGTAGTCGTAGTACTCCCGCGCCCCCAACGGCTCCCACCTCGTGACTCCGGCCACCGGCCCCGCCTCCGCGACCTCCGCCGCGGTCGTCCCGAGCCGCCGCCTCTCGCCTCGGCCCGCGAACGCCGGTTGGAACCGCGCCGCCGCAGCCGCGCCACCGCCATTGTCGCCGCGGTCGCGAGGTGGCGAGGAGTTGGGGGCGCGCCCCCGCCGTCGCCTCCTTCCTCTCCCCCGCCGCAGCCGCGCCTCCTCTTTCCTCTGCCCCCTTCCTCTCCAAGCATTGGGGGCGGGTGAGATGTGCGGCTAGGGATCTCCAGCCGGATCCGGGCGGGAGTCGGCCTGGCGACGGCAGTTGAGACGCCTGCGGTGCAGATGACGACTCGGCCTCTTTGCGGACGCTGGCGGCGCGCCTCCCTGGTCCGAGCAGTGACGGTGGAGTCGGCCGGATCCACGGGCGAGGAGGCTGGCCTGACGGAGGAGACGGCCGGATCCGGGGCGGGCGGCGGTCGGCGCGACCGGAGAAGGCCCGGAGAAGGCCGGATCCGGGTGGTCCATCCAGATCCGATCTGGATGTAGTGAGAGCACGAGGAGGGCGCGCTGGGGTGGAGACGGGTATAGGAGGCGGCGGCGGCGCGGGGTGGGGGCAGGAGGAGGCGGCGGCCTCGAGCGCGGGGTGGGAGGTGGGAGGCGGTGCGGGGTGGGAGGAGGAGGAGGCGGCGGCGGCGGCGGCGGCGCGGGGTGGGGAGGAGGAGCGGCGGCGCGGGGTGGGGAAGAGGAGGAGGCGGCGCGGGGTGGGGAGGAGGAGGCGGCGGGGGCGCGGGGTGGGAAGGAGGCGGCGGCGGGCGGCGGAGAGGAGGAGGCGGGGAGAGGCGTAGTGGGGGCGGGGTGGGGGCTCGGGATACTCACGAATGGCACGGGGAGAACGGGAGAGAAGTGGGGAGGCGCGGATTCGCGCGGGGCGGGTGGGCAGCTTACCGTTTCATGAGGCATGCATGATCCAAATAATATTGACCTTAGGATCTTCAATGAGTAAGAAAAAAGTTTAAGGAGAGATCACGCCATTCATTTGTATGAAGTTGAATTCCTTTGGTACACAAATCTGGGTGGACTTAGATTAGGCATGACTGTGGAGGTGGTTAAGGGGGGTGGATTTAGTAAAGATAATTTTGATGAATTATAGAGTAGGGTAGATGCATGGCTAATCAATTTGCAAATCAAAATTTCAAATCTTCCAAATTAAAATGGTTATCACAATAACATCCAAAACCCATTCAAATCGTTCTTCATTACTATTTATAAACTAAACCTAAAAACCATCAACAAAAATCAATATAAACACCTTCTCTACAAGCTATTACTATATCTCATCTTGTACTCTTTAAAAAACTTGTAAGGACTAACCTTGAAATCAAATAAACGTTTTTGTTGTTTTTTTTTAAAAAAAAATAGGATCGTTAGATCGATTTCAAAAAAAGGAAGGACCGTTAGATCGAACTCAAATTTTAGTCATTAAAACAAGTTTGAATACTGTATATAAAGGCCGGTTACCTATGTCACTAGAACGTGGAATTGTATAGGTGCAAGAGAGCCTTTGGAAAAGTATCAGTGGCTTTTATTGGCTGATATAACGTCATCTAAATCCAATCAAATGACTAGAAATCCTATGTTCCTGTTATTTAATTTTGAAAGTAGGTTTTTTCTAGAGCAATTTGCGGCGGCCACAGAATCTGCAGAATTGGAGGTTACAGTTGCTCCTCCCATGGTGTCCAGGTATCTGCTGGCGTTAACGAGGCCCTGAGATGATGCTCTCATCCTGGCTCATCAGGCTCTCACGATGAACTATCTGGCATTGATCTCTGTGCCAGATCAAGATTGCCTGCAAGATAGAGAACTAAGCATCGTGATTACTCAACTCAGTAGCTACGTGAAGAATGTGCATCTGCGTGCTTCTGAATATTGAATTACTAAACGCAATTAGGCCATTTCTTGCATCAGATTACCATCCTGCTTGTCTCAGCTTCCTACTGCATGGTATGCCTGGAGGGCTGGAGAGAGCCAGTTACTGCACAATCCTATGGACTACGGCACTCGGCACACAAAATAAGCTCGATGATGGTGAAACTAGAAACAGCGTATTGCGATATTTTGCTCTGCAGAGTGAACTGAAGAACGCTGCATGTGTCCTCCAGTTACAGCAGATCAGATATCAGTGTGAGCTAGCGCACGTCGACCTCTCACCAACTCATACTGTCAAACAGCATGACACGACAACAATGAACAATCTCTAAGTTTATGTTTCCTTCTAAAATCACACCCTTCTCGAAGCAAAAAAAAAAAAAGATTCAGTTCTTCGTATGGTTCTTGTATTTCTGAAATGCATATAAAGTTATAAACGAGTAGGTAACGTAGGGCATCAAGTACAGGAGTGCCTGCACAAGGCAAGACCTGCCATACTGTCAGCTGTTAAGTAGGTCCAGGAAATACTTGTTCTTGATGATCATCACACACCAAACAATTAACTTTCCACTTTCCAGCCCATGCTTCGTCAAGCCACTTATATCCAGAGAGTATTCCTCAGCATCTAAATTATTCCATAATCCTAGAGGCCCCAAAAGGCACACAAAAGCATGGAATATACTTTTGAATACTCCAAAGTCCAAAGCAAATCAAAGCACGGGGCATGAAAAAAAAAGGGGAGAAGTTTTCATATGCTCAAGAATATGCTAAGGAAGATACCTCATTTTGGTCTGGAAAAGCGGCACTCCACCACCTAAGCTTCCACTCGCTGAAAGAAACCCCATGCTCTCCTATAAATGAAACCTAATCCAGCATCCCCCATGGAGGACTCTTCACCGGCGCCTCCCACCCCCACCCCAACAATGGCCTGATATTGCTGCCATGTAGCCCATGCAGTGTCGTCACTTCTCAGCTTCACCGGAGGCGATGACGACGATGGCAACGGCGGTGCGGCGGAGAATATCTAGGCAGGTGTCAGGCCGTGTAGGGCAACTATACATCTTTGGCAGGTCTTTCTCCTCCATGGGAAGATGATAATGGAGCGAGCAACCGTGTGAATCCCGGGGCTATCTTAACGGAGGTGAACCATCATGTATCGGTTATGCTGTTGCAGTAGTAATAATCAATGCTAGTGCTCTCCTTGTGGAGGCTACTGTATTCTTCTTATTTGTAGCGAGCTAGTATTTGCCATGTCACCATTTGTTGCTTGTTTTGAGGTAGAAGGCTCTTTTGCGAAGGTCGGCGAAACGCCAGTGCTCTCCCTCTCCTCTCTCTTGGAGTGTCTGGCATCTAGAAAGCTCGAGCAGGAGCTGTTTACGAATATAATTCCGATCGACTGCCTACTATAACATCCTAAAAATAAAGGATGACACACACATGTAAACAAAGGTCTAGCGACTAGCTACCATGTGATCACAAGATACCTATTTCCAGAAGATCATTACGGCTAAGATTAAGCTTTGCGGTTATTGTGCTGTGTTGTGCTTATTGAGAATTTTGAATCACTTGAACAAACTGGTTCCCGGACTTACCCGGCGCTGCCGATTACACACACAAACTATCGATATTCGAAACTGCAGAAAATTGGTAGCATCACATCGAAGCTTGATTTCTGCAGCCATTGCCCACAGGGACACAGTTTGGAGCAACAATTAGTCAAGTAAGCTCTGTTATGCCGTTCAGGGTTCAGATCACATTTTACAAAGCCAGAAGGCTCCGATATGCTTCGATGATAACGGGCTATTTCTTCAGAAGTCGAGGTTAGGACGAAAATATAACCGAGTAACGGTAGTGTAGTGTTTATCCAGAACAGGCTAGTGCAGGGCACCCAATATCTAGGGCCCCCCAAAATCAGATACTTGCATTGTTAATGCTGAACATTTCTAACAATAAGGCAATTACACCTGCGAGGTAATGACTGAGATGAAAAAACTCGAAGCTGCTTTAGAAGCTCCAAGGACTAACATAAAACAACAGGGCAAAGGAATGAAATCACACGGCTGGAGAACAGAAATAACAGCACTAATTCTGTCAAGAATGGAAACTGCAGTGAGCTGGAACAGATAATAGATGTTTCACCAAAACTTGATATACTTATGCTCAGCCTCTGCCCCAATGGAACAACATCAAGACTGCACATAGACTTTAAAAGTAACCACAGAAACAGCTCATAATTTCAAACAAAGGCACCCAATTCAAAAGTAACAGATTCCAAAATAACAGCACAAACCACGGCAGCTATTCAGACAAAAGACTTTTAGTAGAAAAAACCTAGCACTTTGCCACCGACATTCTTACGCCTTGCTTCCTCATGGTCCATGATACCAGCGGAAGTTGTCAGCACAATGTAACCAAACTGCACATCAGGTTAGAGAGAGTAGATCAAGTTAACACTCGAATGTCCAGATTATACACAACACTGTACAGTCCATGACAGCAGTAAGTTCTATCTAGAATGCAACCAGTAGTACAGTCAAGCAACTGACCTGCCGAGACGGAAGCAACCTGGCGGTCCATCCTTCGATCTCCTTGACACCAACATCAAAGCGAGGACTTATGACACCACACTTGTTCAGCCTGCCATTCAATTCGACCACAATTTTGCCAGCCCTGTGATCATCGACGTACTCAAACTCACCAATGTATCCTACATAGTAGAACACCAGTCAGGAACATATCCTCCAAGAGAAGTAAATATAACAGAATGTGCATTTGAGAACTAACCGTGCTTCTGCATGACCAAAAGGAACTTGATGATCACCTTGGAAGATGGCCTGATCATGACCTGCCTCTTCCCACGCTTCTCAGCATTGTACATGCTCTTAAGAGCATCATTCAGCACGCTGACCCTCACCATCCTTACCTGAAGAATAACACACCACAAAGGTTATAAAGGCAGCCTTCTAGAGTGACCACAACCAACCAAAGTGAATTAAATAGACAGCTCGTATTCACGTTCAAATGGCAATAATTTACAAATGAATCCTATTGTAAACTACATCTGATACTGATAGTCTGATTACTGATACTTCAATCTGGTATGGCCAGCTTGGAACACGACTGTCGAAATGACCCAATTATGTCATCCACGATGAGAAAAAGAAGTAACAGATGAGCTGCAGTACACTACTAATCTAGCAGTACATGAAAAGAATGTATAGTCATATATACGCAAGTGCTAGCACTTATCATGTACATGACAAGAACGTATAATTGTATATATGCAAGTGCTAACACTTATCAGCCTCTTGCTAAAATATAGGTGCCTATTCAGCTGTTTTGATTGACACATAATGTAAGGACAAACATCTTCAAGGTGAATGGTAGCAAGTGCCATGGCACATAAAGCAGGTATGAGTGTGACAATTGGTAACTAACCGAGATAAAAACAAAGAGATAACAAGTTCCAAGAAGAACAAGCATGTGGTGCCTTTAACCCAACTAGGTAGAAATATAAATGTGTAAAATGACAAAAGGACACAAGTTTGTGATTCTTTGAACATAGACACAGAGCATAGAATGCTAGTGACGGCAGCTTAGCAGCAATATGAACACCCATAGATAACCGCGGTAACGGTTACACTATGGTACAGGGAAGATACATTTAACAAGCCAAATACATTTCATTGGCTTTCGAAAGCAGCACTTTTCTTGTTTTAATATATACATTACTATGAAACAGAAAATTGTGAAACTTTATTTCATTTCTCATATTTCATTAATACCATTCATAAGTAGGTAGAAAGCAAAAATCACTGAACACGGCCGCTTTAGCAAAATATTCTTGCTACCCCACAAAACTGGAATAATATCTCATATGAGGCACATAATACACAAGCATCTAAACCCCTAAACACCATCAATAATCAACAAGATCTCCAGCCAAAAAGTTTAGCATCAATCTTAAACCCCCAGTCATGCGCACAGCCCCATTCGAACGTGACCTTTGCTGAAAAATACACTTGACTAGTGATCCTACATCGCTTTCCGATCAGACAAATATCACGTATTCACATGATATACAGGGAGGAAAACAAAAGGCTTGCGCTTTGCCGCGAACAGCGAACAGATCAAAGATACCCCGTCCTAAAACCAGAGATCCAGAGAAGCTATGCGCCGATCTACACCGCAAGAAGAAGAGTGGACATCAGGGAGCAGGGTTTCGGAGGACTGGTACCTCTAGGGAGCGAGCCGAGCTCTGGCCGTGGCGGCGGCGGGGAAGCGAGAGGAGGCGAGGAGGAAGACGACGGCGCAGGAGGGGCTCCTCTTGAGGGTTTGGGCTCTTAAAAGGGGAAGAAGGATTGCATGCCTACGGTTGGATGCGAATCCGACGGTGCGCGTTTGCCTCTGGGTAGTTTGCCCTAGAATGAGTGATGCCTGCCCATTGGGGCTGATATATGGGCACTATAGGTACGATCTTGCGAGAACCCAACTCGGAAGGACCATATTGACTGACGCTTGTAATGGGCCGGCCCATGTTTATTTACTACGTTTTCCTTTCCGGTCGATCCGCCCCATTTGCAGAGGAGGTCAAACCAGGGGGGCCTAATAAGGAAAGAAATTCTCTCAAATTACAACAATTAACATCAATTGGGGTAAATTGCACATATCGAGAAACCAAAGCTTCTAGAGCTTGCCAAGTAGTTCTGACCTCGCCTTAGTAGCCTGGACTGTCGGGGAGATGGGCTGGACAATGCCATTGGCTAGAGGTCGTCGGAGGGAGGTGGGGTTCAGTAATATACCAATGCTACCCAATCAATATTGTGCTACCATCATGGTTATGATAGTGTCTGTGTGTATGTGTGAATAAAAATAGAAAATATGCTCTTGTAGAGTAAAAGGTTCTATAGCATCATATAAGGAGATTTCCACTTTACCGGTATGTCTAAATCAAACTTTCTTTGATGAACATTCATCACAATGTAAAAGTTCTTATATGTTGCTATTCGTTAGTTAGAATAATTTAGAAAAGATATTGCATCACGAAAAGCTTTAATATATGGATTCAACCTATTTAAACCATATTTAAATATAAGATTAATAATATGATAGGCACATTGCTAATGTAGAAAGAAGGATTCAGCATATATACTAAATAACGTAGTAAGAATATTCATTGCCTAGAGCTTATTACAACATCGTCCAAAGTAATTGCAAAAAAAAAATATTTATAAGACCAGAATCTTCCACGACTTTGATAATATATTTTGCAATATTCTCACCCGTATGTGCTACATCAATTAGTTTAAAACATATGATTCTTTTTTCCATTACCTAATCATCGTTAACATAATGAGCAACTATACTAAGATAATCCTCCCTAGCCTGACTACTCCATGTGTCCAAGGTCAAGGCCATCGAAAAGGTACATGTTTTATTTTACTTTAGCATAATCATTATTATAGCATTTAAATAAATCTTGAGTTGTTATCTGTCTGGAAACATCAGAAAATCTAGGATTATACGTAGTCCTAATGTAGTTTTCTAATTCTTTAGACTCACCAAAGTTTAAAGGTAGATCATGTGAGGCAATTAAAAGAGAAAGAGATTCTCAAGCTACTTCAGAACTATAATATGTATCAAGAATAATCGTCTAGAGAGGAGGTGAATATGAGGTTTTAAAAATTCTTACTCTCTAAACAATAATTTTAGCGAAATGGAACTCAACAAGAATTCTAGCACAATTCAAAACCTAACAATTATAGTTTCACTAAAGCACCACTAGCAAAGTCTCTATAAATATATCCCTAGCTCAATAAGATATGGCAAGATCAATAGCTAGAAATATAAATGTAGAATAGTAGATACAAAGAAATAACCAATATTGAGACACACAATGTTTTGCTGTGGTATCAAAGACTTGCCGGTCTTCACTAGTCCATATTAAGGAAAGTCCAAACAGATTAGACCAGCTCCAGGAATTAAGCCTCAAATCCACTAAGGTTGTTTTTCCTCCACTCCGGAGGTGGTGAACACCGAACTACTCACAAACGATGCTGGACCTCTTCACAATTTTCTTGAAAAGATCACATTACAAACCTCCTCCAAGCCATCTAGATGTTGGTAAACACTAAGAGTAACAAATCACGGGCTTCGCTTGAAGGAATTCAAGTGTCAAGGATCAACTAATGGATGAATGCACTTAAATTTGTTCCCAACTACCTCAAATGTATGCAATGGGAGTAAATAAGGTGTAGATAGTGCACAACTAGCTTAAGGATATTCAATGAATTGTCTACTTACTTGTCCAAGAGCTGATGGGGGGATTATTTATACCCCTCACCCACTAATTCAGCAAATGTGGTAGTACCGTCATGTATCAATCGGTATTACCACACTTGAGATTCAATGGCTATTTTATACGTAATAAATACTTATAAACTAGTCGTTGCTATTTGACACGGAACTTACGTCCTGCAGCTCCTGGAGCCCATGGCGCTCGGCGTCGGCGTCTTGGAGGGCTACGGGGAGCGGGGCGTGACCAGCGACCTCATGTACATCCGGGCGCCGGCGGCGCGGTCGAGGAAGGCGAGCGAGGACTACGAGTGGCTGCAGCTGATGCAGCTCGGCGACGTCGGGTTCCATGGCATCACTTTCCACTCTCTTGTGAAACTCGTGCAAGGGCGCAGCTCAGGTGACCGGTGTCTCGGTACTGATTAAGGGCCTGTTTGGCAGAGCTTCACCAATGAAAAAAATGAATCTGGAGCAGCAGATCCACCAAAAATAGCTCCACCGTGAATCTGGGATCCCACCATGGAGCTGGACAAAACTGTTTGGCTTGCACAGCAGCTCCAGATCCACGAAACTGAGTTTTTGGTGGGAATGGCTTGTTTTGCCCATGGGTTTTATGGTGGTATAGGATGGGGTGTGTAACCACTAACCAGTGGCAAAAGGTGGGTAATTACCACCCAACTCCACGAGTAGACACGAAACAAGATTTCGTGGAGCACCCCTTGAGGTGCTCCATGAATTTCATAAATCTGAAGCTAAATTCAGTATTTTGGTGGATCCAGATTTCGTGGAGCTGGAGCGTTTGGGTAAAAATTCGTGAAGTGAAGCTATTTTTGGTGGATCTGGAGTTGGTGGAACTCTACCAAACAGGCCCTAACCATCGTAAATCTTCGTATTTTACGTTTGGTGGACCATACTGTTACGGATAGAGGCCTTCTAAATTTTTAGATGCATTTGGTTCTTTCATACGTCAATCTTCATTCGTCAGTGTCATCTATCGATTCTATCATGAGATACGGGCGCGGTTGTCACCACTATCAAGTGGTGATCTGGCGGAAATGAGAAATGCTCGGTCGGGGGACGTCGTCATATTCACTTTTGAATCAAGAGATGTTGAACATTTCCCACAGATTTAGCTTTTCACTTGAAAGAATACGGTGGTAAAAAACTGAGAAAATTGTTGCTCCGGGATGTTGCAGCACGGATACCCTGACAGCTCGCATGTTCAGCTAATCAAACAAATTCGAATCCAAAAGCTTTATATGTAGCGAAGCAAGGCCAGCATTTGCGTTTTGCAACAATCAAGAGGCCCTTGCCGGCTGCGGTGCTCTCCCACTTTCGCCGCGCGCGGACGTACGTTTACACATGTCACGCAGCCCAGCGAGGCCTTGCTCAGCGGCAGCAGGCAAACCCAGCTGGGCTAACCAGGACGCCGGCGTGCCCAACTGGCCAGCCTGCCCGATAGCAGTAGGACTGGAACTAGGCAACAACTGCTCCACTTGTACAGTAAAGACTCCCCAGTGACCGATCGCCCAACATGTAACGGTCCGTTTTTATGATTTATGGCTTTCTCAAATAAACAAATATTATAATTTCTTCTTCACCATTTTAAAGCAACTTATCGGGACAATATTTTTGAAACAGCTTATTGGTATTAGTTTGTTCATATAAATATTCACGTTATGATCAAAAGCTATCAGTTACAATCATAAACTATAACCTGCAGGCGAAAAGAACGCACCCAATGGCTCAACCGCTTACCTGCTTTAGGCCATGTTCCAAATAATTTTTGGCTTCTTTGTTTTGAACGCGTTGGTTTTTTAATGTGCCTTTTTTTTCCCTTCTTGTTTTTCTTGGCATTGTCCGTAGAAATATAACACATTTTATTTTCATTTTGTTTATTTTTATTTTATTTAATTGAATATCTCGGCTAAAAACAAATAGCCGCTATAGTACCATTTCAATCGAAAGATAAAAAAATAAGCCCCAACTGAATTGAATGTTCCTTGGTTTCAGGCTTGCAGCACTCCTCCTTGGTGGAGCTGGGACTTGGGCCGTGCTTTTCGGGCCAGCCCGAAGCACGACCGGCCCAGCACGGCCCGGCCCGACACGTGGCGGGCCGTGCCGGCCCGGCACGAATAGTGGGTCGTCTTGAGCACGCATATCCGCACGATGGGCGGCGCGGCGCGCCGGCCCGGTGTGAGCATGGTCGGCGCGAGGGCACGCCCCGACGGTGAGCACGCCGGCACGGGGCACGGCGGCGCCGGTGGCACCGTGGCGACCACACGCCGGCCTCCGTCGGCCGTGCGCCTGCGCCCGCCGCCGCGGCGCGCGTGCCGGCCGAGCGGCCTCCGTCGCCCTCCCACCGTCCCCCATTATCAGTTTCCCAATCCCATTCCCACAAGCACAATTGCACAAACACAGAGCAGAGGGAGGGAGCAGATCAGCAGAGAGAGGGGAAGGACCGAAGGTGTACCTCTCGGTGGCCACCGTGGGAGCCCGGACACGTCCTCGGAGAAGAACCGGCTCACGGCCCCCGGCGACGCCAGCGCCACCGCCTCGCCACCGCGGGTGATGTAGTCGGTGCGGCGATGACCGTCAGGAGCAAGCTCGGCGCGGAGCCGAGCGCGCAGCCCGCCCCGCCGCGGCGGCATCGCCCGTGGTGCTGCGGCTAGGCAATGAAGCCGGCTCGGGAGGTGGGGGGCGGCGGCGGCGGGGCGGGGAGGGAGGAGGAGGAGGCGGAGGTGGGGGTAGGAGGAGGGCCCGGGAGGCGGGGCGCGCGGAGGAGGAGGAGGCGGCGGCGGCGGGAGGTGGGGAGGAGGCGGCGCGGGAGGTGTGGGGAGGAGGTGGCGGCGGGGGGGGGCGGCGGCGCGGGGGCGCGGGGAGGAGGGGAGGCGGCGGGGGGAAGCGTGGGGAGGAGCCGAGGGGTGGGCAGGACGCGGTGGCGGCGGGGAAGCGTGGGGAGGAGGGGGGAAGCGACGACGGGGGGGGGGGGTAGGACTGGGAGAGGGGAGCCAGTGGGAGGGGAGGGGGCAAGCGCACTATGTGCCCGTGCAGTGTGGGAGGAGAAATCGAGAGGTGCGGCCGGGCGTGGTGGAGTGGGGGGCTGGGGCCACGTGGCGGCGGGTAGTGGTTGAACGAAAAAAAGAGGACGGTTGGGTTGATCTAAAGATTGAGAACGGTCACTAAAAAGTTAGAGAATGATCATTTAAAAAGCTAGAATGATCATTTGAAAACTTTTCTGCCATTTTATTCTTGTTGGTGTTGATGCTAAGTTGTTGGTGCCTTAGCTTCTTACGAGTTTTAGGACTTCCATGAAGTTGATCACAACATGGTGCTATGTCTTATCACCTTTGCACAGGACTATTGCTGATAACCTTTGTTTTAGCATACTGAAGTTGCAAAGAGAGATGATCTAACTTGTTACATGTTGCAGCTACATTTTCATCACTAGTTAGTTTGTGTGCTATGACTTAACTTACTGTTGTGTTAACGTTTCTGCAGGGCTAGTAAGCTCATCATTGATACCTCAAGGGGGGAAGGCTACATATCAATGTTAGTGGGAACATCATAAACCTCTTAATCTTATCCTCAGGATTTTAACTTCTGTTTTCCTGCAGCTATTGAAGCAATCCTTATGAGTGAAAAGGTTCAGGACATTGTACCTATCTCCAAGGATTTGGTCGGTTATCATATGTGTGGTAAATTTATCTGAAAAACCTTTGTTCAGTTCAGTTCATTTTTACATTCATTGGTTTAGTCTAGACCCACTAATTTTATTTGATATCAGGTGGATACATGACTTGTTTAGATCACGAATTTGCAGTTTTGGATGGGTCAACAGAAATTTAGTTTGTCTAATCTTGTTGTTGTTGTTTGGCAACTTACCCAATTAGCCTATAATCTTGCTTGTCCAAGGTGATCGTCCCTAATCTTCATGATTTTGCAAACATTGATCCTGATCTTACTGATGGAGGCAAGATAGACTTACTCGAGTGGTGGAAGAACAACAAGCGGATCTTTTCTGTGCTATTCTCCTGGTGCCAGTGTCCACCGTCTCTTCAGAAGCGACGTTCAGTACAGTAGGGAGAATAATAGAAGAGAGAAGATCGTCCCTTACGCGAAGGATGGTGGAGGCAATCACATGTGCCAAAGACTGGGAATTAGCCAAAGAGCGGGAACAACATCAACTGGAGGATCCCGAAATCGTACAGGCGTACGCTGACCTAGACATTGCCGAGTAGATATTATCTACGCATGTTGTAATAGTTAGTATATACATATATTGTTACTATACTCTTTTTTCCTTACTCGGGAACCGCACTCTGGGCGTAAGGTTTTTAACGAGGCAGTAACATTGTATTTCTAAAATATCAAAGAAATTCCATTTTTTCCCGAAATATTTATGTCATTGCATGCCCATGTTTTTATGCAATTAATTCAATTTCAACTAGTTTTAAACAAGGCGGGTACGAGAGAAAGGAAGATGACGACTGGCGTCACCGCCTTCGCGTATAGTAATTTTGGGCTGGGCTTGGGCTGGCACGGTGGGCTTTGGGCCGTGCTTGGGCCTGGCCGGAGGCAACGCGGGCCGGTACGGTACGAGGAGATGACTGAGCCGAGCCGGCACGGCACAAAGCACAATGGGCCTGGGCCGTGCCGGCATGGCACGACCCAGGTCCCAGCTCTACTCCTTGGCACTCACTGCAGCCAAGGAGACCAAACACTTGTTTAAAAATGTGCGGCGCATTTAAGGCATATATAAGATTAGACATCCAATCAAATAGTTTTTAGGACTTAGGTCCTATTTAGTACACGGTAATTGTTTTTTTATTCTTGTGAGAATTGTATTTTCATGTGAAATTTTCGTGTTCTAAACAAGGGCTTAACATGGTATATCGAGTGTAACTAAGCTTACCATTACTGGTGGCTCAGTTATCACTCTCTATGTGTTTGAACTAGGCTGTTTTCACCCCCTTCCGTCGTAGCTCAATTCTCGGAGCAGAGCTTTGTTGCATTGTCAGTAGCCGATACCTTTTAAGATGAGATCACATCTCAAAAACAGAACAGATACCAAGACAGACAAACTATTGTGATTGCCATTTCAAATGTTGTTTCTTTCTATCGCAAAACAAAAACATAAATCAGTTTTCTGACGGTGTGCATGCATGTAAGACCATAATAACCACGCAGCGAATTGTAGTCGAGATGGCAGCACATATATTGTTATTCGTAAGAACATGGCCTCTGCATTTCGTTGGTCTGGCGACTTGGCGGCAACATTGTTGGAGATGCACACGAGCGGACAGGTCCCAACAGTTAATTTGTACACGCGTGGGGGTGTGAGCTTATCATGCTCCGGTCGATCGGCCCATGTGTGTCGCCCATGTGAGCCTGGACGACGGCTAGGGATTTGGAATCTACTAACATGCATGGGTGCCCTCTTTTTAACAGTTAACACTGCCTTTTTCTTTTCTTTTTTCGCAGGCATGAACATCCAGCTCGATCTGGTTGTAGCACCTACAAAACAAAAGGATCTGTATCTTCTAAAAAGAAGCAAAAAGATTCCATTGTGATAAGGCCGAAAACTCGAAAAACATTATGTTTTTGGATTATGTATTGAATCAACCAGTTTCTAATTGGTTAATTACAATTATTGGACAGTACCAGCACTAGTACAGGAACCACACTATACATCGTGCAAAAAAAATGAGGTACATACTTGTATATAGGGTTGTCTATTTATAAAAAGAGTTATGTTTTCTTAATTAGTGAAAAAAAATTAGAATCCGACACACAACTTGAAGCTAATCCGAAGACCAAGAAAATAAACCTAGGCTTAGTTTTGTGGTTGTTTTTTTTAAGCGGCTATGAAAAAGAGATTGTGAAGTGTCTATTACTCCGTTTGGTTAATCATGTTAAAGTTAGATAAATTCTGTTACCAAATGATTGTTCTCTCATATTTCATTCCAAATATTTTGAAATGTAATAATATATTTGGTTGGGACTTGATTAAAAGTCAAACACTCAAATATCTAAAAGCAGATCAACCAAACGGGATTACCATAATCCATTACAATACCAAATGGAGCCTTGATCCAAAATACTCAAGCAACCTACAAAAATAGCAAAAGCGTTAGATAAAACATATAGTTTGCAAGTGTAATCGGAAACTTCCCTCAAAAAACGTTAGTCATGTACCGTACTGTCATCTTTTCAATTTGGTGATTGCTTTTTATGTGAATGTGATTGATTTTTTGTTGGCCTGGATTCCCTCTCAGGTTTGCACGTTGCTCTCGGTTAACTATATCAGAATGGTCCATGGCCGAAACATTAACCCAATAAAAATGGCGAGCTTGGTCCTAAGATTCCTGTACATACGCCTCACGAATACCATTTATTTACTTAGCACGGAGCTTCGTAGCGACGTCCTACACGTACAGAAAATGCACAGAATACCGTACTCACCAACCCAAGTCAATTGGCAGGGTAGCAGTACTGACAGTACATGCCAAGTTGGCTGTAATCTGGAAATCAAGTAGATCGGTAAGCAGAACCGATCACACGCTTAGCCGCTTAGGTGTAGATCCTAGCTAGCGAGGTGCCAGATGAGCACCAAATTAGCAAAAAAAACACCGTTTTATTTGCCAATCAGGGCGCTTAGGTGGTGATCATTTCAGCTTCAGCTTTTAGCTTTTGACTTATTTTTCACTATTTATAAATTTCATCTTTTTTGAACTTCTAACTTTTTGTTGAGCTTTTTTGCCGGTTCTTTTTCGTATTTGTTTGTATTATACGTAATGGGTTAACATATTTTTTATATTTTTAAAATTTTTTAAATTTAATTATACTAAATAAGCCTCTGTCAGCTACAATGTTTTTTCAGTCAGCTACAGTGCTTTTTAACCATAAGTCACTTAAAATAAGCAAAAATGATCGCACCCTAATCGCCAAATCGAGTCCTAATCAAAGGCAGTACGAGTCGTGCAGACGCACGTCTGTACATGGATGCTTGCACGAGTCGATGCCCTTGGGAGCCAGGAATTGTAAGACCAGCGGTTCGAAAAAAAAAAGGAACTCTGAGATCCACAGCATAGACCCGTGTCTCTTTACAAATTACATGTTACAATTGAACTTACTACTCCATCCGACCATAAATATTGTTTTGGACACGTTCTTTAAAACATCATTTTGATTACTAATTTTATTATAATATATTTATAAAATTCAATAAATTTATAATATTATAGAAATACTTTTTAAGATAAATCTATCCAATATAAATATTTAAAAAGATATCGATAACCAAATTTTTGATATTTTAACATATGTATTCTAAAATAATATGTATTTATGACTAGAGGAAATAGTAGATCAGTAGTACTAGTGAAGTAGTGAACATACTGCATGAAAATTATCTTCCAAACATGCCTTCCCCGAGCACGCGTTAGGCGGTATGCTATTATATATAGCGGTGGCTTCTTCCTCTCGCCATAAGGTGGCTTAGCTCTGAGTCTCTGCCTTGTAAAAGCAACAGCACCGGCCAAGTCCTACGTCTTGCTCTTGTTAGCTTCAAGATGTCGCAGAGGCCGGGCAGGCACCAGAGGAGGGCGTCCCAGTGCGTGTTCATGTTGCCGGAGAACTTCGCCAGCCTCGAGGACGTGTCGGCGGCCGCAGCGGACGGCGGTGGCGAGCAGCGGAAGCCCGCGACGGCGGACGCCTCCGAGCAGCAGCCGGCGAGGCAGGCGGGGCGCCACCGGCGGGCATTGTCGATGGCCGTGGCCTCCAGGGACCTGGAGATGGTCACGGAGGACATTGGAAGCTACAAGTACGGTCCTTAGTTAGAAGCGTAGTTTGTGTTGGTACGTACGTGTTCGATTCCTCCGGTGGCTGTTGGGTTAGGTGCAGAAAGGTGTGGCGGTCTTTCGAGTCTGGTGTCCTGTTTCCTATGCCGTTTGGTTGTCTATGCGCTGTTTTCCTGCTTCTCTGAATATGTACTTGCTTTCTTGATCACAAGTAAAGAAATTTTCAGGTTACAATAATATGTGGGATACAGTTCTTGGGAAGCGTCAGAAGTAGGATGATTCACTATTTTTTTCTCTTCCAAAGGATGATCCATTGGTGTATGCTACTCATGATTTTTTTTTTGCTACCCGTGTTTGGTGTATGCTACCAATTGCAGCTGGGTGAGCTCTACCGGTCATTTGTATCCACTGCCGTTGAGCACGTCCTCAAAATCCCCTACCCCGAGTGATGTTCCGAATCAACGGTCTTTTGTAGTGCCACCACCCCAACCTGGTCAATTGTACCAGCAACTCATAGCATTTCAGTGTGCCAAATGTGCAGGAGAACACCTTACCAAAGATTGCAGTAGTGCGTGCTTCAACTGTAAACAAGGATGACACCATCGGGCGTTACCCTTACCCTATCAAACTAACTTGGCCGCTTGTAGATCGATTCGAGTACTACAGATGCAAGCTTGAGTGCAAAACCCACCCATGGAATGAGGACAAGGAGTAGGGGTGAAAACGGGTCGGGTTAATCCCGACCGATCCGGTACCGAATCCGATTGGTACCGAATCCGACTAGTACCGAATCCGGAGAAAGAAAATATGGGTTAGGATATGGTAACAGCAATATCCGTCCGAATCCGAATATCCGTCCGAATCCGATACATCTTCAAGTTTGATTTCAGGTTAGTGCTACTATTTGACGTTTCATTTTCTTTTGCAATGGTAAAATAAAATCTTCCACATCAGCTATTAAATAGTAACATCAAGTCAATGCGTCCTACTCCATTTCTGATCTTGTATGCATTCCTTACAAACAAGTAGGGTGCAAGCGAAATGGGTTAATCCCGGCCGATCCGACACCGAATCCGATTGGTACCGAATCCGGAGAAAAAATATGGGTTAGGATATGGTAACAGTAATATCCGTCGAATCCGACCCGTTTTCACCCCTAACAAGGAGGATCTACGAAACATGACAGCGAGAGGAGTAGGACATGTAGAACCAATGAAAGGACCAGTCAGATTGAATCATATGGTAGTGGAACAATGAAAGGAAACTATGGACGTTGTCACGGGTAAAATATGTATTCCACTCACAATTGATACCACTCTTTTGAATCTGGTACCACACGATCAATTAGCTCTTGAAGATTTTACTCAAAAATCGAACTAACCTACGCACGATGGGAAAGATCACGTGGAGTTAATACCCCACCAGGAATTATAACAGCAACTTCAATACTAAGAAATCAACCAATAATAATAATAATCTATAACACTAGGTTTTCATACAATTTTACGTGTGAAAGGTCGGGAAGCCATACTCAGTATAGATGGGTTATTTACTAATGGGGTGAAATCGGGCTGTGAAATTAAGAAGTGCATTTGTTAAAGTAAAGGTTTGGCACGAGACCTACCCTGACCTCTTTTAAGTTAGTCCTAATTTTGGGGATGAAATCTTTCTAGGAGGGAGTATGAAACACCTTGTAGTTTTTAATTGTTTTAATCAATAAATTATGACTAAATGTAATTAATTAAGCAACCAATTAAATCAATTATAAGAGAATCATTTCCTTTAAATCCATAATAGATCAAAATGAAATACTAAAAGCGTTGAATTAATATATTACATTCAAATGAATACATCTGTTTAACAATACATTAACCCAAACCATCTCATACATCACAAATTTTCCGATACAAGTGTAAACAACTTATACATCCATGTTCATACATACAAAAGAACAAGTCTGTTTAATAATAAAAGTTATGTCATAGATATCACATTTATGACAACCCAAATGTAAATTACTAATTATACCTCAACATTATAAATAAACGAATGAATACAGCTCGACGAATTACAAGTGACGAGGTTCTTCGAGGCTATTCGCATGGCCCGGAATCAAGTATCTGTAGGAGGACATGATCACCAAAAATAGAGAAGAACTGAATAAATCAATTGGGTAAAACAAATACTGCCGTTATAACCCTTTAGAGAACAATAGTAATGGGCAATTCGCAACTTGAGATACCAGATCGTCTGAAGCCAGTCAGCACCTCTTGCACCCGTAGGGTTTCATCATTCGATGTAAAAACAAACCTGAATCAATAAGCACATTTCACTGCCAGCTAATCCCAGTAAAAAACAGTTTACTAGAGTACACAACAATCCATTGATAGCTATAAGTTCACAACCGAACCCATACGACACACGAGCAGAAGAGGTAAGAACTAGCGAGGCACCAAGAGAGAGAGAGAGAGAGAGCATTCTAGTCCACGACCAATGCAGAGAGGGAGACCGAGCAAGCCATCTCCATCTCCATCATCCCTATTCTCATCCCCATATCATTGCCCCCAAATCAGCACCACCGAAGCTAATGGACCGTTGAACCTCGCCACGGCCAATTGGGGAAGAAGGGGCCATGCCAGAACCAGGAAGAATCGACGAGGAAGCGAGCATCAGGAAGAGTGAGGAGGAGAAGGCCAGGACCACTAGGAAACACGTGGGGAGAAAAAGGGGAGCACAAGGCCGACACCAAATCAAGCCTGACCAAATCGGCCAAGGTACCCTACAAGTTGCCATTCTACTATTCCATCCAAATCTACATTAGCCATAACACCACAACCAAACTTCACCACTTGAGTAGGTAGAGGAGGAGATTAGGGACTATAAGCTTACTGAGCTGGATAGAGTTGTAACGCGCACGAGGTACGGTGTCCCTGGCTCATGGCAATAAGGACATGCCATGCCCGCCCGACCATACGCACCTGGTGGCACTCCACCGCGCTTCCTGCCACACGAGGAGGCCCCGAGCCCTATCACGGTGTGTAAAGGCTGGAGCAACACCACCTTACCATCATCATCATCACCAAACCAACAACACAAGCCACAAATCGAAATCAAAAACTTAGAAAACGAAATCACCGAGGGCCAAATAAAAGGGGAAAATGGGGAATCGCATCCGGAGTGCGTAGGGACCTGGTCAGTGTCAAGCCACCATCACTGACGGTGGATCTGGCCGGGCGACGACTAGAGGGGAGGTCAAGCCGATGACCAGGTGAGGTTGAGAGGGTAGCTCGCTAGGGAATGGCCAAAGAGGATAGCACCAGGTCAGATCCGAGTGGCAACGATCGAGTTGGTGTCGCCATGGCTTGATCTGGGGCAGCGATGACCGGCAAAGCCAACGATGCCTCGGGCTACAGTGGCCCGAGAGGGGAGGAAAAGACACGCGGCAGCGAGGGCTGGCGAAGGGTGGCGTCAGTGTGAGTGGGAGCAGAGAGAGAGAGAGAGGAGGTGGCGTTGGTGTGAGTGGGAGCAAAGAGGGAGAGAGATAAAGTGGAGTCTGGTGGGCCGATGGATCAACGGATCGGTAGTGCGTCAAATTTAATGGGACAATCAGGGGAGGGAAAGAAATTATAAAACATACATATAAACATGCATACACCCATGGAGGGGAGCCGTCGAGTCATGGGTGACCACCGTGGAGGGGAGGTTGCCGTGTCAATCCGCTAGTACCAGCTGTCAGAGGTCACCGCTGGGCTAACTGCTACTGTGTTGATCCGCTAGATCTACTGCATGGCCGTCTGCTGGAGTTCACCATGTTGATCTGTGGTGGAAAGAGAGAGAGAGAGGGGGGGGGGGAGGTAGTGGCGTTGGAGGGTGGGCAGCAAGGAAAGAGATGGTGCACAACGGGGAATGAGATGGGAGTTGCCGGTTTCATCAATGGACAGTGGCTGATCAAAGAATAAAGAGTAAAGTCCATTACCGGTCCTTAAACTTTTTATGCTGTGTCATCCCGGTCCATAGACTTTTAAAGTATGTCATCCCGGTCCATAAACTTCAAAATGTGCTATTACGGTCCTTAAACTTTTATCTTTGTGTCATCCGGTCCATAGACTTTCAAAAGTGTGCCATTACAATTGGACCAGCAGTGGTAATGGCACACTTTGAAAGTTTAGGGACCGGGATGACATACTTTAAAAGTCTATGGACCGGGATGACATAGCATAAAAAGTTTAAGGACCGATAATGGACTTTACTCAAGAATAAAATTTAGGTTAGGCGACATGTACTAATATATTCATCCAATAGTAAAGCAAGATATACATAATTTATATTGTAATCACACTGATAAGAACATATGAATGTAATTCAACAAAATAATTTGCATGTAAACATGTAAGAATGAATGTATGCTTTATCTCTATCTGCATGTGAGCAAAATCATCCAGGTCCAGTCTTGCTATCTTGCTCGCTTCCTGCCCACCTTGCTGATGCCGGTTGATGCCTCGTTGTGATGCCTACGGAGCCGCGCTCTGTAGTCTAGCACTTGCAACAACCTCTCCACTGACTCGCGACTGCGCTACATCTTTCTCACTTCTCACCAGCTCGCTGACACCGTTGTGTTGCCATGTCGCACCCCCTCAACCCTGCCTCCACAGTCCAAAACGACAAGACAAGCTAGGATCAAACGGGGTGTTCGTATGGCAAATGTCTAATTGCTGTGTAATTCCTATATGTTGCACAAGCGGCAGAGAACCAAGTGCCTCCCACCCTGCAGCCCATGGCCCTCTCTCACTCTTTGAAACACAAAAATAATAAAATAATAAGGCACATAGGTAGCACCAAGTCCACCAGGCCACCTGGGCTGCAGGGGTGCCTAGGCGGCATATAGAAACTCCCCTAATTACTATGCCTTGGTGGCCTAGTGGGCTAATCCAATGGATCGCCTTATGCGGCATCGGCTTAAGGAGCGAGCCATCTCGCCAAACTTAGAGCATACGACAGCGCGCTGCTTCTTTTTCCTTCCTCGTCAAGACAGACAGACAATAGAGCTTCTAAACCATGGCGAAAGTGGAGAGGAGATCGGGCTAGCAGGGCAGCTCCGGCAACCGCCCAAACTCCCCTGAATGCTAGGTCCGTCCAGTCGGTCGATGAGATAGATGAGAGAGGTGAGCTGATGATTTACCTTCTTTTTTATTTCTACGTGGGTCCCAGATAGGGGTGCTACACATTGCAACATTTTGCGCTAAGCTAGCTCCCCTCCTTTCTCGTTTAGTTCATGCTCTAATGTTGCCAGACGCCAACCTTGACGTACGCCATTGCTAGCTAGCTGTGTCGTGCTACATTTTGCTTCAGTGTCATCTCCGCCTAATATCAAATTCGGCACAAAATTCACATGCAACAACATGGTGCTGATTTCTATGTACTAGTACTACTGTGTAGTGCACTTCCACATACGCCTGGCAAAATACCCGCTACCTGTTACCTGTACCCGAATTACCCGGACCCGAACCCGAGGTACCCGATCCCAAATTCGGATAGCGATTCTGATTACCCGAAATTAGTTTGGGTAGTTCGGGTAATATCCCCCGGTACCCGAAATACCCGAATTCACTTGTTCTTGTGTGATGTGTAATGTATTGGCTGTTGCTCTCTGTTTGAACACTTGAACTTATCACTTTATTAGTATATGATTCTCTCTGTTTGAACAATTGCCTGTGATATATTATTCTATGCAAATTGCTGCTGAAATTATGTGCAAATTCTGTGCAGTTGCTGATTTTCTGTGAATTCGGGTATATCGGGTATACCCGAACCCGAATTATCGGGTACCCGAAATTGCGGGTATTGTTTTTTTGGAGCTAATATCGGGTAGCAGTTTTCATTACCCGAATTTCGAATTACCCGAACTACCCGACCCGAAAAAATCGGGTAACCCGAACGCCCAGGCCTACTTCCACAGGGCGAAGCTGTAGGAACTCTGTTTATCCTACATTTATGGGCCTGTTCTTTACCTCACAAGCCGGCGGCTTTTAGTTTTTGCTACAATACCTAACTTTCAAATGGAGTATTTTCTCAAGACGGGGTCTACAAGTTAAATGATCTACACGTTAAAAGCCCAATATCTGTATCAACCAAAATCACAAATGAGTATCTGCCTCTCCGTAATCTGTACTGTAAACAACCAAAATTCAAAAATTTCAACCATAAACCACAGCCGAAAAGAACAAGCCCATAAGCTTTGCCCGGGTACCAATTGTTCCTGCCGCCAACGAGGACTTTGATTTACTCAAATCATTTTGTCATTGGAACGAGTCACTACTTCAACGCCAACGGGCCTACTCGTTCTCAACGACCAGCACCAACTGCAACCAAGGTACCAAGTCTTTGCCAGCTCTGCAAATTCTATTCCCTTGCAACCATGCATTAGGAAACAGTATCTGCTGCGTTCAAACAAATCCTTACAAGTTTTTCTTCTTTGCGAGGGAAATCCTTACAAGTTAAAAGCACCACTTCGCAATTTGCATTGGTTTCAGTGAAATACATATCTACCACTACTAGGTTGAAGCCCAAAAATATGCAATGAGAATTAGTTAAGTTAAACTACAGTGAGAACAAGGAGGTTTTTTACTGCATGCAAAGTTACAAAGTGAAGCTGGCATGGACAGCCTTGAATTGAATGAAGACGAAAAACCACAAGTTCAAATGCCCTTGGTTGGGATATGGTACTTCTAATATGCAGTCCACTTATCCAGCACAACATATCTATCTGTGAGAAATGAAAAAAATGAAAAAGATAAGAGAATATGTAGGGGACGTTCGTATTAGTTATGACTAATGATTTTTGATTAAAAATAAATAGTAGTGATTGAAGTAAGTAGCTTTAGAAAGAGAGCACGAGTGGTGGGGAAAGTAAGGGAGAGATGCGTGCACTAGACGGGAGTGAGGTGTGTGATGCTTCTGTGACTCTTGCCTTATCTCCGGAGTGAGATGAGAGCGAGAGGAGTGGAGAAGCCGTTTCGACAAGTCGGGTATTATATTTGTTTTTGGCTTCTCTAAGCAGAAGTTAGAAGCAAAAACCAATATAATAGGCTGTAGTACATTCTTTTCAGCTATAGTTTATGACTTTTGGCTCTGGCGTGAACGTTTGAGTGAATGAACTGAATATTGATAAACTGATAAATCGTTTCGAAACGACAATGAAAAAGTTATTCTGTTTTTTTATTTAAGAAAAGTTATAATTTATAAACTAAAAGTAACGGACCGACAGTACACACCGAACGAAGCAGAGACCGAGGTAAGGTTGAAAGTTCAAACCGTTCCCCGCCAACTGCGGTTGGGGCGAGAGGAGACGACATGTCAGGTCGGGTTCAAATTCGGCGGGAATTCCTGAACGTATTTTGCAAGCGAGTCCAACCAAGCGGCAAATTTACGCGAGCTCGTAGAAGAGGGCCGAGGCGTTGATTAAAACGGTCGGACAGGTTTGAATCCGAATAGTCAAGAAACCGAGAGCCCGTGACGCAAGACAGCTAAAAAAAATGAGTCAACCGTAACCTTTGGGCGTTCGCGCCGGACACAAACCAAAACCACCTCCTCCTCGAGCTGCCCCTCCCTCCCCGGTCTCTCCAATCTCCCCGTTTCCTCCCCAAAATCCCCCAAACGGCGCCACGATTCCTCCCGAATCGCTCACCGAATCCACCAAGTTTACCACCAGATTGGCCTCGTCGATCGCGGAAGTAGGGTTCCGAGTTGGCAATGGAGGCGCAGTGGCTCGCCGAGTACCCGCGCCAGGGCGCAGACGCGCGGCCGCGCAAGCGGCGCCGCCTCCCCCGGGATGTCGCGCCTCCGCTCTTCCCTCCTCCCAAGGTATCGTGCTAGCTATTTTCCGCCACGCCGCCACGGTCCGCTTCTAGGGGCTAGGCGTGTGATTGCGGTGGTGGTTTTGGCTAGATCTAGTAGTGGTTTCGCCAGACTTGGAGCGGTTGGGCTCGGGCGCTCGGTCTGGGCGTGGAGCTCGGGAAATCGCGGATGTGCTGTGCGGCTGTTGCGGATGGGTAGATTTTGCGAATTGGTGGAGTAAGATGAGAGCAAGTTGTTGGTGGAAACTGGTAAGAGCATTTTTTTTAGCAGAAGGGGGGAAATGGTGACGTCTGTGTGCCTCGGTGTTGCTCAATTCGTGGAGCTTGTGAACAAAACTTTTGGACTCTATGCATGTGTGAGTGTTACTCGAGGAATTTCTCGATAAAGGACTATTCAACAAAATGGATAGCGAATTTGGAGAATATTAGCTGGCGTCTTATCATTACACTGCAAAACACAAGAGATCAGCATTCAACCGTGTTTACGTTGAATTGTTAATTTGATGCTTGTTGTCAATTTTAATTTTTTTTCGTGACTGATAAGAATTGTATATGGCTGATTATTTTTGTAGGCTCCGATGCTATATTGCGGACAGGAAGTAACCAATGCTTTTCTCCCGCCTGCACAATTTTATTACACCAGACAGCCGCAGAATCTCTCACCTCCTTGGAGGCCAGATGACAAGGATGGACACTATGTTTTTGCAGTTGGGGAGAATCTTACGCCACGATGTATTTTTCCACATCTCAACCTTATTTTTGTATATTTTGCTTGCATTGGGTTACTTTTTTGGGGACATTTCTGACCTTTTTCTCTTTTGGAGGATGTTTGTTGTTTTTGTGTAGTTGTATTGAATGTTGCAATACTATACATGGAGCTTCCATCTTTGTTATTATGCCTTTACGTAACAGTTTTACGCTTCATTAATTAATGACTGGCTAAATGCAGTTTCATGTTTCATCAATTAATCATTGGTTAAATGCGGTTTCAAGTTTCATCAATTTATCATTTGTTCGTTGCAGTCAATTGAACCAGGGCAAAATGTTTGTCTAACTCTGTTCTGAGCACCAAACAAATTTGACAATGTGTCTTGATACAAAAAACAAGTTTGGCAATGTGTCAAGGTCATGTCTTATAGACGATGTTGTTAGACCATGTGGATGGTCATGAATAAAGTGATGACGAATAATTGACATTTGGATTGCTCTGGGTTTTGCGTTTGTAAAAGTTTTGGTCGATCACGATCGAAGGTTTTGAGTTCAAGCAGTTTCAGTCTACTCCGAGTGGCTTTGCTCGGCTCCGAGTGGTTTTGGTTGTCCGAGTGGTTTTGGACAGGTCCGAGAGTTTTCAGACGGGTCCAAGATGCTTCAATCGGGTCCGAGTGGTATCGGATGGCCTTCAAGTGCCTTTTGAGTATCGGACGACTTACGAGTGCCTTTGCAGTATCGGACGGCCTTCGAATGTCTTTGGAGTATTGGATGGCTTACGAGTGCCTTTGTAGTATCAGATGGCTTTCGAGTGCTATCGGAACATCGGACGACATTTGAGTGGCATCGGAGGATCACACGATTGAACGACCACTGTACTTCGACTACGACATTTTCGACTACGACCCCGTCTGACTACGACCACGTCCTACTTCGATCACGTTTGGCTTTGACCATGGCATTTTGTCCACAGAACATGGACTATGGCAGAACGACCATACCTGGTCGAAGATATTAAGTTACAGTACTTTCGATAATCGTAACTACAATACTTTTTGATGATCATAGTTACAGTACCTTATCGATGGTCGTAGCTACAGTACCTTGTCTATGGTCGTAGCTACAGTAACTGATCGATAGTCGTAGACTTCACTGGTCGATACTCGATAGTCGTAGATTTTACTGGTCATACTCGATAGTTGTAGATTTTACTGGTTATACTCGATAGTCGTAGATTTTCTGGTCGGTAGTTGTAGACTTTACTGGTCAATGGTTTTAGACTTTGTGATCGGTGGTCGTAGACTTTGCGGTCGGGAGTCGAAGACTTGTGATCGGTTGCCATAGGCTTCACGGTCTGTACTCATAGACTTCATGGTTGGTACAAGTGCTTTAACTCTTGCTATCTTCGAGTACTTTGAGTACTTGTGTTAGGCCAACAATAGGACTAGTTGGCGGTGATCGGTGAATAGTGTTTGGAGGAGTGGTACTCGTAGTCGGAATGACTTGGTAGCGGTTGTCAGTGATATTCGGAATTTGGTGATCGATGATGCAGTGATTGGTTGGTAGTTGTATTAATAGCGATCGGAACTCGGTAGTTGGTACTTGATAGTTCTAGTCGGTAGCGATGCATGGTATTCCTATTTGTTTGGAGCGAAGCGATGGTAATTCCCGAGTACTTGTGGTTTTTAAGTATTTGTTGAACTAGTGGTCGTATTGAGTGATTTAAGGTTGATTTACAGAAAGTGATGGAATTGGTGGTCGTAGACGACCTGGTTGACGGTCGTGGTTGGTTTGATTCTTGTTTATGGATGGATAAGGGTGGTGTGAGTGTGTATGCTGATGACGGTCAAGTTGTAGAGAACTTGTGCCGGGAAATGTTTCTTTGGTCTTTGCATGTACAGGATGGCGTGGAGACGATTGTGGTCGGTGACAAAGAGGACCAGGACTAGGATGGGGAGATCTGAGATCCAGACGGTTGAGGATGTCACGCGAGATGGTTAGGCTAATGCTGGAGTATATGGAGATCAAAGGTGGTGATGCGTGAAGAAGCTACGGACGTTGCTGTCCTGGAGGCTTCTACACAGAGGTTAATGATGCGAGATGGAGCTACAGGAGGTGCGTTCCTGGAGGCTTTATCACGTGGTGAGATTGGAAATGTTATGGAAGGAGTCTGTAACTGGAAGGTTTAGAGATATGATAAAACCTGTGTTCGGAAGGGTTTCGGGTCTGTCGATTTGAGGAAGAGATAGGATTGCATGTCCACGGGATAAGGACACTATTTAGGATGTCTGTGTTTGAGGTGAATACGGTTTAGGGCTCTAGCATATAAAAGTAGGGAGAGGCCAAGTGTTTTGGCAGTGGCTTTGAGTGTTAGGTTAACCTTGTTGCATGTGTGTATTATAGAAGTATGTGTCGAGTACTCGTGTGTAGGAGTACGTGTAGTGTCATGGTCGTAGAGTCACTGTAGCAGTCATAGCGTCATGGTCGTGTGATCTCTGTAGCAGTCGGAGGCTTACTGAAGCGGTCGGTGCTCGGAAAACCTGTGTGGTCGAAGTGGCACGCTCAAAGGACTTGAAGCCTGTGTGTGGTCGTAGGCGTCTGAGTTGGTCTTAGCGAGACCGAGTCTAGCGGGTAGTGTGCAGTGTGTGCGAGTTGTAGGGATTGTGGCCGGGAAAACCGGATCAGAGGTAGTTGTGGGTGAGTGGCCTGCATGTGCAGCCGGTTTGTATCTATTTAAGCCATGTAATTTGCTAAGCATTTGTGCCAGAGAATAACAAAATAAACACAGAAAAGGTGCGAGCAGCTAGCACCGCAATCCTGTGCCTCAGTTCTTTTGTGTTTAGTCTTGTTATTAGCTCTGTCATCTTTTTCCCAACTCTAGCAAACCACTTGTGCGCGTCAGCCCATTATGAAAGCGCGTTTGAGATAGGCTGGGCCAACAATTGGTATCATAGCATGTGTTTGTGTACACCTTTATTAATCCATATCGCGTCCGAGCTTGCCGAGAAACGTCACCGGCGACGGGGGCGTTCTGAAGATCGGCGATGGGAGCATGCCGAAGGCGTCGGCACATGAGGGCAGCATCTCCCTCCCGTATTCCATGCTCACGAGGAGCAACTACATGACTTTAGGCTGTGAAGATGAAGGTGTTCATGCGCGCTCAGGGCGTGTGGAACTCAATCGTGGATGAGGAGGTGAATAAGAGGCAAGATCAAATGGCGCTCGCGACAATTTTCCTCGCGGTGTCGGAAGATATGCTGCTGCTTCTAGCGGAGAAGGAGACCACAAAGGAGGCCTGGAATACCCTGAAGATAATGCATCTTGGTGCCGATCGCATCAAGGAGGTGCGTGTACAAAACCTCAAAAGCGAGTTTGAAAACTTGCGCATGAGGGACACTGAACAGATCGATGACTTCGCGATGAGGTTGACAACAATCATCAGCAAGGTATGGGCTCTAGGTGAAAAGATGGAAGAGGCCTATGTCGCGCGGAAGTTTCTTCGTGCCGTACCTAAGAAATTTTCTCCCGTCGTCACCACGATCGAGCAATTCGGCGACATAAAAATATTTTGGTTGATGAGCTAATCGGGCGCTTGAAGACGCAGGAAGAGGGAGAGCGTCCTATAGCAACGGCGGTGGAGACGAAGAGCATTTGCTCCTGACGCGCGCAGATTGGGAGACCCAATCGTCAAAGCATGAAGGTGAAGGCTCCTCAGGTGGTTCTAGTGGTGGCGGCGGTCGTCGATATCGAAGAGGTGACACGGCAAATGTAAGGTCTTTTAATTGTAATGATTATGGACACTTTGCTTCAGAATGCCATAAGCTCAACAAGAAGGAGAAAACAGAGGCAGTGGAGGCGCATTTCATCACAGCGGATGCTGACGACGAACCGGTGCTGTTGTGAAGAACATGCAACAAGCTTAAGGGGTGATTGTTGGGTTAATCTTGTTGCATGTGTGTATTGTAGGAGTGTGTGTCAAGTACTCGTGTGTATGAGTACGTGTAGCGTCATGGTCGTAGAGTCGCTATAGCAGTCGTAGCGTCATCGTCGTGTAATCTCTGTAGCAGTTGGAGGCCTACTGAAGCAGTCGGTGCTCAGAAGACCTGTGTGGTTGAAGTGGTGCGCTCAAAGGACTCAAAGCCTGTGTGTGTGGTCGTAGGTGTCTGAGTTGGTCTCAGCGAGAGCGAGTCTAGCGGGTAATGCGGCATGTGCAGGAGTCGTAGGGATTGTGGTCGGGAAAACCAGATCAGAGGTAGCCGTGGGTGAGTAACCTGCATATGTGGTTGGTTTGTATCTATTTAAGCCATATAATTTGCTGAGCATTTATGCTAGAGAATAATAGAGTAAATACAGAAAAAGTGCGAGCAGTTAGCGCCGCAATCCCGTGCCTTAGTTCTTTTGTGTTTGTCATCTTATTCACAACTCCAGCAAACCATTTGTGTGCATCAGTCCACCGTGAAAGCGTGTGTTTGAGATAGGCTAGTCCAACATTGAGAAAGCTTTTTGTGCTAGGGTTTTTAGGGTGCTTGTGAAGAAACTTTGTAAATCCATAGAAATCCAGTAATAAAGAACATCTTGAGTCAATTTTGTTTGTGATTTTTGGTGATTGCTTTTTGGGTGAAGTGTACGACTACGAGCAGAGCTGAGGATCAAGTGTTCGTTCGAGCGGTCGAAATTCGTCATCGACTATGTAGAGATTTTAAGAAGCAGAGGCAATCATTCACCCCCCTTTGATTGCGCCATAAGATCCTACAGATGTTGATGTTTGTGTTGTCCACTGCTCAATACTCGCCTGTGTTCTTATTGTACTTTAATATTTTTGTTCTGTTGGCTATGCTTTTTTTCAATCCTTTCTCAGCAGATCACGTGAGATAATTCTAAACTCTAACATTGTTTTTCCCTTATGGTCTGTGCAGATAGGATACTTAGCAAGATGGGTGAAGGTTGGTCTGCTCCTCCAAATCTACTACTATCAATTATTTTGCTCTCTAGCCTTTATTTTTAATGTTTAGTTTTATGGCAAATAGTACGGGATGTAGAGACATGGTTTCATGTGCTCTTAAAGTCGAGTAATTATTTACACGCTACCTGCTTTTCTATGTGTGTTGTAGGGACGTTTGGACGAGTTTTGGAATGCTGGGACTTAGAAAACCAGGAAACAGTGGCTATCAAGATTGTGCGCTCTCTTCAGAAATACCGAGAAGCTGCTATGATTGAAGTTGATGTTCTTCAGAGACTTGGGAAGCATGACTTTACTGGCAGCCGGTAAGTAATATGCCTGCCAGTTGTACTTCTTGACCCTTTTTCTGTTGATGAATTTGCACCAATGGTTCTATGCCTGCAGTTGTGTGCAAATACGGAATTGGTTTGACTATCGTAATCATATATGTATAGTAAGTACTTATGCATCAAGAAGGTTTATACACTTCCATTTTTTTGTTGTCAGATTATCATCTTAAATTAATTATCTTTTCAGGTATTTGAGAAACTTGGACCAAGTTTATACGATTTTCTCCGAAAGAATAGCTACCGTTCATTTCCAATCGACCTTGTTCGGGAGTTTGCCATTCAAATATTAGAGTCTGTTACATGTGGGTAGTTGATTCATTTTTGCAGTTTGCTGGATTATGCAAATTATTCTTCCGTTTGGCTTGTCATATCCCTAATTTTTTTAAGTTTTTCGAGGGAACCATATGACATGATTTTCTTAGGCTCCATATGCTATCAGATGTACTTATCTCCTTTTGTTACATGTGCAAAATAATTCTGATTATTGTTACATGTGCAATTCTGATTATTGTTACATGTGCAAGTTATGCATGACTTGCGACTTATTCACACAGATCTGAAGCCAGAGAACATTCTCCTTGTTTCATCAGAATCCATCAAGGTGCCTGATTACAAGGTGGTTACTTAACTTCTAAGTTCTAATTATCAGTACTGCTTCTGTTTGAGATTTGCCAAATTTGTACTTGTGTATGCTATTGTTCTTCTGTGTAGGATATTTCTCGATTATTTAATGTTCATCAGCGTGTGAACAAATTTCTTTGTCTAAACCTTCTGTTTTGTTTTGCAACAAAGGTTTCTATACGGCCACCAAAGGATGGTTCTTTCTTCAAGAACCTTCCAAAATCTAGTGCAATCAAGCTTATTGATTTTGGGAGTGCAACATTTGAGCACCAAGACCACACTTATGTGGTGTCAACAAGACATTACCGTGCCCCAGAAGTTATCCTTGGTACAAACAACATGCTCTTTCCCATTTGTCCAAAATGGATAATATGCTCTTCATTTCAATTTCCCATGTTCCCTGACACCGCTACTTAGTTTTTCTTTTTCTTTTTGCTCAACCAATTTTCTTTGTAGGTCTTGGGTGGAATTATTCATGTGACTTGTGGAGCGTGGGATGCATTTTAGTAGAGCTTTGCTCGGTTAGTTCACAATATCTGCATTTTTCCTTGCCCGAGTTGTTTCATTAATCTTATCCATATCTAGTACTGGCTATTGCAAAGTTGCGGTGCTTCTCTTGATATGTTGCTTTTGCCCTTTTTGTTCTGCACGTAAATATTAGGGGGTGGCTCTCTTTCAAACACATGAAAATTTGGAGCATCTGGCTATGATGGAGAGGGTCCTAGGCCCCTTTCCAAAACACATGATTGTCAGAGCTGAGTATGTACGCAAGACCTTTGTTGTTATTTCATTAATTGTTAATATAATCTCACATGCTGCCTCCTGGGCTCCTGCTGAGTTTCATCTGAACTTCACTTGGATTAATCATTCACATGAGTTAACTACTGCTACTTTGCAGCCGATGTGCTGAAAAGTACTTCAGTCATGGATTAAAGTTGGACTGGCCAGAGGGGGCAACCTCACGGGAAAGCTTGAAGGCAGTCTGGAAATTGCCTCGTCTGCAGGTGATTTACCTTCTGATGTAGTTAGCCTGTTCCTCCTAGCTAATTATTTAAGTGACAGGTGATAGTTTGTATGTGTCTTGAAAAATTATAATCATGTAACTCATGCAGAATCTGGTAATGCAACATGTTGATCATTCTGCTGGAGATTTAATAGATCTTCTTCAAGGGCTTCTTCAGTATGATCCTAATAAGCGCCTTAAGGCACGAGAAGCTCTTCGACACCCCTTCTTTACCAGATGCCACAGAAGGTGTGGTTACTGAGACTACTGAGATTGAAATGCTCAATTTTGTATTTCTTCATCTCGATGTATAAGAATTACAAAATAAATGGAGAGGTTCTAGAAAAGAAATATGCTAACTCGTATTATGTTCGTTGATGTTAACTGTTGTGTGTAAACATACTTCTTCGACTACTAATTTATTACAACGGAAAGTTCTCTTTTCAATTGTTACAAATTCCTGTGTTTAAAATTCACACATTTTTGCCAGACTGCTCAGCGTTAGCAGGCATAGATATCTAACTGGGTGGAGTTAATTTAGGATAAAGGAGATGTGAGTGCTCAGTGGTTTGATTGGAAGTTGCACTACTACAAGTCTAATATTAGACGGTACATCTCAGACAATTCTAAAAAGTCATCAGTGTTAAATATAAGCGTAGATGGTTTTAGTTTAGAGATCATCTGTATTGCTGCCAGCGTCAAAAACCGTCTGTGAAGAAATAATATCACATACTGTAACACCCTAAAAAAAACTATCCCTAACCTATTCCTCTCTCCTACCCCAATATAACTAACTCCCTCTCTCTCCCGTTATCTCTCTCCTATCCCTCATCTAACCACTTCCTTTTATCTCTCTCTCCTAGGGGTGGGCACTTTAAACCCGAAAACCGAACCGAACCGGACCCGAATAGACCGAATTGTCGGTCTATTCGGGTTTCGGGGTTCGGTTCGGTCAATATTTTCATTTAATTCGGTTTTCGGGTTCGGGTTCGGTTTTTGACCTACAAAACCCGAATAGACCAAATAACCCGAATTATTTGATATGTCTCTTGAATTCATGAACTTAATATTCCGAATAGACCAAATAACACGAACCCGAATAGACCAAATAACTTTGATTTTGAGGGTGACAAGGGTCCCCATCTTATTTCGGTCAATTCGGTGGACCGAATAGACCGAACAAAAATTTGGTCTATTTGGGTTCGGTCCTTGTTTTTTTACGAGAAATTCGGTCCTCATTTTTAGAACCCGAATTTTCCAAAGACCGAATAGACCAACCGAATAAAACCGAATGCCCAGCCCTACTCTCTCCAACCATCTCTCCCTCTCTCTCACGTCTCTCTCTCTATCTCTCCCCATGCGTTCGGCGGCGGCGGCGGTGGCGGTGACGCTGCGACGCGGAGAGAGGCGCGGCCGTCGGCAACTCACGGCGTCGATGGCGCGCGCGCGCGCACATGGCTCGGCACGGCGGCGGTGAGCACGGCGGCATGGGCGACGGTGGTGGTGGTGTTGCGCGGCGGCGCGCGCGCGGCGCGCCGCGCGGCGGCACACACCCATGCGTGCAGCGCGCGACGAATCGGTGCGGCGGCACACGCGCACGACCAGCGTGGCGGCGGCACTCGGCTGGTCCAGCGCGACGAGCAGTGGTACCGCGCGCCGCGTTTGTCTTTGCCGGTGGCGATGGGACCGGCGCCGCGTGTGGAGCGCGGCTGCGCATGCGCGTAGCGCCTACGGTGACGACGGCGGTCTTGACGAGGTTCGGCTAGTTGGGACTCGGCTGAATCATGTTTCGTGCGTGGTTTCTTTAGCGTTTGCCGGGGAGAAAGTTCGTTCAGCCGAATCGTGTTTCGCACGGCGTTTTCAGAAGTCAGGCAATGGGTCGTGGTTTACACGACCGATCAGCCAGCCGCACGGCCGTATGGTAATTCACACGATAAAGGCTTAGCGAACGCAAATTCGTTCGGCCGAAAGCTTTTCTGTCTAGTCTTCCACAAGTTATCTCAGCCTTGATCTGATCTGCCACCATTCCATCGTGTAGGTTCGCACGCAGCTTTTAAGGGAACGCTTTGGCAGTTGCACACCTTGGATCCCTCGTGCAGCGAGGCCGCCAAATTTGTTCAAGGCAAGTACCTCGCGGCCGTGACCTTTCTGTTTCGCATATCATGTAGTTCTAGATTACTTGTCATATTGTCATTGAGCTTAATTATCATATCACTCATGTTTCTTAGCTAATAACATATCACTAACGATACCTAGTTAATATCATACCACTATCGATACTTGGTCAACATCATATCATTAAAAGTTATCTAGCCATTGACATATTACTGAACCTTACCTGGTTAGTATCATATCCCTAAAGCTTATCTGGTCAATATCATATCACTAATGCTGTCTGGTGATTATCAAAATCGTTCACGTTTGACTGGTTATAGTCTTTTAATATTGTATTAATACCATGATATTCTAGGTTATTTATTTCACCTACTTGTATGTTTATTAGGATGCTTAGTTAAATGTTCTCGAGTTCATACTTTTAGTTAATGTTTTAGAATCTATGCTTAAATCGTTAATAAGGGGCGTAGCATATGACCATGTTTTAACTTAGGTTTAAATTATTAACACTCTTTGATATTAGGGCTGCTATGTTTTAGTTCCTAATATTATATTCCATTAATTGTATGAATGTTGTATTTGAACCATGAAGAATGTATGTTTTAAACCTGTTAATCTGACTAATAATCACTTATCATATAATAAAATTGATTGGTTGATAACCTTGTGTGAGCTATATTATAATACCTCTTTAGGTTAATTCCTATATCACTATCACCTTATCATTATTCCACATCGCCCTCATATCAGAAACTATGACTCTCCATGTTCAACTCTAGTACATCTTTTCACTTCTCATAGCTTTATCCTCGCCATCTCTTAGTTTCCTTAAATTCATACTTTACGATCTGCCATGATGTATTAGTTACCTTATCACCATAGTATCATCCTCATATAAGAAGTTATGTGGCTTCATTTCCAACCTTAGCAAATCCCCTCACTTTACCTAATCATAACGTGAATAATTCGCTAAATAAAGAATTGAGGGTTATCACGTCAGGACTACCCATATATAGGGGAGATTTCCACCCAACCTGGTAACGTACCGGGGGTCTATATTCTTGTTACATAGGATATTACACCCTGTCTGTGGTTATACAGTCAAGGACAAGGTTGTGCTTGGCTATTCTCGTATAACCGGGTATGTGGGATGAGGTCGCCGACACCCTTGCTATAGCTGGCTATAACTTGTCACATAACAACTATCTTTAATACACAGTTCTCATAATATCCGTCTCCCATTTATGACAATATTTCCGATATCAGTTGTTCATTGTTTGTCTTATGTCCATTGCTTACTTGTCATGCTTGCCCTTTATTTCATGTGGTTGCATTACCTTGGTATTGCGACCGTTGTTGCGTACTTGTTGAGATTTTCAAATCTCACGCTTGCTTTTTTTCCTTCTCAGGTAAAAGGCCAGTGAATTGATAGCAGCATGCATGGGTGGGAGCACTTGAATTTCAGCATTGTGGTTTACCACAACTTTTGCCATTTACTTTATTTGTCATTTGATTAGAAGTGGACCGGTCCCATATTTCAAACTCTATTTCAGCTTCCGTTGGCTATGTAATAAAGTACTTTAAAGGTTTTAAGTGGTGTATGAATTTCTATTATTGTTTTTATTATTACTTTTATTTCTTGGCGATGACGTTCCATAGTAGTATTCCACCTTGGCTGCATGTGGGGTGCTACACATATGGCAATATCACAGACGGTTTTTTTAATACAAACCGTCTGTGTTAATTTTTAATACAAACCATCTGTGATATGAAGTTATCACAGACGGTTTGTATTAAAAACCGTCTGTGATAATTCCACTATATTAACTGCGCGTAGACCCGTCAACTTTTTGTCTTAAATTCCATATCTAGCTGCTGCTTTGAGCTGGAGGCAGGGGCGTTGAGGCGACGATTTGGTGAAAGGAGACTATTTGGCAAGAGTGATTATAGATCCATTTATTTCTTGATTACCTATGGTTAGTAATTTGTTTCTATTTGCATTATAATTTAGATATATAGCTTTTGATGAAAGAAGAATTGAAGATAGTTTAAATCGAGCTAGCTTGATCTAGAGAGAAATTTATTTCCATCTAGAGAGAAGTTTATTAACCATAGGTTGTTTATTAACTATAGATTTAGACCTAGAGAGAAGTTTATTTACATCTAGCATGGTTTAAGGTTTAGTCAATTTATAGTTTATTTCTACTTAATTTAATTTAATTAATTATTCTTGCTAAACTATTAATTATATGTGTAACGTAGGACCAAAATTGGATGTACACTGGGGACTATGTGAGTGAAGAATACAATATTCATGACTGTGTCTTCACAGTGACTTTCAAGAACTTATTCGATCTCTACACACTCAACGCTCTCGACGCCTCACTCATTCGATGCTGGATACTGTAAATGTGTACAATCACGGTCTACACTCATGTAATAACGATAAATGTCATACATAACTCATTGCTTTTTTGTGTGTGTGTGTGTATAACATGGTGACTAAAGACAGAGTAACGAAATCACTGATTGGTTTTCTTGACCTACGCTTGGTTGACATGGATACCATCAACAAGGATGTATCTTTTGTCGAGAATTACATTATGAATGCATTGGAGGTTTATCATAACAAGGAATTCATACTTATGTCCTACAACCAGGGTAAGTGTTGCACTAGTGGTTATACTTATTGATTTGTACTTTATAAGCAACACGAACTTAGGTTTAATGACCATGATATACTTGTGTAGGTTTCACTGGATTTTAATTGTAATTATACCAAAACGGAATAAGATAATATACCTTGATTTCCTAAAGAGGACCAAAACCAACTTCACAGTTGTCCAACAATTAATCGACAGGGAAACATATTTTCTCCATAGATAACTCTATTGTAGTCTTTCCTTCCTAATGACTAAGGCTGTTTTTTTGGAATCACGTAGGTTGTCCGCCTCGTACGTTGCAAAGGTAGGAAAATCCAAAAGGATGGACGCCCTGTGATAGATCTAGATTTCTAGTTATTCGCTTGTACACATTAATCCTATATAATACTTCGTAGTAATGTCTGTCAAACTAACAAATTCTATTTTTGCAGTGCTACCAACAGCTGTCGGGTAACACCTTTGGATTCTATGTTTGCCACAACATACAACTACTCATCGATTTCGCAAAGATCAATATTGATCCTTAGATTAATTTGTCAATCTTGCGATAATTATTTTATACTTATCAATTTACATATGTATGCACAACATTGATCTTCCTACTGATAGGTTCTGTCCATCGCTACAACTCTGTTGGAACCGCTCGACCTCTCAGAGATCTGAGGATAGTGTGTACTTCTTATGGTCTAAAGTCATAAAAGAAGATGGAGAATTCCACAATGTATAACAAATTTCACTGGGATAAGAGTGAGCTTAATTATTAATGTGTACGTGTATTTGTTCATGGATAGATAATTTATTTTATTTCAGTTAATTGATTTTTGAAATGGATTTCTTCTTTCTGAAATGAATGAATGTGAATTGGATGTATATATATTGTGTTGATATGTTTGTTTCAAAGGGCATGTTTAGCATTTCCTGAGGCTAGCTAACTAATAGAAATAGATTTATGAATAGAAAAGAATATCACAGGCGATTTGAACTATGATCGTGTTCTTTTCGACTTCTAAAAGCTGTTTTTTTGGCTTTTCTATAGTAACTAACTTTTAAACGAAGTATGTTTTCAAGATAGGGTTTACTAGTTAATTGTAATACATACTGTACTAACTTCATTTATATCAGTAAAAACCGCACATGAGTTTCTATTACTCTGTAATCTCTAGCACGAACAACCTAAAAGTCATAAGCCGTAGCCAAAAACCATAAGTTCCAGCCAAAAAGAACAGGCCCTACAAACCGTCTGTGATTTCTATTATTGCAGACGGTTTGTAGCTAAAACTGTCTATGATATAAGATTTATCACAGATGGTTTCAACAATGAACCGTCCGTGATATTTAAATATCACAGATGGTTTGTTGTTGAAACCGTCTGTGAAATGCTGCATCACAGACGGTTCGAAAGCCGTATGTGATGATCTCATATTATTATTGACACATAAAAATGGCTTACGAAATCGTTTGCGATGACGTTTTTGAACCGTTGTGATGATATTATGCAATAATGTTGGAAGACTGGTACACCGCGTTTGAATGATGGCATACTGTTAGTATCCAGGCCATATATGACTGAAGTGTCGATTAGACTTCACAGGTATCGTCTTGCATGCATTTGGGATTTCATTATTTCTTGTGCAAGTTGACAATGATCTGTTCACCATGGCACTTTAGTCTTTAGGTTCAATTTGCATTACTTGTTACCCTGAAATATGTACAAACCGAGCATGCTTAACTTGTTTGCAATCGCGAGTTCTGCTTGAGATTGGCCTTGCCCTTTTTTTTTGCCCCTAACGAGTGAGTGTTTGGCTCAGTCTTTGCACCGAGCATAAGTTGACACTTGTTTTTTTTAAAAAAAATTGTGACCAATTGTTAACACAAGGGTTCAGTACAGACAAGTGGTCAGCTTAGTGTGCTTATAAGCTGTAACAAGAGTTCAAAATCCTCCCCAGCTGAAGTTTTCAAATTTCCATGTAGTAAGATAAGAGTGATTCTTTCCTGAGATTTGCTGTAAGGCTTTTGTAGGGCTGGTACCAGCTTGCTCTGGGCTTGGAAATGTTTGTTGGATGCGTGTATGTACATGAGAGTCTACTGGCAGCTTGCGCTTGAAATCCTATTGAGCTTAACCAAGCTTAAGGTTGATTTAGGGCCTGTTTGGTTCATGACCAGAAGTTACCTAGCCACAAGTTAGACGTGCCACAGTTTTTAGGTAGCTGTTTGGTTCACTGACGCAACTGTGGCATGCCACACTTTCTTAGCACCCGGCCCCACACGTCATAGACTCAGTTTCTTGCCAAACTTTGCCACAAATGTGGCTTCGATTTTGTTAGCCACACTTTCTGTGGCAGCCACACATTGCCTAAGTTTAGGCATGGCAAAATTAAGCACCAACCAAACAGGCAGTTTTTCTTTATTCATGTTCAAGTTGCCAGAAAATGTGAACTGATCCTAAATGTCTTGCTGTTGAATAATTTAAGGAATAATTATGTGTTGTCCCATAAAACCTTGCACCCTTTATTTATAGTGCCGATATTACAACTGAACACTAACATGAATTCTAATTAGACTATGGGCATAAACCCATGTTGCCCTTAAATCTAATACTGCAGGATTATCGATGGCAATCAGAGGGGGTGAATGATTGCAACGCGTAGCGGAAGCCTCTTCACAAAATAAAAAAACAGCAAGAAAATATATTTTTTTCTCGGTTTATTGTAGCAAACATTGTAGCATACTGTAGCAAAGTACTGTAGCAGTTACTGTAGCGATTGCTGTAGAACAAAAAAAATCCGATCGATAACTGATCAGCGGAAGCATGTTTTTCATTCAATCTAACAATCAAGTTTTAATTAAAACTAATTCATGAATGTAAGAAAAAAAATATATAGATAAAGATCAATGCATGAAGAATCCCTAAGGATAAAAAAAACATAAAAAAGATAATATATGCGAATTAAAAAAACTCACAAACTTTTATTAGAAAACTCAGAAACTATTCATCCATCAGAAAGACGTCGCCATGCGCCATCCTGTTTTCATCTCTTTTTTATTCTCGCGTCGTGACCGCTGTGTCCTGCGCCCTTTTTCCGCGCGTACGCTTCCAACCAGTAGCTGCATATATATATATATATATATATATATATATATATATATATATATATATATATATATATATATATATATATATATATATATATATATATATATATATATATATATCCCCTAAAACACCTATTCAATCTCTACTCAAAACCCTAATACAACTCGTCTAACTAGGTCTAGGCCTTTTTACCTCAACTAGACTTTTGGCCCACTAATTTTTAAGGACCCAAAACCCTTTCTAACACGGGTTTTCCAAAATTCCAACTTTCTTAACACGTCACGTGTCGAAGCCTCTAGGACCGTACCTTCCGTAGCTTCTTCATGCATCATCCATCACGTGTCGTAGCCTCCGGACCACACCTCCGTAGCTTCAACACGTATCATCCATCCATCTCTGATCTCCATGCACCTCAAGCATGAGCCCGACCATCTCGTGACCTCCTTCACCATTTGAACCTCGGATCTCCCCATCCTAGTCCCGATCCACCTCGTCACCGACCATGATCGCCTCCATGCTCAACCTGCACATGCAAAGACCAAATAATATTCTTTCCGGCACAAGTTCGTCCCAACTTAACCAACATCAGTTCACACACACACCACACACCTCGCATAACAACGCTAAACAAAATCACCAATTATTCATCATAACAAATTAACCATTGCTAATTATTCATCATCAAAATAACGTAGACCTAACCACATGGTCTAACAAATACTTTTATTGGACCTTAATACTAACTCACCAACACTCCCTCTCAAGATGGGTATGAGATAAATCATGACAATCTTATTACATAAAGCAATGCTTTCACTAAAATCTAATATTTTATCAAACATATTGTCAACTCCATGGCAAATACCACCACATGGCATCCACATATACCAAAGTTGCATTGATGCTATGATCGACACCACCACCAATATCGTCGCCCTTGCCGTTCACATCACCCCACGTAGACATATCATCCAAGTGTGATCACCTACACCACCATCGACCATAGTACCCACCTGTGATCATCACCTTGACCACCACCAACCTAGCCTCAACTAACATCATGTCCTTCGCGTTCTTAGTCACACCCTCAGTTTTGGTCTCCTCCACCTCTACCCATATGCTTTAAGACTTAGCCTCTGCCGTCTCCACCTCTAGACCCTAGCCTCCATTTCTCCTAACACACCCCCACCACCTTGGCTTCCACCACCTCTTCTAACACACCCTTGACCACATTGATATCCGTCTTCTACCAACACGTCTCTAGACTTGATCTCCAATAACGCTATATCATAACCTCCACCAGATATACCAACAGCTCCTACTCCGTCATCGCCATTGTCGAGCTCATCACCACCATCAAACTCATTACTACCATTTACACACCTTCGATACTCTGCCTTCATCACCTCACCTTCTCTACCGGAAACACCATTGCAAAGAAACCGACCACTACACACACCTCTACTACCCATACTAGCAACAATACCACCTTCAAGCTTGCCCTCCAATTCTACAATTAACACAACCACCGAAGACACTACCTAAACAGTCTTCTCCCCCCGTTTTAGAGCCTCTATACCTTACCATAAAACTCCATGACCATCATGCCTTCGGTCGGAACCTCCACTATTGTCATCACCTAAGCTTTCTGCACCACCATCACTAACTTCCACCATAGCAACCAGCAATAACCAAATTGAGAACTTCACCATCAAGCCACACAAAATCTCAGCCACATCGGATCATTTAACTTGGAACACCTTCTGGTACACTTCGTGTGCACCTAGTAGCATACAATTCTTCTTCCACTTGTCCCTTCTCCTACTGCAGGATAACAGAAAAACAAGCTAGCTTTCTCCCTCTTAGATACCTTCCCTTCTCAACAGCAATAAGAACACAATAGCACTGACACTTAACAGCCACCGTTGACTATCCTTCTCCTTTGCTCGCCATCTATCTGCACTACCAGATCTCACTGGTGGCCACCGAATCGCCCACCTCCATTGGCGCCGTAGCTGTTACTACTCCATCCCAGCGCCATCAAGCTTATGCCACCTCCATCCACCACCTCGCCGCTCCTGCTCCCCGCCTCTCTCTTCCAAATCGCACCCACCAAACCTCCACACCACCATAACACCATCACCACTTCCATTAGCGATGTCGCCTTCTCCTCTCCATCCACCGAACCTAACCACATATCCATCTTCTTCCTTAGCCCCCTACTGCTACTCACCACGGATCCGAGCCACACCGCCCTTCTACACCTCCGCCACGCAACCTGGCCGACCATAGTTTTGAATGGGGGTCCGCACACAACTTGGCTGGCCGTAGTCCGCTCCCGAGTGACTAGGCCATGGAGGACCACACGCAATGGAAAAACTGTGACTGGCAGATTGACTGAGGCTCGACGATGACAAGATCAGCTTGACGACGACGCGATGGATGGGTGTACGATAGCGGTGGCGGTTCTAAGGTGAGGGTTTTGCTAAGGCTAGGGTTTGAGATAGATTGGCTCTGATACCATGTAAAATAATTTAGAGAATAATTGTGCATCGTCCATACAAACCCACGCTCTTTATTTATAGTGCCAAGTTACAACGGGATCCTAACACAAATTCTAATTAGACTATACACTCAAACTCTTATTAGTCCCTAATACTATCATTGAACACTAATACTAACTCACCAACACTGGCAATCCTTATGCACTTTGGCAAGCCTTTTGATGGTGCTTTAACGATGCAAAATCATAGTTCGGGCATCTTTTCTTTCTAGAAGGCATCGAATTATGGTCATGCTCCAAATGACTTCCAGCTGTAAGCTTATGGCTTAAAAAACACTATAGCAGTGGTTAGATTTTCTGAGTAATTAAATTTAAAAGTAAAATAAAAATAAAAGTTAGATTATTATGGACAATGCAAAGGAATAAAGAGAAAAAAGCAAAAGCAAAAGGCCAAAAGGCTAAAAAGTAATAAAAAAAAACAAAATTAAGAAGTCGGTGGAGCTAAAAGAAGAAATCGTATAGAGTGGGCCCTATATATTCATCTATTGCATGCTCATGCTTTCTTCGAAAGCTCATTTCGCAAAGCATGTCCCCTATCCGCTCCCTGGAAATGCTGATATTCTTTCTTCATTCTGATAACTCCATGCACTTGCCAAGGTTTTTTATGAACTAAACGAGGTAGAAATTTATTTGGAACTGCTACCTTCGGGCATTTTCTGAGCTGGTTTTCATCTTTGTACGTGAGCAATAGCACTACTAAAGGTAAGATATTTTCAGCTTCTAAAAGCTGCTTTTCGGCTTTTATACAGTAACTAGTTTTTAAACGGAGTATTTTTTTAAGATAGGGTCTACTAGTTAATTGTAGTACATGCTTTACTGACTTCATTTATATTAACAAAAATCGCACGTGAGTTTTTGTTACTCTGTAATCTCTTATATAACAGCCCAAAAGTTATAAGCTACAGCTAAAAGCTAAAAGCCGCAGTGGCTGACGAGAGGGGAAGGCTGGAAAGCCTTCCACCATAATTTTTTCAGCAAAATATGTTTTCAGTTTAAAATACGCTGTTACGCGCTATGAGTATGCATTTGCTAGATGGGCACAACATATAATCTATTTAGCATAGACACAAGGGGAATACATTCGATGGACAGACTCGAATCAAATGAATTTCAGCAAAATATGTTTTTCAGTTTAAAATAGGGCTTTTGTAAAAAATTGAGTAATTTAGCTGTACGCCGCACCACCGTGTGCACGAAGTAAAGGCGATAATTTGTGAGAGTTTTTAAAAAATTGAGGGCGCTAGGGCTTTGAGTATGCATTTGCTAGATGGGCACAACATATAATCTATTTAGCATAGACACAAGGGGAATACATTCGATGGACAGACTTGGAATGGCCACAAAATGTTTTCTATTTAGCTGTTTTAGGTGCTCAAGTCTTTCAAGACACGTTTTCTTTTAAATTAGTCTTTCCCTACGTGTGTGATGTTGACTTGGTCCAAAGCTAGGGTCACCTCTTTGTCTTCCGTAGTCTTATGATCCAACTGATGGTTAGACCTGTAGAAGTCTGGAGTTCGGACCACGCGTTTCACGAATCATTTGTTCGGCGGTATCTGATATTCTGACGTAAGCCCAGCTACAACAATAGTTCAATTGTGCTGTGCAAGAAAAGTGACCTCTTGTTAGATCATAATATGGCTAGATTTATAATATTTTAGTAATAAATAATTGACAATGATTAATTTATGATAATGAATATTTGATAATATTGCTTATCGATATTATGCAAGACGTGTGGCATGTGTGGACTGATGTTAGTCAAGTTAGGGCGAACTTGTGCTGGAAAAATATTTTTTGGTCTTTGCATATGCAGATTGAGCATGGAGGTGATCATGGTCGGTGACGAGGTGGACCGGGGCAAGGATGGGAAGATCCGAGGTTCGAACGGTCAAGGATGTCACGAGATGATCAGGCTCATGCTTAGGGCACATGGAGATCAGAGGTGGATGGTGCGCGGAGAAGCTACGGGAGGTGTCATCCTGGAGGTTTCGACACATGATGAGTTGAAAAGTCGGAAGTGTATAAACCCGTGTTAGGAAGGGTTTCGAGTCCCTTGAAAATTAGTGGGCTAAAAACCTAGTTAAGGTAAAAAAGCTAGGCCTAGTTGAACAAGTTGTATTAGGGTTTTAAGTAGGAAGAAAAAGTGAGATATAAAAAAAGGAATAGAATGTGTGGCGGCAGGTTTTTTCGAGGGGATAGAGGAAAAAGATCGCGGCGGCCGTGACACGAAAAAAAAGATGATGAACAATTCCTACGCTTTTTGAATAAAAGTTTGTGAGTTTTTTAATTCACATATATTTTTCTTTTTTGTTTGGTGATTTCTAAAGCTTCTTCGTGCATTGATATCTATCTAGGTTTTTTACTTACATACATGAGTTAGTTTTATTTTAAAAAGAATTGATTGCATGATTGAGTGTTAAGTGTATCGTTCCCATCTGCTGTTATCTAGCGAAGTTTTTTTGCTGCAGTACATTGCTACAGTACCAAATAGTACCGCTGCAGTACCGAACAGCAACCGCTATAGTGCCGAACAGTATTTGCTATAGTACAATCGGGAAAAAAATTTGTTCTATTTTTTTTTGTTATTTCTATTTTTTCAAATTGAACGATTAGAAGACAGAAAATTTGAGAAAAAACTTTCGCTAGGAATTACAATCATTCACCCTCCCTCTGATTGCCATCGATGATCCTACACCTCTGTGTGTATACGATATGCTAGGATTTCATGAAGAATAGTTACTGCTTCACCGTTTGCAACCATATGAGCATATACAGCAATTACATAATTGAAGCTCTCAATTTCGTGGGAAAAAGGAGGAAGTTTCTTTGCAGAGCAAGAGACTACGATCTTGTTCTGGGTTACAGTTGATGATTTTTGGTTGTATATTTTGAGACGGTAATGGACGGCGAAGACGTGAGTATGGATGATACATACAATTTTAGACTCGAAAAATTGTTTAAATAATCAGCTTCAAGAAACCACTCTATCTATATTGATTTTTGAAGAAACTAAAAGGCAAATATGAGAAGAACATAACCTACGGAGCATAACGTATGGTGTGGATGACTGGCTAGCTGTCCCACGTTTACTTCGATCAAGCTATGACTTGTGTTCTGGTTGAATACGTTTGCAGTTCTTTTGATCAAATGTCGGCCCCCTCTGTTCATTTTTGTTGAAGTGGTTTTTAGTTTTTGATTTCTCAAAGTAATCAATATTTATTAGACTAATAAGTTATAGTTAAAGATAAGTTATATCCTAAAAAATAGACCGTTAATAATTCAGATTAGCCACTATGGAATATAATAAATAGGTGCCTTTTTTTTTATTGATTCATCCATTGACATGAACTCTCACTCTTCGACTCCCACCAACTCGATCTCCTCCTTGACTGGCTGACTGCAACCAACGACCAACCGCAAACCCTCTTGGCCTCTTCTCTTCTCTTCCCTCCTTTTCTGCAAGCCATTGAATTTTCTCTCGCTTGCTTCCAGTATTTCGTCATCTCCCTCCCCATCCATCTATAGAATATCTGTAACGCCCCCATTTCTGGAGACGGTACGGAACATCGTAACCGTACGGAATGTACAGTTATGACGTTCTAGGGTTACATGTGATCATCACAATGATGCGGCTTACATAAACGTACCAACTTTATTACATTATTATATTGTTGTTAATGTACACAGCGGGCGCGTAAGCCCATACACCACCATATACATACAAAAGGATCAACGGCCTGAGCGCGGCTAAATCCTAAGCCCAATCTTCTTCAAAGTAGACTGGTTCTTCAAGAGCGTCTTCTTCGACAGCGTCATCTTGCCCGTACTGGCCTTCTGTTAATTGTGTTTAGCAAATCATGAGTACCACTGTACCCAGCAAGTTCAGGGGTAAACCCTGGATTACTATATGCATGGTATTTCAAGGATGGGATGCAATTTTATTTGTAAGCAAGCAAAACTTGAAGATGTTTGCTCCTTAAGATCAGAGATTTTGATTAACAGAATCAGTTCATCAGTTATCACATTAAATCATCTCCAATCCTACTTATGCCTTGTTATTGGAATCACCCAATTAACACAGCTTCATTAACCGGAAGCACGACGTATTCGAATACCATTTGTTACACTCTGCAGAGTTGCTCAACTTTACCCACACGATCCCTTAACTCCCGCGATGAGTTAAGAAAGCGTGTCGGTTCATTGCTCCATTCTTTATATAGACTCTACCGATAGCATCACGCGATCACACGGCTACAATTGCACACATACTCTTCTCTAGCCGTTTGTGAGTGAATACTACCGTTGTTAGGTACCCGTGGCATACCTAACTCCCGTCTACTTGTCATCACGACTGTAGAGTTTCAATTGAATAGAACGGCTACTAGACTAGTGTTGACAAGTCAACTCCTCTGTGGCTGGCGTTGACTATGTCTTTTACTTGGCACAAGGTTCTCGTCCTTACATTTTCACCGAGGCATCCAACCACGTCTCCTCTGTGCCCACCGGCACTACCACCACCCATCCATACCGACCTCTCACTCGGGTAAGGTCGTGGGCGTAGATCACCGCGGATTTCCCACAAAGACACCCTTCCAGTCTCAATTCCCTAAGGTAAAGTCGTGGGCGTAGATCACCACGTGATTTCCCCACAGCACAACTTTACCTTAGTATTAGCTTTGAAATCCTACCGGCCTGCGGCCAACACCTTAGTAGTACAAAGTTGTTGTCTAAGGCGATCATGGTTACTTTGATATCATACATTATTTCTTACTAAGGTTGTCAAGATGAATATGGCCATCAAGGTAAACATGGCTATTTATCAGTGGTAGGATTATCTAGATAGCATGCCATTCTAAATATTTGTTTTAAGCAATTATCAGTTCGCAACTATCCATAATGAAAATACATTAAATAAATACTGTAATTTCATGGGATTCAATATGATCAAAAATATGTGACTTGCCTTGCTGGTCTGTAATCTTTACTACGTCGTAGATCTGAGCAGTCGTCTCCAACTCCGGAACTGGGACTTCGCCTACGTCGGATGCTTAGCGTAAACACATAAAATCACAACATAAGCTCAATTTCAAAATGTAGCCACAACAAAGTAATCAATTCAAAAAGAGCCAATTAGCATACTATCTCAACCACATACTTCAGAAATGCGAGAATGGATATTTTTCTAGAAAAGGTATTTTTAAATCGATGAATTTTGTAACTGAGGTATTTGGAGTTAGCAAAAGAGGGAAATTCAAATTTAGCAAATTTGAATTTGGAAGAACAGAGACCAGATTTGAACTCAGGGTATTTTTCTGGTCAAGATGGTGTATTTTTGTATTTTTAGGAATTTTCTAGATTTTTCTACTATTTTTGGGGATTTTTCTGAATTTTCTATCGGTGTGAGCGATGTCGGGCTCGGCCGGTGAGCGAATGCTTGGCCCACTGTGCACGTGCGCGGCGGGCGGCTTCCCGCGGCTCGGTGGCCCATTGGCCCAGCTCCGCCCTCGGCCGAAAGGGCCGGAGCCAGCGCGGGCGAAGCCAGCCTGGCGGCGCGTCTTCTTGCCGATGGGTGACGCGTGGGTGATGCGGACAGCGCGGATGGGGGCGGGGCGACGCGTCTGAGCGACCGGATGGAGCGGGGCGCGGAGTGAGCGGCTGAGATTCAAAAGGAGGCCGACACTCGGATGAGGCTCGATCGACGGCAGAGGGTCATCGTCTTCCTCCCGCGTCCCTGACTCGGCGGGAAAACAGGACGCGCTCTCCGGAGCGGGGAGGCGAAGGCAGTGACGCTCCCGGGGAACGGCCGTAGCCAAAACATGCGCCTACGAGAGCGGTTTCCATTTGTGGGCTTTTGGGAGGAGTGCGGTGCACAGAGGAGGTCGCGGGTAGCTAGGAAGGTGATGACGTGCGAGGCGACATTGGGGAGTTCCTGCGACCTTGCGACCCAATTGGCTGTGGTTTAACCATCTACGGGACCCTAGGGACACAGTGGTAGCGGTGGTTTAGCTCGGGGGAGGCTCTAGTGGGCTGGCCACGTTGACGGCCTTACGGCCGGCGGTAGGCTTCGTGGCCCGGCCACTGGGCAAATGCTCTTACCCCGGTGAGACTTCTATCGTGTCCAGGAGCTAGATGTACACGTGTGGACGCACGGAATTGGACTAAGATTGAGTGGACTCCTCAATTGCGTTTTAGGGCTCACCGGCGCAGGGGTGGCGATTGCCGGCGGTGGAGGCGGTGATTGTTCAATTGGTTGAGTGGGGAGAGGAAGGGGGCTGTCTGAAGGCGATCTACAGTGGCGTTGGGTCTTTATATGGCGTGTACAGCTGGCGCAACTGTGAGGTGGTTCGGCGGCTTCTGCGGCCAGCGAGGAGAAGCGAGGGGTGAGCTGGGGTGGAGAGTAGGGAAGGAGGGCGAGGTGGCGCGGTGACTCCCCCCGTTCTCAAGTGCTTTCTTTGACTTCACCGTAACGGAAGGAACGGGAATGCTTGCGCTGGCGACGGCGAGGACAGCGGGCTGCCCGGGCGTTCTACGCGCGGAGAGAAGGGCAGGGTGGCGTCTCTGGCGCGTGGGGTCGGCTTCCTCGCGGGCTTGAGCTGGAGGGGCAGTGGCTCCTGTTGCGCTGGCGGGGAAACGACGACGTGGGCGTCGGCGGCTTCGGGAAGGAGGGCTGAGCGGCGCGCGCGCAGACGGCGCCGGCCAAGAGCGAAGGCGGAAAGGGAGGAAAAAGGAAAGTGTATTTCTGCTATACTTGCCAAATTGGGTAAGCAACCCAAATTCAATTTGAATTTCTAAAATTTTTCAAAAAGGCTCAAAATTCTGGGGTGTTTCAACCTACCCCCCTTAAGAAGAATCTCGTCCTCGAGATTCATCTGGCCTGGGGAACATGTTGGGGATGTCTTTCTGTAATTCTGATTCTTTTTCCCATGTGGACTCTGTTGGCGTATGATTCTTCCATTGTACTCGGCAAAACTTGACATTCTTGTTTCTGAGTTGTCGTTCAGTTGTCTCAAGTATCTGTAAAGGCTCTTCTGGGTAGGTCAAGTCTTCGGAAAGTTCAATTTCTCCCAATGAGACTTCTTCCGTAGGTTGCCTCAGGCACTTTCGGAGTTGGGACACATGGAATACGTTGTGTACTCTGGTCATATTGGATGGTAATTGTACTTCATATGCTACTTCTCCCACTCTTTTTGTAATATGGAATGGCCCAACATATCTGGGTGCTAACTTTCCTCTGACCTGAAATCTCTTGACTATTTTGAATGGTGTGACCTTGAGGTATATGTAATTGCCAACTTCGAAACTCAAGTCTTTTCTTCTAGTATCGGCATAGCTTTTCTGATGGTCTTGAGCTATCTTTATCTTCTCTCTAATGATTCTCACATGAGCTTCTGCGTCTTGAACTATCTGGGGTCCAATACATTGTCGTTCTCCTGTTTCTGTCCAGTTTAGTGGAGTTCTGCACTCTCGGCCATATAACGCTTCAAATGGGGCCATCTGGATACTGGCTTGGTAGCTATTATTGTAGGAGAACTGTGCAAACGGCAAATAAGTGTTCCACGCTGCTCCATAGACTATAGCACAGGCTCGCAACATATCTTCTAGGATCTGATTGGTCCTTTCTGTCTGTCCATCAGTTTGTGGATGATAGGCAGTACTGAAAGATAAATCTGTGCCCATTGCTTCATGTAGTTTCTCTCAGAACGTAGAGGTAAATTGAGCTCCTCGATTGGACACAATCCTTCTTGGAACTCCATGATACACTACAATCTTGGTCAGATATAACTCTGCTAACTTGTCCTTCCCGTAGGTTTGCTTGATAGGAAGGAAATGTGCTACTTTAGTCAGTCGATCCACGATGACCCAAATAGCATCATATCCTTCTTTTGTCTTAGGTAGGCCAGTGATAAAATCCATCCCAATACTGTCCCATTTCCATTCAGGTATTGGTAATGGTTGCAGCAGATCCGCAGGCTTCTGATGATCAACTTTTACTTGTTGGCAGACATCACATTTGGCTACATATTTCGCTATCTCCCTCTTCATGTTACTCCACCAAAACCTTCTTTTTAAATCCTTATACATCTTGGTTCCGCCAGGATGTATTGAAAATTGTGAGGAGTGAGCTTCTGATAATATTAAGTCCTTCAGTTCTTGTTTATTTGGTATGCAATATCACCCTTTAAAGGTCAGAATTCCCTGTTTGTTTTCAATAAACTCACTTGATTTCTTCTCTTGGCTGCTCTTTTTCAATTCTTGGGTCTCTTCATCGTCATCTTGGGCTGTTTTAATTTTATCTGTTAACAATGGTTGGATATCAAGGGCTGCTAGCATTCCTTGCTCAACCACTGTTAAATTGAGTTTTTGCATCTCTGTCACTAAGTGTAGAGGTTGGTCAATCTCACTAACCATGCTGTGGTACACTTTTCTGCTTAAGGCATCTGCTACTACATTCGCCTTACCTGGGTGATATTGCAAATCGATATCAAAATCCTTGATCAGCTCTAGCCATCTTCGTTGTCTTAAATTGAGGTCTGGCTGAGTGAAGATATACTTTAGACTTTTATGATCTGAAAATATCTCACAATGATTACCCAACAGATAATGTCTCCAGATTTTCAACTAATGGATTACGGCAGCTAGCTCCAAGTCATGTGTAGGGTAGTTCTCTTTATGTGGCCTTAACTGTCGTGAAGCATACGCTACCACTTTCCTATCTTGCATCAGTACACATCCTAATCCTTGTTTGGAGGCATCACAGTATATCTGAAAATCTTTCTCTGGATTTGGAAGGGTTAGGACTGGTGCAGTTGTCAATTTGGTCTTTAATTCTTGAAAACTTTCTTCACACTTCTTCGTCCACTCAAAAGATGTCTCTTTCTTGAGCAATTGGGTGAGTGATCGGGCAATTTTTGAGAATCCTTCTATGAATCGGCGATAATAACCAGTCAATCCTAGAAAGCTTCTCACTTCAGTTACATTCGTGGGTGGCTGCCATTCCATTACTGACTTAATCTTCTCTGGGTCAACTTTGACTCCATCTTCTGAAATGATGTGACCCAAGAATGAAACTTCTTTCATCCAGAAGTCACATTTGCTGAATTTTGCATACAGTTGGTGTTCCCTAAGCTTGGACAGAGCGACATGTAAGTGTTCATTGTGTTCTTCATTCTTGGAATAGATGAGTATATCATCTATAAACACTATCACAAATTTGTCCAACTGTTCCATATATACCATGTTCATGAGGTTCATGAAATATGGCGGTGCATTGGTTAACCCAAAAGGTACGACTGTGAATTCGTAGAGTCCGTACCTAGTTGTAAATGCAGTTTTCTCCCTATCCTGCTCTCGGATTTTCAACTGATGATATCCTGAGCGCAGATCAATTTTTGAGAATACTTTGGCTCCTCGGAGCTGGTCAAACAGATCATCTATCCTTGGTAGTGGATATTTGTTTTTGATAGTTACTGCATTCAAACCTCGATAGTCAACGCACATCCGCTGACTTCCATCTTTCTTCTTCACAAATAGTACTGGGGCTGCCCATGGGGAAATACTTGGGCGTATGAACTCTTTTGCTTGCAAGTCATCTAACTGCTTCTTTAGTTCTTTCAGCTCCACTGCTGACATTCTGTAGGGATGCTTCGTAGTTGGTGGTGTTCCAGGAACTAATTCTATTGCCAATTCTATTGGTCTGTCCGGTGGCTTACCAGGTAGTTCCTCTGGGAACACATCGGGGTATTCTTCTACTACTGGCACTCCTGCTCCTTCACTAGTTACGTCACTGTGTATACAACTTTTCATCTTCTGAATTAGCTCATGATCTGTGTGAACCACTATCTCTTGGCCATCATCCCCAGTTAAGGTCACTGTCTTATTCTCACATCTTACTATGGCTTTATTTTTGGTTAGCCAATTCATTCCCAATATAATCTCTAATCCCTTCATATCCAATATTAGCAAGTTTGCCTTAAATTTTAATCCCTGGATTTCTAGTGTGAGATTACCACACCCAAATCGGGATTCCATTTTTATGCCAGGTGTTTGAATGGCATAAAGTTTTGGCAAAGGCATAACAACTATTTGATTCTTTGTAACAAACTCCATGGATATGCAAGAATGCGTAGCACCAGGGTCAAACAAAACTAGTGCAGGTATGGAATTGACAGGGAACATACCTACAATAACGTCATTTGACCCTGCGGCATCTTCTGCTGATATATGATTGACTCTTGCTTGGAGAATGAGGTTGCCTGTTCCCTTGCCTCTTCCTAGCTGATTATTTACTGATGACCCAGCAGGCACAACTACTACATTCCCTGACTGATTTGGAGCTTTGTTTTTGCTGATTATTGTTTCTTCCTGTTTGTGGAGAGGTCCCGGCTTGAATCCTCGCTGTTTCAGATGGCAAATGTTTCTTAGGACAGTTATTTCGGAAATGTCCTGGTTGCCCACAGTGAAAACAATTATTTGCTTGAGGGTAGTTTTGTTGAACGTGGTTTCCTCCACATCTGAAACACTTGATTGTTTGCTGCTGGAACCTACTGCCTTGTTGCGGAGCATTGGCTGGACATCTTGGTACTAGCATCACTTGACGATTAGTGAACTGCCGGTTTTGAGGTGGTGTCCAGGTTCTTGACTTTTGCGCATTGGAAGACGATGTAAATGGGGTTTGCATCGCCTTTCTCTTTCTATTCTCCTCCATCTGTCCTCTGGCCTCTTCAGAATTGATTAAACAGTCTACCATGTCGGATAAATCCCTGAAGCGCATCGCAGATATATGATACTTCAGGGAGTCCTGTAGACCTGCCCTGAATCTTTCCATCTTCTTATCTTCAGTATTTACATCATCTTCCGCATATCTGGATAACTCGTTAAACTGGTGCACATACTCCATGATATTCCTTCTACCCTGCCTTAGCGCCAGGAATTCTCTACGCTTAGCCTGAATCATGCCATCAGGAATGTGTGCTTTTCGAAAACTTCCTCGAATTCCTCCCAGGTGAATTCTTTTTGGTTATGCATAGTTTGGTAATTAATCCACCAAGAGGAGGCTTGTCCGTGAAGCTGATGAGTTGCATAGAGTACCTTCTCTTTATCTTCACATTGAATGATTTTTAATTTTCGCTCAATGTCTTTGATCCAATCGTCGGCAGCCATGGGGTCCGCCGAAGTGGAAAAGACTGGTGGCCTAGTCTTCTGGAAGTCTGCCCACTTCATGGCAGGTGGTGCTCCTGTTGAACTCATCCCTGGTGAACCACTTGAGTATGAGGTTCTCGTCATAATCTGTTCCAGCATTTTTGGAATGCTGTTCTATAAGTTTGGTTTGATTCATCTCGGCTTGGTGGCGGTTTTGCTCCATCACTGCTAAGATATTGGCAATGGCATCTGTACCAGTTGCAGTGTTATTGGGCCCTGCTGGCTGGTTGCCTTGATTTGGTTCGGTGCCTGACATCTTGCTTCTGCATTAGATAAGTTGAATTACTTCACCGCTATTTTCCATCGTTTGTAGGAAGATAAGCAGAAGACAGAGTTTGGAGACAAGTCTGAAGCAACTAGAGCCAAATTAATGTATGTCACAAAGACATTTCTTTAAAGCCAACAGCCAAATATAGTATTAACAACCAAAAGAACCAAGGTAGAAAACATACATTACATACTTTACACACTCAAATATAGCATTATTACAATACCACGATCTACTACTGAGCTAAGCAGGGCACTTCACTACTTTTATTCTAACTAGACTGCCTCACTGTACAACCAAAATCCAACCATCTACCACCAAGGCCTAGCTATGCCTCGAGTCCTCCAAACGCTCACCAACCCTCGGTCGGTGGCCTGCTGTTAGTGTAGCGCACGACCTCCTCGGGGTCCTCCTCATTCCCAGCTGGTGGCGCTGGAGCGCGCGCGGGCTGGAACAAGGAGCGATACTCCGGAGCGGTCATGCGACGGCGAGGCTATGAAGGCCCGGGTGCATCGGGATCCCCACGTGGACAGGATGGACCTGGCACATCCATGCCAACGGGAATCACCGGGTACACGGGGACCACTGGAGCCACGAGGGGCTGGAGAGGAACCAGTGCTGCAGGAACATCAGGGGACTCATCGCAGGCAGATAACTCCCCCTCCTCTACCAGATTTCTCCGGTAGAGCTCCTGCTGTATCTCATATAGCTCTCTCTGAACATGACGTAGCTGTCCTCTCAGTGCGAACGACTCCCGCATCGCCCGCGAGTACATCGTCTCCTGATGGACAATGTATCGCGCGGCTACGTGAAGACGAGCATCATCCGTCTCCCTGGGATCTGGGGTCAAGTAGGCCCCACCCCGGGGAACTCGCTGTGGCACCAAGTCGTAGACGGTCTCGTCGAACTCGGGGTCGTAGTAGTGTCGTAAGTGAAGCACGACATTCCTAGCCGCGTCCTGAATCGCGTCCCATTCCTCGGTCCTCCGACCGAAGAACCTCCTCTCCCTGTCTGGACGGACAGGTAGAGGAACGAGGTCCACCCATGCCTTCCAGGCAACACTGTCGTCTGGCGCATGGCGGGACACGGAGTGGAAAACTGGCCTATGCCAGTTATCAGCGCCTAGGAACCTCTGCATGGCCCACAACTGACAGGGCCATCCCTCCAACCTAGCGGGGTCCGAGTGGACAAAGTGAACCATCTGCTGAAACAAACACTTTTGAATATTAGAAGGTGCAAAACATTTGCAATTACTAAACTTAAACTGTAATTTACTTAAAACAAGGAAGGTAGCATTTAAGAAACACTATAACCTTAACACTTCTTATATTTTATGTAAAATCTTTTATTCTTTTCCCAATTAGGTTTTGTCAACACGAGACTCTCCTATTATCTCTTGGGGTTCAACCTACAGTCAAGCAAGTCGCTCACGATACCACTGTAACGCCCCATTTCGGAGGCGATGCGGAACATCGAATCGCAATTTAATGTACGATTATGACGTTCTAGGGTTACATGTGATCATCACAACAGTACCAGCTTACATAAACGTACCAATTTTATTACATTATTATATTGTTGTTAATGTACACAACGGGCGCGTAAGCCCGTACACCACCATATACACACAAAAGGATCAACGGCCTGAGCGCGGCTAAATCCTAAGCCCAATCTTCTTCAAAGTAGACTGGTTCTTCAGGAGCGTCTTCTTCGACAGCGTCATCTTGCCCGTACTGGCCTTCTGTTAATTGTGTTTAGCAAATCATGAGTACCACTGTACCCAGCACGTCACAGGGGTAAACCCTGGTTTACTATATGCATGGTATTTCAAGGATGGGAGTATATTGGTTGTATTATAGTGGGTGGATGCAGTTTTATTTGTAAGCAAGCAAAACTTGAAGATGTTTGCTCCTTAAGATCAGGGATTTTGATTAACAGAATCAGTTCATCAGTTATCACATTAAATCATCTCCAATCCTACTTATGCCTTGTTATTGGAATCACCCAATTAACACAGCTTCATTAACCGGAAGCACGGCGTATTCGAATACCATTTGTTACACTCTGCAGAGTTGCTCAACTTTACCCACACGATCCCTTAACTCCCGCGACTGAGTTAAGAAAGCCAGGTCGGTTCACTGCTCCATTCTTTATATAGACTCTACCTGATAGCATCACGCAGTCACAGCTACAATTGCACACATACTCTTCTCTAGCCGTTTGTGAGTGAATACTACCGTTGTTAGGTACCCGCGGCATAGCTAACTCCCCGTCTACTGTCATCACAGCCTGTAGAGTTTCAATTGAATGGAACAGCTACTAGACTAGTGTTGACAAGTCAACTCCTGTGGCCTGAGCGTTGACTATGTCTTTTACTTGGCACAAGGTTCTCGTCCTTACATTTTTCACCTGAGGCATCCAACCACGTCTCCCTCTGTGCCCACTGGCACTACCACCACCCATCCATACCAGCCTCTCACTCGGGTAAGGTCGTGGGCGTAGATCACCGCGGGATTTCCCACAGCACACCCTTCCCAGTCTCAATTCCCTAAGGTAAAGTCGTGGGCGTAGATCACCACGTGATTTCCCCACAGCACACCTTTACCTTAGTATTAGCTTTGAAATCCTACCGGCCTGCGGCCAACACCTTAGTAGTACAAAGTTGTTGTCTAAGGCGATCATGGTTACTTTGATATCATACATTATTTCTTACTTAAGGTTGTCAAGGTGAATATGGCCATCAAGGTAAACAGGGCTATTTATCAGTGGTAGGATTATCTAGATAGCATGCCATTCTAAATCTTTGTTTTAAGCAATTATCAGTTCGCAACTATCCATAATGAAAATACATTAAATAAATACTGTAATTTCATGGGATTCAATATGATCAAAAACATGTGACTTGCCTTGCTGGTCTGTAATCTCTACTACGTCGTAGATCTGAGCAGTCGGCTCCAACTCCGGAACTGGGACTTCGGCTACGTCGGATGCTAGCATAAACACATAAAATCACAACATAAGCTCAATTTCAAAATGTGGCCACAACAAAGTAATCAATTCAAAAAGAGCCAATTAGCATACAATCTCAACCACATACTTCAGAAGTGCGAGAATGGATATTTTTCTAGAAAAGGTATTTTTAAATCGATGAATTTTGTAACTGAGGTATTTGGAGTTAGCAAAAGAGGGAAATTCAAATTTAGCAAATTTGAATTTGGAAGAACAGAGACCAGATTTGAACTCAGGGTATTTTTCTGGTCAAGATGGTGTATTTTTTGTATTTTTAGGAATTTTCTAGATTTTTCTACTATTTTTGGGGATTTTTCTGAATTTTCTATCGGTGTGAAGCGATGTCGGGCTCGGCCGGTGAGCGATCGCGCCCAGCCTATGCGCGCGCACGCGGCGCGGCTTCCCGCAGCGGCAGGTGGCGTTGCTGGCTCGCCCTCGGCGGCCGAGCGGCCGGAGCCAAGCGCGGCGTGGCGAAGCCAGCGGCTGGCGCGGCGTGCTCTTGCCGATGGGTGACGCGTGGGTGGTGCGGACGGCGCGGATGGGGGCGGGGCGACGCGTCTGAGCGACCGGATGGAGCGGGGCGCGGAGTGAGCGGCTGAGATTCAAAAGGAGGCCGACGCTCGGATGAGGCTCGATCGACGGCAGAGGGTCATCGTCTTCCTCCCGCGTCCCTGACTCGGCGGGAAAACAGGATGCGCTCTCCGGAGCGGGGAGGCGAAGGCGGTGACGCTCCCGGGGAACGGCCGTAGCCAAAACGTGCGCCTACGAGAGCGGTTTCCATTTGTGGGCTTTTGGGAGGAGTGCGGTGCACAGAGGAGGTCGCGGGTAGCTAGGAAGGTGATGACGTGCGCGGCGACATTGGGGAGTTCCTGCGACCTTGCGACCCAATTGGCTGTGGTTTAACCATCTACGGGACCCTAGGGACACTGTGGTAGCGGTGGTTTAGCTCGGGGGAGGCTCTAGTGGGCTGGCCACGTTGGCGGCCTTACGGCCGGCGGTAGGCTTCGTGGCCCGGCCACTGGGCAAATGCTCTTGCCCCGGTGAGACTTCTATCGTGTCCAGGAGCTAGATGTACACGTGTGGACGCACGGAATTGGACTAAGATTGAGTGGACTCCTCAATTGCGTTTTAGGGCTCACCGGCGCAGGGGTGGTGATTGCCGGCGGTGGAGGCGGCGAGAGTTCAATCGGTGGAGTGGGGAGAGGAAGGGGGCTGTCTGAAGGCGATCTACAGTGGCGTTGGGTCTTTATACGGCGTGTCTGGTGGCACGATCGTGAGGTGGTTCGCGCCTGCGGCGCCGAGGAGAAGCGGTGGTGAGGGGAGAGTAGGAAGGAGGCGAGGTGGCGCGGTGACTCCCCGTTCTCAAGTGCTTTCTTTGACTTCACCGTAACGGAAGGGCGGAATGCTTGGCTGGCGACGGCGAGGACAGCTGGCTGCCCAGCGTTCTACGCGGAGAAGAAGCGGCGGCGTCTCGGCGCGTGGTCGGCTTCTCGCGGGCTTGAGCTGGAGGGCGATGGCTTCGTTATTTGGCGGAAAGCGGCGGCGTGGCGTCGGCGGCCGGAAGGAGGGCTGAGCGGCGCCGGCCAAGAGCGAAGGCGGAAAGGGAGGAAAAAGGAAAGCGTATTTCTGCTATACTTGCCAAATTGGGTAAGCAACCCAAATTCAATTTGAATTTCCAAAATTTTTCAAAAAGGCTCAAAATTCTGGGGTGTTTCAATATCCTCGTGATCCACATTATTCGTCTCGTCCAGTGGTCCTGCATGCGCGCCGGCCATCACTCCGGGACGCAGCAGTCACTGCCTGCCTCCATTTATTTCACGCTAACGATGGAAATGAGCAGGATAATGCTGCTGGCAACATCACCGAGCTATCCATGGCTGGGGCTTCACCTACGGGCCCCACCAGCCGGAGCCCAGCAGGGACGAGCTTGTGGCCGCTTCCGGTGATGATAAGAGCATGCGCGCTTGCCGCCGTGGCACTCGTGTTCCCAATCAGTCAATCTCTTAGGCAGGTCCATACTCCAAAAATGGAATGGAAAACGCTCCAACGAAGGCCAGGAAAAGTAGGATCTGTTTGAGAGAGCTCCACCAATTTCAAATCCACGAAAAACAGGTTCACTCCACAAAATTTTACCCAAACGCTCCAGCTCCACAAAATCTGGATCCACCAAAATCCTGGATCTGAGGGCCAGATCCATGGATTTCATGGAGCTCCTCAAGGGGTGCTCCACCGTGGAGTTGGGTGGTAATTACCCACCAATGCCACTGGTTACACACCCCATCCCACCAAAAATGGCTATTCCCACTAAAACCTCAATTTCGTGAATCTGGAGCTACTGTACAAGCCAAACACTCCATGGTGGGATCCCAGATTCACGGTGGAGCTGCTCCATGGTGGAGCTGCTGCTCTAGATTCATATTTTCAGTGATGACGTTCTTCCAAATAGTCCCTTAATAGCTTGTTTGGAATAAGGATTCTCGTAGAAATTAACTATTTACTGAGAGATTCTGTGTTCCAACGTGACTCAGAATTGAGACGCGAGGCCCATCACCCCATGGACACGGCACGATATTATATTGTTCCGCCTCTGGCATTTCCCAATAGAAGAAGCTTGCGTTTTAAACGAGGGCCCTTTTCCTTATTCCCCTATCGCACCCGTTCTTTTTCGTATCCTCAGGCGCGCACGCAACCGCGAGATCCGAATCCTCTCTCAAATCATGTCCCTCCACCTGTCCCCTGGGTAGCTGGCTTACCGGCCCCAGTCCCTGCTCCTAGACCAAGCGCACTAGACCCATGAACCGCTGCTCCCGCCCTTGTCGACCCGCGCCGCGAGGAGACGAGGCCCCAGCGGCGGCCGCCTCTCCCGGTCTATAGGCTCGGCCTGTCCACCGGGACAAACCTCCCACTTTCCCAGCCGCTTTACACCCTACACATTTGGACTGAAAAAATATAACTTATAGTTAAAATTATACTGTAGTTAGCTAAAATAATATTATAACTAATGGTAACTTATTTGACGTAATTAAATTTAAAAATAAAAAAATCAGATTAGCCTATTACAGACAATGCAAACGAATACGGAAAAACCGATAAAAAACTCAAAAAGCTAGAAAAGGACAAATTTAATAATTACTAAAATAAGTCAGAAGCTAAAGCAAAATAGGATCTGTTCTTTTTCAGCTTTTGGTTTTTCTATAGTAACTAACTCTTTAAACGGAGCATCTTTTTAAGATGGGATCTATTAATTAATTATAGTATATACTGTACCGACTTTATTTATATCGATAAAAATCACATCTAGATTTTAGTTATTCTATAACCTCTCATATAAACAGTCTAAAAGTCATAAATCATAACTAAAAGTCACGTGTCACAAAAAAAAAAGAAAGAAGAGGCCCCTGTAAGCAGGGCCTCATCACGACAAGACGCACGCGCACTAGTGCTTGCATTTGCTCGTCTTGCCTCGCAACCACCGACTCCCCGTTTCCTGCCGCGGCCTCGTGGCTGCTGCCTGTCTCGCCGCGGCGTGTGGTGTAGGAGGAGGGAGAGTGCTACAGTACAAACGCGCCGCTCCCCGAGCTCGTCGGGAATGGCGGGGGCGGCTGCTGCGAGCGGCGGCGGTGGGGAGGAGGAGGGGCTCCTGCTGCTCTCCGCCGTGGAGGCTGGCGGCGTTGGCGGCGGGGCAGCCGCAGCGGCGGCGGAGAAGTCGTGGCGCCTCAACTTCGACGGCTTCCGCCCGCCGGAGGCGCACCAGGAGAGGCCGACTCGCGGGCTCCACCACTGCCTCGGCGTCCTAGGTCTCTCTCTCGTTCACTCCGTTGCTTCTAAATATCACGCTTATGCTTGCTGTCAGGTTGTGTGCTTAGTTGGTTGCTTGATCGATCTGGGTTCAGAAGGTGTCTCGTGTTTTGGCAACTTGGCTCGTTCGATATGGCAGTCGCTTTATGCACCTTGTGATTAGTATAGCTTACCCTTTTTTCGTTTCTAGTAAGAGGAGCTAACTAGTGAGGAGTAGTCCGTTTCGGAGATGGGGATTGGGTTAGGATGTAGACGGTAGTGGTGGGCTAGATGCGGATTCTTATGCCAACTTTGCAAACAAAACAGAAATGTGCAGGTTTCCGTCATTTTTTTTAGCTTTATGCTATTGTAGGACTGACGGCGGAGATCAAACGGGGTGAATGGTCTTTGTCACTTTTCAACTTTAATAAAATCAACCCCTTGAATACAAATGCCTCTTTACTTTAATAGTTAGAGTGAGCTAAGAAGATCAGATGTACAATGGAAACAACCCTCAAACAGAAGCCAAATAGTCAAGGGAACAACCGAAGTACAAGAAGATTCAAGAAAACATTGGGTTGGTCTGACCGCATGCTTTAAGATTAGTTTGATCAGGCTTGAGCAGTCGGACTGCTGGGACAAAACCGGTCTGACCACTCTGGTGGTCTAACTGCAGGTTCAACACTAGTCTGACCGGAGCACTGTTTCCAGACTTAAAAATCTCTTGGGTTAAAACTCAAATCTCATCCAAACATCCCAAAATTTCGTACGAGACTTGTTCAAGATAATAGTAACCTAAACCAATCAAGAATCATAAGGTTCTTAGACTCAGTTCACTAATTAGAAGCAAATCAAATCTAGGTCTTAAGAACACCCAAAAATCTAAAATTCAAATTAGTTCTTACTCGATGAGTTTCTAATCAAGAGGATGATACAGACCTACTCTTACATGTTATAGCAAGCTAATCTAGGTATGAATTTGGGACAAAACTATTTTAATCACAAAAACCAAATTTGAGCTAAGAACAAGCCAAACCGGGCTTGATTTTGAATCTTGCTATGGAGGTGATCTAGATAGGCAACTATTGATAAATTAGGATTTTCTAGTGCCTCTTACTCATCATGGATCACAACAAGATTAAGAGTGGAGAAGGAAACATCAAAAAATAAGCCAAATTAAGATTTCAACACTGGAGCAAAGAGGAGAAAAAGTTGGACGAATTTTGATATCTATTGATACTTAGAAATTAATGTTTATAGTCACTCCCTAGCTACTCATAAAGTCAAAAAATGACAAAAAGCTTAAGACAAAGAGCCATAACCAATCTCCCAAAGGTTCTCTCCAAGAACCTTAACTTCCTTCAATTGGCTTCCTAAAGAGCTAACCCTAACTTAACTCACCCTTTATATAGTGGAGGCTTACAAGAAATCTTGACCAACACCTCTAGTTGGGTTTCATTCACTTACATAGGCTAACTCATTAACCTAACACTATACCAGGTTTTGTACTCACACATGCACGCTTCTCGAAGTGCACACAAACAATAACCCGATAGTGAATCAACGTTTGATCCACTTAACATTTTCAACACATCCTTGACCTAAATCACCTCTTTTGCGCCTCCTTGTGTCATGATTTGATCAAGTCTCAACTTTCTGATTTGGGGCAGAAAGACTGTTTTGCCCCCAAACAATCTTTCATGAAGCTTCGCATTTCCTTTGCCTTGAAACAGTCCCGTACTTCATTTTCAATTTCATGTGGCCTCAATGACTTGTCGCCAAGCTTCTCACGCATCCAGATCCTGCCGAATCGTTCTCGCTTGGAAATGGGCTCCAGTCACTTGGTGCGTCACATGTCTCTCCGTGAACCATGACGACACCCAACTTACTTGAATGTTCTGGGCCTTAGCTCCTCTCTGAGTTTAGTTCTAATCCAGTTTACTGTTGCCTGTCATGTCTACAACTGGTAGCTCCCGCTCTGGTTTCTTGTCTTCCCTACTTGTAACAACTCCACTAGCCTTAGTTATCTTCCAGCGTCACCTTGATCGCTATGGACCTCAGCTCCCTTAGCTTAGTCATGATCACTAAAGAGCAAACTAATAAAAAGATCCACTATTGCAAATTAAAGGGTATCAATTGTAAAAAATTGATATCAAGTGTGAAATATGGTTCAAGTTTGTAAATTAAGCTGGCATGACCAAGATTTAATCATACGTACAAAAGTATGACAAAACTAGCTAAGTAAACATAACATGGCAATGAGTAATATTAAATTGGAATTACATTAAATTTGAGTAATAATCAAAGCTTACATCTAAATGCATATATCACAATGAAGCGCCATGTATGCACGTGACCTCCTAGGTTCTTGTGCTGCAAGAAGGTCCTGGAAATAAATCTCAGTTTAGACTCAAGATTCAATAGAGCGTTTTTGACATGACATATATTATGAAAGGATCACTAAAGGGCAAACTAATACAAAGATCCACTATAACAAATTAAAAGATATTAATTGTAAAAATTGATACCAAGTGTGAAATATGGTTTAAATTTGCAAATTAAGATAGCATGACCAAGATTTAGGCACACGTACAAAAGCATGATAAATCTAAATAAGTAGATATAACATGACAATGAGCAATATCAAATTAGAATTACACACAATTGAGTAATAATTAAAACTTACATTTAAATGCATATCTCACAATGAAATGCCATGTATGCATGTGACCTCCTCGGTTCTTGTGCTGCACATGCAGGAATTTCATCACTGCTTTCCTTTAATGGCTGGAGAGTTATTTTTACTGTCAACGGTTCATCTCCAGTGCTATATAGAGGAAAGACAATTAGAACAGTTTTTTGAGTGCACTGTGAATTGTCAGTATAACAGCAATGGAAACTATGTGTGCAGCTCTATCAATGTCATTGGCATCCTTCATAGTTTTGCTGACCATAATATAATGTTCTCTAATTGGTTAGGCCTTGTTATAATTATGAAGCTCCTTACGTTTCTTTCTTTCTTTCTTGAACAGAAATGAGTTTTGGGTATAACATGTATGATCTTATCTGCAGCTCAAGGTCCTGAAGATGCTGTCACTGAATACTACCAGCATCAAGTGGAAATGCTAGAGGGTTTTAATGAAATGGATACACTGACAGATCGTGGTTTTCTTCCTGGAATTTCCAAGGTCGGTTCTATAAACTTTTTGTTGTAGCATTAGGGAAGGCAGCTTACATAAAAGTTAAACGGATGCAATTTGGTTGATAGCAGGTGTGCCTACTCTGACCACCAATTTATTTACCTGCAGGAAGAACGTGAAAAAGTTGCTAGGAGTGAGACATTAGCTATTCGGCTATCTAACATTGCAAACATGGTTCTTTTTGCTGCAAAAGTGTATGCTTCAGTAAGGAGTGGATCGCTGGCTATTATAGCTTCAACTTTGGATTCTCTTCTTGATTTGTTGTCAGGGTTTATCTTGTGGTTTACTGCATTTTCTATGCAAACACCAAATCCCTATAGATACCCAATTGGTAAAAAGCGTATGCAGCCACTGGTAAGTTTTGCCACAACATGCACTTCCACAATTTCTTTGGCTTATTTGATCTTGACTATAATTCATGGCATTGGTTCCATTAGAATGTCTCAATCATCAGTACACGTGATGCATATTGCAGTTTCTTGCCATGGCGTTTTCTTTTTGTATGGCAATAAGAAAAACAAGCACCAGTAGAAATTAGTTTAGGAAAGAAAAGAAACTAACACAATAAATAGATTGAAGGGGTGAAAGTGAAACAAAATATGGAGTTTTGTGATTTACTTGAAATCATGTTACCAACTTCGACGGCACCTCTTGTGTTAATCCGATGATATTTCTATATCTTGGCTGATTTGTAGTGATTTTTGAAATCATAAGCTGAAAAATTTTGAAACCTTTCTTTCAAGCCTTCCAGTTTAGTTTGATAACATTTCCAAGCATCTTGGTGTTTTTCCCCTTGCGCTATAAACAGCTGTACCTTTTTAGTTCCTTTTCAGTATGTTGACAGCTTCATTATAACACGTTCTTCAGGGAATACTTGTATTTGCCTCCGTTATGGCAACACTTGGCCTTCAGATCATCCTAGAATCAATACGCTCGCTGGTGTCTGATGTAAGTCTATTGATGTTTGTTGGTTTTGAAATTCTATTTTTCATTTGCCTTTTACTTTTGAGCAGAAACTTCTCGAGGGAACCTTTTTGTTTCCTCTTGAAAAGCATGAGTTACACATACCACTCTAGGGCATTAGAACACTGTTACACTTTTGATTTTTCCTGTGTCATAATTTAATATTACTTGTGCTGAAGCCTTGTTCTTTCACTATCAGTAACAAGTAACGACCAACTGGGTGAGCAACAAGTTAAATGTGTGCAATTTATTTGGCTTGTTTTGATCTTGCACTGTTTGATCAACACTTGCAGCAAATAAATAATTTATGCTTGTTGACAATGTAATGATTGAGATGTAGAGTTTTGTTTTGAGTCTTCTCTGTAGCATATTGCATTGTTGGTCCAATATATTGAAAAATGTGCCATGGATGAACCTCTACTTTAACGTGCCTCAATCTCAGTGGACAACTAAGTTTTTGTTTGATTGTTTCTAGTTGATGACCAAATCATATCATTCCACCAACTCTACTAGTGTTTGACATCTTAGATATTTTGGTACCTGTTATATCTTGAATTTAGATGGTGAAATCACTGTAATCATTTTTTCATCAAATTGTTTTTTTTTGTTGGTGAGGATCAGACTGTTGACTAATTAGTTGCTGCGCTATAATCTAACTCCTCACCAACCGGGATATATGTAGCCCTTGTTGTGAAGCAGAAGAATTGCCCTTGCTATTAGCATTATGCATTTTGTACTGGATCTTTTGTTGTTAGACTCGCTCAAACTTATCACATCCTCACTAGTTTACCTGTCAGAAATAACTAGCTGGATGCAGGCCATGGCTCTTGGTGCTTCCTGAAATAGTTCATTTTACTAATATTTTGCAACCTTTGTCACCTTATAGTTCACTTTTGAAGCATATCTCTGTATCCAGTGTGGTTACTATAGAACCTGGACTCTTAGTTGCACATTTTAGTTCTTCCATAGACCACTCGAGTTTGCCGTATTGATTACCTCATTGTCCAGGGAGATGAATTCAGCTTGACAAAAGAGCAGGAAAAATGGGTTGTGGACATTATGCTCTCGGTGACTCTGGTGAAACTTGCCCTGACTGTATATTGCCGCTCATTCACCAACGAAATCGTCAAGGCTTATGCACAGGATCACTTTTTTGATGTTATCACTAATGTAATTGGCCTTGTGGCTGCACTACTTGCCAATTACATTGAAGGATGGATCGACCCAGTTGGTGCAATTATTGTAAGTACAAAAGGAACTGATAGTTTTTTTAATCCAAAGAGGAATTAATAGTTGTTTTCTCGTTTGCAGCTGGCAATCTACACAATCAGAACGTGGTCGATGACAGTGCTAGAAAATGTCCACTCGCTAGTCGGGCAGTCAGCTTCGCCAGAGTACCTCCAGAAGCTAACCTACCTATGCTGGAACCACCACAGGGCCGTGAGGCACATCGACACGGTGCGGGCGTACACGTTTGGTTCCCACTACTTCGTCGAGGTGGACATCGTGCTGCCATCGGACATGCCGTTGCGAGAGGCGCACGACATCGGCGAGGCCCTGCAGGAGAAGCTGGAGCGCCTGCCTGAAATCGAGCGAGCCTTCGTCCACCTCGACTACGAGTTCACCCATCGGCCCGAGCATGCCCTGTCCCATGAGAAATAGCCAGGTGCAGCCCAGTGCAACTCCTCGGATTCCTAGCTGAAACTATTTAAGTTTAGCCGCAGTAGTTTCAGAGATCTGGTGCTCGTCAGCCGTCGCAGGGAACCTGCTGGTGCACGCACGCGATTGTATTGTGCATGCTGGAGTGCCGGATGTGTCCATGCCAATGTAGATTGTGACTTTTAAGAGTTGCTGTGGTAGTGTACTGATCGTTGGCATATGTGTCAACTGTCATGTATTGAAGAATCTTATTCCCCATTGATCACACCCTATTTTACATTGGCAAGAACGAATCCTCGAGCTGTCGTGCAGTTGTATAGATCAACACGGTCGGCAGGAGCACTCTGGCCATCGACCGTTCGATCGATCGAGCGGCACGCGCGCACGATGGACTGCACGAATTGACCGAGCGTGCGCAAGCGCCTGCGGGCACCGTAGACGTCCAAGTCCAACTCGATCGCGCGCGCCGATCGAAAAACGCGAGAAACATCGCATGTTTGGTTGGATTTGGACCAAAAAGTTGGGAGTTTGGGACCGCGCGATGTGTTGGTTTAGGTACTGTTCTTTTGAGTTTTTTTTGGGATAGTTTTTAGTTTTGGATTCTTTAAAAACCGAAACAAGCAGAGGTTTTCAAAACCAATAGAGAGGCTTCTTGAGAAGCCGTTTTTCTAAACGGTTTTCTGAACCCACTGCATACGTTGTTTGCATCGATGTCTATGCTGCCCGTCTTTATTTTGAAAAACATGACCAAAATTCACCAACTATAGTGAGAAACTATCTAGTACCGGCGATGATTCTGGTAGGCTACCTCTTCCAATGGAGGATTTTTGAATCTGGATGGTGTTCAGGCTTGGAATTTGTTAACGTAGCCTTAGTAAAAATTAATTTACTATTTGTTCTAGTATGCATGATTGTTTTTTTCGAAAACAGAGGATGGCCCTCAGTTTCATTTATTGAAACCAGAAGTTCTAACAGTAGCATCCAAACCATTACAAGAGCTAGAATGAACAAAGCACCCCAGATTTGGAACAGACCCAAACTTCACCCTTCTGCTACTCTACGCTACCTGTCACAGCAGAAACGGACTTTTGAACGGAAGTTTTGAAGTTTGAAAACAACTTATTACAGAGAGAGTTCCATCCACAACCAAAACTCAAAACGTTTTGAGCACTAACAAGAACCAAAGCTGAGGTTAATTCATCAGTCTTCTTGTCGTTGGCGCCCATCCTTGTGTCCGGTTGAATGCCTCCCTCGTTAGTTGTTACCTTCTTCAGTATCTCAACATGATTGTTTGTTTATTTCATATGTTCTTGTAGTTTTGCTTCAGCTACCCTCTTATCAGTTAATTTGCAGAAATATATCTTTGTATATTGCCTAAAGATCGCGACCCACATTTTTTTTGTGACGAGATCATAACCCACTTGAGCCTCATGAAATGCTTACGAGTATTGAGCTCGGGCTGGTCCACTAGTCTTTGGTTGGGTTCGGGACGCGTTTAGCTTATACTTATCTACTGTAGTTACAGTAGTTTTTTTAAAAAAACGATGTGTTTTTTCAAAGTGGATTTAAAAAATAATTATAGTAAAAAGTATACTAAGTTCAGCTGTACCAACTAAAATCACATGTGACTATTTTTTTATACATACTGTCTCTCATGAACAGACCAAAATTCAAAAACCACAACCCTAAACCATAAGACTCAATCCAAAAGAACCCACTCAAGATTTCTCAATAGATCGGTCCATTAGGGCATCTTAATGTATTGTATCTATAGGATATTTCTAAGTATACCATATCATATAGAAATAATTCTAGATACAACAATTCTCAGTACATAGTATCTACAACCACCCCACTTAACTAACCTTTTCCCTCCTACCTCCCCTCCTCTCTCTCTCTTTCCACCTATCATCATCCTCGGTTGTCTCAATAGGTTGTATCTTGTACAAGAAACAATTTTACTCTCTCTATCTTTTCATTAAATCTCCTTCCACATCATCTTTCATCGTACTGGGCACTCTATAGAGATCGCTTATCATTAGGAGTGACTTTATCACCGGGCCTGGCTATTGGTCAGGCGGACCCAAAATAATAATAATAATAATAAAAGAGTACTAGGCTGGGCCTAATAGGTCTTGTGACAGAGGGCCGAGTCCCTGGAACGATCGATACGACGACTGGGGCTTACACCGTTGATGGCTCAGTCATTCATTCTGACCCGAATCTGGCGCCACGTACCTAGCTTATACTAGCATGTGAAGCATGACAACAAAATCGCTCGTGAAAGCTAGCTTAGCTGCTAGCATGACAGGATCTACTTAATTAATGGCAGGCGACCTCAAGCACGGGTGGTGAGCGGCGTTGGCTCTTTTTAATTTTGGCTTATATCTTTTAGCTTATTCATAAGGAGAAGTATAACATAATAGAAACTCATATGTGTTTTTGACCGATATAAATAAAGTTGATATATTATATACTATAATCAACTTATTGATTCCATCTAAAAAAATACTCCGTTTGAAAGCTAATTATTATAGAAAAATCGAAAAACAAATTTTAGAACTTAAAAAGAAGAGGCACGATAACGATACGAGCATGCAAGGCCTGCCTGTCTGTCTATCTGTCTCTATATAGATACGTACACCCTGCACGAAAGCTCATTCCACGCCCTGAACCGTGTGCAGTTGGTAGTTCTGTATCCTCCTCCTGTTATTCTTGTCCCAACGGAGTTGGGACGGCGACTTCTGAAAGCTAGCCTCTCTGCGTGTATGGCCGATGCAACACGTGTTGGGTTTAATTCCACATGGGTTATGCAAAAAAAGAAAAACATAACTTATAAGTGTGAGGGAGGCTCCACTCATTGGACTAGTCTTTTGGGGGAGAGGGCCCAATACCACTTAAGGTTGTCTCTTAAGGACTTGCACAAGTGTAGCCCGTGGGCTTTGGTGCCTAACCCACTTGGTCATATGATTTGGGCAGTGAAACCCAATTGGACCCCAGAGGGTCCGATATGATAATTAGTATCAGAGCTGAAGGGGACAAAGCGATGGCCGGCAACCCTATTGATCCATCGAAGTCAAGAGCGCTCGTCAAGGTCACAAGCAACGAGTTCGACCCATCGAAGTCAGGCGTGTTCGTCAAGGCGATGACAAAAAGCACCATGATCCTAATTCAATACCCGATGTTGAGCGAAACAAATTATGACATATGGGCCGTCAAGATGAAGTTAATCTTGCGTTTGCTTAGGGTTTGGTCAGCAGTCAAAGGTGGAGATGACGATGGTGACAAGGATCAAAGTGTGATGGCGGCCATCTCGTAAGCGGTGCCAGACGACGTTATGATGTCGATCGCCGAGAAGGAGATGGCGAAAGAAGCCTGGAATGCACTCAGGGGGATGTGGGTAGGTGAAAATCGCATCAATAAGGCACACGCTCAAGTGCTCAAATGGCAATTGAGCAAGTTACATATGGGAGACTCGGAGACGATAACCAAGTACTCCATAAAACTCACCACTCTGGTGGTTGAGATCCGCTCACTGGGAACGAAGCTGGAAAAGAGCGATGCCATTGAAAAGTTGTTCAGTTCAGTTCCTGATAGATTTCTTCAGATTATCGGAATGATCGAACAGTTTGGCATTATCACAACGATGTCGCTCACCGAGGCTATCGGTCGCCTTAGAACTTTCGAGGAAGGACTCAAGAGTCAATGACACTCGAAGGACAGAGGAGAGAAGTTGCTTTTTACCAAAACAAGTGGGAAGAGAGGAGCTCGAAGACTAAGAAAAATGAGGGCTCGAGCAGCGCTCAGAGAGGAGGTCATAATGGAAGAGGTCGGGGACGCGGCCGTGGACAAGGCGGTGGCCGAGGAGATGCCAATCTCGTTGTTGATGAACGATTGCCGCCGACTTCGACAAGACCAAGGTCAAGTGCTTCAACTGCAATGAGTACAGGCACTTTGTGAAAGAGTGTCCAAAGCCAACCGAAGAGCAAGGGCGAATCTCGTAGTGAAGCAGAATGACAATGACCCTCTGCTGCTGATGATCGAAGCATGTGAACTTGTCCATACAGTCCCGATGCCTAAAGAGGAGGTCTTCCTACATGAAGCGAAGGTGACACTGAAGCTTAGCGGCACACAAAACAAGACTTGGTATCTAGATACCGGCGTAAGTAACCACATGACTGAATGCATGGAGAAGTTTGCTGAGATTGACACGAAGATAAAATGCTTAGCCAAATTTGGAGATGGTATAACTGTGGAGATACAAGGAAGGGGCTCGGTACTGTTGGAGTGTTCTACGGGTCAACATCATATTCTAACGAATGTTTACTACATCCCAAAACTGAGAAGCATTATTATCAGCCTCGATCAACTGGACAAGAACGGCCACAAGATTAAGGTCGAAGGAGGAGTAATATCAATCTTAGACAGAACTCAGAGGTTATTCGACAAAGTGAGCAGATCAAGAAATCGGATGTATGTGTTACACATCAATCCGGCTCTCTTGGAGTGTCTTCTAACGAGAAGCACTAAAGAGGTGTGGAGATGGCACGCCAGGTATGGGCATGTGAACTTTCATGCTCTAAACGATATAGCTCACAAGAAGATGGTGCAACAAGGCATGCCCATGATCGAGCACGTGGATCGCATCGGTAAACAACATCGGAACCCGTTTCTAACCATGTCTCTATACCGAGTAGATATGCTCCTTGAGTTTTGGCACGGCAACATCTGTAGGCCAATCACTCCGACCACGCATGGAAAAATTGATACTTCCTGCTATTAGTAGATGATTGCACATGGTATATATGGCTGGTGTTACTCGAAACAAAGATGAAGTGTTCGAGGCATTCAAGAAGATCAAGAGTGCAGCCGAGATGGAGAGGAGTCTTAGGCTGAAACCTCTGCACATCGACCATGGTGGTGAATTTACCTCGAACGAGTTTGAAGACTACCGTGAGCTATTAGGAATTAGGTGTTATCTGACAACGTCTTATTCGCCCCAACAGAATGGAGTGGTCTAAAGGAGAAACCAGACAATGGTCAGCATGGCAAGGAGTCTGCTGTAGAGCATGGGAGTCCCATGAGAATTTTGGGGAGAAGCGGTATCGATAGCTGTTTATCTCCTAAATCGGGTATCAATGAAGAGCGTCATCGGCAAAACTCTTTACGAAGCCTATTACGACCACAAACCAAGAGTTGGTCACCTCCGCACATTCGGGTGCGTAGCACATGTGAATACGACCATGCCACATCTCACCAAGCTAGCAGATCAAAGCAAACCAATGGTGTTCATTGGGTATGATTCGAAGATGAAAGGATATCGGATGTTTAATCCGACGACACGATTAGTTATAGTGACTTGTGACACAGTGTTCGAGGAGGAGAGGAAGTGGAAGTGGAGCAAAGATCCCTCGACAGATGTATGACCGATGGAAGACATCTTCACATTACACTATCCTCCTAACACTGATGCAGGTTCTGACGACCACGTGATGACAACTGGCACACTAACCATAAAGGGCGTAGTTGGAGGATCCAACCACAATGTGGTCATAGATCCTAACGACCACGTAGTGGCTTCCGACACTACAACCATGAAGGACGAAATCGGAGGACACAACCACGAAGCAGAAACTCCAGGTATGACCACAGCAAGTACAAGCGCGGGATCTGAGATGCTCGGCTCATCTACACCATGGACTCCTACAGTAATGATGGGAACACCGGTCTCACCTGGAGCTTAGCGAATGTTGGAGCTTGACGAAAGCTCGTCTGAAAGACCACGACAGGAACATGACATCAAAAGTCTCTATGATATCACATCTCTGATAGAGCTGAAAGATTTGGAGTTCTACTTACTCAGAGAGAAGGAGCCTGAGAACTTTGAAGAAGACAAAGTGAAACCAAAGTGGAGAAGAGCTATGGAGGAGAAGATGTCCTCTATCCAAGAAAATGGAACATGTCATCTTGTTCCATTGCCAATCAGTCACAAGCCGATCGGGTTGAAGTGGGTGTATAAGGTAAAGAAGGACACCCAAGCCATTATCGTAAAGCACAAGGCGAGGCTAGTTACAAAGGGGTACGTTCAACGATAAGGCATTGATTTCTACAAAGTTTTTGCTCCTGTTGCAAGACTAGAGATGGTGCAACTACTTATTGCAATCACGACACATGAAGCATGGGAGGTTCATCATATGGATGCGAAATCAGACTTCCTCAATGATGATCTAGAAGAAGTCTCACCTCCAGGATTTGAGAAGAAAGAATAAGAACAATTGGTGTTAAGATTGCATAAAGTCTTATATGGTCTACGTTACGCCCTAAGAGCTTGGAATTCAAAGCTAGACAAGTCTCTGGTGGCATTCGATTTTGAAATATGCCCATTAGAGCATGTAGTGTACAAACAAAGCTAGGAAAAAGGGAGTTTATTGGGGTTGGAGTTTATGTGGATAATTTGATCATCACCGGAGAGAGTGTCGAGGAGATCAATAGCTTCAAAACCAGATGAAGAAATTATTTAGCATGAGTGACTTGGGTTACTCAGCCACTACTTAGACATTGAAATACGTCAAACTCTAGGAAGATTACTCTCAGCCAGACTGTATATGCAACAAAAGTATTGGACAAATGTGGCATGAAGGATTGCAATCCAACGCAAATTCCAATGGAATCCCACCTGAAGTTGAGCATGGACAGCACAAACCCTCCCATAGACAAGACTCTGTATAGAATTATGATCGGAAGTTTGAGATACTTGCTACACACACAACTAGATTTGGCGTTCTCAGTTGGCATGGTGATCAGGTACATGAAGAACCTGACTATAGAATATATGAGTGCTGTAAAGCGCATACTGATATACGTGAAAGGAACTTTGAGTTACGAGTGTGTCTATGAGAAGAAGGGAGAATGTTTGGGTTTGATCGATTACTCGGACAGTGATCTAGCTGGTGATACGGATGATCGGAAAAGCACTTTGAGTATGGTGTTTTTCCTTGGGTCGAGCCCAATCAATTGGTGCTCGCAAAAGTAGAAGATGATATCTTTATCCTCGTGTGAAGCTGAGTATATTGCAGCTTGTGCGGTAGCATGTCAAGGTGTATGGCTGGAACGTTTGTTGGATGACATATTGAAGACCAAGGTAAAGAAGGTAATCTTAAAGATCGACAATTAGTCTGCAGTTGCGTTGTGCAAGAACCCAGTCTACTATGAGAGAAGCAAACACATCGACTCCCATTTCCATTACATAAGGGAATGTGTGGAATCAGGGGTAATAGAAGTATAGTATGTTTGTACAAAATACTAACTCGTTGACATCCTGACTAAGTCGCTCCGATGAATGAAGTTCATGGAGATAAGGGAGGAGATCGGTGTGCAGAATATCGACGGAAGACAACAAGATTAAGGAGGAGATTGATAAAGTTAATCCAGTTGTCTTCAGGTCTGGTTGAGTCCATGACCAGAGTATGTCTACGACCATGGCAGTTGATACAACCACTGTAGCAGTCGATACAACTACTGTAGCGGTCGTAGTTCAAGAAGTAGTCGTAAAAGTACTGTAGCGGTCATAGTTGTAAAAGTAGTCATAGTCGTAAAAGATCAGGTTTAGGGTCCGTTTAGGATTCAGAGTATCCGTAAAAAGGAAAGTCAAGGTGTTTTCGTGTCAGACTCTCAGTGTGGTATGCCATGTTGGTTATGAAGTTTTGTATGTTACTTCTCTATATAAGAAAACAAAAAGAATATAGACGTAGAGAGATCACACTGTATCACGTCACAAAAAGAAAAGAAGTCAATTCGTGTTTACTCATATTTATATGTGTGATTTTGAAGGTTGACATTTATGGCTCGTCTAGGCCTTTTGCAAATTTCCTCAAGCAGCACGCGGCAAGTGCATCGCGCCTAGCTAGCTGGCTAAGCTACCAACCGAGCAGCCGGCACACGCGCGCGGCGCGGGCACCGTAGACGTCCAACTCGATCGGTCGCCGCCTGCACGCCGCGCCAAAAAGAGGGGAGAAGCCTCGCGCTGGTTTGATTTGGATCGCTGACAGCTCGTAGCTCGTAGAACGTGGAGTACGTACAATACCCGGAGAGAGCAGACGAGAGCAGCTTTCTTCTGATTGTAACTGGTCGCTCACACAGATGGCTACACGTCATCGCTGGATGTCCATTTGTCCTCCACGTGTACAAGACCAGCATGCACCTAGCTAGCTACGGGCTTAGAGCAAGTACAATAATGCTGACTAGATCGCCTCTAGCGAAATTCACGTCAACACAATCCTATATAGAAGAGAGAGACAAGAGGAGAGAGAGGCAAGCTGCCCTTTATATAAGAGATGACCTCTAGCACATCATACGAGGAGAGAGAAACAAACTACCCCTCATGCAAGAGGTGACCTCTGATATATTTATGCAAATATTAAATGTTTGAGTGCTTTAGTAGAGATAACATCTACTCAACTTATTGTATTAGCTATCTCCACATGAGCTACGTATACTCTTTTTGCTTATTTGGCTAGTTCTAGAGGTGACAGCCACATCTTCTATTAAACTTGCTCTTATACAGATCGATGGAGACTCTCCGATTCTGAGCCCTTTCGACCAATCAATGCTCGACCGATCATCCAGCTGGCGACCAGGCCAGTTTGTGCACGCACACTAACTAGCAAGGCTCCTACTATATATAGACGTACTCAATTTAATTACACTGTGCTACTACTGATCCATATATATGGTTTAATATGTAGTTATGTACCATATGAGGAGTCCTAGCTAGCTAGTTGTCGTCGTCGTCGTCGTCGTCTGAGCTCTTGGAAGCAGACGCCTGTTCTGTAGGGCTACTCTTCGCCGTCGACTCCTCTCCTCGATCTTTCTTGTACGTCTCGAAGAACTCCCTGTTCTCCTTCTCCAGCTCCTTCCACACTGTCCACGGACATCAAAAAGAAACTTAAGGATATCTGAATTCATAGAAAGATCGACACTTTTGATGGCCAAACAACTTAACATGCGCAATGCATTGATCAAAAAGCTAACTCGCAGCTCTAGCTGGATCCTCCTTTGCATGCATGCTTGCAAGGCAAGCATTAATGAAACACGCATAAAACTTGGCGTGCGCGTCGTCGGAAACTTCGAAATTACCAGTGGAGGTGATGACAGGCTTGATCTTGGCGTGCTTCTCCAGAGCCTCCATGCATTCTTCCTTGTTCATGTTGTAGCAGATGCACTTCTCAATCAGATGCTGCACCTGCATGCATATATACATACATGGCGATCAACACTGAAACATATTGAAAATGGTGCATCTCTTAGCCAGGAGCTAGAGCGTATCAGACTGTCAAGACTGAACGAACTTACCAATCGGATGTACGAAGCTGGGGACGAGGAGTCGTCGTCCATGGCCACCACCTAGCTAGCTAGCTCGATCGCGATCGAAGCTTTCTTTTCGAGATATATAGATCGATCAAGATCGAAGCTTCTGAAGCAGCCTAATTGGTTAGCAGTTGGAGGCGATATCGAGCTTGCGTGCAGCTTGCTAATGGCGGACAGATCGATGGATGGCGAGTAGATTTAACGGGAGCGTGACAAGTAACACCGGTGGGGAGGTAGAAATAGGGGAAGGAGCGGAAAGGGACATGTCAGCATGTGGGGGCTGCTCACGTGGGTGCAGCCTCCCCATTCGCGGAGAGGTGATGGAGGGGATTTTTCCCGGCCCACCACCGCCTCACCTTACCCTGACTGCCTGAATTTTCTGTGGTTTGATTTTGATTCGCATCATCCGCCGTTCCAATCAGAAACTTGATTAGTGGCACGCACCCTTCGGGCCGTCCGATTACGGATGGTGGCCAGGTTGGATTCGCGACAAGTTTTACGGGGCCAAGCTAACGTATGGACCTGCCTTTCTGCTTTCGTCTCAAGCATTGATTTTGTACGCGCAGCCTGTATCTCGAGCGTCGATGGCGATGAGACAAATAGTTGAAGTAAGAAACAATAATCCAAGATTTTAGCTAGTCAAGCATTGCATGATGAATTTGCTAACAACTAACAAAATTGCTATACATCACGTGAATGACATATTTTTTCGCAAATCATTCAAATTTATGAAATTTTGGCTTTTTTTTTGCCCCTTATGGCAATGAAATCCCAGGTTTGGCCCTATGCACGCGGCAGTGGCGGATCCAGGATTTTTAGAATGGATGTTCGAATTTCGGAGCTAAGTTGCTCGAATACGTTGATACTGCAGCGCACTGTCACTCACCAAAACACCGATATAACGATACATGTATATAGATATAATAGAAATACATAAATTACAGAAATTAATGATTTCTTACGAGAAAATTGGCGACATAAGGCGAGCATAATTATATGAATTAAACAACAAATTATAGAGATAAATGAGAGTTGTATATCTTGTTGATCTTGCCTTTTTTACTATTTCCCTATCAGTAAAAACTGTCCATCTAAGAGGAAATTGTATGTTCTTTCTAGGGAGAAAAATAAGTATAATGTATTACATGGGCTGCGCGCGAGATACGAGGAGTATAAAATATAGTTTTAACACAACTAATAGTATATATATATATAATATACCTATTATATACCTGGTATTTTATAAAAAATTTTGGGTGTTCAGCTGAACACCCATGACCCATACTGGATCCGCCGGTGGCACGCGGAATTCTATCGCTGGTCCCCTCCCACAGTCGAGGTGCGCGCGAAGGCACCTGGCGCTGGGCCTGGAGGCGTGACGCCGCTAGCACGGCCCATGGGCGTGTGCCTCGGCTGGCGCGGTCCTCGGGCGTGGGCTCCCCCCCCCCCCCCCGCTGCCTGGCTCCTTGATAAAATGGTCCAGGGTTCGTCTTCAGAGGCTACACCATTTTGTTTTCCTTGAGCCAGGAACAAGAGACTAAGAGAGGCAGCAAAGAAGGGACGAAGTAAGGTCGTGAAACCATAGGATTTTTGAGTGGTCTTTAATTGTAATTCCATGCACAGTTGGAAAAATTGCAGATCGGTTTTCAGCATCCGAAAGAGATAATTTTCATCGACATGCACCAATTTTTTAGCAACATGATTAGCATGTAATTAGATAAATGCTAGCTTGTTAGTATAAAAAGGTGGTACTTTGCCTTATATAGTTTGTCTGCCCTTAGTTGACTTGGAAGATACAGGGTTGTTGCTATCGTTAATTACTTATTAGTCATGGTAATTACATGTAAGTCATTGTTTATGCATAGCTAATTGAATTTGTATTCAAATAGAGTTGTTACGTTTCTTGCATTAGAAAATAATTATTACTTAATGTGTAAAGTGTTTTTTGCGTGCGCTGCGAAACTATTACTTAAAAAGTATTTTTTATTTAAATTATCACTTTTGTTGGAATAAAAATAATGAACCTAACTGAAAATTTCCTTTAAGTATAAGTCATTCTTTGAACCATCAAAATAATAGAAGAATCAGACACACATAAATTTGTAAGGTAATCTTACAGTAAGGAAAATTGACTTACATTAACCAAAAAAAATAGGCAACCTATGAGCAGGAAAAATATTTTTGTAATTAGTTATTCCATGAAAGCAACTATGTAATCCAAATATACATTCGTGTATATAGGATGGTGCTTATTCATTTTCAGCAGCAAGGAACATTAAAGAAAAATAGAAAATAAAAATGTAGGTAGTGTGGCTAGGTGTAAGGACACAAACTATTTGATGGATAAATTTTAAAATAATTATCAGTATATGTGGTGCGTACATACAGTTAGTTGAGACATGATTCCATAGTAGATAGCTGCAAGTTGTAAAGAAAATTAAAGATACGTAGACATGCATTCATGGTTCATAATGATTTGCGTAAATGAAATAATCCAAATAATGTATGTAAAATATTTATTTGTATGTTTCAAAATATATTTATATTCAAATTGAAGTAGGGTTATTTTTACCATGCAGTTGGAGAAAAACAGTACTCATACGATCAAATGGGCAGAAATGTTAGCATGAAGCTAGTTTTTTTAACCAAACCTTTATGCGCATAGAACGTAGGTAGTTTTAAACTTTGCTCAGTATATGTGGTGCGTGCGTATGGTTAGTTAAGACATGATTTTGTGGTAGCTTGCTGTAGTTGTGAAAAAAACCTAGCTCTGCATGCATGGTTAATAATAGTTTGGGTAAATGAAATATTTATCTGTATATTTGAAAGTATATTTATGTTTAAATTGCACTAGGGTTATTTTTACCTTGCAGTTGTAGAAAAACAGGAGTCATATGATCAGATGAGTGCAAATGTTATCATAAAGACAATTTTTTGAACCAAACCTTCATATGCATATAACGTACGTAGTTATTTACTAGCTAGAGCCACACATCTAAATTTATATTACGTGTTCATGCGTTTCATAAATGTAAATCCGCTTGACCTACAATACGATATGTTGTACGGTACAATTGTTGCATACCATGTACTAAGTGGGTTTTGTGTGCACCTGTTTTAGATACGCTATATCGGACATTTAAGATCTATTCGTGTTCTATGGGGATCATCTCATATATGACGGACCGTATGGGGCAGACCTATCAAATTGTGACCAGACTGTGATCCAAGTGCTTGGTCTGAAGGACATGAGCCTCTCAGAGCTAAAGAGGTCCATCTATTTCGTGTTTGATCGCGCCATTGCAAGGAAGAAGCTATGCATTGAGGCGCTATACACCTCAGTGGTGGGTAGTGCAAGGGAGACCTTTTGGCAACTTTTGAAGGTGACAAGTGACGCGTCATGCGCCAATTACATGGAGGTTACGTGCAATCCTGCTGCTGTAGTATATGTAAGACCGATGGTGTATGTTCAGTTCGGGGAGCGGGCGGAATCATCCGGCATGGCTGGTTTCAGTGCGGGTGCTGGTGATGAAGTGCCTAGGTTGGTGTCCGACAGTGATGTAGATGCTGCTGCTGGTGGAGATGCGGGCGAGGTGGTGGGTGATAGAGACCTGAGGAGGCGTGCCAACAATTGCAAGCCCAACGAAGGCGTAGAGGGATGGTAGGCAGCCCATATTGACTGCCATGAGTACTTGGCCCACTAGGTGGAAGAAGTGGAGAGCGAGCAGGAGGAGGACATGCAAACATCTAGTTTTGGAGACGAAGGAGACGGAGAAGCTGTTGTGGGAGGTGTAGTCTGTGGTGTTGTTTCCACTAACATTACTTATGCCTCCTCTAGATTGGACGACATCAGAGTGGCATCACAGGTTTTGCCACAACTAGAGGGGGTATAGTGGGACTTCAACGAAGTCACTCTACTCTTAGGGTAGCGCTTCTCTAACAAGAGTGCTGCCCAATAGGCCATTGCCATATATTTTGTGACCATCAGTTAGACATATTGGGTGCACAAGTCCAATCCTGACACCTATATCATCAAATGTGTAGACAAATCTTACCCTGACAAGATCCATGCGCAGTGGTCAAGGGGCAAGGCCACAGACTTCCGCATCACGATGCTAAAGGATCATACATGCGAGCTTGCTGAGCCACTTCGAAGGCACCACAACGTGACGTCCTCATATGTTGCGAGCCTGATTAGCCACTTGGTCATCACATATGTTTCCATTTTACTGAAGCTTCTGTTGGTAGATGTTGTCAACAAGGTAGGCTTCTCGGTTAGCTATAGAAGGTATGTTGGGTGAAACAGAAGGTCGTCGATCATATGTATGGCACATACGAAGAGGCTTACAACCTAGTCCCAAGATTGCTCTACCAAGTTGCACAATCAAATCCTAGGGCATACATAAACAAGCTGGAGCGGGTGTATCCTATGAAGGTCCCAAATTGCTTCATTCTTGACAAGCTGTAACGTACTTAACACAACTATTCTAGTCCACATTGCACCGTAGTAACGCATCACACAAAATTCATAGGTATAGACAGAGCAACTCGGACATCAAGGCCAAGGTCCATCGTCTGCACTTCAGACTCCCCAGGTAAATGCCTTCCGATAGTAGTACACACTGCAAACGTCGCAACATCCACCCTAACCCAGCTGTACCCTCCGCGCAGGATGTGTACCCTTCTACGACCGATTGGGTGGGCACTATGCTCGGCCCTACGCCGTAGACCTACACTGAGTCCTTCGTAGCCCGACCTCTGACGCAACACTCGCACTATGACTTCCGAGACGTACTCTGCTCCCTTGCCAGGTTCACCTTCCCTGATGATTAGCTACGCCGTCAGAGCAAGCGACCGACGGATGCAACATGAGTTCATGTATACTATCTTTGGTGCCTTGTACGATGTATGCCTGTGTAATGTATATCCATGCATGTACCGTACTAGACTAGATTTTATGATTTCATGTGACTTCTAATGTAGTGTTGTCATCATTATTTGTGACTCTTGTTGTGATTCACGTGTTGGAATGCAATGCAATAGGATTTTATGATTTCATGTGACTTGGAATACAGTAAGCTTAGTACGATGGGTGCACTACACGTCGCATGTCCACCCATGCTCCCCGACCACATGAGGTGGGTGGCCCCATCCACGCGTGAAGATTCGGCACGCCCCCCACTGCATTAAGCGAGAATCCCGCTTCCCCAGCCACGCGGATCAAATGACGCCCACATGCATGAAATGACATGACCGAACACTACCACAAGATACCTCCTCGGGCCCACTGCCTCACGGACATGAAAACGCATCAACCAAATTGCGCTTTAGCCGTGTATGATCCAGTCATCCATTAGTGCATGATCCAGTCATCTACATTTATCTTCATGAAATAAAAACACTAACGTCTTTCAGCAGAAACCGTAACAAAAAAACCCTTAGGTTTTAGGCAAAAAAAAAAGAGTTACTATGATACAAAGATATTGAAGCGGTAATAACAACATGCAACCATCAAGTACCGTATAGGCATGAATATGCATTACACAGACATAGATCATACAAAACACTGTATGTAACATCGCGAATCACAACAACACTGACAGCACTACTGGAGGTTCATGCTCCATTAAGTTGGTTTTGGTGATAATGACAAATACAATTGTGAGACTAATATGTTTATTGATTATGATATTGCTTAGTCTCATTTGGATGAAAAGGTGAAAAACATAAGAGGTATGCATTCAATATCACATTCTTATCTTATTGCATTCTTCGGATCCAAAATATAGAATGAACCTCACCAAATAAGTCAAACTTGAATCTGTGCATATACTTTCACAATACATTCTTGTAATGCACACATTTAGAGGGAGTTCACTCTATGTTTTGTGATTTCATTACTATTGATCTAAGTTCCATTTCTACATATTAAGGATCTTTACTTTGAAACATATCCCTTGAGTACATATAGCTTGTGTAGTTCATATATACTCGTAATTGGGTTGTCATCTAGTTCTTCCATTATGTGTTGATGGTTGGATGATTAATGACAACTGGATGAGTAAGCTTTGCTTTGAATTCTTATTCTAGAGTATATGCCACAGTGGCTTAGCCTACAAGTAATACCCCTTTCATAGCGGGTTTTCCTGCACTACGACTGCAACACTACATCGCTAGTATGGAGAAGCAATAGGAGAAGATCACCCGACTTGTAAGGGCTGCTATAGCCCATATGAACAAGGGGAGCATGCCAGGAGGCCACCCCCCAAAACGAGATTCCCCGTACCTCCAACCCATATCTTAACGTTCCAACCGAGCATTTATCGTAAGACCTACCCGGGGGGAGATGTCCCCTCTGCTGGTGTAGGAACGCATACGAGTTCTTTAAGTCCAAGGAGCGGTTGAGCTTGGGCATGCGCTACTAGACTTGCAGTAACTATGCTTAGAATTACCCCGACCGGCGTGGGATACAACCTGCTATTTGCAGCCGACAAGGATGAATTACAGTATATTCCTCTTCCATTCTCTTCTATGGCACGCATTAACACACTCTCCCCTCTTCCTATAGTCTTTAGATCCATTATGTGCATACCGCAAATGGATCAACCGAGAGATTCACCCGCATGACCAGTGGCGTCTGGAGTCTGGACTACAAGGAGTAGGACGACATCGAGATGACACACGAGAGGAAGGAGGAGCGGCGGTGCAGCAAAGATTGAAGCGAGCGTATCCGGCGGGAGACACAAGCTCATCTAGAGGCGTGCAGGTGTAGGGAGCCCGAATTGGCGGCCAAGGCCAGGCGGCCAACGAGAACTACAACGTCGACCTCGGGAGGCAAGGTAAATGGTCATGGTCCATGCAGTACACCGGCCATTCCATAGTAGCCCACCATCTTACCCGCCAAGCTATTCCTTTCTCTAAAAGGCGTGCATTCTTACATGGTCCGGGTGCATGCGTCATTACGTACCCTTATAGTAGTGTTGTTGAAAACAAAATTCAGTGAGCAAGTTTTCTCCTAATCTATGAAAATATTCTTCGCCACATGTTAAACTTGCTCATGCTTGCTTCCATGCCGGAAAAAGTTCAAACGTAGTACTTTACAGATCTTTGCTACTATTTCTCAAAAACTATACATTTGGTTCATATGGACCATTGGCCATAAAAGAATTAGCAATATGTAAAGGTGCTATCGAGCCATGGGAAAAGGCGGAGTGCCTACCTACATGAAACCTAAAATCATAATTTCTGAGAACTAAACCCTTAATTTCCAAGACATAAACCCTTAGTTTCTGAGATAATTTCAGAACATACAAAATTATGAAAAAAAACTACACAATCAAGTACACTGTGTAATGGGCCTTCGAAAAAGTTTCATACTGTTTGGACCTCATTTTCTATATTAAGAAATTCATACAAATAATATAATTAAATAAATTTACAAGCAAAATTTAGAGCGGTAAAAATTATGAAAATTTTACACAAGCAAGTACACTGTGTCAAGAGGCTCTACAAAAAATTTTATTATTTTTCAAGCTCATTTGTCATGTTTAAAAATTCCTACAAAGTGTACATTTAAATGATTTTTCCTAGAAACTTGTTACAGTTCTCCAACAATAACTCATGCACTGCCCGGCCGCATGAGCGGGCCAAACTTGGTATTATGCGTGGCGGGGGGATATCTGGCATTCGCGCGACTCAGGGGCCAAAATGGCAAAAAAAAAATTGAATTTTTGACCTTGCAATTTGCCTAGAGATTCATGTTCTAGCAGCGAGGTCATCTTCTTTGGCAATAGTGGCGACCGAATTAGGGCTTGGGTTCACCAGGTTATGGTTTGGGATTCACTAGGGCCGAATTTAGAGGGCGGTTGGTGCAATGAGAGGACCGGCAATGGGTGGCGGCGAGACAGCGGGGTGCTGTTGGCTACGGGCTTGGTGGCCGACGGTGGGCGGGTTCAACCGGTGGGGAAACGAGTGCAAGACAGTGGGAGACAGTCAGGGGCAGTGGATCTGGCAATGGTGAAACACTGGAGACAAGGAAGAAGGGACAACAGTGGTGAAGGAGGTGAAGGCGGGGCGAAGGAGGTGGCGGCGGGCTACGTCGGGAGCCGCATTGGGAGGCACTAGTGGCATAGGAGGTCGCAAGGCTGGTTTTGTTGGCATTGTAGGGCGGTGGCAAGTGTGGGTGGAGGTGGGGCAGCGGCTGTGGAGTCGAGAGGAGGAGAGCGTGGTTGTATTTGTATAGGAGGTGAAGAGGAGCATGAACCGCTGGATCTAGATCTATACCTGATCCATCGGTCCAAGAAGTGAATAATTTTGTAGGATAAAATTAGTCAAATTTTTTTGAATGATGTATATACAGATCCAACAATTACAACGATGGGCAATCTGCCACGTATAGGTACTGCATATGTTTCCTTAAAAGAAAAAAAGCATTTTTGGCATATAAATAACTAATGAACATTTTTTTTTCTAAAAAAGATTATCGTGACTTATGAGTGAACATCGTATATGTACATCAATGAATTTGAGGTGCAGATACACATCACTATAGCATGATCAGTAATTCACTATTGGTCAGTACTCGGGCAATATGGGCGAAATGTGGCAGGAGCTAAGCCTGGCTGCTCCTGGAAAATGGGAACGCTCCAGGTCACGCAGCTTCTTCATTTTTATCGCATCAATCATCCCATTGGCCGGCCATGCAGCCACGCAGATAATGGTCCAGCGCCCATAGAGGTACAGCGTACCAGCACTGTACGATCAAATAGGTAGTATCCAATACGTCAGATTCCTTTCACACTGAAGTAATCCAGTACTACGTACTATCACTTCCTTGTTCTTCTTCCCCTTGATCAGAACCAAACAGCACCCCCAAACAAAACTATCCTTTCACTAGGAATATGCAATCATAGAATCCATGACTCAAAAGCTGCAAATGGCCAAAGCACGTCATATATACTTTACAAGAGTTTTTATTCGGCCGCTCAGTCGGACGATGACTTATAGTTTTTTATTATAGCTAATTTATTTTTTACTATAGCTGATGATGACTTATTTAGCATAATTAAATTTAAAAAATTTTAAAAATAGAAAAAAAACATGCTAACCCATCAAAGACAATACGAAGGAATACAAGAAAAAAAAGAAAAACAAAAAAAGCCAGAAAAAACAAAATTAAGAAATAGTGAATTAAAAGCAAGAAATCAGAAACTATCGCTGAAATGAGCAGGGCCTTAAAAGTTATTGTGAGGTACTGATACCTCGCTACTAAATATTATATAAACTAGCAAGGTGGTCCGTGCATTTGCTCAGCTAGATTTATTTTAAATTTTTTGGTACCAAATGATATATCTTAGATGTTTAAGAATATATTTAAGTATCTTGTAGGTTATTTAAAAATAGAAACTTGAAGCAAAATACAACTTGAGAAATGTTATTGAAGTATGAGCTGGGTTGATCTCTTAAAAACGTAAACATTCTCCATCATGCATGAATTATATAGCTGCATACCCCTATTTTTTCTCTATTAGTTACTTTTTTCAAAATGTATGTATACACATATACCTCTATTTAATCTGAAAGCAATACGTTAATTATATATGTGGCGATCTTATTATTCTACATGGTATTAGAGTATATTGCTTATTCATACACCAATGCATTATGGTGTGATCTACCTTAAACTTATAAATCCTTCACACATCGGCTGTCCCACTGAACCATGTGTCTTTTATCTCTACTCGCCATTACAACTTTTCTGCCTGAACCTCCAATAGCACATACAATTCTTGATCGATACCTCTTAATTGTTATCCATTCCAATACAATTAATCTCTTAGCTTCTACTCATTCTAATACAATACTCCACGACATAGTTATCTTCTACTCATTCTAATACAATACTCCACCACATAGTTATCTTCTACTTCTCTCAATTATTGCTTACTGATGATGGTTGCAATATGAAATATGCATACACATGTAACTGTCGTTAATCCCTGCCGGGGACACCAAATTGTAATATTTGTTTACTTTTTATTCTGAATTATGTTTATTTAGAGATTTTACTTAGGAATTCACATTGAAACCAAATTGCTAATTTTATTTATTTAAGGATTTTACTTTAGAATTGTATGGAAATCAAATTGCAATTTTCTTTTGTTTTCTTTTTTGAATTTTAATTTTATTTGTTGGAATTCGTATGCAAATCCAATTGCTATTTTTTTATTTAATTTCTAATGTGATTTACAATTATTTGGTGATTTTAATTTGTAATTTTTATTGCAATCAAATTGCTAATTTTATTTCATTTTTATTATGAATTCTAGTAATTTTTTGTTGGAATTTATATACAAATCTAATTGTTAATTTTTGTTTAATTTTTATTATAAATTATTTTTATTTAATTTTACTTAGGAATTTATATGGAAATCAAATTGCTAATTTTATTTTATTTTTATTTCAAATTTCAGTTATTTTTTAGTTTGTGCTTGATATGGACTCTTTCTTTTAATATAGACCTTTATAATTTGGACTAACCATGATCAACGGTGTGGATCTTTCTCTTTTTTTCGATTAGTGTGAAAATTTTTACCCCATAAGAATGAACATAATGGCTGCTTTTACCTTTGCTTTAATAATATAATAGATAAATGTATTCTTGGCACCTTTATACAAGCCACATAAAACGCAGGCAGAGGACAACGGAGACCAAAGAGCAAAAGGACTTGTCACCTACTGCGCGAGATATTTCCGGCTCCCAATCTACAGCAGAAGATCACGCATCGCACCATTCACAGACCGATCCAACCTGGATCACAGGTTTCTTGATCGACACTTCGACTTCGAGGGCGATCTACGAGCTGCAAGGCGCAATGTACCTAGCTAGTACGACGTACATGGGTGCTGCCGGAAATTTGGCACTGATCAGCATCTCACAGCCAATTTGGACCTGATGGGAAGGCAACTATGAATGCAGAATTAGAGCATTTCAGTCATGGATTTTGGAGTTTTTTGGCAGCCGATCTGCGCCATACGTGCGCGTGGGCTGATAGGATGCCGATCGTGCTGGGTGTCGCCTTGCAGGCGAATTGGTGTCATCGCGTGCGTCATTTGTCGCGCCTTCACGTTGCTGTCGCGGTGACCTAATCCGACAAGCACGGACGGAGAAGAGCGTGCGCGTATGTGAGGTGAACGGCGAAGCCGTATCAGGCCTCGCGCGAGTGCCGGTGCTTTTCGCACTGTATAGTACTGATTACTGAAGTTAGCTTGTCGTACAAATGCAAACGAAAACAAGTCAGTCACGAAACATGGGAGTTGTTTCATCTTTGTTTTAATAGAAAGACTAGTAAAGTGTCCGTACGTTACAACGGAGTACCAAAAGAGAGTGATATATATCAGCTATGCAATATTAGTATGGTAGTTTAGTAAAAAACTCTCCAAATATATTTTATGATTTCTTATAAACATATTTGCATGTGATTTATATCTTATTTATACTCATATTCATGTGGAAAAAAAAAGACAGCTGAACAATTAAAGATGTGAACTTCTAAAGTTACCTTTTTTGTAAGAACAGATAATTTAGGAGAAGCTAGATGAGCATTTGGTCTAGATCTTTTGACCCTAGAAAGAGGAAGGGATTTAACAAGAGGTGATGAAGTGGGCTTTATTTTCTAAGGAGTGACTCTATCCGGACGCAGAATAGTTGATGGCTCATCCCAATGCACCTAAGTTACAAAAGCAATCATCCATAACCACATGACTTTTCCAACCATACAAAATGGCAATAATAAACAAGCAGATACTTTCAGAGATCTCCAGCTTGATTCAGGCCACATTGGGTCAAGTTTTTTGCTGCCAACTATAGTACCAGTAAACCTACACAACAATGGAAATAACATATTATGAATTATGCAAAAATGTTTTGTAAGTGCTTGCGCACAAAGTGTGAACAAAACCTGATGAAATTTTAGAAGTTCTATCCAATACCAAGGACCTAAAAAGTTGTCCTGGTGATCTTGATAGACATCTTCAATAAATACACAAATTTAAAGCTAAACACTTACATTCCATTTGGAACGCAGAAATTTTACAGGAAACCATTCAATTCCCATAGGAATAGGGGGAAAATCCCGTATTCTAAATGAGCCATAAAACTGAATTTGTACAACACATATAACCTCGCATGAACTTAAAGTAGACATGTCCTCCACCTTTTAAAAGGTCAGTTAATTAAGAAACCTTTCAGACTGGTCACTTTATTGTTGACTAACTACGTTTATTGCAGCTAGATTAAAAAAGGTTAAACTCTTTTGGATTAGATGCCTACCTTAACAATTATATAGATAAAGCAGCAGCAGCTACACTTACATAGATTTGCCCCTCAGCTTCCTCCTTGATCAAGTCCCAACATGATTAATGGTGCAAAAACATGAACATCTAATACTCGATCTTCAGATTTTGCCATTCAGATTCCCCACTGATCAAGCCAACCTGACCGATGGTGCAAAAATGTTCATAACTCTATACTGAATTCTGAGTTTCAAACATTCACCAAAATGATGTGAAGTCCAAACAAAGAAGGTTATCTTAACTTTTTAAGTAGCCAACAGCTATGATCGACAACAGCCTCCACCTAGATTGAACATTGAGCACAAAAGCATTTGTTCCAAATCTTTAGAAATATACCATACACCTTCCATTTTCAAGAAATAGAAGCTGGGTAATTAAGTCAAACCAAAATGAGAAGAACCCATGTGACTGTTAGAAATATAACCTTCCATTTAGATAGATGTAATCAAACTCAAATGAGCTCCAATGCCACAAAATATCAGTTCATTAATGAACCTCCACATGCCTCAACATCAAGAGATTGTAACATTATGTCGTGATTTAGCACATCATTGATACACCTGAAGACGTCCCAATGTACACAGTGAGACTGGAAACTGAAATGAACTAACCACTAAAATCTATACTCATGTAGGCATTATTCAGGGGGTACACTATAGGTAGATTAATGGGTCTTGCTGCTAGTGCTCGTCATCCTCCCTGGAAAGTATATGATACAAATAAGTGTATTTGAACAAATTGCTATATAGTCGGTGGCATCCAAATCTGTCTATTGAACACAGACAACGAAATTAATCTATCAAACATAATCTATCAAAGAGAACTATCATGGGCCTCATGGCACAAAAATACATCAATGTTGCTTGATTTATACTCGGGAAAAGGAATTGAACCAGTTGCATGTAGTAAATGATTTTTCTATAGTACATAACTTTCAAATGAAATATCTTTTTAAGGTAGAGTCTACTAGTCGATTTTAGTATACATTATAATAACTTCATTTATATCAGTCAAATTCGTTATGCGAGTGTCTCTCTCTATAAAGTTCTCTATAAGTTATTACTATTTATAAGATAAAACCAAAATCCAAAGCCAAAAGCCAATATAAACGGGTCCAAAACCTCTTGGTTTACTAGTTGTCAGCGTGGATTGCTATTAAGTTCAACTAACATTAGTCTGCTTAAGTTGACGGAACGGTTCGCCTAGCGAGCTAGCAAAGATTTGGTTAAAATTGCTTGTTTGGAAATTTCCCGAACAGCTAATTGTAGGTTCTCTCCATCGGAACAATAGGCTTGTTATGTTTATTAAACTTATTGAATATATGAAATAGAACAAGGTCTATCTTCATTTTTTTTACCAGAGGTTGAATCAATCATCAGAAAAATATTTAGACAAAAAAATTAGGATACACTCTAGGAAAATACAACTTATATGGAAGAGAAGAAAATAAAACGCTTTCATAAAAATTCTCTTAAAATCGAAAAATAAGTTTTGATTTTGTACATGCCTTCCATGCGCCAGAAGAAGCAGGGGCGGACCCTCCCTTCTGGCGAGCTCGGGCAGCCGCCCGAGCTCCATCGCCGGCCATCCCGTAATGAAGCTTAATTTGGTCTAATTAAGGAACAATCCATACGTACTAATACCAACAGGCCAACACTAATTAAAGCTCACATGGTAGGAGTACTTAGTTGCATGCATGCTGTGAACTGGTTGGAGAGTGTGTTTACACATGCATATATGTACCGGATAACCAGGCTCTACGGACAGTACTGCGGGGCATATATATCACACACACTATATCTTGTGCAACTCGATACTAAACATACGATCTTATGCTTTACAAAAAAATACGATCTTATGCTTTACAAAAAAATATGATCTTATTACTCTTACTTTAATTAGGCACGATAAAGTTAGAGGAGATCTGACATATGCCCTAGTGATATACCCCAAACATGTAAAATTGAGTTAGTTCCCTGGGAGGGGTCTCATGCCCAGCCGCCGTCCATTCTGGAACACATGCACACTAGGTGCTCGACGTTATGCTTGTGTGAATTCTCTTGCTTGTTATCACTTAGTTTTTTCTGCTAGTATTGTTTGGTAACGAGGAGCACTGCGTTGGGAAGACGATTGTATTGTGTTCTGCTGTGGACGACACCAAGGTCATCGATGGCATCACCCCAGCGCGGCTGGAGGCAGAGCTGGTCGGAAGGACCATCACCGCCGCCCGACGTAAGGGCAAGAACATATGGCTTGCGCTCGACTCCCCGCCCTCCCCCTCTTTCCAGTTTGGGCCGTCTCCAGTCTCCACCAACATGAAACTACTTCCATTTGGGTTTTTCTTCCTTCCCTTTCTCAATTGATTGATTGATTGATTTTTTTTAATTTTCAAGAATAGCACGACTCTTGTAGGTTTGAGCTTTTTTTCTTCTCTTTTTACTTTTTTGGGTACCATTTCGGGCCCTTGTGTGATTGTGTCCAAGATGTTCTTTGGGGGGTTTTTTGTCATATCTCTAGGGTTTTGATGGTTTCATTTTCGAGAAGAGCAGTGGAAATATATATTTGTAGCATGTTTACAACAATGGAAACTACTTGATTAAATTAAATATGTTTACATGATGCTTAGTGGCCAATTATTCGCCCTAGCTAAAATTTAGTTCTGGTCCGCCACTGAGAAGAAGGGAGGACGAACTAAACTCATAAGCCTTTTTGAAAAAAAAAGAGCACCATGTTGTAAAATAAAAAATCACCTACTAGCAGAGGCTGGAACAGCCCATACAATCGTAGGGGCTGCTTCAACCAGGCGTACCCGTACCCAAAAAAATAGAAAATGGAAGCAGCAATGCGCATCCATGCATATATAGTAGTAGTTTCGCCAATGCATGCATGATCATGCCTTCGATCCGGAGTGAGATTTACTATACAACATTGCTTCACATTTTGTCTCTTGTCACGGGCATGGAATTTCGCAGAGCCGAGAACGGTAGAATAATCGAGAAGCCGACAATAGAATGTCAGCATGGAACGGAAGAAAAAGCTCTCGCGCCATACAGCGACCCTGGGTCGTACATCTAGACATAGACAGGAGGCTGCAAATTAAGATGCTCTCGATCAGGTTGCCGCACGAAATGATAGACTAAGGGATGCTCGTTTAGGCTTAGAAAGATCATGATTTTAGTTTTTTTTAATTACTATAGTAGCTTTCTAGCACTGTACGATAAATATCTTTTTTGGCGTAATTAAATTTTAAAAAAATTAAAAGAAAAAATAGGTATAACATGAGACAATACAAATGAATCAGAGAAAAAAATGACAAAATGACCCAAAAATAAACAAAAAACCAAAAAAAGATAATTAAGAAGCTTAGAGCTCAAATGAGCACAGCCGAGCTGTGTTAGCGTAACACAGGAGCTTGGATCTGGGATATGCTTCAAGAAATTCTAATTCTCTGTTCCTTTTGCAGTTTCCACATAAAGAATTATGACCTGGACATTAATTTTGCATGGGCGTCGAAGATACACGGTAATTCTTACACAAACTAATCAGCAAACAGTAATGTGAACAAGCAATATGCCGGAATCGAGGTGTTCTCCGAAGACTAATGTAAGTCCAGAGTGCGGGTAGTACAAAAATCACTCCCCCAAGTGTGCTCCCGAAGAAGTCTTCGCATTAGCGTACCAAGTTGAGCCTGAGGGGGAACGGTGGAAGGACCAGAACCGACAGCTGAGTTTTCTTGGTGACATTGTTGTGCAGCTGGAGAAATTTAGGTGATGTATCTTTCTTGCTGCTCCTGAAGCAGACGCGCCGAGGATTTCGCGTCCAAATAGAGAGCACTGACTTCCTCAAGATCAGCCTGATTGAGGTCATGGGTTCAGAATATAAACTTGTAGGAATAAGATCAAGCTAGGAAGAGAAAATATCATATTCAAATTCAATACATACCTTGCAGATCTTCTCTCTTCCATTAGTCTTTGCTACTATGCTAGCAGGTGAAAGCAGCTGAATAGCATGTCTGCAGAGAGATTCAAGATCTATTACGACCATTACTAACTACACCAATAAAATGGCTTGGTAATCACAAACCGTATAGTGAGATCGACGATTAGAATAGAGATATAGAAATCTTAAAATATTCACATAATGGAACAGAAGGGTGGGGGAGATGGCCTAATTTCCAAAGACTCGACATGATCCTTTCAACCCACATTCCAGCTAAATTCTCTCTTTGAATGTCGTATTTGAAATATTTGCATGAATCCTTTCAACCCATATTCCAGCTAAATTCTCTCTTTGAATGTCGCATTTGAAATATTTGACTAGGATGCAAAGATGCGGACATAACCAGGAACAACTATCAACAAGAATCATACCAGGAACAATTAGCAACAAGAATCATACCTCAAAGATGTCTGCTGTCCAATCTCTCCTAAAAATGCGAGACTTTCTTCATCAATCTCAATCTCTTCAACTTGTGCTCTAATAGCCAGGATCTGCAAAGCCCAATGAACAAACCTCAGATGCATTTCTAGACAGAAAAGCCTAACAAATATAAGACCCAAAATAGGAACCTGGATCATCTCGGTAGGACCATATGTTTCTGTCCGTATAATCACCAACCTATCTAGAAGGTCAACTGGCATACCATGCGGACTTGTCATATCAGTTCCTCTGGATACAAGCATAACAAGAGTTGTAAAGCGTAGAAGGAGCATAGTAGTAGACAAAAGGCAGTATTTATAGTTAAGCATGGAGTACTTCAACTGGTAATCGCTAAATTAAATTGCTTACCTTACATTACATATTCCTCTGTTCGTAGCAAGTATAACAATTGGTGATAATGAGCTCTCCAGAGCACGATTAAGATAAGAGAAGCATTCAATGTCCAGCATGTGGACCTGCAAATAAAGTCCTTGTCATGAATTACTGACAGTAATGAATAATTCTACCATTTAGTAGAACAAAAGCCAACAAGTTCAACAGAGCAGCAATACTCCACAAGGCGGGCAACCGACTGTGTGCTTGACAAGGGAAAGTTGACAATAAATAAACCCAAGCTCATTTACACTTGAATTTCTGAATCCAAAATCAGCCTATTAAGAACAGTATATTTTCGGTCATGAAGCCAAAATAAGATGATACCTCATCAATGAACAGCACACCAGGTACAAGCTCTGCAATCCCTTCATCAATATATCTGTTAACCACCTACACCATACAATTAACAAAAAAAAAAAGATGACAATTCCAATATGCTGCATGATACAATTTTTTAAAAAGTAAATGCTGCATGATGAAAATTTTGAAAACCTTATTAATTTCTTGGCGTAGCTTCTCGGTGATTTCAGTCTTCCGCGGTTTCATCATCTGTCCCATAAGGGACAAAATATCTTGGCCTCCTTGTGGTTGAGCATTTGCAGCATCAAGGTCATGAAGTGTAACGTCCTGTACAAAATGATGAGAAGGTTACTTCCTTTCTTTCAGTTGACTTACATAGAACATAAGAACAAAAAGAATAGCAGGAAGCCTGTATGTAGTGATATAGGAACCTTCATTCTTATGCCACTGCAAAAGAATATTACCCCTCCGAGAGAGTAGATTACAGATAACCCAGCTGGACTCGACCGTCCTTTGTCCAACGTGACAAGAGTTGGTCTAACTTAATTAATCAACTCAAGGAGATTATTGCTAATAGGGTTTGGACTGGTTGTCATTTGGTGTAATCTTGATTCTTGGTTTGTGAACTTTATGTATTTATTTTATCAAGGGAGGCGCAATTAGAAACGTTGATCAAATCAAGTCTTTGATGTAATCTTGATCCTTGGTTTATGACTTTTCTGTGTCTATTGTTCCTGACATACCCCCATCACATATGACTAACAGTACCAATCCTCCTCCAAACTGGCTAATTTATTGACTGCAAATAGAATCTCACTAGACAAAAAAAAGATAATAGAAAGGTGAACAGGCATTTAGCAGGAGCAAGCAACTAGGCACTACTTAATAGGGAGGCCACATATTTAATCATGCCCAAGCAACGCAATGGTATAATAAGATGCTTCAGGCTAACAAATGCCCCATGCCTCCACCTTCAATCTTCTACATGACTACATAGCAATCTTGCCACCATAAACATAATATATAATATATTGTTTCTGTTTCAATATTGAACAGTGTTCATTTATGGACAGTACAATTCAAAATACCTACAAAAATCATAAGCTGAAATAGCATCAAATTTGTACCTGTACAATTTCCTTTTTCTTATGGACTTCCCCTTTGGGAATTGGGACATACTCCTCAGCTTCAAGATCGTATTCTGTAGCAAAAGCATCACATCTACCAACTCTTTTCACTGCACCACTGTTAGCTTCGATGTATATAACATCACCCACTGCCACCTGTATCCATATATAGATGATGGTTATCGTGAAAAAGCTAGTGCAGAAGATGGAAGTAGCAGAACAGAGGCAAGTGATCCAGAAAAGTAAAATATAAAGCAGCATATCTCAATGTCAAGGGAACTAGTCAGCTCCACAATGGTTTATTAAAAGTTATGACACAATGGAACATCTGACAGTGAATCATTGAAGTTTGATCATATACACGAGTTTCCACAAGTAAATATTCTCTAAAAGTTGGTACCAGGTTAAATATCCGCATAAAGACATTATTTTGAACAAGAAACAAGAACGATCCACCCAGTGTTATAAGAAACGTAAAAGAAAATGGAACCTAAAATTCTAGAACCGGAGGAAGGGAGGGAGGGGGGTAGGCATTAACCTTTTCCTTGATTAAAGCATCATAAATTGTAGGATCTAACTTCAGTTGCTTAGTCCCTTTTACAGTCTTCAGGCCAATTATTACATGGCTAATGATTTTCCCATATCCACCTGTTGTACTCTCAGCCTCTTCCGGGGAAAGTTCAGTAACCTAAAAAGCAATCAAGCAGTGGGAATATTAGTTACAAAAGAGAATGATAACAGGAAATACATTAACATCTAATAAACACCAATCAAGAACAATATCTTTGTTCAACCTTCAAAATGAGCATATATGCCACTCTTACCTCTCCTTCATAAACTTCTTTGTTTTCCTTTATACGCAAGCCTATAGCTCTACGGAAATTTTCCATCAGCACCTCAGTTTTCTTGACCTCTGAAGAGTATACTTCTGATCCTACCATAGGACAGAAAGGGACCTGTGTTATAGAATAGCAAGAGAAGGAGAAAATCATTAGCAGAAAACAACACGAATGCTAGTAAATATTGGAGCTTTTACCAAAACACATTTTATTCGTTAGACATAAAAGCAAAACAAACTGTACACATTATAGCATTCATATTTCCATAAATTGCAATGAAGACAAGTACCCGATAAATTACTAGCAAAAGCCAGTAACCCACATAATTCACTCCAACATCCTAGCACAAGTGTTTTTAAGGAATAACAACCTTTCCAGTGACGGGGAAAAAGATATACTCAAATATACCGAGACAGCAAGCAGAAGAAACCAAAACTCAAAGAAATTCTTAATGGCTTTAAAACATAGACTAACACATTACTAGGTAAACTGAGCATTTAGAGCACCAATTTAGTAAGGTGCATGTGAAATCTAATGCAAGGACCTTAGCAACAGCTCAGCTACATCAAAATGACAAAGTATGGATGCTCAAATACCTGACGCTCTCCGTGAACTAAACTATATGAATGTACTTCTGGAGCTAGATGAGCCCTTGTAAATGCAGAGCTGCTTGATCGTCAGACAAGCTAATTCACGAGCAGCAAGCTAAACTTTTCAAAGATGGCCTACAATTATAAAGCACTGTCCTCCAGTAACCACCCTTGGATTAAATCATTAAACTTAAATTGGTTCAAATTGAGCAGCTAGAGACTTAAACTCCATTAGTTGCTACAGAGAACTAGGAGGTAGATACGATTTTCTTCACTACAAAAGTGAAGAATTCCCAAAGTCAGACTTCACATCAATGCCTCGGAATCAGCTTCTAGTGAGAATGCATTACAAATCATGGGGCTCCTGTTCGCTCTATAGAACCTAAAAACCGAACCCCCAAATTTACGGCAACGGGTCCAAATCTAGTACCAAGGGTAGCATTACAGCAAAACATCTACCTTTACAACTCCAAATACCCCAAAAAAAATTGGTAATCTGCGCGACGAAAGGAGCAATTGGAGGCACGGACCTTGCTGCCGAGCTCCTGGGAGATGCCGAGAGCGAGCGCCGTCTTGCCGGTGGCGGGCGGACCGGCGAGGAGGAGCGCGCGGCCGGCCATCTTCTTCTGGCGGATCATGTCGACCACCAGCCCGGCCGCCTCCCGCGCCGCCGCCTGGCCCACGAACCCCGCCGCCATCCCTACCGCCGCTCCATTGGCCTGGTCGAGAAAACCAAACCAATCCATGAGAAAAGCTCGGAGATCTACTGGAAACACCCCATGGCTAAAACCCTAGGAAAAACCCCCTCACAAGAGGAGCGGAGAAGCCAGGGAGATGAAAGTACGTACGTCGAGGCCGAGGCCCTTGATGTGGGTGTGGGTGGCGATGCGCTGCTTCTTCGATGTCGACTGCACCTCCTCGATCCTCATCGTCGCCGCCACGCCGCCGCCGCTTTCTGCGCCCTGTGTGTCTCCCGCCGCAACAAGCCAACAAATTTGTGAGCGGAGGAGGGAAGCTGGGGACAGCGCGCGACTTGAAGAAGAGGGAATGGCTAGTCTTTGCCCGGTGGGGCCGGAATTAAAGTGCGCGGCCGCCTGGATTGCAGAGCTTTCGTTTCTTTATCCCCACCAATACGTATACTAGCCTCGGACGCGTATCCCGTTGGTTTACGCGAGCTAGATATGATCCTCTTACCGCCTTACGTAACTGATCCTCAAATGTGCAAGTTCCATGCATGATCCAAGCTTGGGATTTGGAAGCATGTCCTGTATTTGTTCGCGACTCACGAGTCTCGACCCAAACCCAAACACAAGTGTACATTGCGGAGCAGATTCTCAGCGATGTTGCTACTGCTTTCTACGCCATGCTGATGTTAGGGGTGGAGTTGCTGCAGAGCCAAATGGAGCAGTTTGGCTTATGAACCAACTCCGTTATACCTGCCTTATTAAGTGTTCATCAAACACAAAACAATCTCACTACCGAGCCAAGATGCAAGCACAAAGCTGTGCTCACATCCTCACCCAAGCCTGCGTAGCTCTCACGCTCCTACTAGCAATGGTGAACACGGCGGCCGGCCGCCGTCCGGCAAGTCACAATCCCCTGTCCCCTTCCCACGGCCCCGACCAGACAATAACACTTTACACCACCGGAGCTACGCCGCCAGAAGCCGGCGCTCCTTCCTCACAACACCCCATCTTCACCAGCCAAGGCCCAATCGGCCACTACGGCAGCTGGCTGCGCGCCTTGACGCAGCCAGGAGCGCTCCGGCCCGGCACGGTGACCGTCATCGACGAGCAGTTCCACGGCAAGAAAGAGTTTGGGCTGCCCCTGGCTGGAAAGCTGCAGGGAGTTCTTGTCACCAGCGTGGAGGATAACAACAGCCATATGGTGGCGGTGAAGGCCCTGTTTGCCGGCAATGGTGCAGAGGATAGCCTCAGGTTCTTCGGGGTCCAACACGATGACCAGGAAGAGTCTCACATCGCAGTGGTCGGAGGGACGGGGCGATACGACGGCGCCTCTGGTTTCGCCGTTGTCAGAGCAGCTGATGTACCTAAAAAGGGTGAAAATGTCAGTTTGAGAGTGCACCTCAAGTAGAAGGCTATAGAATCTTCAGAATCAGAGAGGCATACCATGATGTAAATTACCTTCTCTGCAGAAGTTTCAAAGTTTTTGACAACCAAATTTTGATGAGAGAGATGCATCCGAGTACCGCTCGGATTTAGTTCAGTAGATATACTTTGTCAACCATTCTGTCCAAGTGAAATTTGTAGATTGACAGTAGAACATATAACGAAGGAACAAGACTAAACTTTTTTTAAGGAACGAAACTGAACTGAATGCATAAAGGAAATAGGCAATCTCATCCCATTACATTGCACTTTAATCAAGCATTTATGTTACAATTAGGAGCTAACTGAAAGTCTGAAAGTAACTCCTGAAATACAGCCCTTCTCCTATCTCTCACTGCGCTTCTAAAATTCCACGTGGACAAAAATAATTGACTTCTTTTCTGTCTCAAAGAGATACAAACAAATTCAAATGATTCTACAACATTTATCGTGTATACAGTACATAGCATTGTACTGCATGGATCCAGTTGGCGAAGCACTTTTGCCTATATTCGCAGCATCATTCAGAATCAAATGGATAACCAATCTCACTGTGTTGCTTTGATTACTCATTCAAGATCCTTTGACGGAAATCCGTCACCATTAAGGGAAGCCCTTCCCTGAGAGAGACCTTTGGCTCCCAATGTAGAAGTTCCTTGGCCTTGGTAATATCTGGCTTTCTCATGTGGGGATCATCAGCTGTATTGGGTTTGAATTCAATTGTCGCCATTGGATCAATCGTTTCCTTCACAACCTGTAAAAGGAAAAATGGTCATTTATGCACCATTTCATTAAAAAAAAATATGTAGAACAAACTGTGTACAAACCTGTGCAAGTTCCAACATGGTGAACTCTCCTGGGTTTCCCAGATTGAAAGGACCAATATGATCACTCTCCATCAGAGCCATCAATCCAGCAACCTAAAAAGCATGAGGAATGATCATGACAAACTTAAGAGGAATACAAAAATCTGTGCAGCCACTAGTCAGCCTTCATCTAATGAAGCAAAGCAGAAGATATAATTAACAGCATGGTAGATTTTCTAACAAAACGGGAAAAAGTAGGCAAAGCAGAAGATATGATTAACAGCATAGTAGATTTTCTCACAAAAACAAGGAAAAAGTGGCAACAATATGAATAGCTAATTTCCTTGGAGCCTCTAGAAAATGTGCACTAGTTGAAAGTGTTTCCAGTGAAACTGGGACTGAATGCCCTTTGGTCAAGAAAGAAGCATAACAAATTTCTGTGGATAAAACATTTCATTTCATCTAAATGCTCAGAGTATACAAGTAAATTGCAAAAGAGAGTGCTACTCAGAGAACTTACTGTATGGAACAATGGTGAAGAAGATTTAAACCTAATGAGTGAAGATTCAAACCTAATGAGTGTACACACACATCAATGCAAAACAAGAATACTGCATAGTGCTTACCAGATCAGAAACATACTGAAAACTTCGAGTTTGTTTTCCATCACCATAAACTGTCATTGGTTGTCTGCGGAGTGCCTGCAAGAATAATCATGCGACTTTAAAACTGGGCCTTTATATCAACTGGTGTGGCTAGAAAATAGTAATCCACAATATGTGGCAAACAAACCTGTGCAACAAAATTGCTAACCACACGCCCATCATCTAGGCACATACGAGGGCCATATGTATTGAAAATGCGAGCAATGCGAACCTGTACATATGTCAGTTAGCAAAACATTGTAGAGAAGTGACAGCAATGAAGATATTGTGGTCAAATAATGCTGCATTAAGAATTACAATATTGCAGCGTTTTATGTTATTTCATCTTAAGAGCCAGTGAAAAAGATTACATATAGATATAGGGCATGTTAATGTAAATGGTATTTTAACTATTTCTTGTCTCAAGTTCGAATAAAAATTAATGAGCTCCACAATGATAAATAGGAAAGCTTCGATCTCCCCGCTTCCTGCAATAATCTATCCACAATGATAGATCTGGACCTTTTCAGTACTTAATGGTCGAAATGGAATTGATCAATTATGATACCTAAAGAAGTTTGGATTGTGCCTCATTATTTTTTTCCCCCAGATTTTGCCAGTTAAGCGAATGTAAAGGAAAAATCTGAAAGGCTCTATGAGCCTACAAAACAATCTTTCTCATGATAGCATAATCCCGGCCACAGAGACGAAGTGAATACAACTAATTGTTACCTCAACACCACCACCACGGTGATAGTCCATGGTTAAAGTCTCTGCGGTTCTTTTGCCTTCATCATAACAACTCCTAACACCTGAAAAGGGCAAGGGATTACTTCTTAGGAAGTGAAATGTGAAGTACTGAACAGAATCAAGAGGCTAAACTGCAGTACCTATGGGGTTAACATGCCCCCAATAAGTCTCCTTCTGTGGATGCTCAAGTGGATCACCATAAACTTCACTTGTGCTAGTCAATAAGAACCTCGCACCAATTCGCTTCGCCAGACCCAACATATTCAAGGTTCCCATGACATTTGTCTTGTACTAGTTGTTAAGAAGCCCAAAATTTGATATTACAGAAACTAAACCGACAAGCTATCATATGAATAGTGAAATTAACACAAGTTGCAAAAAAAGGGCTAATACTTCCCCTCAGATTCAACATGGCACCCGAAGTCGTGTCAAGAGAGAACAATATTACAAGAATCTATAACAATTCTTTCGTTAGATTAGCCTTCCAACTGCACTGCTAAATTACAATGTGCAAATCTCCTGGTTAAAACCAGGAAGAATCAATCTTTAACTGTATTTAGTTAAACCTGGGCAAATGAAATCTTTTTTTAAAAAAAATCTCTTTACCTTAAAAGCAAATTCAGGTGAGTTTAACACAAACCACAGTGACATTGCATTCTAGATTATCACAATTCTATGATAAAGTCACCCCGCCAGCAGACAAGTAGAACTACAATAGAACTACTTGAACACTGTGTCTTCCCACAACTAACACAGTGCCAAATTTGAGCAAACAAATATATGCGTCACAGCAAAAAAAATCTTTCTCATGTCTTCCGGATCCCCCTAATGGAAATATCTCCTAGTTTTTTTTATAAAAAAAAGTGACAAAGTTATGAACCAGAATGCTCCAAATTTCAAACAAAACAGTCAAACGATCACCAAATGCGCTTGATCGAGACCACATCCATCAGTCCATCACTATTGTGCTCGATTTGCTTCAAGCATATCTCCCACCCACCCTTCCACCCAACCACCGCTCCACCCAACCACCGCCCCAAAAAAACGAAGATGAAATCAAGTCGCTGTCAATGTAAGCAAATCAAAAGTTTGTACAGATCCGAGCCGCGAGAAGGATATGATCGTCTTGATGGGGTTGTATTTGTAGTGCACAGGCGATGCGGGGCACGCTAGATGGTAGATCCGGTCGACCTCGAGCAAGATGGGCTCGACGACGTCGTGGCGGAGCAGCTCGAACCTGGGGTTCCGGAGGTGGTGCGCGACGTTCTCCTTCCTCCCCGTGAAGAAGTTGTCCACTACGATCACGCTGTCCCCCTGCTCCAGCAGCCGGTCCACGAGGTGGCTGCCCACGAAGCCCGCCCCGCCGGTGACGACGACGCGACGCGCCGGCGGGCGGAGGCCCGCGGGGACGCGGGAGACGGCGGAGTGGGCGGCGAAGGAGAAGAGAGGGCGGTGGTCGGGGAGGTGGGATGAGGGGGAGAGGGAGAAGAGGTAGGGGCGGAGAAGGAAGAAGGAGGAGGCGATGAGCGCGCCGAGGAGGACGAAGAGGAGGCGCTGCTCGCGGAGGAGGTAGCCGACCCAGGAGCGCGGGCCGGGGCGCGCAGGCTTGGAGGCCTTGGATGCCGGAGCGTGCGCCGGCGCCGGCGCGTGGGTGGGAGACTTGTGGAGCTGCTTCATGGCGGGAGAGCAGCGAGGCGGAGGCGGCGGCGGTTGGTGGGGTGGGTGATGGAGGGGGAGGTGGGCAGGACTGAGAAGAAACGAGCCCAAGTGCGCGAGGGGTTTTCTTTTCCCCGTTTGTTGCGAATTGGTCCTCCAATAGTTTGTATTTTTTTTCGAAAGGCACCATGTATTGTGCTTGCAGAAATAACATAGTTTTTCAGCCGTATGAAACGTACGGTTTTCTGTGAAATTCCTGCGTCTACTTGCAGTAGGCCAGTGATTATCTGTTTGGTCAGCAACCTGAGTAGTGTGTGTGACAGAAAGACTTGCCTGAAGGCTACTAGAGAATTGGTTGAATTCTGCCTGACTGCTGTGATTGTTTTGGCCAGAGGCGGAGGACGGAAAAAATTTAAGGTATGACGAAATCGATAATATAGGTAGCAAAGATTTCTGACTAAATTGATTTATACACATATAACATATCATGATCGTCACCTACTATATAAGTATAAATATTTAGGATAGATAAAAAGATACAAGTGAAGTAAATTAATCAAACAAACTAAGTAATTAATCTATGGCCACTGCGCTTATCTTTTCCTTTTGGATACATCCTTGACCTTGATCCTTAAATAATTTATGGCCACTGCGCTTCATCATAAATTAATCAAACAAACTAAGTAATTAATTAATTAATAATCCAAATATCACATAACTAATAAAAATGATTAACTTTGGCCATACCTGATGAGTGATGACCGATGTTTTGTTTGAGCCTTCACCGCTTCACGGACACGCCGGCCGCGTCACCGACTCAACGACGTCGACTCCAGGACTCGCGCTCGGCACTTGCGCCTCGCGGTGAACGGGCGGCCGCAGCGCCGTGAGAGTCTGAGAGACGGCGGACGGACGAGCGGTACCGAGACCGTGAGACGCCGACGCCGCAGGGCGGGGACACGAAACGACGATTCCGTGAAGTCGAAACGTCGAGTCTCGTAGACGACTGTATACTCATCTGGATGGCTCTGGCTCCTAGTCCGGCTAGCTAGGAAGCGTGTCGCATCGCCATAGTCTCGCATGTGCCAACAAAAGGCCAAAGGCCCATAGGACCACATAACGGTTCGTGTAAGCTGCGCTTCTGTTCTTCCTCCGGCATCCGACGATGAGTTTTTTCCAGCGAAACTTCATTTTCTTTGATGTGCTCATGGTACAGAGTGATTTGGAGGTAAAAATTCCTGGGAATTTAAGGTATGGCGAGCGTCATACCTTGCCATATTGAGAGCTCCGCCTCTGGTTTTGGCTTCAGTTTTTAGTTTTTGGCTTATTTTTTTACTATTCATAAATTTTGTCTTTTTCTAAACTTTTGGTTTTTTGTTGACCTTTTTTGCCGGTTCTTTTTTCCCGTATTTGTTTGTATTATATGTAATGGGCTAACATATTTTTTATATTTTTTAATTTTTTTAAATTTAATTATGCTAAATAAGCCTCTGTCATCTACAGTGTTTTTTCAGCCAGCTACAGTGCTTTTCAGCCATAAACCACTAGGTATGCTTGAAACTTTGTTGTTGGTTGAAGATCTATGTTTTCACATGATTGGTCGGGTTTGATACAAGTTCTCGCTCTCTCATCTATAGTAGGAAATTCTTGTTTCATACGTATCATCAAGTGGGCTTGTTCTTTTTTGGTTGAAACTTATGGTTTTTAGCTGCAACCTGTGACTTTTGGGTTGTTTGTGCGAGAGATTACAAAGTAACAGAAACTTACGTGTGATTTTTGCCCATATAAATGAAGTCGGTATAGTATGTACTACAACTAATTAGTAGACCCTATTTTGAAAAAATACTCTGTTTAAAAACTAATTACTATAGAAAAATCGAAAGCAGCTTTTAAAAATTGAAAAGAACATGCCCAGTATCTGCCATCACAATGTAGCTATCACAACCAAACAAGCCTTAGGGTGCCTTTGGTTGAGCTTTTGGGAGCTGCTTTTGCTTCCAAAAAGCCAAAAACCAACCAAAGGGTGGAAACAGTAAGTCGCTTTTGAAGCGACTACTTTTGGTAGTCTGATTTTGAAAGCACCTTAGACCACGCTTTTGGCTTTTGGCTTTCGATTTTGAAATGGTGAAAATAGAGAGCCGTTTCACAGTTGTTTCAAGGAAAATAGAGATAGGAGGTAAGTTTTATACTTGTTTGAACCAAACGACTACGACTTTTCTCTGACCCACAACCTCTGCAGACTTTTCCATGACTCACAGCTCACAGCAGCTTTTTCATAAGCCACAGCTCAACCAAACACACCCTTAATGTCAAGTGTCATTGTCTACAGACTCAAGTCACCCCTTCCGAACATGAAACGATGCAGGGTGTGAAACGCAAAACCTCTCGTTGCGATAGGAAGGAAGGATTCGTCGGGCATCACACCGTTTGGAGGCGGCACGTCCCTAAGCTGTGACCCACAAAAGATCAATTTATGGTTTAAATATCTAAATTTTAATTATTTATGAGAGACAGTATGTAAAGTAAAATAGTCTTATATAATTTTGGTCGATACAGCTAAACTCAGTATACTTTTTACTGCAATTTTTATATTAAACATGTCTTGAAAAAAGTACTGTTTAAAAACTAATTACTGTAGACAGTACAAGTATAAGTTTACTTTAAACAAAAAAACTCAGCCAATCTAGAATAATTTTATACGGTATATAAAGTCTACTTTTACTTTTATGATAGAATCCACGGCCACAATTAAAAATACAGAAATTTTTTTTTACTCCAACTATCATCCATCTCGATTCTTACTTCAACTAACATACTTCTCAACTGGTAAGTGGAGCCATGCAATTTTTTTAGTGCTTGGAGGCTGTCTCTAGCCTTAGAGGCAAGCAACTCCAATGAACTTTGTTTAGAGGTATTGTGTTCAGTATTTAGAGGATGCCTCTCAAGTGTCTCTCTCCTCTTAAAAAAAACAACAGTGTGTACGCAATTAGACGCTTGACTTGGAAGGGTTCGGGACCTTCAGATCTGACCCACGCGAGGCCCGGGCAGCGCCCCCAACCTACTTACCGACGCACGTATTCGGATCTACAGATCTACACCACAAGCCAAATTGGAAGGCTTCGACAGTGTGATCCGAGACGACACGTCACCCATACCTCGCAAACGTCTTTCGTCAGACTGAAGCAATCATGCAAACTGCCGCTGTTCTTCCGCTCTTTCGTAGGTGCCGCTCGAGCTAAAATAAATTTATTTATAATTAAAATTATACCATAACTAATTAAAATTAACTTATTTAGCATAACTGCATTTAAAAAATAAAAAAATAGTTTAACCTATCACGGACAATAGAAAACAAATAGAGGAAAAAACCGGCAACAAAACTCAAAAAAAGCTAAAAACTAGAAAAAGATAAAATTTAAAAATAATAAAAAATAAATCAAAAACTTGAAATTCAAACCGAAATGAGTAAGACGTAAGACGGATCTACACCAACCCGGCCTATAGGTTGTTGGTTAGCAAATAAACGCCGTCCTCAACTCCTCCGGTTTAATTAGCACAGTTAACCCCCAATCATCTTATCTCACACACGCAGGTGAAAAGGCTTTTTCATCAGTACATGCAATTTATCCACAACCTCTCAGCAAAACAATTCCCGTTCATCTTTCCTCGGTCCTATGTAAAGCCACCATTTGCGGGCGCTTGCCGTGCCGCTTCTTCCCGCCCCGCTCGCCCTGTGTCCTCCAGCAGTCCAGCCACGAGATCACGTCGGCGAAGACGGGCTCGACGTCGTCCGGCGGCTCGGCCATGAGCACGTGCCACATCCCGGGGGTACAGCCTGAAGGCCTTGTCCCTGCTCGACGCCCTCTCGTACAGCAGTTTGCTCCCTGAAGGGTCAAAGACGATGTCGCCGTCTCCGTGCAGGACCAAGAACGGCAACGTGACCTACCAATCCAATGGTGAAACGGCTACTTACATAGGATTTGGAGTGTTGACAAGTGGTGCACAAAATCACATGAACAGATGTTGGAACCGATAGTAGTGCTAGCACGAGAGAACGATGGCAGCAAGCATAAAAGTACGTAAAAAACATGTATATTTATTAACAAGGTTTAGTAAAGTCTACATCTGTAGAAGCTGAATTACGGTAATTCCGTCTATATAAGTTTCTTTCTATCATTAGAGTTATAAAAGATAAGCGATATATAACCACTAGGGCGTGGGGCTTCGCCCCTTGCACCCCATAACCCACGTCTGTACCACTTTTTCGAACACACTCTTCCGGCCATACACAACGACATAACAGTGAGATTCGAGTTTTTAAGGTAGCACATGACGATGACCTGTTAATGGTGAAGGAGTTAGTTACCTCATGCAGGTTCTCGATGTCTAGGCTAACCTTAAGGAGTTCATGGCCTGTGCAGCGCGAGTTTTCCCTTCTACGTGTACAGATTGGAACAGATCTGCACAAGAATTCAAACAAAGAAGAGTGCTTAAGTGTGTGCACAACAGGTTTCTCTCATGGTGAAAACAGAAAGCAATACCGAGAAATCTCCAAAATGAAGAGCACAAGGTATATATAATCAGAGTCAGATTCTACTTCTTTCTGTTTGTCTGGCCCATACTAGTTGGTATGTCGCTCAAGGCAATCGACCATGGCAGTCGCTCAATGCATGTCAACCACGGCTTTTCAACCACGACTGGCTTCGACCACTCTTGGTAGTCGATGGTCCGAGCGGTTTTGTCCGATCAGTAGGTTTCAACCATAACTGGCTTTAACCATGCTTAGAATCTGTGGTCCGAACGGCTTTGTCCGATTGGCAGGTTTTGACCATGGCATTTCGACTACGGCAAACTTTGACCACATCAAGTTTTGACTATGGTATTTTGACCACATCAAGCTTCAACCACGAGTAAGTCGAGCACTGCAGATTTTGACCATGTCAAGCTTCGACCATGGCAATCCAACCATTGTATTTCAACCTCATCATTCTTCGATGACGACACTTCGGCCACGAAACATCGACTACGGTAGAACGACAACACCTAGTCGAAGATGGTAAGTTACAGTGAACCGGTCGTAGCTATAGTAGTTTTCGATGGTCGTAACTATAGTACTTTTCAATGGTCATAGCTATAATACTTTTCAATGGTCATAGCTATAATAACCGATCGATAGTTATAGACTTTACTGGTCGATACTCAATAGTCGTAGACTTTGCGGTTTGTTATCGCTGTCTTAGACTTTTCGATCAGTTGTCGTAGACCTCACGATCGATAGTCGAAGGCTTCACAATTGGTACTCATAGACTTCATGGTCGGTTTGAGTACTTCAATTCTTGCTATCTTTGAGTACTTTGAGTACTCATATTACGCTAGCGGGATTGGCTGGTGCATGGTGGTCAGTGATCAATGAACAGTGATCAAAGGAACAATAGTTAGAAGGACTCGGTACTTGGTGGTCAGATGGTCGTGATACTCGGTAGTCGGAATGATTTGGTACTCGGTCGTCGAAAGGACTAGAAACTCGGAGTCAAAAGGACTCGGTACTCGTTAGTCATAGACTTTGCTGATTGGTAGTCGAGGGTGTTGCAGTCGTGGGCTTCGTAGCTGTGGTTGGTGATCAGTGGTCGAAGGAGTTGTGTCGGTGCTCATAGGCTTTGAGTAAGCGATGAGATAGTGATCTGGTGTTTTAGTCATAACGATCGGTACTTGGTAGTCAGTATTCAATGGTTCTATGGTCGGTAGTGATACTTGTTATTCCAGAGTGTTTTGAGCGGAGTGACAGTAATTCCCATGTACTTGTTGTTTTCGAATACTCGTTGAGCTAGCGGTCGTATTGACTGATCCAAGGCTGATTTCTGGATAGCGATGACGTTTATGGTCATGGATGACCTGGTTGGTGTTGATGGTTGGTTAAGGTTGTGGTTATACATGTGCGTTTTAATGACGGTCAAGTTGGGAAGAACTTGTGCCGAAAAAATATTTCTTTAATCTTTGCTTATGTAAGTGGGCGTGGAGACAATCATGGTCGGTAACGAGGAGGACCAGGAGTAGGATGGGAAGATATGAGGTCTAGACGTTTGAGGATGTCATGCAAGATGGTTGGGCTAACGCTGGAGCACGTGGAAATCAAATGTGGTGATTCGTAGAGAAGCTATAAGTGGTGCAGTCCTGGAGGCTTCGACACAAGAGGTGATGATGTGTGGAGAAGCTATAGGAGATGTGGTCCTGAAGGCTTCGACACAGAAGTTAATAAGGCGTGATGAAGATATGGGAGGTGATATCCTGGAGGCTTCGTCATGTGTTGAGTTAGAAGTTGTGGAGGGAGTCTATAACTTGGAAGAGGTAGAGATTGGTTAAAACCCGTGTTTGAAATGATTTCAGATCCCTTGATTTGATGAAAAGATAGGATTTTGTGTTCATATTTGAGTCGAACAGGATTTAGGGTTCTACCATATGAAAGCAGGTAGAGACTAAAGGTTTTAGCCATGACTTTTGAGGGGCCTTTTTGTGCTAGAGTTTTAGGGGTGCCATGAGGGTGCTTTGTTGCCACAAACATGGTATAGAAGTAAAATATCATATATATTCCCAAAGAAAGAAATTGTTGTCGACGTTGTCTCATTTATCTCAATCGAAGCACCATGAGTTGTTCTAAGCATCGCTTTCCTATGTCCTTGTCGGTGTGCTAGCGCATTACGATCTTGTGATCTACGAGCACGGTGTCTTCGGTCGTGGATCAATCCAACCTATCAGAGCACAGTGTTGTCCTCGGCTTGCTCTCATTCGAGTGGTTGAAGTGATTGAGAGGACAAAGCGTTTAAAGCGATTGAAGGTTTCGAGTGAAGGAAGATTTTGACTACATGCAAAGGAGGTCAAGTGAGCGGTCGAACAACTTGCGACCAAAATCTACAGCCAATAATTTAGATTGTTTTTCTTCTGATTTAAGATTTATTTTCAGGCACCAAAAAGCAGAGGCAATCATTCACCCCACTTATGATTGCGCCATGCGATCATATACTTTGTATTTATTTCGATTGAAACCAAAACAACTACCTCGAATTTTGCTTCGAGTCGATTGCGGACTACTCCATGTGAATGAGTCGACTTTAGACTCACCAAAACTGCTCATCCCAAAACACCAACTCGACAGATCAAGAGTTGATTCGACGTTGGCATTTTTTAAATTGAATATCCTGTGCTCTACCTCATGTGGATATTGTCTCTAATGTTGTCTTCGATGCCATGCCCTGATGCTATACAGGTGATGCCACGTGCTGGCCACCTCTGGGAGTCACCTCCTCCCGAGGGTAGCGGCTAAGATTTTGAATTCGAAACTCTGATACCACTTATTATAAAATACACGATAGGAGTAGGCAATCAAAAGAGAAGGAAACATGGATTTAACATGGAAAACACTTATGAGAAAACCACGAACGCACGAAGGTGGAATTCTGTAACATCCTGAAAATTTAAAATTTAAAAATATGAAGCTTTTGAAATATTTTACAATATATTTTATATGAATTTGGATTTTATGGTGTTTTCCTGAATTTGGTTGATGTTCCAAAAAAATTTGAAATTCATAAAAGACAAAGACAAACATTAGTAATACCAAAAAGTGAATATGCAAATAATAGAAAATTAAAATCTTAAATACTAATCTGAAAAGATGATCTAGTATAAGGAGAAGGAAACCTGAGTTAATAAAATATAAACTTTCATTTTGAGAATGATAGTACAAGGGCAACAAAAATAAATAAATAAAATATATGCAATTATATACAAAAGGACTAGTATGGTAAACAAAAGCATAAAAAAATGTATATATATATATATATATATGTACCAAAATAATGGTATATATATACATGCACACATGTATAAACAAAAAAATGAATAGCAATGAAATAATAAAAAAAAGAGAAAGAGATGCAGCCGGCCGGCCACCACCTCCGGCCCGGCCCAACTCTCCCGGCTCCTCCCCTCGTTCATCTCTCGCGCGCGGGCCCCTATCCACCCGCGCTCTCTCTGCTGGCCCCGCGCGCCGCTCCTTCTCCTCCCTCCTCTCTCCTTCCTCCGCGGCTCGCTCCTCTCTCGCCGTGCGCAGCGATTCCCGCCCGTGGCCTCCATGCACCCGCCCGCCCATGGTTCTACCACCGCCCACCGCTTCCCGATCGCGCCGCCACCCGCTGCGCGCGCCGACCCGCCCTCGCCTCGTCCCGCGTGCGTCTGCGCCGACCCGCTCCCGCGCCCGGACCCCTCTCCTCTCCGCTTGGTCAAAACCCGCGCGACGTGATTCCGCGGCCAGCGCACGCCAGTGGCATCGAGTAGTCATGCCCCCGAATCCCGCTGCCTGCCTCCGCACGCTAGCCGGGATTCCCGCTGCAGCCCCCGCTCGCCGACATGACCACCCGAGCAAGCTCTCGAGGGCAGCTCTCCTCGCACCTCTATAAGAACCCCTGAGCATCTCCATGAGCTCCCCACTCCGCCCTCTCGCTATTGTAGAAACCAATCGAGCCGAAGCCCAGTAAATCGCCGCCGCACCCTTCTTCTTCCTCAGCTCCGGCCGTAGGCCTCCCAGCCGATTGCCGCCACTAGACCCCGATTCCCTCCACCTACACCACCTCCGGAGCGTCGTAGACCCAAATCCGGCCTTTCCCAGACCTCCCGAAGGCCCCACACTGCCGGCGCCGACAACTCCTCCTGGACCGCCGCCACCGCACACCGCCGGCCCGCTCTGGAGCTTCTCGGTCCTCGTCGACAACACCGTCGGCATCCCCTCAGCTCAAGCAACGCGTTTTGCGATCTCCACTCCTCCTCCACCCCTCGCCGGCGACGCCACCGGCCGTACCCGCCGCTCCGAGCTTCCCCCCTGCCCCAGCACCACCTCGACTTAACTAGCGTCGCCGTTCACTTCTCATCAGGTAATACCCGAGAGCAAGTTGGTTGTGAGCGCGTGCGTTCACCCGTGCCACCCGACTTCGAATCCTTCTGGCCGCAATGATTTAGGTTTTGCATATTTTTGCTAGCACATCCAGTGGAGGAAAAAGGCAAACAAAAATCCGAAAATAATTTATAAAAGATGCAACAATTTATTAGGATGCAAACGAGCTATTAAACGATAAATCGTGTGGATAATGTGCTTTGAATATTTGTTTTAAATCTTAACCATTAATCAAAGGCATATTAAGAAATTGAGTGAAAACTTGTTTAGGTTGTGCACTCATGGAATAATGATTTAACAAATGAGAATGTTCTAAAGAACAAGTCATAAACCCATGTGTTTTAGTAAAAGAGGATTTAAATTTTGATTAGTTATCATGATAAATAATTAGTGTGCTTTTAATATCTAATTGTAACTCTAATTATCGATCAAAGGCATTAATAAGGAGTAGTGGCTTGGATAAATGTCGATATTGAATAAAGATGGCCCTTAATTAGCATATATGCCATGCCACCATTAAACCAACTCCAGTGACATATTTCAATATAAAAGCCCTAAGTCATCAAGATTCGAAACAATCCCACAGACATAAACATACTCTAATTGAACCTGTTACCATTAACACGAGTGAATAGGATCGCATAAAATGATACATACCAAGCTTTGCTCAGATAGCTAAGTTTAAACTAAGATTAGAAATAAAACTAAACCTAGTGGTAGATAGAGCATAAGCAAGATAATAATAGTGCCATTAATTAAATCTTAACACTAGCTTTAGTACATAATAGTATTAAGCATAATTGTATATGTAACAAGTTAGGACCCATATGAGTGGATCCTAATTCAACTTAAATTTAGCCTAGCTATGAATGAAGATGCATAAAATATGATAATGGGATTGTTAGAGATTTAAATTCTAATTAATTACCATATAAGAATAAATATTGAGCCTTTGCTAATTATCTTAATCTAATTAGTAAGTAAAGGCCTATACCAGAGATTATTCTAAAAACTTAATAAAGATATCCAAGTATTATAATACCTTTGACTAAAAAGATTTATAGAATAAGTACAGATCTCATCCATCAGTCCAGTTTGCCTTTACCATAACCTGAGTTGCAAGGAATGCATACCCTAGAGATAAAATTTGTACACTAAACTCCTGCACCAGTCTATAGGTCTAACCTAACTCATGGAACTTCCTTGATAAATACAAAAATAATAAAAGAAGTGATCAATAGAAAGATCGAACCATTATATCCTTCCACCGACCTTGCCTCAAATCACACAAATCACCCGTTAACTCATAATAAAGCTAAATTGAGTTTACATGGATTTATTTGGATCTTTTGAGTTATTTGCTTTTATTTGGATTCAGTCGTTTGCCGCGTAATTAGAAATTGGAAGTCGTGAAGATTCAAGGGAATCAAGCGTGATCAAGAACAAGATGCAGATAAAGACTAAGGAGCTCAATTGAGAAAGCATTGTGTGAATCAAGATCGCGTAAACGCGCGCCAAAGTAGTCAACACTTTGAACATATTGAACCTAGCTTTTCAAAGCTATTTCCTTTTAAATTAGCAACTTGCATGCTATTATTTCATGAGATATGATATGTTCAGTTTCAGCAAGCTAGTTATGCCTTGTTATTGCTATTGTTCATACTAATCTCCTTGCCATACTTGGAATGTGAACCTTGTAGCCATAGTAAGAAATAGCATATGATTTCACCAAAATAAGTCCCTATTTATATGGCAATGCTTAGGAACGCTAGTTACTTGGGGTGACACTAATGCCCCAAGGAAAACTCCTCAAACTATTTTAAATCATATGGTGCGATGCCATATGTAGTGTTGATGCGATGCCGACACTTAGCGTATGGTGCGATGTCATACGCAACCCTTGGTGCGATGCCGAGGGTTAACTTATGGTGAGATGCCATAAGGATGGTTGGTGCGATGCCAACCATAAGCATATGGTGCGATGTCATATGCCGCCCTTGGTGCGATGCCAAGAGGCAACCTATGGTGCGATGCCATAATGTTAGTTGGTGTGATGCCAACGCGTATGGTGCGATGCCATACGCCGCCCTTGGTGCGATGCCAAGGGGCAACTTATGGTGCGATGCCATAAGGGTTGTTGGTGCGATGCCGACAACAAGCATATGGTGCGATGTCATATGCCGCCCTTGGTGCGATGCCAAGGGGCAACTTATGGTGCGATGCCATAAGGTTAGTTGGTGTGATGCCAACATGATTTCATGAACTATTACAACTAATGGTTTAAAAATGTGATTTCAAACCTGCTAGGTCATAGGAAATTTTAAGTAATTGTATTCAAAAGCACTCTTTGGCAAAACAAAATAACCATATGCCTTTCTATTGACAAGCCATGCATGTTATATATTTGCATTCTGTGTGTTGGCTTGCTGAGCACGGGGTCGGAGTGCTCACTCTCGCTTTTGCGACAAAATTCAGAATCAGGAATCAAATCACCTCGCCTCAGCAACAAGATTGGACAAGCTGGCAAAGAAGATGGTGATGTCAAGGGCTAGGTCGCGAACCTCCAGTTGGCTGCCCGTGGGCATGTCCTAAAGGTCCCACCTGCGTGCTTCATTCCGCTGCTGCAATTTATTGATTTCGGCCTAATCGGCCCATGAGTAAGTTTACTATTATGTTTACGCTTCCGCATGATATGTATTTTGATATTCAGGACTGTAAACTGTGAGCACTATCTACTGATCCAGGGAATAGTGCAGTAAATCATAGTGGATTTGGATTGAAAAATCCGGGTCCGACAAATTCACTATATGAGGAGATAATACAAGCACAAAAAACTTTGGTGCATATCAACCATGCTATCACAAGGGTACATATATATACTAGAGAACAAGTGTAGGATCGAATACCGCAATCAGAGGGGGTAAATGATTACCTTCGCTTTTTAGAATCTCTTAGTGCTCGATGAAGGTTTTAACTGCTCAGCGTTCGATCGCTTGCTCGACCCCTTTCCACGTAGTCGTAATCTTCCTCTACTCTAACGCTTTGACACCGGTGTTGTTGGTGACGATTGAGTGGATGACTCGATGCGCAATTGAGGAAGGTGAAGTCAACAAAGGAACACTATCACGCCATGCACTACTCTAAATGAAAATGAGTCAAAGAGAACACCCAAAAAACATGCCGCGACTAACTTTTTTGAAATAGATCTGATCTTTTATTTCTAAATCATGTTGTGTGGCTAAAAGTGTCCTCACAGCACCCCTCAAACCCTAACACAAAAACTCTAAAAGCTTTCAACCAAAAAGCCATCTCAAAGCCTCTCAAAAACCACGATCAGCTCTTAACATCTCCCTCCTTTTATATGTTAGAGCCACAAACCATGTCCTCATCAATACAGACACGAAATCCTAATTGATTCCAAAAAATCAAGAGATCTGAAATCCTTCCAACTGCAAGTTTTCCAAAATCTCAAAGCCTCTAGGACCGTATTTCTCGTAGCTTCTCTACGCATCATCCACATTTGATCTCCATGTGCTCCAGCGTGAGCCCGACCACCTCGTTACATTCTTGACCACTTGAACCTTGGATTTCTCTCTCCTAGACCCGATCCTCCTCGTCACCGATCATGACCATCTCCACGTCCAACCTGCACATGCAAAGACCAAAGAACTTTTTCCTGTCACATGTTTTCTCCAACTTAACTAACACCAGTCCACACACGTATAACACACCCTTGTCCATCTATAAACACGAACCAAATCATCCATGATCTCAATTTCCTCACTTTCCAAAATTAACCTCAGACCACTCAATAAAATTGATCTGACCGCCATGCACAGGCTGATCAGACCATTGATCGAATACGAGTACTCGGGATACTCGAAAATCACAAGCCTTGTAGCACTCAAAGCGAACGACTACCAATCGTGAAGTCTACCACAATCGATCGCAAAGTCTATGACTACCGATCGTGAAGTCTATGACTACTGATCGCGAAGTCTACGACTACCGATCACTGACGAGGCATTGTATCTTCTGACCATCAACCAAGTACTGCAGCTATAACCATCGAATAGGTATTGTAGTTACGACTATCGACTACCAACTAGGTACTGTAGCTATAACCACCGATCGATTCACTGTAGCTCACGACCTGTTCATTGTATCTTACGACTAGTTCACAGTAGCTTTGACTATCTCGGTTGTCTTATCGTGCTCGATCTACCGTGGTCGATCCACCGTGGTCATTTGTCGTGGTCGATCTATCGTGGTCGTTCTGCCGTGGTCAACCTGTCGTGGTCGATCTGCTATGGTCGACATACCGTAGTCGATCTGCCAATCAGACTGCCCAACACAAGGCTGATCGGACTGCTCAACACAAGGCCGGTTGGACCGTCCAACACAAGGCCGATCAGGCCACGGACTACCGACTACCGTCCGTTGTCGAAACCTGCCTGTCAGACTTCCCGATACAAGGTGGTCAGACTGCTAAACCTAAATTTTTCAGCAGTTTCAATTTTACAATAGCGCATCGACCGAAACTTTCACAAACGCAAATTTCAGTGCTGCCTAAATATCAATTATTCATCATCACTAACTTCACAACCTATCCATATGGTCTAACAACAAGAGCCCTAAGAGATTACGAAACCAAAACGAGATCAGCGTGTGTGTCCACCATAACACACGTATACAATAACAGTACGCAAACCATGATCAGTGTGCTCTGATAAAAAGAACCGACCTCTTAATACTTGACATTCTCGCTGTACTGATCCTGCAAAAATCACACATCAGGTTTGGGACCCGAATCATAAGAGCTAAATCAATGGAGTATGAAATTACTAGAGTAGGATGTTCCTCAACGTGCCATGGCTATGCCTTCAAAACGCCTTTCGAACAAGTGAAGTTTGCATGATGGGTGCCTATACATACATACGCACGCACGCACGTACGTATGTACATACATACACACACTGCCCCTTGAACATATATAAATCGATCCTCTGTTCGAAAAAGGAGAGCATATAAATCGATGAACACCACAAAAACGTGAGACTTTGGAACTAAGGAACCCTGGGAACTCTCAACTCTCAATCCTTTTGCTCAACTATATTTATTTAATCCGAAGCAAGCCAACGGCATGGAACGGTTTTATGTGTCTGTGTGCAGATGATAGCGCTGATTCCTTCGAACGAGAGATTTAAAACTGCAACCTGCCAAACGAAACTCCGGCAACCACGAAAGACAACGCGCATGCAGAATCCCTGCGAACTCAGTGTTCTCAATCGGTCCAAATCAGGTAGCACTATCAGTTGATACCCGTTTTTCTTCGTGTTAATCTTATTCCAAACAGATTTGGTGAAGAAGTGCAACGACTTCAGAATTCAGATATCGTTCGCATTATAGATCACATTTTTTTATCAGATATAATATTACCGTGACTACTGTATAGTTACGGTGGATTTAGTATGATTGGAGTATGTACTTCCACGATGGTTCAAAATTCAAGCCGTAGTAGCAGAAGGGCCAAGAGGTTTTTCTGTGGAAGACACGTCTGCCGGCATCGGAACTGGCTGCCATCCGGTGCAGCGCTGCAGGAGCTCCTTGAGCGCCATGGACGCGGGCTGAACCGAACAAGTTTGGTAGCAATTCTGGACCTTGAAGTCCCACAGTCCATCATCATCTGCTGCTGCAGCCTCTGAAGCGTGAGCGTTGCACCCCTGCGCATCATTCAGGAACAGGTCGCCTTCGGACCGGATGCGCCCGCTTGAGCTCTGATCCTTGTCTGCCGCCTGTATCGATCACCAATTCGAAGCCTTTTCAGTAACAAATTAGCATGCTGCAAATTCAACTGAAAAAAAGATCGATGATATCATCATCCACGGGTCGCTTGGACTAGTAGGGGCCTGTGGAATGACCTGTTCTTTCAGGTACATGAACACATTCTTCTTCTCCCCTGCCTCGTAAATGTTGCATTGGGAGATAATCTGCAGAGAAAGCGTGTAGATTAGACTCTAGAAATACACTTCTGCAGGCAAGTGGCCTACGAGGCTATGAGCTTCGACTTTACCTGCGATTCTACGCTGGCGCAAACGGCGTATATGCCCCAGTTCCTAGTATAGTTGTTGTAGAGGTGCACCCTGCCGAACCTGACGCGAGGGTGCCTCTGCCGCGTCCCGTCGAAGAAGCAGTGGTGGATGGTCACCCGGATGCGCCTGTCCTCGACGTGGCTGCTGCTGCTCCCGATGAGCAGGGCCTTGTCGTGCGACGAGAAGCGGCACCTAGAGACGGTGACGTCCGTGCTGCCGCAGGTGACGTCGAGGAGGCCGTCGGCGAAGTCGCGCAGGCTGCAGCGGTCGACCCAGACGTGCCTGGACCCGGGCTTGATCTGGATGGCGTCGGCATCGTGCCCACGGCCGCCCTCCACCTCGAGGTTGCATACGATGACGTGCTCGCACTCCCGCAGCTGCAGGCCCTTGCCGGAAAGCTTGACCCGCCGCCCGCGGCCGTCGATGGTCTTGTAGGATGACACGCGCAGGCCAGCCGAGAGGCGGATGGTCCCGGACACGTCGAAGACGATCCACAGCGGCTCGCGCCTCCGGCACCCCTCACGAAGAGAGCCGGGCCCGTCGTCTGAAGATATTGCCCGTTACTGCGTCAGATTGACACGATGCTTGGTGCAGGGAGAGGAGAACGGAGAGAGGTACGTACCATCGAGGGTGGTGACATGGTAGACGTCGCCGTGGAGGCCGCCGATGGCGCGCCGGCCGAAGCCCTCGGCCTGAGCGGCCAGGGTGCGCAGAGAAGAATCCACATTTGCGTATGGCATGAGCGTGGCGTTCTCCATGGCAGCCTCGTTCCCAAGTTGTCCGTCGGATTGAGGAGGCGCCATGGCGTGGCAGGGGACGAGCTGCGAGGTTGGTTTGTTATTTGTTGGAGGCGCGCTGGGGAAAAATGCGGTTGCTGTTTACTGTTGGAGTTATTGTTTGGACCGTTTCGGGTTGCGATGCATGGGCGTTTCGGGCCGGCCCAACGAAGAAATACAGGGAGGCATCGATCAGGCTCTCTGTTTTTTACTACGGACGCAGTAAGAAATATGATTTTAGCCGAGATAAATAAAGTTATTATAGTATTTACTATAATTAATTTGTAAACTCTATCTTAAAAAGACACTTTGTTTAAAAACTAGTACATTAGAAAAGCAAAAAAAGTATAAGTAAAAGGCTAAAAAGAAGGGGTTCAAACAGTTTTTTTTTGCGTGTGTTTCTTTTTGTTTTCCATTTATCCTAGTGATTTATAGGCATTGAAGCTCATTCAATCTCGATCGTTACGTTCACTGCCCGTAAATGCTCGAAACGTTCATCAGGACGGTTGCCAAGCACAAATAAAAGGTTCTTTAAGCGCTGTTAAAGAAAGTGTTAGTAATAAGTGTTGTAGTTGTGGGAAAAATTTTAATTTTAAATTTTACTAGGAGGCAAATCAAATAAACCAGTGATACAAAACTTACTACTAACAGCAGGCTACTCATCATACTTCAGAATATATGCAAGAAAATATAGTAACAAGGTCGAACGAACGCGCGAATGACTTACTTTTTCGCCTGACGAAGAACAGGAAGCAGCGCAGGCTTGACGCAGTGCAGAACGTAGATGATGCAGTGCAGTAAGCGGTTGTGCAGATGTGCGCTACCCAGAAACCTTATTGCCACCCCGTGCAGGAACTCTTTGCGGCAACGGTTTGGAGATAGCCACTCTCCCTCCTTCCAGGTGTATGCTAGAAAGAAAGGTTGGCGAAGTTCAGACGGCGCAGTACAACAGCACAAGTTAACAGAAGTAAATGATTCAGGCAGTGAGGAATTCTCTCCTTTTTATACCTTGGACATCTCCAGGTATATATAGATATGCAAATTACTCTCTAGTAACTGCCCCATTGAACTGAAACAATTCATTGGTAACTGAAAATATTTAACTAGTGATTTACCTACTGATAACTGCCTGTCATCAAAAACTCAATTAAGCCTCAAATTCAAACATTTGAATCTCATTCAAACAGAGAGAGTGAGGTGCAGGGTTCAACAAAAATAATGATGGACTTGATCTGCCAAGTGACGCGCCACGTCACAGCACGGTCGCGTGTCACAAGTCATGCGATTTTCACGCGAAAATAAGCGAATACGCGTGCGCACGTGTGCGTGCGCGTGTGTGACTAGACAGAACTCTTCTCATACCATCTCTATCCATATTCAAAGAGTGGTGGGGACTTCACCTTATAAATCGGTTCTCCTCATCTTGCCTTAGCAATATGGTACTAAACCATGCATGCTTTGGAATTAAGGAAATTGGCCATAATCAAATGTGCCAATTTCTAACAATCTGTCGGCAAGGACTTAATCACAGCGCGGTCGAAGATGTCATTGAAGTCTTGACCACGGTGTGGTCGTGGGTGTTGATGTAGCCGGCAGTGGGGCAAAGGCTTTGGAGCACTTGCACTCCGTGCGGAATCCCCGCCGGAGAGACTCGACATTCACCGGTGTTGTTCGGAGGTTGACTCCCTGCTGTCGAGATGACGGCGCAGGCATCACAGTCAACAGTCGTACCAGCGCGGGCATCGCGATCGACGGTCGTACTAGCACAGGCGTCATGGTCGACAGTCGTACTAGTGTGGTGCAGTAGTGGTCGACAGTCGTACTAGCGTGGGCATCGCGGTCGACGGTCATACCAACACGGCGCGGTCATTGCATGGGCTACCACCGGCCCAGTGGTCGCTTGGTTGCCGTCGCTTTCTAACGCCTTCTCTTGCGCAGCTTTCTGCACGTCCCCATGGATGGCGCCAACTGTTGTGGTTACAAATCAAACAGTAAAGATAGGGACTAGAAGAGGAGAGCCAACAGAGAGAGATGGTATATGGGAAAATGAGTGGACCTCCCTCCCTCACGCCCCTCTTGGGGGTTTATATACATGAGTGGGGTAGGATGGAAAATTACCATCCTACCCCTTAATAATTACATATGGTAAGGCTATATTGGCGTATTCCTTTATACCATTAGATCTATTACATATTAGGCTAGTTGCGAGGCCCAGTCATATAGGGTTGGGCCACCCCTAGACAATTGTGTATAAAGATTATACTTTCTAATCCTTGCTAAAGTACAATATTCGAGGGCTCTACTAGATTGGACTGCCAAATACTGATTGCATCTTATTCACATATTGAGAAATTATTCAAGGGTTGATGTGTTTGATTGGACATGTGTGAAGGAGGGTAATGTAGCCATATAGATTTTATCTACAGTCTTTATATCAATAAACTTTCTTGCATAAGAATATAATTTTATGTTTATTTAAACATTAGACATCGTTTATTTAGGTTTCTATTATTCATTCAATAATTTTGGGTTTCAATTGATTTTTTTGGTAGGATGAGATAATGACCGAGGCTGAGCTCCACTGAAGCATGATTACTGGTTAGAGATGGTTCACTACTACCTTTTACTAGAAAAAAATATGTGTTGTCAACTTATCATGTGATGTGAATATGTGATGAAGTCAAATAAACTAGTGACGTACTTGGCTATAGACAGTTCTTACGTTTGGACCATGTTGCATATAGTTACTATTTTCTTAACTTCCCTCTATCATCTACTTGCTACTTTGTTAAGTAGAACATACTATTTGCTTAACTAGGCCTTATTATTGTGTCATATAGTTAAATTTGTTTGTTAAGCTACTAATATAGTTTTATTATGGACATGTAGTATGGTTGATTGATCCTTATACTCGATATATATGGTTTTTGTCTTTGCGCATTATGCAACTAAATATTCAAGACTAAGACTTATCATATTCGGAGCGATCTATATTCGCTCCATATTTGTGACAAAAAACATCTGTATTTATATTTGTATGTGGTATTATTCGTATGTGACTGTTACTTTGATAAAAAAAAATAAGAAAAATAATATAATATGAATAATGTATATCCATCTCTGGACTGTTTGCACCCCTACGTGCGCAGGTGACGGGGGAGATTCATGTTTTTGCCACCCTTAAGATTGCCACCGAAACTCTGTCACTTACATGTGGGGCCACCTGAGTCACTGACAATGGGCTCGGGTGGCAAATCTGTTGCCACCCGAGTCGTAACATAAATTTTCCGGTGACGGGGCGGCACGGGAGGGGATGCCACGGTGCTGCGTTGCGCGCTGGACGAGGCCGCGGTGGCCGTGGCCACGGGGGAGGGAGGGGAGGAGCTGGAGGCGGCGTGGCGTGCTGTGGCGGTGGAAGCCAACGAAGCTGGGGAGACGCCGCTCGTTGCCGCGGCGGAGAGGGGGCACCTGGAGGTGGTGGTGGAGCTGCTCCGGCACCTCGACGCTGAGGGCTTCGCCGCGAAGAACAGGTCGGGGTACGACGCGCTGCATGTCGCGGCCAGAGAAGGGTATCATGGTGAGATGTCATCCTTTAGAGCTCTATGTGGTAAATTGTGTAACTCTCCGAAAAGAAAAAATTGATCATATACCCTCCATTTAGATGGAAATTGAGGATTTACCCTCCTGACCCACGTGTCAGTGACTTATGATGACCCCACGTGTCATTGAGATGTGGAGGGTAAATCCTCAATTTCCCAACTAAAGGGAGGGTATATGATCCAATCTCCCCAGTAGCGCACTGTTTGGTCCCAACCTCCCAGGATCTGGTAATACATGCAAAAGTTTATAGACCAGTGAAGTTGTAAACTGCGAGATTTCTTATCAGTAATAAGTTTGGCATAGCTTCTGCAGCAATATGCGAACCGATTGAGAAAAATAAAAACTCATTCTGGTTTGAACAAAATAGTTGATAGTGTGTGTCTTGTATTTGTTTAAATTGTTGTTAGGATTATGCACATAGCATAGCACTAACTTCTAGTTGGAATCTGAGATTTTGCATTCCTTTGTCTCCCCAGCACAGTATGATTAACTAGGCAGCAAATTATGATACAAAGTAAAAAACATATGCGATGTCTGTTATGTTTTAGTCTACGCAGTTTTTTGCTGATTGCTTTTTTATTTGTCCATGAAGACTAGCTGTCAGAAACTAGCCTGCTCGCTCGCTTCTGAGCTCAGTGTTTACTAGAGATGTAAACTGTTACACTTCAAAGACTGGTAGTCTGGTACTTCAGAATTCAGATAGCAACTGGTGTGCAAAAATAGGAATCACTTTTCAAACAGGATCACTTAAGAAGTTTTGGCATATTTAGTTATGGGTGCGCGTCATCTGGATATTCAGATTTTTTGGATGGTGGCACATACCTGTAATTGCATATTCTCATCAAGGTTGTGGCCCTTTGATGTGTTCCGTATATCCTCTAACCGCTCTATTCACTCAACTTCTCATCATTTTCCACTTTTCAACCGATCAGAGCAACTCTCTTCTATAGCACGATTCTCTATATATTCAATGAGTTCTGTTGCAATGCACAGGTATATAACTAGTATTAATGTATTTTGACTTGTGTACTGTTCAGTGTATTTATGTACCCCTTAGTTATATAGGAAGTAATTTTTCCTAATCAGTACTTTTCTTGCAGCTGTTGTGGAGGAAATGTTACTTCACGATAGGATGCCTGCCAAAACATTTAGTCCTGCAAATACTACTTCGGTTATATCAGCAGCTACAAGGGGCCATACCAAAGTTGTCAAACTGTTACTAGAACAAGATGATTTTGGATTGGTGGAAATGGCCAAAGATAATGGAAAAAATGCCTTACATTTTGCTGCTCGACAGGGACATATTGAAATTGTTAAAGCATTACTTGAGAAAGATCCTCAGCTAGCAAGAAAAAATGACACGAAAGGTCAAACAGCCTTGCATATGGCTGTAAAAGGAGCAAACTGTGATGTGCTTAGAGCACTTGTTGATGCTGATCCAGCAATTGTAATGCTGCCAGACAAAAATGGAAACACTGCCTTGCATGTAGCAACAAGGAAAAAGCGAACAGAGGTATTTATATTATTTCCTATGTTCTTTTTAGACAATTTTCTCATCCACTTGGATTGACATTTTTCTTCCATTTTAAAGAAATGGCATGCAGAAAATATTGACTAGTACAGGATGTTTATAGGTAGTAGCTCATATGATTAGAGTATACCTGGAAAACAAAATATGCTAAACAAAGAACTTGTAACTGTACCAGCTGATTATACCTTGTTACTAGAATGATCAAATATCCATTGGCATTTACTTTTCTTTTACCAGCTGATTATACCTTGTTACTAGAATGATCAAATATCCATTGAGATTTACTTTTCTTTTGGAAACATCAATATTCGGTACTTAAATCAAATCGGTGGTGCCATTCCACCTTCCATCTCATCTTCTAAAAAATAAAAATATCCTGATAAGTTATATTGTGTTAGACCTTTTGGTGGGGAACATCATCCTAGCCAATACATTAGAACCAAGTTATTCTCCGGCTGTTCAATTTGCCTAGTATGAAATGTAAATACTTTCTTAGGCTGTACTAAGTAAAAACTGTGCCTGTTTATGCGCCAGAGTAGAGGGTCACTATACCATAATTTTTTAATTTACGCAAGACAGTTTGACATAAATAGCTGTCACCTGCCTCTTCAATGTCTAACTTAACTACTATCTTTAATGACTTCCTGTCTCTTTTTCATATCCTCCGCAGATAGTTATTGTTCTTTTGCGGCTGCCAGATGCCCATGTCAATGCACTAACCAGAGACCACAAGACTGCCTATGATATAGCTGAAGGGTTGCCACTGTTATGAATATTGTGTGTATTGATATGATACCCAAATAGCTATATATATAGGAGAGTACAAGAGGATATGCCACATAGAGATAAGGCATATATAGAATAGAATACAAACTCTATATCCTAATACAACTCTATCTCCTTAACACCCCCCTCAAATGCAAGGCGTATGCAATAGCATTGCATTTGAAAAAGAGCTAACACTCAAACAAGAAAAATCCGAAGTCCGAGTCTTGATGATGTCGTCGTTGCGTGCAGCCTTTGAATAAACTGTCAAATCAAGCCGAAGAGGAATATATCAAAACATGACGGCGCAGATCAAAACCCGAGATGGCGGCGGCACAATGCACAAGAAGCGCAACGGAGGCGCAGTGCAAAAGAAGCGCGGCGGCTTTAGAAACTCAGGGCGGCGGTTTAAAGAGAAGCGGCGGCATCATAACGACTTCTACGATCTGCACGCGGCGCAAAGAATAGAGCGGCAGCTGCTGCCATGCAAAAGAAAATTCCTACACTTATATAACTGACAATATATTTGTGGACTCGCACGGTTTGGACGAACAATTAAAAAAAACTACGGACTTGGATTGACGCAACAAAAGACTCACGAAAAATAACTAAAGACTGACGAAAAGAAATCAGCTATAGAAAACAAAAAACTAACTAAAAGGAATCAGCAGAGAATCCCACTCCCTCAAAATCCCTTCTCTCTCTCTCAAAACCCCTCCCCTCTGTCTCTTCACGCCTCCTCCCTCACTCCCGTTCCCGATCTCTCACTCCTCTCCAGCCTCTCACCCTTTTCACACCCCTCCTCTCCCGTCACCTCCTCGCGCCTCACTCGCGGCTCGGGAAGAGCGGCGGCGGCGCCGAGGCGCGGGCGGGCGAGCGCTCAAGGGAGACGCGGCGACGGTGCGGAGGGCGCTGAATCCGGCGGTGTGAAGGGCGGATCCGGTGGCGGGGAGGACGGATGGCTCGGGCATGGCGCCGGGAGGCGGCGCGCGAGCGCGAGGCGCGCAGCGGCCGAGACGACGTCCGGCGGCGGCGCGGCGCAGAGGCGCGCAGGCGGCCCGGAAGACGGCGTCCGAAGGCGGCGGCGCAGGTGCAACGATCTGGAGGCACAAAGACGGCAACGCCGAGGCGGACGGATCTGGTAGAGCCGGCGGCGAAGAGGCGCAGCGATCGGGTGGCCGGATCCATGCGGGGAGGACCAGAGGCGGCCGGATCCGGCGCGGGCTAGGCCAGAGATGGTCAGAGGCAAGCCGGATCCGGAGCGAGGAGCCGCCGAGTCGTCGACGAGTGGCGGCAGTGGCCGGATCCAGAAGAGGCAAGCGGCGGCGGCGGTCCAAGAGATGGACGGCTGCGGCGACTCTCCGGAATCCAGACGGCGAGATCTAACGGTAGTCCAGCAACAGCCAGGCAACGATCCGGTGGGTGGCGGGCGGATCTGGGCGGCGGCGGCCAGATCCGGGAGGAAGGCCAGCGTTGGGCGTGCACGGGCGCAGACGCTGGCGGCGAGGCCGGGCGGACTTGACGACGGCCTTGTGCGAGACGGTCGGCGGCCGGAAAATGGAACGGGATCCAGGCGCATCGAGATGCGACGGGTCGGCGCAGCCCAACGAGGTGGCCGCCCAACGAGATGGCCGCCCCCGGGAGAGGAGATCAATCTTCCCGGGGGCAGCAGCAACAGCGGAAGTAGATCGGTTAGGGTTTTAACCTAAACTCTGATAGCATGTTATGAATATTGTGTGTATTGATATGAGACCCAAAGGGCCATATATATAGGAGAGTACAAGTGGATATGCCACATAGAGATAAGGCACTCCTAATACAACTCTATCTCCTTAACAACCACTATGTGAGGAGTCTTCTGAAATTAAGGATATTTTATCTCAACATGGCACACTCAGATCTGGGGAGTTGAACCAGCCTCGAGATGAGCTCCGGTAACAGAGATAAAGAAAGATGTCAACACACAACTGGAACAGACGAGAGGAATTTTACCATCCTTGAGGGGAAGAGGTACCAAATTTGAGCCGTTGATCACACTGATCGGACGACTGAGATTTGGCAGTACCTAGTGGTACCGGACGCGAGATACCAAGAGGTACAAGGTACCAAGAGGTACCAAATTTTGAGCCGTTGATCACACTGATTGAACGGCTGGATCTAATTTGGTACCTCTTGGTACCTCCTCAAGGATAGAAAAACTGCTCGAAAAACAAACAAAAATGTGCATGGCATTGCTAAGGAACTCACAAAGTTGCACAGAAAAGGCATAAATAATGCAACGAATTCTGTAACTGTTGTTGCTGTGCTTTTTGTTACGGTTGCTTTTGCAGCTATATTCACCGTACCTGGTGGAAATGATAACTATGGAGTTGCGACTGCTGTTCAGGATGCCTCCTTTAGGATATTCTTCATCTTCAACGCCATAGCTCTGTTTACATCATTGGCGGTGGTTGTAGTTCAGATAACAGTTGTCACGGGAGAAACCAAGTCTGAGCGGAGGGTTGTTGAGGTGATCAACAAGCTTATGTGGCTGGCATCAGTTTGCACTACCATTTCTTTCATTGCTTCCTGCTATATTGTGCTAGGCCGCCACTTCCAATGGGCAGCAATACTGGTTACGTTGATAGGTGGTGTCACAATGGCCGGTGTTCTTGGTACAATGACATACTATGTGGTGAAATCAAAACGCACAAGGAAGATTAGAAAAAAAGAGAAGATGTCAAGGCGAAGCGGCTCAAGCTCCTGGTATGACAATACTGAGCTCTCAGAGACTGAGCTTAATCCAGTGTATGCCTTGTAAAGAGAAAGGGTGTCTAAACTCAGTCTCTATCGCTGGAAGCGAGTATGTACATGAAAACTCCAGATATACACATTAACAGATACGTTAGCTCACATTATTTCTTGATTGTACAATTCTTCTCTGTAACAACCAAACCACACAGAACTAAAAGGAATACCCATTGTGCAAGGCTCCTGCAGTTGAAGAATTTTATGGCATCAACTGTGCTCAACCTATTGTACAAGTGAGTTGCACTTTTTTGTTTTTTCATTCCATTTTCCAGCTTGCACGAGAAGTATTTTTTTTTGTTTATTCAATATGTATGCGCCTACTTGTAATCTGCGATGCAGCTACGAAGCCTACATTTCTTAGCTTAAGTAAGCTTCCAGCCCTCATTCCTAAATCTGGACTTGTTCCTGAATTAAATTATTCAACTTCCACGTGGAAATGCAACTGCAGATTCTGATAGATTTTAGTTTCTTTTACGCAATTGGGCATCATGTTTTTAAAATGCTGTTTTTTGATGGTGTTCTTAAAATGCCGCTTTGTTATTATAAAATTTTGTTTACATACTGCATGTATAAAGCAACTTATCGGGCAGCTATAAACCTTTGTCTCAATTTAGGGATGATTTGTTGGTCTTGACTGGAAACCGATCGTTCTTAAGAATTGCTATTTCAATCTGGATCATTGACTGTAACTTTGCCTTTCTGTATTCCCGGATCTTTTCAGTCTTCTGTCGAACATGTAAGATTTCTAGCAAAACTAGCTAGTTATGCCTGGATCTTCAGTCTTCTGTTGAACCTGTAAGAATTCTAGCAAAACTAGCATTGTAAGAGTGAAGTGTACACACCTTGCCAGCAAGACAATCTGCGGTGATGTTTATTGAACCCAGAATGATATTATTTATGATATTTATGTGCGGCAACGGATGATATCTTCTATAATAATTCGGAAACAATTAAGACAGTCTATGCTACCTTGACTGCCCCCTTTATTACATTGGCATCTCCGGTAGGAAACATTTGAAAAGAATGATCCAAATATATGAACCCAAAGGTATCAGTATCATTATTGTGGAGCTGAAATGGTCACTGGGATGCCCATGCCCTGGTTACACTTTGCTACAGGTGTCAGTCACTGGATCAAAGACCAGGTTTATTACAAGTAGCCTACCATTATTTTGCCCACTGATTAGAAAATTGGTAGGATAAGTTAGGGTAGCAATCCAATAACACTTTTAAATTATTGCAGTACATAAGCATAAATATGCAGGTAGTGCAAACTACATACACCATTTGTGCCGATAAACAATGCAAACATTTGGCTAACTATGGGTTCTAGAGAAGCAGGGAGGTATAAAGTAGGCCCTGTTACATGCCTATTGGTCCTAACACTGCTCAACACCATCAATGTGGTGGGTAACTTTGCTTACCTTTGGCTTCAATCTTGCCCTGCCTTTTATTGACATGCCCTCTTAGTTTAAGGTTTATTAGTCTTCACTTGCTCATTTCTTTACCGGATGTTCTGTCTCAAAGCTAAGGAACACAATGTTCCCTTGAGTGGGATTCCTTTGTTCGATTTAGGATAGATTCTGATAAGCAGTGTTCTTTTTTGACAATCATTAGGTGCATATGCTGATTTATTATATCTGATCTGCTGTTGTAGTTTCACCATCATATTATGCTTAAATGGAGAAAACAACCCAATTGCAAACTTGGTGGTATGTAAATGAAGCTGATATGTTCAAATGTGAGTAACCAACCGAGTTGTAAACTTGGTGGTATGCTTAAATGAAGCTTTTCTGATGCCAAATATCCTGTATGAGTAACCAAATTGGATAATTCTCCTTGTTTTGTGCTCCAGATAACCAAAGTATTCCCAGCAAATAGACAAAGGGGACCATGAAGTAGGTATTTGGTTTTTAGGGACTGGATGGTGAAGGGTGTTGGATATTTGATCTCAGGCCAAACGGCAGAGACAAGGGAGACGTGGGGAAACCCACGTCCCTGTTTTTTTGGGCGCCCTGATCGGGGGTCCCTAACCAACTCATGGTTACGGTCCCCCGTTGCAACAGCGTATAAAGATGGATGGGTACCGGCCTCTCCCGGTCGACGTTCGTTCGCGTGAGAGTCACAAACCCCAAACAAAACCCTAAGGATCCGATCTCTTACACGCTGCTAGCAACGGGAAGGCCGTCGCCGCCGCCTCTGCAGGACCTCGCCGGCGACTACCCGGACTCCGACGCCTCCCGATCTGCACCGACTCGTCCCCACGCCTGCATCACGCAGGCACGAGGTCTTCGCTCTAATGGCGTTCATCGGCGACCGTAAGTCTCCCGATCTAATGAACTCTAGGTGTTCTAATACAAGACTAGTGGTTGAATGTTAATGTGCATAATGTTTAAGGCCTCACATTTGGTATCAGAGCAGCACTAGTCTTCCTAGAATCCTAGTGTATGTCCTGTTTCGGATTAGGATGTTCTTGGGCTCGGGTAGCATTTAGAAGGAGGTGATTCAAACAACTCATGCAAAACCCTAAAGGGATCCCCATGAATCTGCCTACCCGAACTCTCAAAACTCAAATCAATAGACCCCTTTTTCCATCGGGTGGCAAGAACAATGAACAAAAAAAAAGGGGAAGGGGGGAACCGGGGCTCACGGGTGCAGCCGCGCCTCATGTGGGAGCCGCCGGCGTGGGAGGCGCCGCCGCTGCGCGATGCGCGCCGCGCCTCCGCGCCGCCGCTTGCACCGCGAGGCCACGCCGCTCCGCCGCCTCGGGTGGGCGCGCCCGCTCCCGTCGTGCCGATGCGCGCCGCCGCCGTGCGCTGCTGCCGTCGCCGTGAGCGCGGCGCCGACGCCGCCCAGAGCCGCCGCTCCATGCGCCACGCGTCGCCGCCGCCGCTGGCGTCGCGGCAGCCGCCGAGTCCGCCGCCTTGCTCTGCGGAGCGCCGCCTATTGCCGTTTTTTTTCGGGTGGAGAGAACTGAAATGAGGGTTAGGGTTAAGTTTTGGGGTGTTATCCACTCCGCGCGCCCTCTCCACCGTTGATTTTGATCGGGCGGCTCAGATGCTTTCCGGGAGGGCTGATGGGCTAATGGGCCATTTCGGCTGCTGGGGTCTTCGGCCCAGCAGTGCATTTTTTTTATTTCATGTATATCTCATGTATTTCAACATTTGTTTCATGCATATATTTAGGTATATACATGAAATTTATGATGTATTCTTCAGGCTGTTGAGGTTTTTCAGTATATATATATTTCATGTATTTATGGTACATCTCATGTTTAATTAATGATGTCTCTTATGAAATTATTAACGGAAAATGTTGCCAAGCTGCTGAAAAATATAATGCACTTTTCCGCTGCGTAATGTTCTGCCCCTAATTGAATGGAACCAACGGGAAATTCAATTGGATGGCTGTATTTAATTTTACATGCTATTACATTTTGACCAACGTTAATTGTAATTGCATGTACTCAATTATGTTTATTTATTCATGCTATTACTCTTTGACCAACGTTAATTGCAATTGCATGCAATAGTTTATGTTAAATTTTTCGCTTCTGCCCAACGGTGATGCGAAAAATTCTTATGAGCATGTTGTTAATCATACCAACGTAAGATTAATTTTCATGCAAATTAATTATGCGTTTTTCGTAATGTAAATTTTAAAATTTTTTCAGCTGCTTCTGTTTCCGCTCATGTAAATGCTATTGAGCCACTTAATGGTAGTAACTTCCAGAAATGGAAGTTCACACTTATGACGACTTTTCAGCTCTTGGATCTGGACTACGCATTCAGATTCGACGAGCCTGTCACTCCTACTGAAGGGGAGGACAATTATGATGACAAAATAAAGGAATATAAAGCTAATGCTGAGAAGTGGGAGCGGTCCAACCGTGTTTCACTTGCCGTGATGAAAAACTCCATCAGTGAGGCCATAAGGGGAGCAATCCCTGAAAAGGAAAGGGTAAAGGACTATTTGTCCTCCATCGAGGATCATTTTAAGGGGTCCTCTAAAGTTTATGCTACCACACTGATGCACAGGCTCATGAACACTAAGTACAATGGTACTGGAAATGTTCGTGAGCACATTATGACAATAATCAATATTCTTGCGGACTTAAGACAATGGACATGGCTATTTCTGATGGTTTTGTTGTCCATTACATTATGATGTCTCTTCCCAAGCAATTTGAAGCTTTCAAGGTGAACTACAACACCATTAAGGACAAGTGGACCATGAGCGAGTTGATCGCTAATGTTTCACAGAGGAAGAAGAGGCTCAAGGTGAGGGGCTACCGATTTTGTGAATCAAGTCGGCTCTTCAAATAAGGCTGGTCCCTCTAGAAATAGAGGTGGCTACAAAGGAAAGGGAAAGAAGGAGCAAACCTACTCCCCTTATCAGAAGCCACAGAAGCCACAGCACCCACAGCATCCTAAGGCGCCTAAAAACGCTTCAGGACCTGGGAGCTCAAATGAACAGAAGAAAAGTGGTGAATGTTACTTTTGTCAGTCGAAGGACCATTTCAAAGATGATTGTCCTGGATGGCTGAAATGGCTCGCCAAGAAAGGTACTTATGAAATCACTTTTGTTGATGAAGCATTTTATGCTGATTTTCCTATAAATTCTTGGTGGATTGATTCTGGTGCCACTGTGCATGTTACGAATTCCTTGCAGGGATTCCATATGTTGAGAAGTCTCAGAGGGGAAAGAAGCCTTAGAGTGGCTAATGGGATGGAAGCCGAAATTCAAGCTATTGGATCGGTTTCTTTAGTTTTGAATAATGGTTTTGTAATGAAACTTAATGATGTTCTTTATGTTCCCTCGATGGGAAGAAACTTGATTTTCATTTCATTATTAGATAATGATGGATATTCTTGTAATTTTGGACACGGAATGTGTTTGATTTATTTTAATAATGATAATGTTGGTCGTGCCATCCGACACGACAAGCTTTATATGTTATCCCTGCAAGACTCTCCTATATCCATGAATGTATGTGATGTGAATAAAAAGTGCAAGCGAATTGATGAGACTTCGTCGAAATTGTGGCACTGTCGTTTGGGCCACATTTCGAGGAGGAGAATTGAACGTCTCATTAAAGAAGAAATTCTCCACCCTTTAGATTTTAATGATTCGGATAATCATTGCCTCGATTGTATCAAAGGCAAGTATGTAAAGCAAATAAAGAAAGGTGCTACTCGAAGCACAGGGATTTTGGAATTAATTCATACCGACATATGTGGTCCTTTCCCTGTGACATCAGTGGATGGTTATGATTCTTTTATTACGTTCACTGATGATTACTCACGTTATGGTTATATCTATCCTATTAAAGAAAGATCGGAGGCACTTGATAAATTTAAGATATTTAAGGTGAAGTTGAAAATCAGCACGATCTAAAGATTAAAGTAGTGCGCTCGGATCGTGGGGAGAGTATTATGGGCGACACGCAACTTATGGGCGATTCTGGTCCTTTTGCCGAGTTTCTACAAGAAAATGGTATAGTCGCCCAGTATTCAATGCCTGGTGATCCCCAGCAAAATGGAGTTGCGGAAAGAAGAAACCGCACACTTATGGACATGGTTCGAAGTATGTTGGGCTACTCCACTTTGCCTGTAAAGTTATGGATGGAAACATTAAAGACCGCTGCACATATACTCAATCGGGTTCCTAGTAAATCGGTGCCTAAAACACCTTATGAATTATGGACTGGGAGAAAACCTAGTTTGAACTACCTCCATGTGTGGGGTTGTGCAGCTGAAGCTAAAATATTTAACCCACATATTGGGAAATTAGATACCAAGACTGTGAGTTGCCATTTTATTGGCTACCCTGACAGGTCTAAAGGGTACCGATTCTATTGTCCAGATCGTACCACAAAATTTGTAGAAACAAGACACGCTGTGTTCTTGGAAAATGATGGCATCAGTGGGGATTTGGAGCCCAAGAAAATTGATCTTTAGGAGAAACAGATTTATGTTGCTTCTCCGCTAATCCGACAGACTAATTTTCCTGTGCCCCAAGTGGTTGTGCCCATAGTTGATCCTATAGTTGCAACTCTTGTTGCATCTCCAGTTAATTCTGTGGCTACTCCTTCTGTTGAGGGCTCTGAAAATACAAGTGCAATACCTAATGCTGAGCCTTCACAGCCCTCTGTGACAATTAATGAACAACCTGATGAGCCTACTAATGAACCTGTCAGGAGATCACAACGAGTGAGGAGATCTGCTATCCCAAGTGATTATGAGGTTTACTTGAATGAGGATGATCTTGGGAAGGCAGATGATCCTAGCTCTTATAAGGAAGCAATGAAGAATAAGGATTCATCTAAATGGCTAGATGCCATGAAAGATGAGATTGAGTCTATGAGCGCTAATGACGTATGGGACTTAGTGGAAATTCCTAATGGAGCCAAAACAGTAGGCTGTAAATGGGTCTACAAGACCAAGCGTGACTCAAAGGGAATATCGAAGGTTTAAGGCGAGACTTGTAGCAAAAGGGTTTACGCAAAGAGAAGGCATTGACTATAATGAAACCTTTTCTCCTGTCTCAACTAAAGATTCATTTAGAATCATAATGGCGCTCACAGCACATTTCGATTTAGAGTTGCACCAAATGGACGTTAAGACGCATTCTGAATGGAGACTTGTATGAAGACGTTACATGACACAACCGGAAGGTTTTGTTGTGGAAGGCGAGGAACATTTAGGATGCAAGCTAAAGAAATCCATATATGGCCTGAAGCAAGCCTCTAGGTAATGGTACCTTAAGTTTGATGAAGTCATAAGGAATTTTGGTTTTAAGGAGAATGATGTTGATAATTGTACTTATGTTAAGTTCAGGGGGAGTAATTACACCTTCTTAATTCTTTATGTGGACGATATATTATTGGCCAGCAGCAGTGTGGACATCTTTCGGGAAACTAAAAGATTTCTCGTCCAATTTTGATATGAAGGATCTCGGTGAAGCATCTTATGTTCTTGGTATTGAAATTCACCGAGATAGGTCCAAAGGAACATTAGGTTTGTCACAAAAGGCATACATTGACAGAGTACTAAAGAGATACAATATGCATAAATGCTCTGCCTCGCCTGCTCCTATTATTAAGGGCGATAAGTTTGGGAAATTTCAATGCCCAAAGAATGACTTTGAATCTGATCAGATGAAGGCTATACCTTACGCTTTTGCTGTCGGAAGTATTATGTATGCTCAAGTATGTACGCGCCCTGATTTAGCTTTTGTTACCGGGATGCTTGGCAGATATCAGTCAAATCCAGGACCGGACCACTGGAAAGCCGTTAAGAAAGTCCTACGCTATATGCAAGGCACTAAAGGTCACATGCTCACATACAGAAAATGCGATAACCTTGAAGTTGTCGGCTATTCTGATGCTGATTTTGCGGGGTGTAAAGACACTAAGAAGTCCACATCAGGTTACATTTTCACCTCGCAGAGCAGCAATATCATGGAAAAGTGTAAAGCAAACACTTACTGCATAAATCGACAATGCGAGCTGAATTTGTGGCATGTTATGAGGCTACTGGGCAGGCTGTATGGCTTAAGAACTTTATCCCGGGATTGAGAGTGGTAGACAGCATTTCTAAACCACTCATTTTGTACTGCGACAATCAACCCGCAGTTTTCTATTCGAGTAACAACAAGTCGAGTGCAGCTGCCAAGCACATTGACATAAAGTATCATGTTGTGAAAGATAGAATCCAGGATCAAACAATTAAGGTTGAGCATATTGGAACTAAATTTATGCTTGCGGATCCGCTCACAAAAGGCTTACCACCCAATATTTTTCGTGATCATGTTGCCGGCATGGGTTTATTGGAGAGCCTGTGATCCTGGAATAAGAGGACCATATAAAGTAACCAACTCCCATGAAGTATTATGTTATCCGATTGATATAGAATGGAGCACTATAAGTACTGTTGTCCAGCGGTATTTAATTGACTGTTGTGACGCATTATTTTGGTGTGAACTTTTATTGAGAGAGGGCTTATGATGTTTAGCCTTACGATCAAGGGGGAGAATGTTGGATATTTGATCTCAGGCCAAACGGCAGAGACAAGGGAGACGTGGGGAAACCCACGTCCCTGTTTTTTTGGGCGCCCTGATCGGGGGTCCCTAACCAACTCATGGTTACGGTCCCCCGTTGCAACAGCGTATAAAGATGGATGGGTACCGGCCTCTCCCGGTCGACGTTCGTTCGCGTGAGAGTCACAAACCCCAAACAAAACCCTAAGGATCCGATCTCTTACACGCTGCTAGCAACGGGAAGGCCGTTGCCGCCGCCTCTGCAGGACCTCGCCGGCGACTACCCGGACTCCGACGCCTCCCGATCTGCACCGACTCGTCCCCACGCCTGCATCACGCAGGCACGAGGTCTTCGCTCTAATGGCGTTCATCGGCGACCGTAAGTCTCCCGATCTAATGAACTCTAGGTGTTCTAATGCAAGACTAGTGGTTGAATGTTAATGTGCATAATGTTTAAGGCCTCACAAAGGGATCATCCGATCCTAAGCTGAACCTAACCTACTTGTTTGGTTTGGAGAATGGAATGGGTTGGTTCATCACCACCTCATCCCTCATATGCATAAGGCTGGTACAAAATGAGGGATGGGGTCATCCCACCAAAATTCATGGGATGATCCCGTGATGGACCAACTCATCCTAGAATGAGGTGGTCCTTCAAACCAAACACTCCTAAATTTATCTTAGAAGTTCATCTTTGTTATATTATGTCCTTGGCCTACCTTGTCGATTGAATCTTTTACATCACAGGTTCTTATCGCAATCACATGATCATTTGAAACTTCAGATAGAAAGAACCAGTAGGGAAAAAAAGAGAAGCTCTTTAAAAACTGCTTGAGCACATAGAAAGGCGCTAATAAAATCTGTGGAACCATAGCAATCAGTTTTTTGTTTATTTATTTGTTAAATCTAAATGTGTCTTCCAATATGTATCAGGACTTCAGGAGACCTCCAGTGAATTAAGGCAGGCATTGGTGGGAACAGAAAGTTGTTGCTTCCATTGTTTTCACACTTTGTATCCCTCCCCCCCTTATCATTTGTTTTTGTTTCCTAACCAATCCATTATTGTTTTCTGATAATTCATAGCTGTAAAGATGAGCAATTTGTATCTATAAGCAATTATTATTTCTGATATGCACTATAGTGTGGATACTCCTTTTTTTGGTCTGTCTCAGCAAGAAAGGTATTTTGCCTTTTTGGTTTTCATGTTTTAAGTGTTGGCCACCAGTGCTGTGTATTTCCTAAACAAGATCCCTGCTATAGTATATGTATGTCTTGGTTAAAATAGAGCCATGAGGTTGGCATCCAGAACCCCTCAATAAATAAAGATTAGCATTTAGAAGAACAAAGCTCAAGATGCTAATTAATTAATGATATCTAGGTGCCAGAAAAACTTTCTTTATACATAAGCCGGACTATTTTGAGTTAATGTTGTGGTGCACTGCACGTCTGCACTCTGCCCCCATTGTTACTTGCATAAACAAGGTCCTTGTCATAATGTAATACTCAAGCTGCGGTCAGGCTGCATAATAGTAACCTCATTGTCTTGCTTTTTCTGATAATCTCTTTAGTTTCTTTGTAAAGAACAGGATGTTGCTTAGTTATTCACCTATGTTGCACCATATGCATGCATTTGAAACACAACCTTTCGAGAGTATGCTTCTTGTGTTGTGTTCAAGAAACAGAATGCAGGAACTGTTTTATGCATGTGGAGGTAGCTGTACAACCAGGCATGGGGCAAAATGCCAGCTTCACCCAATAAACAATGGGATAGACTATTGCACAGGCGACTGAATTTTTTTTATCTTTCAATCACCTAAAGTTGCACTTTGAATCACCTGAAGTTGCACATATTTTTTTAGGGGCTGCAATTTTAGTTGATTGAGAGTGCAATTTCAGGTCACCTGAAGTTGCACTCTGAATCACCTAAAGTTGCAGCTGTTTTTTTTAAGGGGGCTGCAATTTTAGTTTATTAAGAGTACAATTTCAGGTGACTGAAACATAAAAAAATTTCAGTCGTCTGTGCAATAGCAAAACTGATAAACAATTGGCTGTCTTCAGTTAATTATGTTTCCTTGTCTCTTGACTTTTGATGTTTATTTCTAACTTTCTATCACCTCTCTTTTTGTTTACTTACTACACGTGCATCTGTAATAAGGATATCGATCAGAGGAAAGATTACCTCAATTTAGTTTGTTGGTGGGATTCTATCTGCACTCTTGTACTCCACAACCATGTCAAGTGCCAAAATACTATTTGCAATTACATATTGAAACCGTTTGTTCTAGACAGAAGCTACTGGGCATAACATTTTATCGAATATCATGTCTGCAGAAAGCTCAAGATCAAAAGTATACAGAATTATTGGGGCGTTGAATTTTTGTACATTATACGGTCATCATCGACAAACCTCAATAATATCTTCTGTATATTCAGATTCTGCAGCTATCTTGGACGCTGATGATGACATGAATCGGAAACCAGCGTCGCTTGCACTCTTCCTCACGGAGGCCAGTTGCTGCGACTTCTTGCAGTATGCTATTGCTCCCTGGATTGGATTGTCCATCTCTGCGCTCACACTGCTGCTCCTTCTCAGCACTGGCCCCACACCAGAGTCATTTGAGCTTGGGATGGAGGACGAGGATGAATTTGACGAAGAGCATGACGATGATGAGGCAGAGGACATCTTGTTTGATGACGAGCATCGGATAATGACGCTGGAGAAGGACCTCCTATGGCCGCACTCATCTTCTTTAAGCTTCCCGTCAAGTGTGGTATTGTTCCTGACAGGAGAGGCTATGTACCGGTTGCTTCTGATCTGGCTAAATGAGTTCTTCCTCCAAGTCTTGAACTGGGCATTGGAGAACTCATTTGCTCTAGGTGCACCGCTCTTGTCATCTGGATTCCCTGCTTTAGTGGCAAAAATTGTCTTGAGGTAAGCTTTTGATGCCTTGAGCTTGAGGCCAAGGTTGAGATGTCTGATGAACTTGAGCTTCTTGGACCATGGCTGCTTCTCACAGGCTGCTTCTGTCTCAGCAGTGGCAATACTTGCGGATGTGCATTCGTGGAAGTAATGCTCCGCATTGAGCTCACCACTGACACAACATGAATTTGCTGGTGATACATTGCACGACTGGTATGGTGTCGCTGGGGCAGTGCTCGCAGAGAGGAGACCCTTGTCAGCCGCACTCCTGAGGAGCTTTTCAACCATCTGGATGCGTGGTGGAAGGTGGAGGGGTAGCAGCTTGCCCTTGTAGAAGAGCTCATCTGCTGGTGATGCCATGGGCTCCCACTGGTCAAGTGGAGCTGACATGTGGAACTCAAACTCTCTTGAGTGTTGTGGGGAGGCTGCCATGGCTGTGGTGTAGCAGAGCAAGCTTGCCTTGGTGGTGACCGCCTCTACGGCTGCAGGTGAGCTCAAGTCCATGTCTATGTATTCCTCTTCATGGAGTGGTTGGTCATGGCTTTGGGGGCCATGTCTTGACATTGTTGTTTCTTTGACTTGTGTTTCTGGTGAGTTGTGTTTTTGGTTTGGTTTTGGCAGAGATGGTGGTTGTGTTTTAGGAAGGAAGAGGAAGGAGTTTGGGCATGCTTTAAAGCAGAATGCCTGTAGCTAAAGAGGCTTATAAATGGGCTTATACTCCTTACAAGGGACCTACCTTTGCCCCTATGATCTTCCTTTCGTTTGCATCCTAATCCTCTTTCTGTCGCGGCTCTATGTAATGCAGCACTGTGGTGCATAGTTACTGTCATTCTCTATTGTTGGTCTGCAGTGCATTAGGTGATTAGGTTATTTTACTTGTTTCTTTGCATGCTTCTCCTCTTTCCATGAGTTAAGCTATTTGTTTGTTTGAATGTGTAGAGTTACAAGGTAGCCATTAAGAGCTAGGCCAACGAGGTGCGCGCTTTTACTAATAAATGATTTATGAACTGCCTGGTGCCTGCTGATACAAAGGGGCCTTGGTCCGCATGCTAACTGGATGGTTGCAATGGGAAGCTTCATATTCTTTCGAGCAAGAAAGTCTAGGAAGTTGTTTTCTGATGGTTGGATTTCTTGATAATAGCTCAGATTCAAAGGCCGCATTCTATGTTGAGGGTGGAATTACGCATGAGGGTTAATGAAGATTATTGCGTCAAACAACCTGACTTCTTGAAGACCCTGGAAGTATATGAAGTTTTCTGTGGAGTGAAATTGCTTCCAAGGTAAACATATTGCCGATGCTTGACCTATTCATGTTCAAGGTTGTGGTTTTAAATTTGAAAGGAAGGGCGCATGCCCTCAAAACATGGAGCAATGTGCTATTTGTTTATTTCATCTTCATGTCAACCTATGTAAGTGTGAGGGTGACATCGGTGGCAAGAGCTCAGGTCCCTTGTTTAATTTGCTTGTCCAAACTGGGCATGCGCATCTAGATGTTGTTTTTGTGTCGTTTTCATCATCTCTCCTACGCTTCTAATCTTCTAGCTGCAGCCGTGCCTGCGGTCCAATGTCAACTTTGCTTCTTTGGGTGTAATTATTTGATTACTGGGCGTGCGTTAGGTCTCATCAAGGCCTTCGTGCATTAATAATATCTGTTTTAACTAGTTCTACTTGTCTAAGGTGGACATGTTTTAGGTGTCTGATTTGATTTAGATGTTTATCCCATTCTAATCTAGGCTAGAATACTCATTGCTTTTTTACATGCAGATCTTTCTTCAACATCAATGGTGAATTGCCTACGAAGAAACACTGAGGCACATGGACCTGAGCAGCCTGCGAATTTCGGCAAACAAGAGGTATTTGTTCCCTGGTAAAAAAAAATATACATACCTCTCTCTATATATACAAATTCGTCAAGTTGTCATTCGCAACACGTTAAAGTCCTTGACTTTATGATATGCTTCTGAACCGTTCTTTATATCTGCTAGTACCCCTAGCACCAGCTAGAGCACTAAGCAACGTTCCACAAATTGCTTAAAGATATTGTAAGAATACCATCAGCCCCCAGTCCTAACCCATGGTATTATTATATCTAACCTAACACCCATTCACAAACTGTAGAGCTGTAATCTTTTGAAGGTGAGAGTGCTGATTAGAAAGGGACGTCAACTAGGTTTGGTGTTGATCGAGTGCCTAACACCCTATTAAATGATATATATATCAAAATATCACCGTACGATGTTTACAACTCCGAACAGTTAATCCCCTGAATTGCAGGTCTAAAGGTGTGAATATTTTTGCAGCACTGATACGTGGTTGGTGGTTGTCGGAACTTGAAAAAGATTCGTGCTTGCCCACTGCACATTCTTAGGCACCTGGAAATACTATAGGAACAGTGCTGCAAAAATTCGTACCCACCTCTTACTGACATAGTGACATCCAGTGACATGATTGTACCTGAAAATTCATGGCGCGTGAGAGGCGACAGTATAAACCCTAAACGATTACTTATGGTACAGTAGTAGTTTTCTTTTCCTGTACAGTAATCTAACAAGCTGTAGGTTGCTTTAACTGTATGTATTGATTTTTTTTTGTGCCCATGCCAGGCCAGAGCTGCCGGACATTTCTCGGTGGGAGTCCTTTTTTTTTTTGCTCTACACACAAAGAAAGGAGGGCCCTCTGAAAGCTCTCAAAGCTCGAGGTGTTCTTTGCCGCTTCTCCAAACTTGGAACCAAGCACAAAGCCTCTGTTCTTGCACCAATTCTGGGGCCTCTGGTCACAAGGCAGAAAGTTCGTGCAGAATTTTGACTGCTTAAAGCCTCCAGGCTCTGATCCTAATGATTACTCCGTATTACATATGGCACTAAGCAGTCATCTTGGCTGCTTTAGTGTGCGTAACCAGAAGTGCACCGACTACTACAGCATAAATGTTTGAAAAATGCTTAGGCAGTTTAGCCCATTAGCCGTGTACGCTATCAAACTTAAGCCGAACGGTTCATGGGGAACTTGGTTAAAACCCCACCAGGTTTCTTTGTACTGTTGACATATTCTGTGATGTGACTGAACTAGTTGTTTGGAAGATAGCTTATTTTAGGCGAATGGAACAAACGTCTTTTATCAAGAAAAGAAAACGCTTACCTTATGGGAAAGTTGCATACGTGGAGACTTCTTTATCGCAGTTTATGCAGTATGGTAAATGCACCATGCTACCTGTTTCGCACCTAAGACGCCATTCCTGCTTCAGCGAAAGCATTGCATTACGTACAGAGTAACAGACACAGTACATCGGCCAGACAGTCCATACCTCGCAGGTTGCAGGGCAATTCAAGCTCTTTTTATGCGTTATCATCGAACCATCAAGACCCCGCTCCGTTAAACTAAAAAATAATAGTTTATAGCTGAAATTATACTATAATTAGTTAAAATTATATTATAGCTGGAAGTGGCTTATTTGGTTTAATTAAATTAAAAAAATTAAAAATAGAAAATAATGTTAGTTCATCACGGACAACATAAATAAATATGAAAAAAGAACCGGCCAAGAAACTCAAAAAAGCTAAAAGTTAAAAAACGAAATTTATAAAAAATAAAAAATACACTAAAAATAAAAAACTCAAACCAAAATGAGTGGATTGTAACGTTGTTGCTACCTTGCAGGCCGGCTGCCAAGCTGGCCGCACAAGAGAATCATTGCTCACGTAGCCACACGTTCAACTCTGACAAACTCATCCGTGGACCAAGAGGAAGACGGCCTGGCTAACGAGGACTAGTCTTCTGATAACCATCTCTTTCCTTCAGAGAGAAGTGCCGGTACAATTCCAGTTCAGAGTGAAGTGCTGGCATGACGAGTAACAAACATAGCGATTTTTTGGCCGTGATCAAGAGCTCACAGACGTTGCCGACAACAGTCAGATCGTCGCACGGCATCACGGAGCGCTCATGATGCTTCACGGCGAGTGAAATCGCCCGAGGGACAGGCTAGTATACAAAAACCCGTCGCCGATGCATTTAGAACATATACTCTTCCGATCGACATCCTGCAGTGGTGCAACGTCACCTCGTATGACCACGTGGTGACAGTTTCACGATGGTGATAAGTATTTGATTTTACTTTTACTATAATACTATCGATTGAGTTTGATTTTATGCCATGGATTATCTATTTTTATTGTCAGAGTAGTAGCAGTTTGATCGGCTTTGAGTCGACAGTCAGACTGACCGGTGGTGTAACCGGCTTGTGGCCAGACTGGCTATTACATGATGGTTTGACTGGTGAGCTGGCCACGGTTCGACCAGCCCCTGTGTTGAGAGGCTAGTTGAGTTGAATTGTACTTGGGTTGTTTTGTTTTGTTGTGTTAGTTATAGTGTGTCAATGCAAGTGTTAGTTATGGAGTTTTTATGAAATGTGAGTTATGACATAAGTCTATGCATGTGGTTTACTAATTGAGAGTCAAATGCATATCATTTATACTCGGATCGATTGTTTATTCTTTGATATGTAGGTGTTTGGTGATAATTGCGGCTAATGGAAAGATTGAGGATTAGTGGCCGTGGCATATCGCATAAGTTTGAGTGGAGCATCATCTCAGCCGAGAAGCATAGGAGAAAGGCAAGGATTATGAGGAGACAAGTGCATGCATGTGGTGTGCCAATTGGATTTATGTGTTTCAAGTGATAACGATCCTTGGAGCATACGTACGATCTTGGATATCACAAACTGCGATGTGATGTAGTGTGCCATAGGACTCGGGTGTTTCAAGTGGTGATGATATCGGAGCAGACGTATGATATTAGCGATGAGGCATTGATCATCATTTTTTGTGAAGACTAGCGGGTAACAAGTATAGAAATTGTCCAATATCGGGTGGAGTGGCAGTTTACAAAAATATGGCGTTGGCTTAAATGATTTAGGTCACATCTTTGTGGATGAAATGTCTTATCGAACTTGTGGAAGTCACACTTTGAAAAACATACAAGTATGTGAAATATAAAACCTGTTTATGTGCGGTTACCAGGTTTCCTTATGTAAGTAGTTGTATCCACAATGTGTTACTGGTGTTAGGGTTTGGTTTGAGGTAGAAGTCTCTAGTATATATAAGCCCATTGTGTGTTAAAAGAGAGAGATAACACTTGAGCCTTGTATGTGTGCTCTAGGCTTAGAGGTCTGTTATCCTGAGGGAGTGACTGTAAAATATTCTGCTCCAAGTGAAATGAACATTCAAAGTTTATCTAAGTGAGTTGTACCATAGATCCTTCCTTTAGCTTGTGATTTACTTGGCCTTCTTGTTTGGATTTCTCTCTTCTTTATATTTCTTGTTATCAAGCATGTGTAAGAGGTGGAGATGCCTTTCGGAGATCAGATCACATTCATCTAGATACTTTCTAGGGAGAGTTCTTGAGTTTGTCCAATTTTTCTCAAGAGAGAAGTTATTTTAGGGTTTTCCTTTTGTGAGTGATTTGGGTTGAATTTGTGATGTGATCTAATTTACTATGATATATGAGAACCCATCCAAAGTCATCTAGATCATCTAAAACTCACGAGTAAGACAGATTAAGGTTTCCTTCTTCTACCTAGTTTTAATGCAACTTTTCTTGTTTTGTATAAACATCAGAACTTTGACATCATCTTCACGATCAATGATTGAAATGTGTTTTTGACATCTTAAAGAGTGTTGTGTCAAGTTTCACTACATTTTGATCAGTGGTTTGAAAGTTGGATCTTTCCTTGAATCATGTACAATGTTATCTACACTATTCCTTAGCGAGCGGTTAGACCACAAGAAACTGAGTAGACCGACTGGAGTGTGGTTAGACTGGCGTCTCAGGCAATCAGACCGGTGCAACGATGGTCCAACGACTGAGTGGTCAGACCGAAGTATTGCCAATGGTCAAATCGGTGGAGACAAAATATCTCAGTGGATTTTTGCTTTTGGCCTTTTGAGTGCTTGAGAGTTTATGTTTCTGTTACGTGTTGTTGTCTATACTATAGGATCGAATACCGCAATTAAAGGGGGGTGAATGATTGTCTCCGCTTCTTAGAACCTGAAAACAAATTAGTACCAAAAGAAAAACAACATAAATACAGAATAAAACTACTAGAAACCAAAGAAGCAAGCCCTAAACAAAATAGCAACAAAACTTGAAATCAAAAGCTTCTGGTTGGTCAGACCACAATGGTCATGGCGGTCTAACCTCTAGCACTATTCACCGACCAAAAAACAGAACGACCAACATGAACGAGAATCGATCTAACTTCGACAAATCAACTCCAATTGACCTCAAATTTGACACATGCGATGCTAAAGATATCTAGAATCTATTCCAACAAGAAATTGCAAGAATCATCAACTAGATTCGAAGAAATCCAGATCACAACAAGAGGTAAACAAAAACTCAGTCAAACTCAAAAATTGCAATTGCTTTTAAACAACTTAGAGAATTCCACCAAAACTTTGCACATCTATTCCTAGTCCTATTTGCAACCTATTCCTCTAAAATAATTGAATCAAAATCACACGAATCACAAAATCACCTAATTCCACAAAACGAAGCAAAAGACTTAGAACAGATGCAAGTTTCCTCCATGGATTGAATCAAAAGTTGATTTGCATTGCTGGATGATGATGTTCTATGGCTTAAAGTGCCCTCTCAGCACTCTTCAAACCCTAGCACAAAAACTCTGATAAATTTCTCTCTAAAAAGCCATGGTTAACATTAACCTCATCCATCTATTATATGTTAGAGCCCTAAACCATGTCCCCATCAACACAGACACGAAATTCCATCCGATCTCAAAAAATCAAGGAACCCAAAACCCTTCCAAATACGGGTTTTTCAAATTCTTTAAACCTTCCAATTATGGACACATTTCATAACTCTTTCCAACTCATCACGTGTCGAGACCTCCAGGACATCACCTCCCGTAGCTTCTCCACGCATCATCCACCTTTGATCTCCATGTGCCCCATTGTGAATCCGACCACCTCGTGGCATACTCGACCATCTGAACCTCAAATTTCCCAATCCTAGTCTCGGTCCTCCTCGTCATTGATCATGATCATCTCCACGTCCAACCTACACATTCAAAGACCAAAGAACATTTTCTCGGCACAAGTTCTCTCCAACTTGACCAACATCAGTCCACACACGCATATCACACCCCAAACCAACAGCAAACACAAACCAAATCAACCACGAACTCAATTTTCACGCTTTCCAAAAATCAACCTTAGACTACCCAGTAAGACCGGTCTGACCGCTATGCACAGGCCGGTAAGACCGCTGGCCCAACACGAGTACTCGAAGACTACGAATACTCAGGGTACTTGAAGGTCACAAGAATTGTAGCACTTAAAGTCTACGATAATAGACCATCGACCAGTCACTGTACCTCCGACCAGTGACCAATCACTATAGCTCTAACCATGTTTTGAAGCTATGACTATTAATCAGGTATTGTAGCTAGGACCACTGACTACCGACCATGTACTATAGCTACGACTACCATCCAGGTACTGTAGCTACAACCATCAATCAGGTACTATAGCTACTTCTATCCTCGTCAAAGCCTATAACTATCAACTACCGATAGCGGTCCGAAGATAGCATTCAGAAGATAGTGGTCTGAAGCCTGACGGTCAGACCGCCCAATATAAAGCAGTCAGACCACTTAACTTGAATATTCCAACAATTCCAGTTTTACAATAGTGCATCAACCGAAACTTTCACAAACACAAATTTTAATGCAACTCAAATGTTAATTATTCATCATCACTACATTCTCGATTTATTCACATGGTCTAACAATCTCCCTCTTGATGAATACATTGACAACACCTCAAACTCTCTCAAATGAGTTGTATTTTAAAAGAAAAGCAAAATTTATGAAAGGAAAGTTTCAAAGCAGCAGAGAAAGACTTTGACAAACCACATCAGCAAAAACTCATAAAACTCCCCCTCAACACAAGAAAGGGAATTTTATCAAATTTCTTCAATTACTCCAACACCTCTCTATTTTCTCCCCCTTTGGCAATGTATCAAGAAACTTTCAAGAAAGAATAATTTTAAGAAAGAGCAATGAGAGTAAAAATCAAGATGCTTTCTAGATTATCCAAATCACTTGAGAATTTGAATCAATGAAATGCAGGACAACATCTTCCTTTTCCACATGATCTCTAAGAAAATGATAACGAATATCAATGTGTTTGGTTCTTAAATACTGCATAGGATTTTTAGTAATACTAATAGTACTAGTGTTATCACAGAAAAGTGAAACACTATCTAATTCTAAGTCAAAATCCTTAAGCATAGATGTCATCCAAGACAATTGTGAGCAACAAGAAGCAGCAGCTACATATCCAGTCTCAGTAGTGAAAAGTGCAATAGACAACTGTTTCCTAGAAGCCCATGAAACAAGAGATGTGCCTAAAAAGTGACATGTGCTAGAAGTACTTTTCCTATCAATTCTATAACCCCAAAATCCATATCTGAATAAGCTCTAAGGGTAAGGCATGATGAAGAATAATATCATAAGACAAATTCTAAAGTTGACTAAAGATACCTGAAAATTCACTTTATCGCTTGACGATGTGAAGTGCGCGGGGAAGCCTGAAACCAAGCACACAAACACACAGCAAAGTGTACGTCTAGCATCGAAGTAGTGAGATCAATAGTGAGCCAATCATGTTTATGTATTCCTTTTGATCAATAGACTCTCCATCTTCATCAGAATCCAACACTACAGTAAATCCCATGGGTGTGAAGATTAGTTTGATTGTCCCCATGTCAAAGTGATGAAGCAGATCCTTTATGTACTTCGTTTGATGAACAAAAATATCCAGCTACTCGAAACCTACGACAATAGATTATCGAGTAGTCACTGTAGCTTCGACCATGTATTGAAGCTACGACTACCGACCAGGTACTATAGTTACGACCACTGACTACCGACTAAATATTGTAGCTATGACTACCGACCAGATACTATACCTATGACCACCAACTACTGACCAGGTATTATAGCTACGACTATCGATCAGGTACTATAGCTACTTCCATCCGGATCGAAGCCTACGTCTACCGACTACTGATGGCAGTTCGAAGATAGTGGTCCGAAGCCTGACAGTCAGACCGCCCAATACAATGCGGTCAGACCGCTTAACCTGAATATTTCGGCAATTCCAATTTTACAATAATGCATCAACTGGAACTTTCTTAAACACAAATTTCAATGCAGCTCAAATATCAATTATTTATCATCACTATATTTTGACTTATCCATATGGTCTAACAAATACTTACGAATTTTTTTTGAAAGAATCATTTTTGGTACGTGTTGTCATCCATGCTTAGAAATTTTTTCTTGGAAGAGTTATTCATGCTCTTCAAACTCACCGTACCCGATCCTAGGCATCGTCTCATCCGGTACGTGGTTATTTACAGTGAGGGACTGCAACAGGTCATCAGCACCGGAACATGGGCTGAATGTTACGGGTTATGGCGCTTTTCTGTGAACGTTCTGTACGAACAGCTGGGCTCCCGTTTCACTTTATGTTTTTGGGGGTCGTTTCACCTCCGCATGTTCCATTTTACCTTGGATTTCGCGGCAAAGGTAACGCGAACTTGGCTGGGCCCGACCCGGTAGCACGTCTCATCCGGCCGATCAAAGTTTGTATGGGCTGATTTGGGTCGCACATCCAATCCATTATCAAAATTTCGACAGGCCGGATTGGGTCGTGATGGGTGTTTTTGGTTGCTGGGATAGAGTGGGATGAAATGAGATGGTTCCTTTGACCAAGCTTATCCATGTGTTTGGTTTGAGGGATGGGGTGGGATGGAATGGTCCAAAGTAGGATGAGCCTGTGCAAATTTAGAGAATATTCTTCTTAGATGCTGGACCATGTGGTTCCACTTTTTTTGTGGAATCATCTTATCCCATCCCCATCCCCATCCCATCCCACTCTATTCCAGCAACCAAACACACCCGACGTAGTTGTTTAACTCTTACGGCCATGCCATTCCAAACATACGACGTAGTTGTTTAACTCTTACGGCCATGCTTTGTGCGTATGTTTCAGAAGAACTGTAATCTGTAAGGGCCCGAATCTTCTTCTTCTGTTTGAGACTAAGGGAGATTTTTATTAACTTTGAGCACGATTACAATCCCGGAACAAAGTCTCTTGCATGAAGCTAGGTACCTCAAGCAAACATAACAAAAAACAAAATCCGAAAAGTCAGCGCTCGGCTCTACTCGAGTCAGTTTCAGAAGAATTGTAGAATGGGAGAAGTAAGAAAACCCTCCCACGTCATGCACAACATGGCTGGCGCTGTGTTTGCGTGCTTCTTTGTGGCGGCTTGATTCAGGCCGCGACCTACTGTGCTGTGGAAGTCGCATCTCGATCAATCCCCCAAGCCCCAAACTGAGCTGCGGGCCGGTTACTCAGCTGAAACACACCCATTTTCAGTTTTTCACTTTGCTCGTTAGAGCTAAAGCAATGGGTATTTGATTTTTGGCTTTTGATTTCTTTAAAAGTTAAAATAAATGGAGCGATTTTTTGAAACGGATTCTTTAAATGGCTCCCAGAGCCTAAAACAGTATACATTATTTATGTCGATGTCTCTATTTTTTTTTACTGTCTCAAAAATATAAAAAATCAGACACAGCTAAAAGTCATCGGCTATAGTTAAAATCCGTACATAGTAGTCCAAAAGAAGAGGACTCGTTGATACTGTAGCACGTACTCGGCAGGAACTACTTGACACCAACACCACGCCAACGATGCAGATATCCCCTGTCAGTGCTGCCTCCTCGCGCTCCACTCTTGCCCCACCACTAGGGCTGGACGAAAAACTCGAAACTCGTTAGCTCGCTCGGCTTGTGGCTGGCTCGGCTCGGCTCGTTAGGATAACGAGCCGAGCCAAGATTTTAGCTCGTTAGCTATAACGAGCCAACTCGAGCCAGCTCGCGAGCCGCTCACGAGCCAAACGAGCTATACTTTCAGGAATTTAGATATGCATATGCTGCTTCTATGGACCTAATTTGTACTCTATTGCATGTGTTAATGTGTAAATTTGTACTCTATTGTACCCAAACGAGCCATGTATGTGTTAATTTGTACTCTATTGTACCCAAACGAGCCAAACGAGCTAAACGAGCCAAACGAGCCATGCTTCCATGGATGAATATATGATGGAGACATTTTTTGGCCCTGGCTCACGAGCCAAACGAGCTAACTCGAGCTTTTTACGAGCCGAGCCGAGCTAGCTTTTTAGCTCGTTAGTTATAACGAGCCAGCTCGAGCCAGCTCGTTATCCTACCGAGCCAGACCAAGCCGAGCTGAGCCGAGCCGAGCCAGCTCGTTATCCAGCCCTACCCACCACCGCCTTCACGGGGCGCGCTGCTCACGCATGAAATGGAGCCTCGGCCAGAACCAAGCTATCGAGGTGCATGTAGAATGTGGAGCCGGGCCGCGTCGTCGGCAACATAGAGCAGTGCACGGCATGCCCTACGACTGTAACGCACATCCCGAAGTGGATGTACCATGGGGTGCTGCGTATGCGCCGTCGTCGCGCTACCAGCTTTCCGATTTCTTCGTGTCAGGTAGGTGCAAAAAAAAACTTGTTAGTGGGGTTGGTCGGCTTGGTTTAAAATTATTTTACTTGCGCTTATTAATTGTTAAATATTGAATGAGTTGATTTTAGATGAAATTAAATTTTACTTTGATTCAGTTCATCAGCTTGATTCTAATAATTATATTATATTATATTAATTTTTTTTAAAAGAAAGCTCAACGAGGAGCAGGGTCGATATCCACCCGTGCGCGTCGATCTCCTCACAACAAACGCGTGAGCCCAGACGCCGGACGCCATGAAATGACCTGAAGCTCCTCCGGGACACCCACGCAAAAAATATCTCAATGCAGTGGCTCGGGCAGTAGCTCACGGACTTTGTACAGAAGTGGAGTAGTCGAGGGACAGAAACATGTCGACCACTTGGGATTTGCCGTCGCGGAGCTATTTCGCTTCTGCTTTGTCCCATCTCTCTGTTTTATCCCTCAGGTTACCATGGCAATACCGTTGACCGGCGAAACAAACAAGGGTCACACAAGATGGTCACTGTAGCCAATCCTAGCCTCCTGTAGTCTATTCGAGCCAATTAATAACTAGTTTCTGCTTCGTTTTTTTTTCTAGTTTACTATTTTTTAATTTCTATCTTTTTTATGTTATTTTAGTTTTTTGGTTTTTTATCTTATTTTTTCATTTTTGTTTGCGTTATCTATAATAGACTAATTTGTTTTCTTATTTTTAAATTTAATTATGTTAAAAAAAATTATCAACAGTTATAGTATAAAATAAATTAGCTACAGTACAAAATAAATTATAAAAAAAGTCTAAATAAACAGCCCGTGCGCCACTGTGCGGAGGCACCAGAGCAGCCGACTTTAATTAAGCCTCTCGAACACGTCGGAGAACTTGTTTGACCTGGCAAGCCGTTACTTCGTCGTCATCGATTCCTTCGCCTAAGTTCTTCTAGACTTCTTTCTCCAGCACAATCTCCAGTTCTCTTGTTGACAAGCTTCCTCGACGTCGCATGTACGTACGTGCTCAAAGAAGAATTTTATTGGGCCGTAGCGTCGTCCAGGCCCACAGAGCACGATCATTCCCGGCCCGTCAAAACACGCGGAAACCGACCGGCGACCACTAGACCACACTGTCGGCGAGCTTCCAGTCCGGGCTCAATATCTACCGTCCGATCACCATCTAACGTTCCAACCGACGCGAAACCCCCCGCGTTACTTCCCTGCTAAGCGTCCCCGGTCAAAGCCCCCCACCACGACCTCACCAATCTCAAAGCGAGTCCAACGGACAGAGGATCCCCACCCCACCAGCATAAGCCCCCGGAAAAGCCACCACCCCGACACGTCTGGCCAATTCGCGACTCCGCCTCTCCTCCCCCCAGATCTCGCCGCGATGGCCTCCGCCTTCGCCACCGCAGCGCTACTCCTCCTCGCCGTCGCCGGGGTCATGCTCCGTCCGGCGACGGCGGAGATCAAGCAGGAATCGTTCAAGGAGGACTCCCGCCCGTCCATCCTCTTCGAGAAGTTCGGGTTCTCCCGCCGCGGCTGGGTGTCCATCTCTGTCTCCGGCGCCAAGGCCTCCTCCAAGCTCACCAAGCCGGATCCGGACCAGATCGGCTTCTTCCTCCTCTCCGACGAGGCGCTCTTCGAGGCCATCTACGAGCAGCCGCCGCCCGCGGACCCCAACCCCGACCCCGAACGGGGATGCGTCATCTCCAGTCGCTACGTCATACGGCTCTTCACCTTCGCCGACCTCGACGGTGAAGGCCACTACAACAACACCTTCCCAATCACCCACCCCGACGAATACAGCCTCTTCTTTGCCAACTGCGCACCCGAGACAACCGTCACCATGGAGGTCCACACTGACATGTACAACACCAACCCGGACGGCACCAAGGACTACCTCTCCGTCGGCCAGGCCTCCGTCCCGGCGATTTACGCCTTCTTCGCCGTCTGCTACGTTGTGTTCTTGGCCGGGTGGCTGTACCTCACCCTCTACCGCAACCGCCTCTCGGCGCACCGCATCCACCACCTCATGTCCGGCCTGCTCGCCGCGCGTATGCTGTACTGCATCTCGGCGGCCGAGGACCAGCACTACATCCGCATCGCTGGGACACCGCATGGGTGGGACGTGATGTTCTATCTGTTCCAGCTTGTGAAGGGTGTGATCTTGTTCGCTGTGATTGCTCTGATTGGGACCGGGTGGTCGTTCCTGAAGCCGTTCCTGCAGGACAAGGAGAAGAAGGTGCTCATGGTGGTGATCCCATTGCAGGTTGTAGCGAACATCGCTGCAGCTGTGGTCGGTGAGACTGGGCCGTTCTTGCAGGGATGGGTAACATGGAGCCAGATCTTCTTGTTTGTTGATGTAGCTTGCTGCTGTGCGGTGCTCTTCCCGGTTGTGTGGTCGATGCGATCACTGCGCGAGTCATCCAAGACGGATGGCAAGGCAGCCCGAATCCTCGCCAAGCTCATGCTTTTCCGCCAGTTCTATGTCGTCGTGATTGGATACTTGTACTTCACTAGGATCATTGTGTATGCGCTCAAGACAATCACCAACTACAAGTACAGATGGGTGAGTGTAGCGGCAGAGGAGGTAGCCACCGTGGCATTCTACCTTTTCATGTTTTACATGTTCAGGCCTGCTGAGAGGAACCAGTACCTCGCTCTTGATGACGAGGAGGAGGAAGCTGCAGAGCTGGCAATCCGCGAGGAGGAGTTTGAGCTCTAGTGTGTTGCGAGGTGATACATGATGATGGCTAGTACAGCCTTCTCGGTTCCATTTCTCCTCATGTAATGTTGATCATACTATACAGGTGCAGGAGTTAGCTTTATATGTATCTATTGTATTGTGGGAAATAATCACTTTTCTACTGCTTTCTTTTAGCATCAAATGTTGCTGATGACACCAGGGATAATTGGATTGCATGTGTTGCAAACTAGGGGCAATTTAATCACTGTTGTCATTTTGCCAAGTCTCAATTTTGATTCTTCATGCTTCTTTCATTGTTCTATCACCTGTATGAGCAGAGAATTCTATTGCTACTATGACTTTGTTGGAGGCTTGTTATGATGGTTATTGGGAATTAGTGACAGAGAAGGGGGATATAATTTTGCAAGGTAGTGTGCTTGTTCGTGCATCACCATCTGGTTGCTAAGATTCTTGTGAATGACCGGGTACCACATGAGCGCCCAGAGACAACCATAGGTTGGAACCATTGGCAAGGCCCAGATTAGCATCTTGTCGGCATGCTTCTTGATGCATACCTGTAATTCATCTTAAGCCATGGAAACAACAGTTCGTGTATGAGCTATCCTTTTATTGTGTTCGTTCTATGAATTATGTTTCTTGTTCTGAAGAAAGCTATTGGCTGATAAGCAGATACAGTTATAGCATAAGCTGTATGCTTTATGTGCATCTTGATATTGATATCCCGGTGGTGTGATAATCTAGAAGTTGTGGGGTTGCAATCTTTTGTTACCCGGGTTTTCTGAAAGTGAACTTCTGATGCTTGTGATAGAACTATTTGAGCAGACCGATGTGGAGCAGACTGACTGTGACATGGAGATACTCCAGACATGCTTCAGGGCCGGCAGAATATGCTCTTCATCACTGCGTTTGCCTCGTCTTTTACAATGAGGTTTTTCTTCCTAGCTGGTAGGCTGTACAAAACAACTCTGTGAATAGCGATATACTCCAATATTCAGGCTTTCTCCAGGTCCAGAGAGTAACGTGCTTAGGTCAGTGCTTCTGCACGCATACAGGTCATCTCATCCATCTGAAACTGATGTATTGCATGGGTGAATACTGAATGGTACCTCTGTTTGTCGGTAGTTAGTTTAGTAGTTGGGTATGGCCTCAGGTCATGCACGTTCGACGTGTGCTGTGTTCACGCGGGAACGGTTGCTTCATTTCTGTCAGTTTTCAGTTAGCAGGCGCGCGTCATGGCTGGTTCGTGGGATGGCACGGATCGTGTAGGTCGTAGCGTGCGTATAAGAGGCCATGTTGGTCACGTTCTGTACTTGTTTACACCTAAATTAGTCAATAGAGCTTTTAGAAAAGCTGCTTAGTTTAGCGGCACCAAATCCTGTTTTTCCTCTGCTCTGAACTTCGCCATTGCTGGTATTGTTTCTCATTCGGCAATTCAGCTTTCTTCAATTTCTCTGAAACCTGTGACAAGATTCGTTTCTGGATGCAGTGTTTCTTCTATGTTTTTCTGATTTCTGCAAAAATTGAATTGTTTATTATGAAGTCGTATGTTCCAAACTGAGGAATACTCCCTTCCTCTCGTGGCTAAGCTTTGTAGTCGTCGTCACCATTTTGGGGTTTTCTGTTCTTGCACTGTTGATCCTGCCGGCTATGGAGTTTGTGGCTCAACCCATGGCAGCCCAGCCCACACACACTTCCAACAATGACGCGCCAAAAACAGACGCTGCCTTCCTGCCGCCTGGTTCATCCAATCCCAAGAATACATCGCTGAACGCCACTCCACCTAGCCCCTCCCGCCGGCCGACCGCCTGTACGCATAAATTTGCCCGAAAAGTGGGCACCACTCGGCCAAACCCAACGTCTTCTGGCCGTTCTGCTGCCATGGTCGCGTACGAAAACAACCACTTGATTTTGGTTATGACCACTCAATGTTGGCTACAACCATTCAGTGGTGTTGGTTACGATCACTCAATGGCGATGACTACGATCACTTCAAGATATGAGTGTTACGACAACGCCTTCCTGACGTATTCGTAATCTTGTTATGACCACTCCTTCTGAGTGCTTTACATGTACTCATAACCGAGTTCCAGCGGATTACGAGTACTCAAGACGTCGACTGCAAATACTTACACCTTCGATCACGACTACTCCGCTGCTTCTTCAAGTACTCCAATTACTCGTAATCTTCCAAATCTCTTGATACTCGTTATCTCTTAGCAGATTGCAGTCCATACTTGTAAACTCTGGAAACGACTGGTCTGAACTCGAACGCTTCAACTTCTTCGATGTGGTACTTGTAAGTCACAAGTGCTACAGTACTTATAACCTTCGAGTACGCCGAACACTCGGTACCCTGAGCACTCGTATTTCCAATGCGCAGCTCCTCGACTCCTCACGTAGCTCCTCGCTCCTCAAATATGCACTAGATAAAACACGTGAACAAAGATTGTTTTCCCGGGAGCCAAAAGCGCTCCGCTTTCCTACTCTTATTTCTCTCCCTCAACTTCTCGATCACAACCGATTGCTCTCATTCGCTTGTCTCTGATTACATGACTAGACCGCGCCTTATAAAGCTAGTTACAGGACTCATAAACGGACTCAACAACACGACTCAACTTCTACTACGGACTCGTCTCAAATGCTGTTATAGACTCGGATAAAAAAAGATTAATTCCAACATTCACCCCCTTAAGTTTGTTTCTCCACCTTGATCAAGCCGATCTTCTCTCATCTCCCATCCTTTTCTTGCATTCCCGTGCACCGTTCCTTTCTAGGTCGACACCGTCCTACTACCGGTGCTTGCTCCATCCCGAGCCACGCACAAACCAACACTTGCCATACTTTGCACCTGGACCGATCTCGTCCTTCCTTGTACACTTGCCTGGGCTGGAGTGCCTGATTCCACAATTGCCTTGGTTTCTCTGCTACCTGAGTCTCCCGCTCCTCTCTTTGGACCAAATCCGTCCGCTTTCCCACATACATCTCAACTGAGGCTACACCGCATCTAACTCCTCTGCTCGTGCGTCCTGTCTCCAACGATGACCACATTTCTTCCACAAAACTATAGAAAAATACACCAACCTGTCCTCCAAACCTTCCTCTTAGAACTTGTGCATCTGCATGCCGATGGGACTGCTCCCGACCATCCGGGCTGCCACATGTATACATGTCTCGCTCACTCGAGCCACTGCACTCCTCTGTGCCAGTTGTATGTCCCCCCTAGGATCCGCACGCATCGAGTTCGTTGCCTGGCTCCTTCAGGCTACTCTTGAGACAAACCGATTTGCAAGTTTTCAAAGAATTGTGTACAATTGATTCTGCGATCTTTTCACCTTCATTAAAAGGTCATCGTTCTTGTCATAGACACGCAAGAACTCATTCTGCAGCATCACCCTGCACCCTTCTTCTGTCATCTGTCTAAGACTGAGTATGTTGTTGCATAATCTCAGTATAAAGTAAACTTCAGACACCAACTTCTGATCACCATTTTTGCATTGCAACAACATCGATCCTTTGCCTTTATCTCCACCGTGGAGCCATCGCCAAACTTAACTTTGCCCATAATCTTTTCATCAAGCTCATGGAACATGGAGCGATGTCCCAATATGTGATTACAGGATCCATTGTCCAAGTTGCGTAGTTTAGGAACTACGTTCTTCTCGTTCAACATCACCATGCCTTGCGTCTCATCAACATGTAAGGAAGAAGTAGTGCCGACTCAACATCCTCCTCAACACGGGTGAGGTTCACCTCCTCATCCTTCTTCTTACTTGGGCAATTCAAAGCGTAGTGCCCGTACTTCTCGCAGTTGAAACACTTTATGTGGCTGCAGCACTCTGAGGTGTAGTACTTGTATTCGCCACATTCAAAGCACTTTGATATGTAACGTGTCACGGGATCTTTCACCACCGCCTTGCCCAGCCTTGTCTCCATGGCCACCTCTGCCGCCTCGCCCACGCCATCGCCCATGACACCCTCCTCTCTCTGTCTTTGAGTTCCCTTGCCTCCCACTTGATTTGGGAGAACATTAATTATCCATCTGCATTGTCATTAGTTCGTCGATTGAGTCATTCTTCATACGCTTTTAGCCATCCTATTGCTTCCTCAAATTGCATCACTTCAAGATCTGAATACTGCTCAATTGACGCCACCAATTGTAGAAACTTATCAATACTGAGTCAAGAAGCTTCTTGACTAATGTGGCATCCTCTAATGTGGCACCAAGGGTGTTATACTTGGCTACCATACCACTCAATTTCCCAGCAAACTCATCAATCGTCCATATGAATCAAGTCAAACTCGCTCTTCAATGTTTGTGGACGGGCTTTTTCACACAACCGGCGCCTATATATCGTGTCTTCAGACCATCCCAAACCTCCTATGTCGATTTCTTCTTTGCGATCTACAAAAGGATGTCTTCTAAGATGGCTTGGAAGATGAATGCTCGTACCACTTTGTTCCTCTTCTCGTCTACAGCCACACCGATCGTAGGTTCTACTGCCTCCCAAATGCCTTGTGCATCCGTAATTGCCTCCATCTTAATCGCCCATATGGTATAATTCGTCGCTGTCAACATCGGATATTGATGCAGTGTGTCGCCACATTCCTTCGCCAGGATGGTGAGCACCATGGCTGGGACCACAAGGTCTTAGGTGTGCTAAAGCTCTGATACCACTGTTGGAAAATTATCACTCCGACTTTGGCTACGACCACTCAATATTGGCTACGACCACTCAATGGTGTTGGCTACAACCACTTCAAGTTTCGATCACTTCAAAAGATAAGTGTTATGACCATGCCTTCCTGACGTACTCTAACCTTGTTATGACCACTCCTTATGAGTGCTTTGCATGTACTCATAACTGAGTTCCAGCAGATTATGAGTATTCAAGACTTCGATTGCAAACACCTACGCCTTCGACCACGACCACTCCGCTACTTCTTCAAGTATTCCAATTACTTGTAATCTTCCGAATCTTTTGGTACTCATTATCTCCGTGCATATTACACTCGATACTCGTAAACTCCAGGAACGACCGGTCTGCATTTGAACATTTCAACTTCTTCGCTATGGTACTCGTAAGTCACGAGTACTACAATACTCGTAACCTTTGAGTACACCAAACACTCGATACCCCGAGCACTTGTATTTCCAATGCGCAACTCCTCGACTCCTCACACAGCTCCTCTGCTCCTCAAATATGCACATGAACACAGATTGCTTTCCCATGAGCCAAAAGCACTCTGCTTTCCTACTCTTATTTTTCTCCCTCAACTTCTTGATCACAACTGATCCTCTTGTTTGCTTGTCTCTGATTACATGACTAGACTGCGCCTTATAAAGGTTAATTATATGACTCATAAACGGACTCAACAACACGACTTGACTTCTACTACAGAGTTGTACACGGACTCGTCTCAAATGCTGTTACAAACTCAGATACAACTAAATAAAAACAAAATTAATTTCAACAGGTCACTGTCGTGCACCTCCTCCTCCTCGCTGTCACCGGGGCAGTTCTCCATCAGGCGGTAGCTCACATAAAGTCGTTCGAGGATGACTCGGGTGCGCATATCCTCCTGGAAAGAGAATTGGCATCCTTATAATTCACGTAGTCAAAACGTATTAGTTTTGATCAAAGATATTGCTTAGATATATGAAAAATGATATTGGTAACTTGGTCATAAATAATACTATTTTTATATATTGTTTTGAAATACTCTCTCCGTAGATTTTTATAAGGCGTTGTTTGATTTGGTAGGGTCTTTAAAGTTAAACTTTGACCATTAATTTCTTTTACAGTACTTTATTTATAGTTACAAAATCATAATCATAAGAAAATGTTTTCAAATACGAATCCAATGGTATAACTTTTGTGTTACATAATCTATACATTGTTGGACTAATTATCGATTAAAGTTTGCAATCTCGAAATACATGGACGCCTTATAAAAATCCACGGAGAGAGTATAAGATAACAAAATTAACTGATCACCTTATTCACCGGAGGGAATATGAGCATGGTATTAGTCAACTCTAACCTCCACACACACACACACAGCACACCCAAAAAAAATCTACGCAACTTAGTGATCTCAGCTCAATTTTACATAACTGATGAGATTACTACCTTGGACCTTATTCGCTTTATTTATGAAAGTCAAAAATCAAAACTATGTCGCTACATAATTAATTTTTTTTAATTTTCAGAATTTTATTTCTATCCAAGATTAGGATTGGTGAGCTCTACACTCTAGTGGACCCCTTTACCTTAGAAACCAGTGGTAGATAGGTGGGCCTGGAAATTGGCCCATAAGTTAAAATATGGGCCTGAAATCGAATCATCAGTGTAAGCCTAGCTAGGCTAAAACCTGACTGCAAATCCTGACCGCCGGCGACACGGCGAGAAGGCTGCGGCAACCAATGGCGCAAACAGCCGCGCACCAAGAAACCGGCGAAACGCCAGATGCCCAAAGGAATGAACCGGCGAAGGCTGAGGAATTTGATGGTGTTCTATGAACCGGATTTCTCTTGCAAGGAAACTATTAATGTCTCTGCATTGGTGCATCGCATGTTTTTTCGGTTTTTCCTTTTACGGCCTGTAGTACATACTGTACCGACTTCATTTATATAGGCAAAAATTGTACGTGAGTTTTTGTTACTCTGTAATCTCTCACACAAACAGTCTAAAAGTCACAAGCCGCAGCCAAAAGTCATAAGTCTCAGCTAAAAAAACAACAGGCCTCTACTCCTTAAGACAGTTCCTCATATTTGAAAGGCCTAACTGAGGTCTGAGGTCATGTTGTGGTAGTTTTTTTTTTACTGCTCATTTTTCAGTTATGTGATGATGTTTGATGCTTGATAGTCAACTAAGGCACTAGGGAGCGTCCATTTTGTGTTACTTTCTTGTCGTTAAGACTAAAATCATGCTCTGGTATGTACTTCCATGTATTCATGGATATTTTTTACGATCACCTTGAATATACGCCTTGCTAACCGTGAAGAACCCACAGCCGGGAGCGTTATCATGATCCATCTCATCTGTGAATTCGTGATAGAAAACTTTGTTTTGATGACCGAACCATCTCTGGTCGATCTGCGGAAGTTTTGAGAGAGTTTAGGCAGTGTTTGGTTCGAGGGACAGGCACGTCTCAGGTAGGATATCCTATATCGGGGTGGTGTTTGCTTCTGGGACAAGCAGAGTCAAGGACATCCCACTAGGAATATTCCTTGTAGATCCAGGACCAGGCAATCCTCTTTTTTTCATGGGACAGAGTCATCCCACGTGGGATAGAGTCATCCCACCTCTTTGTTTTTTTTAAGTACTATTTTGTTTAAAAAAATTTTAAAAAAAAACTCAAAGGCTTATGTGTACAAACATATCAACAATAGCCTTCAATTTTTTTTAAAAAAAAACTCAAAGGCCACACATGTCCCACCTTCATCCTTCCATCCAAACAAAGGATGGGACCATTCCATTCCACTTTATCCTTCCAACCAAACAAAAAACAGGGATGACTCTATCCCCCTAACCAAACAAAAAATAGGATCATTCCATTCCAAAACCAGAGACATGACCATCCCATCCCACCTTGTCTCTAAACCAAACACAACCTTAGACTCTTCCGTTGACTCGCAGCCGCCAGCTAGAAGGCAACAAACCAGCTGCTTGCTTAATGCCCAGTCGCAGACGATCCGGCACGCGTTTGGTTCGGGATCGCTGGCCTACACCAAGACCAGGCACGCATCGTATGCATTCGTACTTGTACGCATTGGCATTGGTCTAGTCGCAACTCGCAAGAGCGATTTTTAAATTGCAAGTCAATGGGGGGAAAAACAAACAATTTCCGAATGCAAGTCTATGAAAAACAATTTCAGAATGCAGGTTTTGCCGTATGGTTCTCTCTGTCTCTTCGGTTTGGTATGGTGCAGCTCATCTAAGCATCGATCAGGCCATCCACGCCGTATTTGCCAATGCCGGATATATGCTGTGTGGCTAGCTTCTGCTAGAAATGTGCTTGCCCAGCAGCCAACCTCTCGCATATGATGACGATGACGATGATTCCTCTGCAGTGGTCCAGTTGCTGATTTCTCCTGTTCAAACCTAAGAAGAGCATCAACAAGTACATACTATATATTTCTAGTAGGAGTTTTTTTTAACCATTAGTTCAATTTATTGACTCTGCATCCCGTTCAAAAATTACTGACGCTGCAGGCTGCCCTGGGGAGCAGGTAGCTCGATTAGAAACATCGCAGTGCTACAATATCCCGTAAAGTTTTATGTCTGTATTCTAGAGAAACTAGGTAAGATTGATGCCATACCTCTGGTTAAACCGAAGTGTGAAGAAAAAACATTCATGCATGTACGTCCTTAACTGCCGCTGTCTGGAAGGAAATACTCGTCAAACTCCTCTGAAACTCGCTAGGTTGTATTACACAAGCAAAATGTACGCCGTAACGGGACACCTTCAAATGCGTGAATCAAATCCAACTTAGGTATATTTTAGGGTATATATACATGTATAACAATTCAAATGAAACATGCACCTTTAAAAAATATTCGAATTCAAATATTTTGAAAGAATTTTAATCACATGCTTTGTTGATTTTTATATAACATCACCACATACGTACAATCAAACTGTAGTAAAAAATACAACTCTAGTTTGAATTTCAATTCAAATTTATTTGAACTAGTTAGTAAATTAGCTAAACTTGACATCCGAAAAACTCTAAAACTTTTTTGTGCGCGATACCTATATTAAATCATGGTATCTAGACACCATAGTGTACCAGTTAATTATACTATATATGGGACACCATGGAGTATGTCGAAATGGAATACCATGGTGTTAGGACATCATGATTTTAAATGTACAAATTCAACCTAAATTTGGGTTTTTTTTAAAAAAAATTAGTATTAAGGTATATACCCATTTATAGCAATTAAAATGACATGCATACCTTTAAAAAAATATGTTCAAATTCAAAGATTTTGAATGAATTTAGATCATATGCTTTGATAATTTTTATATAAAATCAGCACAACCTACAATCAAATTATCATAAAAAAGATTGCGGTTCGAATTTTAATTCAAACTTATTTAAACTAGTTAGTTAACTAGTTAAACTCAACATCCAAAATTTTCCAATACGGTATGACCCTCTGGATACGAAAAATTTTTCTTGATTTAGCTACTTTGTAAAATAGATCTCACAAAAAGACTAGACTACGTAATACATAGAATAAATAATTATTTTAGATCACGATGATCAGATACCATGATATTTTAGTTAATTATATTATATATGTATATATACATATGTGCACGTTATAATGTAGTCATTCATTAAGACCCGCCAATACCGGTATGACCCTCTGGATACGATACACCAAATAGCTACATACTCTCCATTGGCTAGTTCTGAGAACAATTAATCCCAAACATGAGGCCATGAATAATTCAACCATCCACTAGTCTATATACCAAAATTCATCCATTAAACAGACGAGCAAAATATGGAGACCAATCGTGACAATCCATTGAACAGAAAGGAGCAAAATTCACCACTGCTAGGAACAGACTGACAAACGAAATAACATTACCAAGACCTCACCAGATAATTCCTCCTCAACGACGCCCTGTGCTGCATCTGGGTCAGGGAACTGCGGCGGCTGGCCGGCATCTGGGAAGGGGGCCTGCGACGGCTGGCCATTGAAGTCGGTGGGAGGAATCAACAGACGGCGCAGCAATCCGACCCCTCCGTTCTCCATCCATTCCAAATCCACAAGGCCCTCGCAATCAACGGAGTCCTGGCTTCCTTGACCCATGGAACCGCCGGCGAACTTGGCCATCGGAGAAGATGACCGGGCGGCCAGACTGCCATACCCAGCGCGCATTGTTGCTCTAACCATACCCAACCCGATCCCCATCCCGTACGGTTCTATTCTAACTCCGTCTATGTTAATGCACCATATGACAGCAACATAAAAACATATGTTTCTTTTTCGATGTGTACATTAAATATCTATGTTTCCGCCCCGTGTACTTTTTCTTCTTGTATTAATGCAAAGGCGTGTAGATCTCTGCGTGTTCAAAAAAAAATCTGTCAATATATAATACTATAAGAACACAAGTGAGCATAATTATACATAAGAACAGTACAGATTTATAATGATATTTTATTTAAAGGATTGTCTATACAACATTCGACTATTTTTTGGACAAAAACAGTCAGATTGATCTGGAGCGTTAGATCTCCATCCAACAGATCCACTCATACAAGCCCCCCCTCCAAAAAAATGACCCCCTACTTAAATTTTAAGTCTTTAGACTCAGATCTGATTAATCTTATCTTCCTCTTCAATTATATAAATCCTCTTACCTCACTCCACCCACAAACTCTACCCTATCCACCCCAGCGTCACCGCCCTACACACCGCCTCCCCATTGCCTCGCTGGCGAGCCCTATCGGTGTCTATCTCCTCCGTCGTTCTCTCACTAACCACTTGCATCCTCTCCCCGATCCGCACCCCCACCCCATTGGCATGCTGCCCTCCCTCCACCATGCCATCGACGTCACGCCACCACCGCAAACCCGTTAGGGAGCCCTACCTACCACCGCTTTCACCTTTCGACGCGGCTGCTGGCGCCACCCACCGCCTCTTCCATCACCACACATCTATGCTCAACCTAACTCAACTCCACACCCCGAACACTGTTCCAACAGCTCCTCCGACCTGCGGCACCGACGACGTCACCACTACCTCACCGCTCCACCGCCAGTTTGCCACCTCTCCTGGTCTCCCTCTAAATCTAAGGGGCTTTGGTGAATCCAACCAGAACCCGAACCCTAACCCCAATTTGCTGAAACCGCCGCCAAAGCTGGAGAAGGAGGTGGAGCACGAATCTCAAGGCAAAATTATATGGTGTGAAATTCTGAGTGCTTAATCCTAAAAAAATACTTTGAGTAAGCAATTCCCTTCTTTTATATAAAAGTTTAAGATGGGGGTTATGCTTTATTCGTTTCAGTGTCCAAAAGAAGGTTCTCCTTTTTGCACCAAGGAACTACACAGCACATGCATTACGAATGAAGTTCAAAGCTAGCACAACTCGCCAAATAAAGGGAAGAAGGAAGAAAGTAACGAATAAAGAGAACAAACAGAACACAACAAAAAACCATTGCGTCTTTCGTTTCTCTGAGAATTGAGCAACTATAGTACTAAGCAAGAAAAACAACAAAACACTTCATTTAACAAGTCTTCAGCACACTACAGAAAAAGAGAGAGAAAAGATAGTGGATGCCAAGCATATATGTATACTTGCAAAACCACTTATTTCTACTAGATCATCAGCAGGAGTTAAAAAAAAGGTCCAGAAGCACATCCGTTTTAACAATTGCAGAAACTTAGGGTGTGTTTGGTTCCGTAGATGGAGGGTGGATGGGATGATTCTATCCAACTTTTTGTGTTGTACCAGTGTTTGGTTGGTTGGATTGGATGAAACCATCCTGGACGAGGTGATCCATACGGAGCAAATATTCTCTTCGGATGCTGGATGGAGCAATACGGCAAAATTTTTCGGACAAGGCCATCCAACATGCAACATGCTTGTGCCATCGTTCCGCTCACCTCCTGAAGGTGAAGGGTGGGGGCAAGCCGGCGGCGTCCATGACAAACCATGGCAAAGTCCGCCCCAAGGGCCCCTGCGGCGTGGCTTCTAACATCGCTGCCGCCGCCAGAGATCCAAATCGAGAGGAGGTGAGGAGACATCAGTGGGAACAAGGAAGAAGGGATGAGAGGAGATGTTACATATAGCAAATGAACTTCAAAAATTGCAAAATTTTGTGGGAAGCCTTTGACTTAGTCATAGTAATTGTGAATTTTTTTAGAAATTTTATATGCTCTAAATTTACCACGTTATTTCATAATAATTTAATCATAAAATTAACAATGATCAGGTATCTTTTGTAGTTTAGACATTATAAATATTTGTAGAAGTACATGTAATAGTATAAAAACACATAGCACAGGATACAATATGGCTTATCCATCTAAACCACTGCTATTTCGTCGCCGTGTTTGCCTCCCCGTGCATGGCCTTGTCTTTCGTTGAGCACGAGCATGTCCTGTGGGGTACGTCAGCCGGTCCCAAGGTTACATCTCGGTTCGAAGGAGGTATGCAGATCATTCTATTTGCTTAGTGGTCGACGATGGTCCAATAGGCTCAAGTACAGTAGGCTAGGTCTGGTAAGGGTCGATGTCCTCCAGCTGAGACATGCCGAACTACGAGTCGCCAGCAATAATATCGTGAATGAAGGATTCTAAAAATCCCCCTCATGATGCAAAGGAGCTCTCGCCTTGACCGTACATCGTTAATGCCTAAGCATGGTGAAAAGAAAAGATAGCAGTAACGAGCCAACATATGTATGAAAGATAGAGGTCAGAACTGCAAAAGATGCCTAAGCATTGTTAATTTCACAATTAATTTAACATGAATTAATGTGATAAATTCAGCATATAAAATTTCTAAAAAATTACATAATTACTACAACTATGTTAGAAAGCTTATCACAAAATTTCATAATGTTGGAGCTCGTTTGCTATATGTATCAGCTCCTACAAATATCAAAATCATATAAATTTTTTTAGCAACATTCACAGCGGATAAATTTATCAAAAAATTACACAGCTAATACGTTATGTCAAGAGGCTGTACATAAAATTTTGTAATTTTTTTAGCTTATTTGCTATATTTAAAAATTTAAATAAATAGTAAACAAAAAATAAATTAGGACAGATAATTAAGCCGGCTAATCAGCCTGCTTAATCACCTGCCGCTTGGTGGTGGGACAGCAAGCGGCCTGCCGTCTCACCACAGGACGCTAGCGGCTATGCATTAGTCCACACACACACTGCCATTCGACCACCGGACAACAAAAACACTATTTTTTTATCAATATACTAGATATATGATTATTTTTGTAAATACAGTGCCACAGTATCAAATATGCTAAAAAGTCACGTCCGTCCATACGTACGCACAAGTACCCCATGGATCATGCCACGATCATCTCCTCTTGTTCTTGCTGCCGAGCACCAGGCTGAAGTAGAAGAGCAGCCGGAAGAGGAACCCCCACGCCACCGTGACGAGCAGGCACTCCCACTTGCCGAGCTGCGTCACCGCCGCCTGCTGCAGCACGCTGCGCCCCGTGACCACGCACGTGTCGGCGCCGATCCCCACCCCGAGCGACGAGCTGATGGACGCCAGCACCCGCGCCTTCACCGCCTCCGGCAGCGCCGCGAGGGGCGAGTTGTCGAAGATCTGCGTGCCCCGCACGAAGCACTCGCCGCCGCGGCCGAACTCGTTCTGCAGCACCCCCTCGAACGGGTACTTGACGAGGGACAGGTAGTGGAACCATATCCAGTAGACCGGTATCCTGTCCCGGTTTATGAAGAAGCCGCTGAAGAGCAGGAAGTAGGCGAGGATGGCGACGACCACGGTGTAGCCGATCATCACGTGCGGTATCACGCCGGACAGGAACGTGACGAAGCCGCTCCCGGCCCAGAAGGACGCGAGGATGGCAAGCGTGTAGAAGACGAACCCGGACACGCCTCCCGCGAGGCCAACGGCGAAGAAAGTGGTGAATGCGAAGGCGAGGGACAGGACGACGAGCGGCGGGAAGGAGACGATGGCGTTGGAGAGCACGTAGGAGGCGCGGCGGTAGGCGCCGTAGGCGGTCTCCCGGAGGAAGACATAGCGCTCCTGGAGGAACACCGGGAGCGCGTCGGCGCAGGTGTAGAACATGGTGGACATGGCGAAGGCAAAGAAGCCGAGCCGCTCCTGCGCGCCCTTGGGCGACTGGTCCAGCCGGAAGAAGACGGTGGCCAGGATCGCGCCGGTGATCACCACGGCGCCGAGACGGACGAGGAACAGCTCCGGCATGCGCCGCGTGTTGATGGCCGACCGCTTCGTCAGCACCTTCATCTCCACCCAGAACGGGTTCGCGTAGGTGTGCACCGACGTCTCCTCCCCGGCCACGTCCGAGCCCGACACCAGCTTCCCGCGCGAGATGCTCGCGCTGATGGCCTCCTTCAGCGACATAGTAGGCGCCCACGCACCGTCAGCGGAGTCGGGGCACGCCTCGTGCATGCTCTGCCACGTCCGGTGGAAGTCGACGAGGGGTTTAGTCCCCGTCGGCGACGACTCGAATTCACGAATTAGGTCGAGCGCGAACTCGGCGCGGTTCTCGTCATCAGGGACCGGGAAGCCGAACTCGGCGAAGTAGGTCGGGAGGGCAGAGGGGGGACCACTGAATACGGTGCGACCCCCGGAGAGGAGGATGAGGCGGTCGAGGAGGCCGAGGATACGCTGGCTCGGCTGGTGGATGGAGGTGATGACAATGCTGCCGCTCTCGGCGATGCGGCGGAGCACCTTGACCACCATGAACGCCGAGGTGGAGTCGAGCCCCGACGTGGGTTCGTCGAGGAACAGGAGGATCGGATCGTGAATGATGTCGGTGCCGATGGAGACCCTGCGGCGCTCGCCTCCGGAGACCCCGCGGTGGCCTTCGTCGCCGATGATGGTGTTGGCCGCTGTGCGGAGGCCAAGCTGTTCGATGAGCGCCTGCACGCGCGCGCGCTTCTTGGCCGCGGACAGCGCGCGCGGGAGGCGGAACTCGGCGGCGAAGGAGAGCGTCTCGGTGACGGTGAGCATGGGGAACAGCAGATCGTCCTGCATGACGTACGCGGAGATGGACTTGAGGATGTTGCCCGTGAGCGCCTCGCCGTTGAGCGTGACGGCGCCCTTGAGGGCGTCGCGGGAGATGCGGTTGGCGAGCGCATCGATGAGCGTGGACTTGCCGGAGCCGCTCGCGCCCATCACGGCCAGTATCTCGCCCTCCCTGGCCTCCCCAGAGATGCCATCCAACAACGCCCTCGTCCGCGGCGCGTGCGCGTCGGCCGCCGCGGTGACGCGGTCGCAGCGACGCTGCAGAGGCAGGCCGAGTCCACCGCCTCCACCCGGGCGCGCGTGGCGCGCGGCGCGGACGCTGTAGGTTAGGTTGTTGAACGCCAGCCGGAACTGGATAGTCCGGCCGGGTGCAGCACCCGCATTATGGCCGACGCCCACCACACAGCCAGGCGAGGGCAGTGGCAGTGGGAGGGAGAGCGCGGAGGCGGAACCGTCGTCATCTGCGCCTGCCTGGTCGACGGTGGCCGCGCCGACGAGGCGGAGCATCTCAGCGAGGGGCGGGTTCATGCTTCTCACCGGCGCCGGCAAGGGCGCCGGAGCCGAGGCGAGGAAGGGGAGGCGGTCGTGCACGGCGCGTGCCATCGCATGCATCCAGCAGCTCGTATACAAGATATCTTGTATACGAACTCTTGTTGGCTACTGGCGCAAATGCAAGCGACGCAAGTGGTGTTTAAGTAGGAGAGGAGGGATCGATCAGGGGAGTGTGGGGTGGGGAACGCGCGATGGTGCTTCTCCAAGGCGTGGCGTGGTTAAGGGGGCGATCGTTTCAGATTTCCACTAGTTACAATTTATTAGTTTAATAAATAATAATTACTAAAAAATTGATACCAAAAGTCAACAGAAAAACTGAAAAAACAAGCCTAAAACTTTGCAAAAGCCTAAAACTTTGCAAAGCTTCGAGTTCAAGTTTTAAAGACCAGTGGCATAGCACAGAGGATTGGGCGCGGTTGTGGTGCACTCAATGGCGGAGCTGGGCCCTAGGCCCCCAGGGCGATGGCCCGAGGCTCAAACAAAAATTTCTTACCATATTATATTGTAGTTAACAGATTAAAATGCGATTTTCTGGGCTATTTATGGACTGGACCTAAGGCCCAGACCCTTCCTAGCTATGCTCCTGGGTGCGCCGGTACATGGTACGGACGAGTGACATGAGACGATATGGGGTCTATTCTTTTTGGCTGAAACTTATGATTTTTGGTTACGGTTTGTAATTTTTAGATTGTTCGTATGAGAGATTATAAAGTAATAAAAACTCACATGCGATTTTTACCGATATAAATGAAGTCAATATAGTATATACTACAATTAACTAATATGTTCTATCTCAAAAAGATACTCTATTTAAAAGATAATTACTGTAGAAAAATTAAAAAGTACTTTTAAAAACTAACAAAATAGATCCATGATTCTGTAGAGGAGCGGTGTGTAGGAGACGGGGTGGTGACCAACGCGCGCCTCCCTGCGGGGGGAGGGTGCGGCGCCGGCGGGTTGCATGGTGTGATCTCCGGGGAGGGGTGGGTTAGCTGACTGCCACGTCGAACGGGTGCGTTTTAGGTTTGGGTGGGTGACGAGAAATTGAGGACTCCATAAGAGAACGCCAAGTTGGGTTTTCCCAGGATCTTCTGTGGGGTCAAACACGTTCTAGTTTAAGCACGGGGAAATGAAATGGGTGGTTCTGTGGCCTGTTACATACGCATGTTGCGCATTGCATAGTTACTTTAGAACATTTAGTGCTAGATATGTAGATGTGACATTAACATGTGCTACGGCATGTAATAGAAAAGTACCAGGAGCGAGTGGAAGCTCAGTTGACTAGAGCCCCGCTGTTTGGGTTTAGGTTTCTGGTTTTCGATTTATTTTTCACTATTTTTAAATAGTGGTTTTTTTATTTTTCAGATTTTTTGAGCTTTTTTGCTGGTTTATTTTTTCCCGTATTCATTTGCGTTATACGTGCTGAGCTAACCCGTTTTTTCTATTTTTAAATTTAATTATACCAAATGAGCCACCATCAGTTATAATGTAATTTCAGTCAGCTACAGTAAAAATTCAACCATAAACCATTAAAAAAATCAGCGCAAGTGAGCACACTAGGCAGCTCATTGTTGTACAAGAAGTCATAACACAGGTTTCATTTCCACTGAATAGCATTTGTTAGAGAATTATTTTACAAGGCTAACTCTCTTGTATGTTTGGATATCCTCAGAAGAAAGTAGTACTCCAAGTACCAATAGTATTAGACTTTTTTTTTTACTGAAAAGTGGAGTATTAGACCATTAGTAAAACTATGTCAATATTGGAGGTTCAATGTCCCAAGGAAAACAGGCAAACGAAAGTTGATGCATTGTTTTCAAATAAGATACCCCATATACTCGATCTACTATGCTCAAGGGAAATAGGCGAATGAAAATTCTGAGTCTCGGGTTGCTAGGTCCAGTAAGCTTGCGTCGGCTCCATTGCCACTTTACCTCCCATGCATATGCTTCCGGTAAAGCCCACAAAAACGCTTCTTTTTTTTTTCCGAAAAGGAAAGCCGAAAGCCACTGATAACCGCAGCACAGGTTCCTCCGACTCGACCGGCGCACCGGGAACGGCGAAACCTCGAAAACCCAGAGAGGCAGGCCCATAAATGTTCACGCGGCCGGCCAGCGTCGGCTCGCCGATGGCAACCGCGCTCGCAAAGAACCAAAAGTCGGCGCCACCCTCGCAGGTTTAACTCCGCTGGTGGCCTCCAGCCTCCGCTCCGTTGCCGCGGGGGGAGGGTACCGGCGGTGCTTTCCTTCCGCGCGCACCTTTATTGCGCCTCCCCTGCGCGGGGAAGGGGCCACGCGCGGCGAGAGCCAAGCTGACACCAACCCACCGTGGTACTACTGTACCACACGCCAACACCAACCCATCGCGCGCTCGAGTCGAGCCGAAGCCTCGCGTCGCGCGCGCGCGCGCGCTTGCCGTCTCAGCTGTAGAGCTGCCCGCCCGCGTGCGCGCCGCGGCCGCGGCTCAACTCGTGCCGACAAAACGTTACGGGCCAGGCGGAATGGGCCGCGCGTCGCGGGTGCAGCGATTGACTCCGGCGTCAGCGAGGATGCCGCGGGGGGTGGTGTGCCAAAGCGATCCGTTGCCCACACCCAACTGCATCATTGTAGCTGTAGGATGCCCATTACACACCCGCGCACGCACGGATCCGGTTCTTGCTGCTTGCAACACGTATCATGGTTCCGGTGGCATTTGTGCCAGCGCCAAGAGCCCGGCCAACGACCATTCGTTTGACAGAGTCCATCAAATGCGAATCTTCTCACCAAGGGACCTGAGGCGTGTATGCGAGAGTTAGGGGTTGTTTGGTTGTTAGTCACACTTTGCCAATAAAAATTGACACACTTGCTTAAGTTGAGATGCTCAAATTCTTTGCCACACCTTAGCAAGCCTAAGAGAATCTTGCCACACTTTTTTGAGTCATTGACGCGTGAGACCTAGTTTGCTGGAAGGGAATCTTGCCACAACTGTGGCTGCAACCAAACAGCTCCTTGAGTTGATCAAACTTGCCTAACCTTAGGCGTGGTAAACTGTGGCTGGCAACCAAACACCCCCTTGGAAACAAACGGCAGAGATGTGGTTTGGCATTTCGCAGTCTCAATCGTTAGCTCGGAGAGATTTACGCACTGTCGCTATCGTGACAACCGACAATACTTATGGGTGTTCCTTTCGGTTTTTCGATCGACTTTTGTCTTCAACTTCTATCCATCGATACTGTTACTGTTCATCAGAGCTACCAAACATAGCCAAAAGACATCAATCCTAGCCACAACATGCTTGCCGTCGCTTCTCTTAGTACTACCGTTTCAAAAGGTCAATGAGTAGTATATACCTTGGCCTTGTCTTACATGAACATCCCGATTCTCACACGTAGAATGTAAAGCACAAATTTATGAGAAATAACATCGCGAATCGCTTGGACACTTCAAAACTACAGTACATGTATACCAGAAGAGTAGTGCAGACTTGTTCCGCATAGATCCACAAAATGTTCTACAAAGACATCTAGCAGTGGCGATTGGGAGGTTTTGTTTATTGAGTTCATAACTAGAACCATCTGCCTACATCATTTCTGCATCTAACGCTTAAGTATTGTTGTAGTTTCTTATACATAATGCATTAAACCATTGTGAATTTTTCACACGACATGCCAAAAAGTTATAAATTTAGCAAAATTAAACTGTGGGGTGATTTCTAATTAACTATAATTCGTAGGTTCAACTCAGACATTGGACAAACAACAAGTGCTTGTAAAAAAGGCAAGTTCATTACTCGAGGATTTTGTAAGGATGCTGTTTGCGATGGTCCAATACAAGCAAATTCGAAAAGTTTCTACCTCATTACTCAGTTTTACTATCAAGTGTCAAGATGGTTTTCTTTTCTTCCCCAACAAAAAGGGGAACAAAATATCAGGAGAACAATACGAGTATTTTCAAATTCCTATGAACCATTTGCAGTTAATCAGTGAAGAATGAGTTACATCAGGGTCACCTGTATGTAGATAAAAATTGTACAATACACTGAAATGCTTTGACCACATTTCTTGATGACATATACTCTTGACGTCTGGCAGGCAAAGTACGAAACAATGCCCAACTTTGAGCAGGGTGATTCATTTCAGTTAATGCTCCTCCAGAATTTTGTTTTGTCATACCCAGAATTTTGTTCTCATATGAAACTCACAGGGCTGGAGAATTAACAAGGCTCCTAGAAAGTCACCTACTTGCGTGCTGCATGCATTTTGTTCTTGAAGCCAATTCGTTACGAGAGCTGAAGAGTCGGTGCTTACCCTTCATACAATCCACTTCAAGTTCCTGTTCTGCATTAACAGAACATTCCTCCACTGGCATTGGCAATGTGCACTAACGCGTACCTCCAGAGCTCAGCGCCATGAGAATGAAAAATGAACACCATGGCATTGTTTATGATGCTCGTGCCAAAAAATCATCCACAGCAAGAGATGCATCACCATGTGAAACAGCGTTATCAGGTTCAGGCATGTATAGAGAAGTAGAAGAAACCTGTCAAGCGGTAAAGAAATAATGTAATGTTTCAAAAACCATAAGATAAACACACTACATGAACCTGGTGCAATGGTTTACCTTTGTGTCTATCTGTAATTCTCCATTATTGTTATCTACTAAAAGAACAGCACCGTGCGCTTTTAACCATTCCTCACATTCTTCCAATCCATCAGCTACTTTAGCCTCACAAACTTCATCACTTCTCATGAATCCCAAAACACGTGCAACATATTTCACAGGTACAGTTGGGCGATATGATTTAGACATGCACTTCATCGCCTCAAAGCGCATCTGCTCAACATAGAGATCTGCAAAGCCAATAGCATAAGTAACAAAACATCATCTTAATGAAATAAGGAACATATCAGATTGACAAAAAGAGAGAGAAATAAGCATCATCTTTACCCATAAGGCACGAATTCAAGTTGGGTGATGTCTTGTATAATTTGAAAAAAAGGACATAGTTTCTGGATGAAACAGCAGAATGAACTGCAAGGGCATGCTTAACGGCTCCATCTTGCTTGGCTTCCTTTGACAAGCTGAGAACAATGGATGCATCAAATATGGTTCATGCAACAATGAAATAACCAATTCATGCAACCTTCATGCTCTCATTACACAACAGATATACCTTGCCATCGATGAAAGCAAGTCTCTTTTGTTATTAGAGTGTAACATAACACACAGCAAGTTGTAGGCAGAAAACTCAAGATGACACCCCTCAATTCCTTCTGCGTACAACCTCTTCAGCTGCGATTGGCACTGCACAGAATTGCAACAGAAAATGATTAAAAGTAGGCTCTTGACTTCATTCTTAGGCAAATAGACCCCATCCATGTCTATTATCAAGTAAAAGGACAACAGCAGCAAGTTTTCAGAAAACAGAGTTACGAAGTATCAACACTTTACTACAAACAATTTCCTACATTACTACAACAATTGCAAGTAGCAGTATAGTGCATACGTGATGTCTTTGTAACATAACTGGCAAGGACGTAACTAGAAACTAGTGATGAGGGGGTGAATCCTAAGGAAATGATCGCAAGGCTTCTTTGACTGTAAGAATAGTGCAAGGATGTCAGGCCGTTGACGAGTTCTGCTAAGGCAGGCACTCTTTTTAAATTCATTGCACGTTATGAAACTGGGATAGCAAATAGAATAATAGCACATGCCACACGATTGTTTTACTTATTTCAGGCAACAAGATGAATTGGAACAAGACAGGCAAACCTGATTATACTCAGGTAAATCCCCAGCTTGAAGTGCTAAACGTGCATGAGTTTCATAAACCTGGAACAAGAGTGAAACAAGCAATATGAAAGTCATACAAATGGGAAGAATCAAACAAATTTGGAAAGTTGGAATGATGCCCTCGTGGTAAATTAAATATAGCATATGATTCTTGCCTAAAAAAAAGGATGGCATATGATTCAATATTAATTAACTAATTTTCTGGTGAAATAAAATAAACAGTATCATACATCTAATTATTAAAACTATAATGCAGTATACCATGATAGGAAGTTATCAAGGGCTACCTTGACAGTCAGCTCGTTCTGAATCCTCTGAACAGTAAGATCTTGCCTAATAGACTTCAGTTGATCACATTTGTAGAGATAATTCTTTTCAGACGTTTCAACCATGTGAAGAGCTTTCTCTAGGACATCTTCTGGCCTCACCTGCAAAAGGTGTGATCAGCAAACAAATGCAACAAAACAGCAACAAGAGTTAGTGAACAGCTAGAGCAAATTTTTCTATCAACAATATGTTTTTCCGGCCTACAATTTACAAGGCAGTTAGCAAAGTATCCTCACTGTGGCAGGATCAGGTGCTGATGTAAGGCGTAGGTATCGTTTCTCAATTTCCTGACATGTTCCCCTGACTGTCAGTGCATCCCAATCCAAATCCTCCACTGCCAAGCTAGCACTATCTCCATTACTTTTATTAAGAAGCATTGAAATAGCTCTCCTGGTATATATATTGGCTGTTCCATCCTTATGTCGTACAGAACTTCTAGAATTTGATGATGCACCCTGACTACGTTCAAAACGCTTAGACCTATGCTCCCGCCTTTTCTTCTCCTCCGGCGAATTTGCTAGTGCGATTGAACTGGCATAATATTTCGTTAGATCCTGCTCCTTATCACTGTCGCTTGAAGCGTTTCCATTTTCGGTTAGACTTGCATTACCACCAATCCGCTGCTTTTTAGTAGGCCTCTGACTGTATTGCCTTAGAGGAGCTTGGCGTGATTGGAGAAACTTCCCGAGATCCCAACTATTACCCTGCAACAAACTTAGCTAAGTATTTCGCAAAAAAGAATTTGAGCATAAAAACAAGATTGGAGTGATGATTATATTAAAATTCCCAGCTTCCCAAATGAAAGGCACGTAAATGTGAATCATCCTGAGGGCTTACCAATTGTTTGGTTGTTTCTGAACTACTGCAGACATTACTTTTTACTGATTCTTTAGAAATCACTTCCACCTTGTTAGCAATCCTTTCCTCTGCAACAGGCTCCCACCTACTTTTCGTACGTCTATTGGGGCTCCTCCTAGATGTTGAAAAGGAGAAGGAACTTGAATCCTTAGCGGTGCTGCCAAAGAACACACAAAAAGAAAAGAAAGGAAATCAAGACAAGATAATTGGTACTGCTCAGGAAGAAGGTAAGCCCTCCTGAACACAATATAACACCAGAACTTTGAAGCATCCACTGTCTACTGAACAAACATTTGGAAGTGTTTAGTGCCCATGTATGCAGAGTTGAAGCTACAATGGTTTTATTTGGGCATCTCAATTATGCACCCAACTGACCTGGCCCATTCACCCTTTTATCGCGCGAATATATGATCCAAGGCCATTTAATTTATCTTGTTTTCCCGATTGTTTCTTCTTATGCTTTTAATAATTCTTAGAAAAAGTAACTGGTTTTGGTGATTGTTGCCCCTGATGCCCGTGATACTACTTCAACAGTAGTATCTAGTATGGTCAAGGACTCAAGGTTATGAATCACGGTTTACGCCGTAATGTTCCCAGAAAAAAAAAACTACATCACCTATTGCGGAAGCTATCCTTCGTTGCGTTTTTAGCATTGAAATTTTAAAAATTATAAATATGTATACAATATAAGTCACCTCCAAAAAAATCATAAAATAGCGTACTTTAGAAGGTACTAATATTTCATAAAACTCCCTACAGTCAAGAATACATCGTTCCAGGCACAATTTAGGATACTAAGGTGAGGTAAATGAGGAATGTTTGTTACTCTTCTACCCCTTTTAACTCATGTTATAATTAAATGACATTGGCTACTTTTAATCCCACCTAACTCATGAGTGCTGCCAGTCTAGCGCAAACTTAACTTTTTAGCCTAACTTTTAATCCCACCTAACTCCTAATCTAACCTTTAATTCTAATAGAGTAGTACTGCGAAAGGGTCTCTAGCCCAATGGTTAGAGGCCTGAGTAGCACCAGTCTGGGTTCGACTCCAGTGGGAGCGAATTTCAGGCTTGGAAAAAATCTACTTTGCTACCACACCAAAGCACAGTCTAAGGCCCGCCAGTCGTTGATCAAAGGATCCGCCAGAGTCTCACAAGGTCGGGCGATGGTGCCGCTGTGTAAGGGTGGAGCAGGGGTTCGGGGGTTTTCTCGGTCTGCGTGAGAAGACCTTCTTCTTAAGCAATGCCCGGGGGGATTCTTCCCCCCCGCAGGTCGAGTTTTTTTAATAGAGTAGTACTCCCTTCAGTCAAGAATACATGTCGTTTGGGGCTTTTGGCTACAATCCAACAAAGCATGTCACTAGGGGATTAAAAGGAACATTTGGCAACTAATGCCCCTAATTACTCCAACTACATGCATGCTTATCTTAATGACATTAATTCAATCGCTGCTATTTCGAAAGCATGACCGTTTGACTACTTACATATGTGAGTTTATATGGCCATGGACTAGCACTACCAGGGAAGAATCTATTGCTGAAAGTTCACCAAAAACTGATGGTTCTGGTTTTACCGGTGGGTCCCGTAAATTTAAACCGGTAAAAAATGCTTTAATTTGAATTTTGAAGGGTCAAAATCCTTTGAAAGGCTTAAAGGATGCCTAACAAAGCATACAGCCCAGAGGCAAAGCTCTTGGCTTGCGTTGCATTGCTCCAAGGATCAAATTCCAGCTTTGCGCCCTCTTTTTCATTAATTTTGACTTGTGGGTCCCACAGCTTTAAAGATGGAAAAATAAAAATTATGCAAAGTGGGGAGTCAAACCCAAGACCTCTCGTCTGCTCAGGTGGGCTGTTGCCACTAGGCTAGGTGCAAACATATGGTTTTAGCACGGTTCATGCATCTTTTCTAGTACCAAAATTTTAAATTCAAAAGTTGATTTAAATATTTGGGTGAAATTTTCACCCAAATGTCCGGTTTACCGGTGCGTATTTTCTGAGGACCGATACATTTTTTCCTAAGTAATACTCGATTGGGATTAAAAGTTGGATTAGGAGTTAGGTGGGATTGAAAGTTAAATCTGGCGCTAGACTAGCACAATTCATGAGTTAGGTTAGATTAAAAGTAGCCAATGGCATTTGATTATAACATGAATTAATCTCTACTACTTAAAATGAATTGGTGAGTAATACATTCTTTCTCCCTCCCTCCCCGTCCTCACAAAAGCGTCTGCGCTAACTTGTGGGCCTCGCTCCTCGCCTCCTCCCACTCTCACATAACTTACTCGCCTCGCCCACCTCTCGCCATCTCTCCTCCCTGAGTCCCCTACCCCCCATCCCCCGCGATTCGCTTCGTCTCCCTCCCGACCCACCCAAAACCCTAGCTAGGGATGGCGACACAGCCGCCTTGCCGACCTCTACGAGATGGCCTCACAGCTCAACCGCTTCACCTTCGCTGTCGGTGACGCCTACACCTTCCTCAAGTTCACACGTAGGGCGACAACTTCGACTACCCTGACTTCCCGGAGCTCTCCCAGCCCGCCCAATCCGTGCCGCCACCGTCGGCCCTGTCATCATCCTCCGCCACCGCCTGAGCCCTCCAAGGACACCGATCTCGCGCTGCAAGACCTGACCCCGCTAGCCTTGTCCTCCTCGACGTCGCCATGGTCATCAGTGTCCAAGGCATGCGCGGCGGCCACGAATGGGCTCGCCTCAGGGGTGGTGGCGCTCAGCTTCGAGGAGCCCCCCCCCCTCGGGCGTCGGCGCGGGCGAGGACGGGTACTCAGGGAGGGGGCACCTCCAGCTCCCACATCATTAACAACCTAGTGCGGCTTCTCCCCTTATGGCTTTGGTGTTGCATTGGTTGAAGGTCCCAAACCCTACTGTTTGATTGCTTCGATTCTGAGGTAATCTACCCACCCCACATGCCCTCTCCCAACTGTGACCTAGAGTTTCGCCGGCTTCGCGTGGTTGCCCAGATTCCGATGGTTTCCTTCAGGCAGCTGCGAGTTAGTGGCATGACGGGATACCTAGAGGACAACCAGCACGCCATGAATGGGTGGAGGAAGTGGACGAGGTCGACGAGGAGGACCGCCAGGGGAGGCAGGGAGGGCGAGATGGGGGCGATGGCGTCGACTATGGTCACGCCGGCGGGGAGGATGGGAGGGCCGCCGCGGCCGATGACTCGTCGGGGTAAGCAATTTGGGTGCAAGGTTTTGTGTTTGCTTTTGGGTTGGAAGATGGTTGGGGACTGATACATACTTGTGGTTTTTGCAGGAAGATTTTCGTAGGAGGCGTTGCTTGGGAGACGACAGATGGTGAAAGATGATTATTGCTTTGTTTTCTATTGATAATTTCCGTTGTCTAGGATGATGTTACATTAGTTCAAACATCAAACTAAATGTTGCGATTGTTGTGAGATGGGATGCAGCTTGTTGATAGAAAGTGTTAAAAAAAAGGAAATTCGTGGAAACATGCCATGGCCAGGATCTAATATATGGCACTTTATACATTAAAAAAAGGAAATTTGTGGAAACATGCCATAGCCAGGATCTAATATATGGCATTTTATACATTGTGAAAAGTAGTGTTTTGTTGAAAGCACTATTGTAACATTTATATAACCTTTTCGACAGTGAGTAAATGTTAAGGCATCTAGAAGTGAGCAAGTCCTATTGTGTTGTTTCATGATTTTGGATAAGATAGATTGATCTTATTCATGTGTTTTGTGATTGTTTCTGCTTGTAAGTGCGATAATTTTGTTGGTTGCGTGAATTACTGCTATAATGGGTAAGGATGGTATGTGTGCAACTGTGCATCCATGTTTTTGTATCAATCTAGTGTAATTTTGAACTTCTAATGGGAACAAAATTATGTCTAGGATACGTTAGCTGTAAAAATTTATCTGCATACTGGTTGATGTATTCAAACTTCGAAATAATTTGGTTCTTTACTACTGCCTAACTAAAATTGTATGTTTTGCACTGTTGAGCACATTTTCAGTATGTTTCAGTTAGGGTATTTGGTCTAAACTATCTCATCCAAACAAAAAATTTTGATATTCAAGTTTGTTTGTCCTATGTATTAGCTTGGTTACTTTTGCTGGAGGGCCTAATAAACATAATCATTACCAATCGCATTTCCTTTTAAGAACAAATTACTGAATCATGTGGTGGCTATTTTATCAAATTTAAATTTTTGAATCAAGATAAAAATTTTGGGACATTAAACAGAAACACAACATATATGCACATCAGGGAACTTATATGATCGTATCTTTCAGCAGTCTTCATTGAGTTCTTTTTGCACATTTTACTGCACTTTCTATATTTATTGATTTGTTAACTCACTTATGTCCGTATACTTTCTGATAAAATGGTACATGAGCAAGAAAGAAGCTATTTCATCTTTTCCTTGTCTTGTAGTTCTTAATTATTTTTATGGAATTTTGAGTCTCACATTGTGCACATTGGATTGTCAAATGAAAATTTCTCTGTTGTGGATTGATAGGGGTACTATACCTGGATACAGTGCCCAAATTCACTTATCTAATATCAAAGTAATACCTATGTAGCACGGACACTTGGTAAAAAGCGCGTATCAGTGTCCGACAGGCAAGTGTCGGACACGGATACGACATTTTGACACGTCTTGGACACGTGTCGGAGGCGTATCGGCGATTTTAGAATTAATTTTAATTAGTAAAATTTTCGACGCGTGTCGGACACACTAAATATATGAGTCGGACACGGCCGACACGGCCGCCCGAAATGGTCGAGACACGGCGGCCCGAGCGACCATAACGCACGCGCGCGGCGTGCCTAACCTAACACACGATCGCGCGCACGAGTGGCGGCGCGTTATTCCCATCGTCCGCTCGCTTGACCGCATGTTCACATCGGCCGCTCGCGCGCTTCGCTCTCGCTCCGCGCCTCGCCGCCGCCGTCGGCTTCCTCCCTGCGCCGCCGCTTCTTCCCACTCGCCGGATTCGTCCCCGCGCACCGCGCGTCGCGGATTTGTTCCGACTCCGTCGCGCGCCGCGGCCTTCCCTGCGCCGCGCCGTCGGCTTCCTCCCTAAGCGCCGCCGGCTTCTTCCCCACTCACCGCCGGATTCGTCCCCGCGCACCGCCAGATTCGTCCCCACGCGCCGCCGGATTCATCCCCGCGCGCCGCCGGCTTCCTCCCCACGCGCTTAAAAATGAAGTTGCAAAGGCTGAGGAAGAACAAGCAAAAACAAAGCCAAGAAATGTGCCCTTGCCCAGGTTAATGGAATTCTTATTTCTGGAAATGGTATTCACATCAACAATTGTCGTCGGGATTAACAAAACAATTCATGAGGTACATATTCCGAATATACACTGTACAAATTACAAGTTTACAATTTACATTATTGCAGTTTAATAAGTATGTCGAAACATAGAAAATAATACATATACATATAATTTATTATTATTTAAATATATATAGCCGTGTCGCCGTATCGGTATTTTTGGGAAAACGGCGAATTCCCGTGTCGGTGTCGTGTCGTGTTGTGTCGACGTATCCGTGCCCGTGCTACATAGAGTAATACGGATAGTAGTAAATTAGTATTGCATAAGTTGCACACGATCATGCGCTCCGTTGAATGCTGAAATATTTACACAGCAGTTGGTTCATGCGACAAGATTTGAATGATTTCTTGTATAATGAAAGTAGGCATGAGAGCATGAGTTTTGGGGAGTGGATTACTTGTAGTTTTGCATTTTTTGTATATATTGATGTTATTGGTTTCTGAATGGGGGTTGCTATGCTGGCTGCTCGTGTTTGAAATATTTCCATCCTAACTTATTACCAACTCACTGTGCTATTTCTTCAATAATCCATGGCTTGCTAGTTCTATTTCTCTTTTGCAATCCAGTTAATCCATATTTTCCCAATTGACAAATCTGTATGGTTTATTTGTTCGTATGTAGAAACATTCTCCAGGCATTTTGAGAAGTATGGGGAAATAACTAATTCTGTAATTATGAAGGACAAGCATAGCAAGATGCCTCATAGATTTGGATTTATTACATTTTCTGATCCATCCATTATAGACAAGGTTTTGGAGGATGAACACGATATAGATGGAAGAACAGTAGGATATCTAAATTTAGATTGGACGTTGTGTGGGACCTCATTCTACAGTTTAGTCTTTTGCAAAGTTGCCCAATTGAATTAAAGTTTAGCTTCTCTCTATCTCTTACAACTTATGATCTATTCAGGTCGAAGTCAAAAGGACAGTCCCGAGGGAAGAAATGCCATCAAAAGATGGCCCCAAGACAAGAAAGATATTTGTTGGTGGGCTGCCGGCAGCACTAACTAAAGGTTACTATTTGTTGCAGATTAACAACACCGAATTACTTCCATGCTGTAATACCCTTATGTGGCAAAATTTATGGTCGAACCGTTCTGTGTAACTTTTTTTTCTTCATTTGAAGTTTTATGAGTATGAAAAACAGAATTTTTTAGTGGATTTACTGCTGATTGGTCAGCTTGTCCAAGTGATTGTAAGATCCAGAGGAGTATTGATTATTGAATGATACTCTGTTTTTATTATAAGTCTTGTCTTAGCCAGTTATTGCTCCATGAGTAGCACCATGGTAAGCTTGCTGATTTGATCGATTCAGATATTAGGATGGATGAGGTCAGACAAGCAGTTGAGAACCTGAAGAAGGAATGGAGCCAAGCAGTTGCACAGCTTGAGGAGTGCATTGATTTCAGGAAGTGGAAAGAAGTGCAAATATATTGGCAACTTTTGGTACATTTTCCTGTGTTTCTAATTAAGCATGTATACAAGAGGCTCAGTTGTAATTTTTATCCTTTTCTGAAAAGATTAACTTAATGTTTTGGTAACATCTCTTGAACAATATTGCTTCATCTTCTTTTAATTATATTCTGTCACAAGGGAGAAAATAAAGGCTGTTCATAGATAATTTGGATGGCCGTAGCTATCTGTACATGTATGGTTGAGCTTCCTCACAATATACGCCCTTATTTAATTATAGGATTTTTTTTGTTATTATTAAGAAAGTATGGCACAATCATTTGCTTCTTGTTGCACATGTGAATCAGAAGTATTCTTTTTCTGCTACTGTTTGCGAGCTAATTTTATCTCTACTACTTTTCAATAGACTATGGCCATTAGAGAAGTGCTATTTACATTGTATTTGTTTTTCCGTTGCAACGCATCGGCACATGACTAGTAGGGGTAGAAGAATAATAAAATCCCTCATTTACCTCACCTTGGTATCCTAAATCATTTCTAAAACGACATGTATTCTTGACTAGAGGGAGTACTAATCCATGGCCATATAATCTCATGGATGTAAGTAGTCAAAACAATCATGCTTTGGAAATAGCAGTGATTGAATTAATGTCATTAAGATAAGCATGCATATTGTTGGAGTAATTAGGGGCATAAGTGGCCAAATGTTCCTTCTAATCCCCCCAACGACATGCTTTATTGGACTGCAGCCAAAAGCCCCAAACAACATGTATTGTTGACTGGAGGGAGTAATGTCTGGAATCAACTAAAGTACTGAACATGTCCGAACCTTATAACCATACAATAAGGTTCTTAACAACAAGTACTTAAAAACTAAGAAATAGGAATGTTGGAGTATTGAAGAAGAGCAAGAATGAGGTTTCTTGCTAGGGTTTCTCACGGTTCAGGCTTATAAGATATGCCTTTGGACCTGTTGGTAAAGTTGGATTTGACAATGAGCCTGTTGTTTTGGCCTATCACAACATATGTAGGATAGCTGAGCTATAGCCAGCTACGCATTATGGCAAATAGCAGCGCTATTTCGAGCTATAGCGCCCCTAGAGGAGATAGCGGAACGTTAGCCTGTAGGCTGTAGCCTAGCCGTACCTTGTTATATTTGTGCTCACAGCATTTTCTGGCAAAGGAAACAGTGGCTCAATGTCCCAGTTCTTAGTATAAAGGGTCCCATCAGCAGTTGCCTTGGTGATTATCTGAAATTATAGGAAAGGGAAAACTTGGAAGTTAACAGACTCCCTATCAAAGTTGATAGATTAGGACAGGAAAACATAATTTTAATAAAACGGTACAATGGACACATAACCAAAATCAACTAAGTAATTTGCCCCTTAAAGGCAATGTATTCCATAGTTACACACAACATAAAACTTATTTTATAATTTTTCAACCACATACCCACAGCTCACCAACATGAAAAAGGTTCAGCTTTCTCTTAGTTCAACATATAGTTATTTTTGCAGTCAATATTTTTTCTCAAATTTATTAAACATCTCATGAACTGATGGTTATATTTATAACCGATAGCTAGACAAGCAGAAACCAAGACAATGTTAAAAGAATTATATGACAGATTACTGAACCTCCTTCAAGATACTTTGACCGGCAGACCTCTGGGCATCATCCTTGCAACGGGAAAGATTCCGCTCAACATAAGTACGAAGTGAAACAGGGAATGACCCCTAAACAACATGAAAAATAATGTAAACAAGGCTGATGAATATAAAAGTATCAAGAATGTTATGCATATAGATATATAACAACACAAATATAAGGTGTATTGCAAAATTTATTTAGTGAAAAACTTGACTTTGAAAAGTTTGACTTAAGGCATTTATATGGGAGTAAGTAGTATACAAATATAATTTCAGTAATTGTACAGTAACCCAGTAGTATTTCAATTTTAGCATGTTTACAGTTACACAGAGTCAGATCCCTGTGCCTGAAATGAAGGCTCCATCAAGCTTAGTGTATGCTTTGGGCATAGCCATAAGCATTAAGCAGGTTTGTGTATGATCATAGCATCATTGGTGCTCATCAAAAAAAAAATGAAGTAAATAGAATTTATAGTCACCTGCATTGCAGCTTCATGACCATCTTGAGCTGCTTTCGCATCATTCTTGGGCACGGAAACACTAACATAAGCAGGTTTTAGCGATGAGTCACCTTCTAAATTTTTCTTCTCAGCTTTGGGCATAGCCATTGGAAAACCTGGAGCTATCCGAGGGTTCGTTGGAATCTGTATTTTGTTTACCCTGCGAGCATCTGATGTCACAGAACCCTGCAAAGTTGGCTGAGAGTTTTCATAAATATAATTTACTGAAGAAACACTCAAGCTTGGACCTTGCGCATGCCAAGCCTTCTGTTGATCTGCTTGGTTACTTAGTGGTGACTGGCTATAATTTGCAGAGCTCTGTTGGTATGCTGGTGCCTGGTTGACATACTGGTTCTGAAACACTGGGACACCTGCTGCCTGGTTAGCATACTGGTTTTGATACCCTGGGGTGCCTGGTGCCTGGTTAGCATACTGGTTTTGAAACCCTGGGGCGCCTGGTGCCTGGTTTTCATATTGGTTTTGAAACCCTGGGGCGCCTGGTGCCTGGTTAGCATACTGATTTTGATACCCTGTGATTCCCGGTGCCTGGCAATTGGTGACGGTTACAATTTCACCCAAAAAATATATTTGCAATATAAAACCTTGAAACGACATGCTATAGCATGCATAAGAAAGACAGGAAAACTCTCCTTTCAAAAGAAAAAAGGAGCACTCATCATGGTCATAGAAGCAAATGAAATTAAACACATGCAAACAAAACCCTTCAAATGAAAGGCACATCACAGGCAGTAGTCTTTCATGACTAAATTTAGAAGTTAAAATACCACAGCTCCATGGCCCATGGGTATGGAAACCGGAACACACATAAGGTTTATTACCGAAATAAATCAAATGTTGCATCACGAAATGCAAGGTTTCCATGAAAAGGAAAGTAGTAGCTTCATTGTTCATATAGGACAACCAAATAAGAAGATTAAGCAATAGCACCACAAAAACTATTGAAATAATCCTTCTAGGGTAATCACAATTATGGTAGTACACTACACACCAAAAGGAGGATCACAATGTTCTAGAAGTGTATGTAAATGAGTATACAATTAGTCAACTATACATGCAAAACTATCAGTTTGCAAAAAAAAAAAAAAGGGAATGGCATGTAAGGACCAGAGGAGGAAGAGACTGAATCAAGACATAGGCAAAATCTATGTGCAACAAATAGATCGAGTGTCATAAATGATCACCATAGCACGGGGAAATTTTACATTTGTACAAGTAAAATAACCAAAGGGAATAAGAGATGACCCACACCAACATCCTGAAGCCGATGCAACATTATATCAACCACATTGTTCAAAAGGTCGGACAAAGCTATGTTTTCAGAAAAAAATCCCCATTGCCAACTTACATGGAGGTTCAAGAGATTTTGTGCACAAAAGGCAATGCAAATTGATGTTAATTCTATAATTACTTAACAAATAGTAACCATCATGGATAGATGAAATGTTAGCAGATCTGCAGATCGGACATGTTTGCCACCATTGGAAGCAGATGATCATGGAAGCAATATGCAACAGAAGTGGAAATAGTGAGGTTGTACATGAACAGAACTACAGAAGACAACTTGTGCATTGCACTGAAGAAAAATAGAAGAAAGAAGAAAACATAACTAATAATAATACCTGTGGTGGAGGTTCAGCAGGTGCACCAGCATCACTTTTCCATTGTGTAGTGCCCGGTGGAGGTGGCTGGGTGCTGGGATATGCATAACCAGAACCGACAGTGGCGGCTTTTGTATAGGAAGCACTGCTGCCAGCAACTGCAAGGCCACCTGAATTTGGTGCAGATTGATCAGAATAATAAGACCATTGGTTGTAGTGCTGCAGATAGTGGAAAGAATTGGTGGGTAGTGAACTAGAACTCTGGGCTGCATTAGTATCTGATGGAGTGTAATTCTGGTATGCTTGGGCATGATTATTTCCAGGACTTTCTCCAGCCCAGGCATTGCTTTGATAATAATAGTTGCTGGTTGCATATCCCGGAGCAGTCTGATGAGCACCAGCATTATAATATGTGTTACTTGTAGGATCAACGTAAGATCCTGAATTCTGAAATGAAGCAAGAGGCTGATAAGCAGCACCTGAACTTTGATCTACTCCTTGTTGAACAGATGAATCATTTGCAGCTTGTGGATAGTTATAGTAATAGTTCGCATATTGTGCAGCACTGTAGCCAGGTTGAACAGAAGTCGAGTAAGGCGCATAAGAATCACTTGCAGTAGTGGTGCCCACAACCGATTGAACCACATGTGGTGCAGAACTTGTCACATTTTGAGTAGCTCCTGAAACTGAGACATCCCTTTGTGGATCATAGTAAACTGCATTTTGATTTGAATTATCCACTGAATAGTTCCAGGAAGCACCAGTTGAAGAAGGCCATGGATGATGACCAGAAGCTGAAGGTTGATATGAAGATGAACTTGGCTGCTCCATGCTCCTACACTGTTATTTAGTGAGAACAAACAAAAAAAACTATTGTCAGCTCAGAATTAAGTAATCCGTATCGTGAACAAAACAAATATCATCAAATACCATAAAGGCAGTAGCTGTTTGCTATTGTACCATGTGATCATCATAAATAATGCATGACCATGTGAAATAAAATCATATCGAATTTTAATATTCCAACAGTAAATGGTGTGCGTTGTACAACGAGACTCGCTGTCTTTATAACATGCATCCTTGACCAAGATAAGGCCAGATTGTCCTCTTCTCGTATTATGTCACAAATTTCCACAAAATGATACGCAACCGCAAAAGATCTAAATTGCTGAGGTAACAAACAAATAACTAATGAGAGCGATTAGACAGTCTACATGGATGCAATGTCTGCAATATACAAAGTAACAGTGCATAATAAACTTAACATAAATCTTAAATCTTCACAAGGACGGTCACACCCATCTGTAGAAGTGGCAAATGTATGTCATACATAGCGAATCAATGCCAGGCAAGCAATTGATTTCCACCATGCACTAGCGAGAACAAACAATCACCCAATGAACTTGCCATATATCATTAGGACATTACTTTACAAACCGCCTCCTACAAGCCAGGTCCTCATATACTGACATGCCTATTGATGTGATCACAGCTCAGGGGTTTCATCATTTGCTTGTTGACCCTAGCTTTAGCAATACCAGTTTACAAGCTACCAATACTACTGGTATCCTTGACCTAGGTAATACCAGTTTCAAAAAGAAATAGTCGTCTTACATTGCCTAGCCAGGTGAAGCCAAACATAGAAGTGTTGTATAACACAGCAGTAACATTTAAAACTTCATTCACGACAGCTCCAGTTAGCCACATTCATGCATGAATAATGCAACATACAAATTCTTTAAACAAAATACATTGTCACCTTCAAAGTGAAACAAACTTTCAATACGTCATCAAACACGAGCAGCCAAGTTAGAGCCAACATAGAAGTTCAGTACAATTTAACTTCCAAAAGGCTGGCACCCATGAACCTATAAGTACTTCACGACTTTACTTTTAGAAGACCTACCATATTGCCAAACTACCTGGACGGCTTCGCCACTAGATAGGCAGAGCCTGTATCCATTACTGTGCGGGCAAAGCAACAGCAGCAAAATGCAACAATTTTCGCTAATCGTAACAGCAATCTACTTCAGTTCTTCCGGTGAGGCGGTGATTAGTTTCCCTACACTCGTGAAGCAGTAGATTAGCAAAAATAAATACCGAACGCATCCTCCACCAGCTAGAACTAGCTATCCAAGCGCCCCAATGGAGTGATCCTAAATCTTCCACAGCAAGGCGAACGAAATGATACTGGAGTAATCAACAAGCATTCCTAGCCGTGGGTGCGGCCCATCCGCACCTCAAACCAACCCGTACCCGAAGCAAAACGAATCACACGCAAATCCAGGAAAGGATCACAACGCCAAACAAAGCGGAAACAAAGGCCCGAAAAGCTCGGATTCCTGCCGAATCAGAAGCAGCGGAAGCATACCTCTGCGGGCCTGGCGTCGGATCCGACAGCCGCCTCGCCGCCCTGGGCCGCCATCCCCCCGCGCCCTGGAGCTCCAGAGCTCGAGCTGAAACCCTAGCAGCCTCACGGAAGAGCAGAGCCACCGACTTCGTGGCCAGTACGGTCGAATAAGAGCCGGATCGGGCGGACGCGCGCGCCAAACAAAAGAAAAAAAGCACGAGAAATCGGAGGCGTGGGGCAAGGAGCGATTGGGCGAGCAGACACGAGGAAGATTTGTTTGGCTCGGCGTTGGGTTTGGGCTGGGCGCTTGGGGAAGAACGGAGGAGAAGGGATGGATTAGGGTGTGTGCGAGTACTGCGGTTTGCGGTTTTTTCCTCCGTCGGGGACGGGAGCCGCGGAGAGAGAAGGGGAGGAAGGGATGGGGGGTCGTTTTACTTATGGAGGTGGGTTAGAGTAACTCCAGCAGGATCCCTATTTAAGCTCTCAAACCTCATATTTGAGAGTTTGGAGTAAAAATAGAGGTCCAACAGGGCCTCTACTAGAGCCCTCAAATTTGAGGAGCCCCTCAAATCCCCCCTTCAGCCCTCATTTCTAGGGGCCCTCCCCTTGCCTCTCATTTTCCTGTTTTTTTCCCGCACCGTGAAATTTCTCCCGCTCTCGGCCAAAAATCCCCCGCCGCTTCCCACATCTCCAATTCTCACGACTGTCTCCTCCGCTCCCCAACCGCGCCGCGCCGCCCCTCTCTCTGCCTGCGCCGCGCCGCCTCTCCTCCTTTTGCGCATGCCTCTCTCTCCGCCCCACCCACCTCTCCTCCAGCCGGCCTCCTCCTGAGCTTCCTCACCGACGCCATCGAGCCGCCTCCCGAGCTTCTTCTCGCGCGCCGCCCCGAGCGCGGCGCCACCCGACCACCGCCTCCCCGCGGCGCGCGCCCCGAGCCTCCCGCGCCTCCGTGCTCACCGCCGCGTCGCACTCCTTCTCCCCGGCCCTCCCGCCGCCGCCTCCTTCGCGCCGCCACCGTTGTGCGCCCAGCGGCCGCTTCGTCCAGGTATTCAATCAAAACTCCAATCCTGTGCCTATATGTGTAGTTTGTTTGGTGTTGTTGATTTGGATGCGGAAAATGAAGTGAGCAAGCACATCGATGAAGCTGATATGTTCCATTATTTGGAATTTGGAATTGGTGTAGAATCTGATATGTTCCATTATTTGGAATTTGGAATCTGATATGCTGCCCAACTTAGCTGTTCTATTGTTGCTTGCTATGACTCTGTAGTGATCATTCTAGCGTGGATCGGTCCCATCGATGACCTAGTTTCATGCAAAGCTAAGAGATTATAGGCATTATTTGTCTGTTGGCTCGACAATTTGAGTGATTTTGTGCCCCGTGCGCTTGTATGATTTGTGCTTCTTCTGTGGGAAGAGGTTCCATTTCACTTGTTGATGCCATCTGCATACAAGTATGCCCATGTTTTGTAGCATTTGACACATAGTATGCGTGTAGTATGCTATTCTTTTGGCAACCACACTTCTTGATGTGTAGCACCTGGACTTCATTTGGACCTAACATGTATCACCTCAAAATGAATGAGCAATGTGCTGTTCCTGGGTAGTTGATAACTAATGGATTGCTAACATAGAACTCCTTTTCAAAATATGAGGCCTATAATTTTTACAATTATGAGTAAACACCTACACAACTATCCGCTTTCCTAATAACACATTTCATTTCGGCACATTCATAAGCTAGTTATATGCAAAAAAAAAGTTTGGTTTGATATAAATCAGTAGGTCTTCTCACTTTTAATTTCAAAATAGTTTGCTCTGCCAGATGAGACTGTTATTTGTGGGCAGTACAAATTGTTAGACCATGATTTATAGGATTTTCTTTATCATCACATTGTGTCTTCAAGAATTTACTATCTTCTTTAATGATATCATCAAGAATTGTTCTGTTGTAAGTTCCTAAGTGGTGATGTTGCATCAAAGATTGCATCAGTTGCATCACACTTCATGTTATTGGTTTAGACCACCCTGTAAAGAGAAGCACCCTCCTGCTATCTGTATGTTGTAGGCCTATTGCCCTATTGGATAAGTATATCATACGAATGGTTTATATTCTTGAGTTATTCTTGATGTTATATAAATTCGCTAGTTCGGTTCTATGTGCATGTGCTTTTCGATATCTGCCTTTCTCCTGTCAATGTTTATCCATTGTATGGTCATTTCTTGTCTTGATCCTGCCTAAAAACTTAATAGCACTGTCTTGGTGTGTGAGTGAATCTGTAGGTCATATAATACTAGATGTCAATTGATTGTGGTTTCCACAGCTTGAGATATGTCGCAAGGAGGTCAGTGGTCAAGGATGATGTTCGAGGAGGCTGAGATTGATAATATTGATAGTTCACCAATTGGCACTCAACCAATTGTGTCTCAACCAATTGCTAGTGAACGTAGTGCATCCAAAAAGAAGTCAATCCGTCTTGCCAACTACTCTCGGCAAGAGGATCTCCACTATGTGAGTCATGGGAGAACATTAGCATGGATCCTATTACTGCAAATGAGCAACTGGTTGACATATTGGGCGAATTCATGAGAACTACCATGCCAACAAGAAATTTGAATCTAGCAGGACTACCAACTCTCTTGAGCATCGGTGGGGCATAATTTACAAGGAGTTGCAGAAGTTTCAGGGCTATTGAGTATACGGTGAATGGCAACAAGTACACCATGGGTTATTATTTGGCAGATGGGATCTATCCATCATGGGCTACATTTGTGAAGAGCTACAGAAACCCACAAGGTAACAAGAAATGTCATTTCACAAAAGCTCAAGAAGCGGTAAGGAAAGATGTTGAGAGAGCATTTGGTGTGTTGCAATCACGCTTTGCCATGATTAGAGGTCCTGCAAGATTTTGGAATAAGGAGACACTATGATATATAATGACAGCGTGTGTGATTATGCATAATATGATAATTGAGAATGAGCGAGATGCAGATGATGTTGAGGGCTATGACTATAATCAAGATGGGGGTGAGGAGCTGAGGGAGGAGGAATACCAACGCCGCAATCCACTTGTTTTGTCGGAGTTTCTCAAGATACACAAGCAGATTGAAGATAGACAAGGACATGAGAAACTCCGCGACGATCTTGTGGAACATTTGTGGGCGATACATAGTGCTAGCTAGTTGTTTAATAATTTTCGTAGACTTCATTTTACATGTTATGATGGATTATATCAGTTTATTTGATGTTATGGGATGAACTTTGTGCTTTCAATTTAAATTCAGAACAAATTTGAATTTGAATTTAAATTTTAATATTCGTATTTTAATTCATAAATTTAAATATTGTCCCTCATTGTGAAATCAAAAATATTTTATTGTGTATTGTGCTTTTGTCCCATACATATGCATGCAGTGTGTGAGGAAATAGAGGGAATTGAGAAATAGGGGCTCTGTTTTGAGGGCTCCTGCTGGAGTGCAGCTCAGAAAACAGGGCCCTCAAAACTCAAAAGTAGGGGGAGCCCTCAAATGAAAAGTAGGGGCCCTGTTTTGAGTAGTACTGCTGGAGTTGCTCTTAGAGGTAATATATCTAGTGCAAATATGTTATACGGTAGCAATATGCTAATAACGTTATAGACTATCTGATCTATCTCAGATGGTCTGGATTCACGCGGGAAAAATGCATCGGCTCACTTATGTTTTTTCTAGATAACCCCATACAGCGTAGCTTCTCGTGAACGCGTACCGAGCACCACTCCCTTCCTGACTCAACTCCCTATGCCATCCCTTCTCGCCCGTCGTGGCCCGTCTAGAGCCACGCTGCTACCCCCTCCCATTTTTTAGGCCGCCACCCCCTTGCCTTCTCCTAGATGCCGATGACCCCCCTTTTCTCCGCCGTCGTCGACCACCCTTCTCCCTCGTCGGTGACGCCCCCTCCCCGGCTAGGTTAAGTTTGGCCATCTCCCTCCTCCCCAACCTCAGCCTCCATCCTCTACACCTCGATCCCATACACAATGCCACCTCCCTCCACCCCAAGTCCCTGACATCATCGCCCAGCCACGCCGCCGTCGGCCCGCGGCTTTGTTGCCCCTCTAGTCGCCAAGCCAATCGGCGTCGCATCGCCTATGCCCTCCCTAGCTCATCACCTCCAATTTGGTAATTCAGTGTTTGAGGAATTATGAGGTTGGTTTCTGGTTGAAATGGAAAATTTGAAGATTTTTCAATGCCCGATTTGGTCCAGAATTATTTAAGTTGCAGATTGGAAGAAATGAAGGAAGCGCACAAAATTCTCATTTTCTATATGTCAATGAGTAACTAAGAATGAATGGATGTATGTAACTAAGAATGGATGCCTTAGTGCATTATTTTCCTTTTTCTTGTTTCCAGTGGATCTAACTTCTTTCTGACAATGAGATCGAAGCTTGAAATCATTCTGGTTGTCAGTGTTAAAGTTGAAGCAACAATGTTCTAGTTGTCACCAAGTTTGATCAATGATTTGTGCGTGTGAAATTGAAATTTGTCAGTGTCGAAGCTTGACAATTTGTGTGTTACTTCATGTGAAACTTATACGTGTGTGTCGATATATCTGAAGGTCGGTTGAAATGCTTGCTGCCAGGTTTTCGTTTCCAGGAAAAATACCTGCTTGCCTTGCAACCTGAAGCAGAAATTTGTTTCTAGAAATTTACAGAGACTTGTAATTGGAATTGTTATGCAGAAATTTGTATCCAAAAAATTTACAGAGGTTGGCAAATTCTAGAAAATGCACAGTAAATTTTTAAGCTGTTAATAAAATGCATAGTTAACAATACTGCAATTGGAGCTCTCGATGGCTTGAAGGCCAAGCATTAACGAAAATTGTGCCAAACTTCTATGACCATTCCAGTTGAAAAAGCAAATCATTTGCAAGTGCCCATGGCTGATAATAGATGGATAAATGACATTAGGCATATCCTCACAATCCAGCTCTATGTTGAAATAAAGGGAAAAATCAGGGCCACGGTGCTGCAAACAGGAAAGAGAACAAAACCGCTTGGATTTAGATAGCCTACAATCAACAATCGGCAAAATTGGCATATCCTATTATTGGACCCAAAACAACACATCCGAATCCTCTGCGTCAGTCGCATTAGTTTAGAAAAAGCTAATGCACACAATGGTAACAGCGATACATATCATACATAATGACTAGCTTTTTTTAATAAAAAGAGTATGAGCCTTATGGCAAAGCTTTACATTTCCATAGTCCATTTGATGATTATAAAGGTAAATAACACTAGAAGATAGTAAATAAAGCGAAGAAGCCCAATAAATCTACTCACAGGCAAAAGACAGTAAGATATAACCTACTCATCCTGATCCTCACCGTAGTCGAGGTCATCATCCTTTGAGCAACAGAATTAAGCAAGTGTGAGCATAAAAATGTACTCCATTAGTTATACAGGAAAATGAATTATTAATGTAAGGATAATAAGTAAAAGTATAATAGAGTTATTTGAGCATAAAGCAAAGTTTGAACAAATACAGTAAATATATGCAAATTACTGAATTTAATACAATAAGTGAAATTAATAATTTAAACAAATTATTATCATTAGTGCATGTTCCCATCTGGACCATCTTTTTGCAAAAAGATTCCAACATTTCCATCTAAACCATCTTTGGAAAAATAAAATCTAATCCATAAAGAACTTTACTCAACATGCCCATGACCATGAGCACGGCTATCCAGAATAGTTTATATACTCTGTAGAAATGGTGTAACTTTATCTACAAGAGATAATCATCTTATAATATCGGCCATAACACGCTACCTTCGGCGTGTGACCAGGGGCGGATCTACAATAGCTCATGGGTGCTCAGCTGAACACCTAAATTTTGTAACAAAAATCCAGTATATACAAAGTATAATACAAATGCATATACTTAATTGAATCAAATTAGCTATATTCAAACCCAATCAGTACAGGCCGGCTGGCCTCGCGGCCTGGGCCTATCCCATTTGCGTCTTTGTGCTTTGCGCAGTCTTGCGCGCCGATCGCCCGTGGCCCATGGCCCGTGGCTGATCCCCCAGTTCCCAATTCTTGCGTTGTGGCTAAACCTAACATTCACTGCTAGTCCCGGCTCTCCAGTCTCCACGCCTCGATCACTCGACCTCACCACTCAGGCACTCACTTTAGCGGGACGACTTCGGTGGCCGGCGCTCTGTTGTCCGTGCGTCCCGGGCCTCGGCGCTCCGCCGTCCGCGCCACCATGCCTTTCAGCGTCTGCGGTCAGTTCCTCACTTCCTCTTTCTCTTTGTCTCTTAGTTGGTAGATCCAGAATCTAGATTAGATAGATCTGTGTTCTGTGATGTCTAGTGTCCACCATGACAGCTAATATCCATGCATACTAATTACTAGTTAGGCTCATTTAGTCATTCTTTCCTTTTTCAAGATAATCCTCCCATGTGCATCTGTTGTAGCGATGTGTCTGGTTCATGACACGATGTGTATAATTAGTAGTTTCTAACCTGATGTGCCAAAAAAGGATTAAGAATTAAACATTAGTATTTGTTGAGAAATATAGAAAATACTGATCAAATGAAGGAGAACCACTAATCTAGACTAGTCTGTTTGTTTTGCTGACTTTTGTATCTCTGGATGCTAGATTCAGAATGAAGAACACTAATTTTTGGTTGTTTTATGCTATTGGTAGAAAAATAGTTGGAAGAACTTATTCTCATACATAGGGCATGGATTTCTCGTCTCTATTGTGTATATTGATCCTGGCAATTGTAAGATTAGCTAGATTTGTTGTTCATTTCATTTCAGTGAGTATTCATTTGCTATCTTGATGTGCCCATGACCCAAAAAATTGCTCATCTTGCAGTTGAAACGGACCTACAAGCTGGAGCACAATACAAATACGAGATGCCTCACCATTTATTTTATTTTTGTGCTGCCTATCCTATCTTTACTTTAAAGTATGGATTTTTATGGATTGAACTTTTGTCATTCAGCTATATCATGCTTATCTCTAACAAAGAACCACAAACATCTCTTCTGTTGGCAGCTTCTTTGGATCATACTTATTGCATCCTATGCTGCTCTTATAATTCAATTACTTGCAGCCAAGCTAGGGGTTGTGACTAGTCTATATTATGAGCCTTGCAGCACTTATCTTTTTTTTAATTGAGCATCATTATTGCTTTTCACGCAAGCATCGTTGATCATTTAACACTTGATACATGCATGCAGGTTATCGGGAAAAAACCACTTTGTAATAGCTATGCAGGTTCTTATAGTCTCTCTAAACTCTGAAGATTGAAGTCTGAAGCTATTGGAACTCTGACTTTTTAGGCTTCATCAGGGACTCTTGTGCTTCTAGTCAGTTTTCTAAGGTGAGCGTGTTCTATTTGATTGATAACCTGATCCTGGCGATTTGTAATTTTATCCAATTATTTTGTAATTTCTTTATATTATTTGAGATGTTATATCTAGTATGAATAATTGTACTTTAACTATTGCTATTGTGAAGTGTGGACCTTTATGTTTCCCACTAAACAATATTGTGAAATGTGTTTTACAAAATCTGTTGAAGTATCTACACTTCTCAGGGAAATCAAAACTACCGTAGTGTAGTCTGCGGTACTACCGCTGACCGAAACTACCGGCGTTGTAATCACAGAATTGTCGCGTCTGTTGGTGATCGGAAGACCTGTGTGGTCGAGAACCAACGTGGTCGAAGATAGATGTGGTCGATGGCCTATGTGGTTGAAGATTAACGTGGTCGAACATCGTAGTGGTTGAAACTAACGCAGTCGAAACCGACATGGTCAAGTCTGTGTGATCGAAACCAGCGTGGTCAAAATCGATGTGGTCGAGACCTGTGTGGTCGAAATCGATGTGGTTGAACTGACGTGATTAAGACGACATGGTCGAAGATAGACGTAGTGATCGGAGGCCAATGTGGTCGAATATCGACATAGTCGACGTGGTCGAGACCTGAGTGTTCGAAAATAATGTAGTCGTAGACCAGCGTGGTCGAAGACTTGTGTGGTCGATCAGAACAACATGGTAGGAGTGAAGGTAAGGGCTAGAAGTGAAGGTAGTTGTTGACGACGGTCGGGGCTCCCGGTGGTCGTGGATGGCCTCCCCCGGTTGCTGTTGACGGCGTCGTCTTGCTATCGTGGTTAGCACCAGGATGCCGTTCATGCCCCTCACTCTTCTCGCCTTCGTCTTCCTCTACCCCCTTGCTTCCTCCAGTCTACTCTTCCTCACTGTCTCTATGTTGCTCTAATGAGAAAGGTTTTGCTCTCTGGTTGAGTTCTAGCTGGGGAGGAGAAATGAGAAAGGAATGGTGAAAGGATGCTTGGTTTCTCGGTTGGGAAAGAAAATGGTCTTGCTTGTTATGTGCTAGCATATAAGAGCATGGTTGGGCAGCCCCTGGCTTTGTGAAATGACTGGCATGCCCTCCCATCCCTCTCTCATATACCTGACTACCCAAGGGTATTTTGGTCCAAGGGCTATGTACTGTTGGCTAGGAGTTTCTACTGCAACAGGTAAGCTAGTAAAAATAGGCATTGGCCATATTTTCGCCGAATGACGAAGCTCATAGTAGCGAGAGGCGCCGACCAGCCCCGGACGGTCTGGGAATCTCTGTGAGCGCTACCTTTGTTCGGCATCCTAAAGCCGATGGGTCTGACGGCAAAACTCTACTCTCTTTTATTCTCTCTTTGCATAGTAGTGGTATTACAGTACTTTGACAGGTCCGTTACACAAAGTGGCTCGGGGGTTGGGGTGGTTCTAGAATCTCCCGCGAGAGAGACCTTACTGGATATCATTCAACTACACTTTCCAGCCACTAGTATGGCCGAATACGAAGGTTTGTTGTCTGGCATACGAGCCGCTAAAGCGTTCAGGGTTCGTTGACTACTTGTGAGAGGAGACTCTTAGCTAGTCGTGAATTAGGTCAGCAAAGAATATCAATGCTCGAGTTCGACCATATCTCAATACTTGTTGAAAGTCCGGAAGCTTGAGAAGCACTTTTTCGGTTTCGAGTTACAGTACATTCCCAATAACTGCACACAATCTGTCTAACAACCGTCACACGGCAAACGGTCCATTACGTCTCTTTGACGGTAACTTTCGTCAGACGGTTATTATTCGAAGCAAGAGGTGACGCTTGCCACTGCAATAGCAGCACTACCATCACCATCATCAGCGTTGGTCCTGTTACCGCTTTCACCAACGACGACTCTTCTTCAGGCTTCACTATCTTTGGCTGCACCTCTGGTGCCTTCGCTAAGGAGGAATGTTGCTGTTGTCCAGCGACGGCCTTCTCCATGCGGTCGGCTGACACCGTGCCTTCGAAGATGCGGAGCGCAACGGCTGTCACGTAGGGGTCAGCGACGTCATCGCATCTCTACCACAACTGTTGCATCTTGGAGCAAGAACGATGCTGCTACTCTATGGCGTTTGCCCTTACCACTGGTGACTCCTGCGATGTCAGCCAACGATAGATGGTTGGTATCCTCACTGTTGTGCAACAGGGTTTCGCTAAGTATCTTCCGTGTTGCACGACATCGTTACGGGCTCTTGTCGACATGGGGTTACAAAGGATTTTAACCATGGCTGCCACCTGACAACTCAAGGATGAGTTGTCTCGCCGTGGGTGTATGTTATGGCATATGATCCGGCGAGGTACTGCAGCAAACAGACAAACAGTACCGCGTGCATGAACCTTGAGTTGTCTCGCCGTGGGTGTATGTTATGGCATATGATCCGGCGAGGTACTGCAACAAACAGACAAACAGTACCGCGTGCACTGTTCATGCGAACAATGCACCCGCACAAACTGTAGCAGACTTATTAGGAATAGTTGTGCACGTATCTTCGTATTAGGAATAATTAGATATATATCTTTATATTAGGAATAGATAGATGCATATCTTTCTATTAGGAATAGATATCTTAATATTTAGATATTATGGATATGATATTATTTTTAGTTGATTGGTTGCATTAGATAGTATTAGTTTCTATATTATTAGGGACTAACCTCATCTATATAAAAACATGAGCCGCACTATTCGTAAGAAAGCAATGAATAAATAAAGGTTTTCCAAATAAGCTTTAGAATCTCTCTACCTCATAAGGGAAAAGCCTTGCTGGCGGTTAGATGAGAGCGAGTGCCCTATCCTCGGTCTTCGGACCCATACCCAACCACCGACCACAAACACGACCATCCCACAAACACTAAGGTTAGCAGGTCAACATCTCAACTTATTTATTGTTTATGCCTATATATTTCAGAGTTGTCTATGAACTTCGTATGGTAATCACTTTGCATCTTTTTAATGTATAACTTATGTAGGCTATAACATTTTAAGCATATATTCCAAGATCACTTACACCAGAAAGAAAGAAATGAAACTATGACCTACTTTGTAACAGAATATCCCTACTTTGTAACAGAATATCACTACATTGTCAAATTTCAGTATGCATCAATAATTGAATGTACCAGTCCAAAAGGCTAGAAGTTCTCAAATGCATTGAGTTTGTGAAAGCATCTCAAATGTCCAATCTGAATGCATACTGCCATGAGCAACTAAGTTTTCTATATCATAAAATGTAGGACCTAATTGTTAGAACATGCATTTTAAGATGTATCTGGATTGTATATTAGTTCAGTATATTAGTAAATCCCTTGAATGATAGAAATACTTAGTATAATGAGAAGATATGTTATGGAGAGAGAGAGAGAGAGAGAGAGAGAGAGAGCTGAAAATTGGTGAATGCATTATGGAAAAAATTCAGACCAATTAAAAATTACTAGTCCATTAATACAAGTACATATAGAGGATCCATTCTAGTCACATCATACTTGTTGTTCCATGCAGGGTTGCTTCACGAGGAAACAATCTAGCTATTTGCTATTGTCTTAACAATTCTGCTCACTGTTTACTTCCGCTTTAAGAGGTGAGTGGTGGGGTTTCTCCTTTTTTTCTGGTCCAATGCAAATTGTGCGACAATGAGCCCTATAAGATCTTTGAAAATGACATATATCTTTTATATCAAACTGTCTTGGAATATTTCAGGGAAAGCATCTCTAGTTTATCTCATTCCAGCACTACGTCTCGTGGGGCTACATGGGCGTAGGTTCTGCAGTACTATTGGGATCGTACTGTACGAAGATAAGGGCTACTTCGGAAGCTTGCTGATTCAAAGTTAAACCTCCACAAATTGAGATAAGAGGGACCGGAGTCCCCTTCAGGCAAGCAGCATCTGTCTAACTACAGTATGTATTCTACATACTTCCTTTCCTGCTCCATTTCTAGTTGGTACTACTGTTGTCTACTTGTCTTAGTAGGTGGATCTAATCCTAAGTAAAGTCAAAACAGGAAGTCGAAAAAAGTGACCTTTTTTTTTCTGTACAAGTCAGTATCTAATTAGCTATAACAGTTCGTTGTTTGACTACTGCTGTCAAAGTTTGTCACGAAGTGTTACTTCGGTAAGGCCTTCTCTTTTTTCCTTCGGTTTCATCGGAAAATTAGGATAATCTCGTTTCTCTTTGAGTCTTATCTCGTTTCTATGGTCTTGCAGTATGCTGGGCTTAAAACTAAAAACACGCCTATATTCTTGTAAGATCATATGATTCATTAGTATTAACTGCCGTAAAAACGAAGTTGTTGTGAACGTATACTCGCAGACGGTCCATACATGTAAAAATATTTTTCAGTAAGCCGCATCTTCGTACCTTATTAATACCATTTTATACATTAAGGTCCCTGGCATCAACTTCCTTGTGTTTGTTAATCGTTATGCTCCTAGTTGGAGCATATTCCCTAGCTGTGACACCTATATTCATTCTTCCAAATTTGTTAACTTCAGAATGACTTTTATCAAAGGAGCTACAAAAAACTCAAAAAGCCAAAAGCATCTTGCTACCAGTAGCACCTTTAATTTAATTCATAAATAAAAAAGGACAAAACAATTTTCTTTAGGGACTATTGCCTATGCCACACAGTTCAGCAGTACAAAGAGTCCGTTCGATGCTCCAGTCTTTCAATCTTCAAATGGGCAAATGATATGTGTGAACTTGTCGAATGTGAATAACTCTTGTAACAGGAGAAAGGGCATTCCATCTTAGCCGTTGGATTAGGCTTAGATAAGTTAACAATCTATTTGTTAATCGGTTTTACTAATTATCAAGTGTGTGTTTTTGTAAGTCCAACTCTTAAGATGCATGAATTTTTTGACTCGACATCTCTGACAAAATTACAAAAGAATTGTACACCTTGATGCGTTTTTTCGTTGTGTCTGATGTTAACTTTAGCATAAGTGATTGAATGAATAAATCGAACGTCGATAAGAGGAGAGAAAGAAATCCACCTCATCTTCTTAGTGGTACAGTGATGTGGCTGGTCCGTCTTGATATACACCATCTAAACACTCTCTTTTCACGCCCTGCACATTTCTGTTTTTTGGCTTATTTTTTACTATTTATAAATTTTGTCTTTTCTGAATTTTTGGCTTTTTAATTTTTGTTGGTTCTTTTTTTCCCGTATTCGTTTGCGTTGTCTGTGATGAGCTAATATATTTTTTCTACTTTTAAATTTTTTAAATTTAATTACGTCAAATAAACCACTTGTAACTATAGTGTAATTTTAGCCAACTACAATACAATATCAGTCACAAACCACTATTTTTCAATCCAACCGAACACACCCTTTAACCCTATAACATCTAAATTCTCGACTTGACTACTTGTCGACTTCTGAAACAGTGCAATGGTTACATGAATGGAATCGAGGCTAGTCGTTCAGTGCATAGTACTGTGCGCGCTATAAAACAACCCCCCCCCCCCAACCCACCCCTCATACTACACCCCAAACGTACACTTTCCCCAAACACACTACCATTCCTGCGAAGTCCCAAGGCTTGTTTCAGGTCCAAAAGCCATGTTCCGTCATTCCTCCTGCCCCTCTTCGGCGCCCTCCTACAGCGACGCCTTCATGCACCACGCGGCGGGGAGCTTCTCCGCCGGCGCCGCCTTCCCCGATGGCGGTAATGTCGGCGCCACGTTCCCTCCATTCGCCGTGGCGACCGCCTCCTCGTCGTCACCGCCGTCCTACTCGTCGCTCCCTTCGTCCTACTACAACATCCACAGAAGCACCTCGCTCCCGCTCTACCTCCAGCTCGCCGACGCCCTCAACGGCGGCAGCGCATTCTTCTCGTCCTCCTCCCCGTCCCCGCACCAGCTGCCACCGCCGCCGCTCTCCTCCTCCCCGTCCTCATCCTCCGGCGACCTCTTCGAGTTCACCTCATCGTGCCCCGTCCGCCGCGTCTTTAGCACCGGCGATCTGCAGGTACCGCAACAGCCCCGGAACCTACACAATTCTGAGCTCCATGGAAATTGGAAACATAACTGTTGTTTACCTTGGCTTGGCTTGTGCTGAAATAAAAAACAGGGGATGAACAGAACATCGCCACTGCGTCCGCTTCTGTCGGACGACAGCTGCGGCCAAGACGGCGGCGGGCCGTTCTCGCAGAAGGTCGGGCGGTACAGCGCCGAGGAGAGGAAGGAGAGGATCGAGAGGTACCGCGTGAAGCGCCACCAGAGGAACTTCAACAAGAAGATCACTGTAACATCCCTTCTCCACGCACAGTGCAAATGCGTATATTACATATTTGCACTCTCCATCCCTTGTCACTCCTGTTAACGTTTGGTCATGCGCTGGTTTCGCCAGTACGGGTGCAGGAAGACGCTGGCCGACAGCCGGCCGAGGGTGAAGGGACGATTCGCGAGGAACGGCGAGGCGGAGGGGGAGGCCGACGAGCGGGAGGCGTCCGACAACAGCTACGACTACTGCCGAGTCATTGACCCCGGCAACCACAGCAGCGGCAACAGCTGCCTCCACGGCGCCCAGTACAACAACGACGGCACCTGCAGCAACGGCGCCACAGCGTTCGTCGGCGGCAGCGATAATGGCGAGTGGTGGTGGCGGGTGCCGGGAGCCACCGCCGCGGCGGCCGACGAGGCGGAGCGGCAGCGGCAGGTCGGCTTCGACGTCGACGAGGAGCTGTGGGCCACCCTGGACGACATTCTGTCCGTGAACCTGGCCTCGTAGGTGCCAGTCAGCGAGACCGATCGGTCGAGGCGTACGTTGGTGGTCGGTGGGGTCCGGCGCACGAGCACGAGCGCTAGCTAGCTCAGGGTGGCGGCTGCCGGTGCGCAGCGCAGTGAGGAGGTCAGGTTGGCGTCGTTGACCTTCCCTTCTGTATTACTGTAACTTTTTTTTTGAAACGGGGTGTATTATTGTAACTGGTCACGGTGGCGTCGTTGACCTTCCCTTCTGTATTCTTGTAACTTTTTTTTTTTTGAAACGGGGTGTATTATTGTAACTTTAACTTTAACCTTACATCATGAAAGTTGAAAAAAAATCGAGAAAGAAATCTTCCCGTGCGGGAGGCTTGAGAACAACTTGTGTTCCGTGAGTTCCGAGCTACTTCCATAAAGCTCGAATTGCCCCCCTAAAGTGCATGCTCCTCTGTACAAACCAACCTGAAATCCTTAGTGCTGCATGCACAATTGCAAGCTTCCGTGCTCGGTCTTTGTTCGTCTTGCTTGCACTCTGCGAGGGCTACAAAAAAGTGCTCCTGAAAATATATAAATATGCTTCTAGTTAGTAGAGATCAGTTATCTACATATCAAAAATAACAAAATTAGTGATACGATAACTGATTATTGATCGAAATAATGGAAAAATAAATAAGTTAGACCAACAAGACATTGAAATCATTTGGCTGACCATGCAACAAAGAAAATCTTATTCTTTTGTCTGTTCTCCTCTGCGATGAAGTCAAAATCATAGGTGGCATATCAACAACCAGTCTCAGGAAAGAGAGTCCAGGAAATCATCGAAGCTATCAGTCACAGCACTTGTCTTCTCCACAACAACCTCCTTTCCCTTCTCATCAATCTTGAAGATGGCATAGCGGTGTGTTTTTTTTCCTCTGAAGCTCGAGGAATGCTTCCTTGCACTTCGCAGCAACCCCCATTCCAGAGGAGGCATTTGACTGCAGAACAAAGTAATGTTTTAGAACAGGAAAGATTATCTGATCAAAGATCATGAAATGTTGAAATATATAGGTTTGTAGAAAAATAATTAGGTTCCATTTCATAGAGGACGGTCAAACATGCTTTCACCATTGCTTGAACTAGATGAGCACAACCATGCCTATGCATTATTCACCAGGCACTATAAAAGCCCTTTTCTGAGCAACTGAGGCACTGAGCATACATGTGCCACTCAAAAAGACTGTAATCTAAACTCATTGGTTGCAGACATATCTTGACTATTTGGCAGATGAAAATGATCGAGCACCAAGATATCTCTAGCAATCGCCCGAGGGATCCCAAGCCAAGAAGATGAAATGCGCGCAAATAAGGAATTTTTTCTTCTAAATAATCCATTTTTAATTGAAATTACAGAAATATACCTACACAATTTTTTTTACAGGAATGACCTCTAGTCGCCGAACCGTTGGACGATTAGAATCTATCACCTAACGGCCGTTCGACACGGAGGCTATCCGTGGGCCATTGGGAGACAAAATTGCAGTTACCGAGCAGTCAAATGACTGGGACCTGTTGCCCAACCATCGGACGACTGCAGTTCCAGTCACTCGATTGTTGGGTGACTGAAACTCGCCCATTTTTGCAACTAGATCCCGACCGCGCATGGGGGTAAATAACAATCATTGTAGATCGGTAACATTTATCAAATTTTGTGTATGAGTTGTATTTTTCTTGGAAAAAATGGGATACAATGTCGATTGATCCATTTGTGATTTTCATAGATTATGAATAGTAAAAAATCGGTAAGATTGGTAATAACAGTTTGTGATCGTCTACGTTGTTGCAGTGCAAGAAAATTTGTGAAATTTTATTTGAGAATGATTGGGATAGCAACGTTGGTAAGTGATATTGTTACACAACCGGGAATTCGTACATGGAGAAGAACTTGTTTTTTCATGTTGTTAAATGCCTTGCTACGTGAAAGAATTGAATGGAAAAAGATGAGGACAAGTGTTTTTGCGAATTAAAATAGACTTCATAATAAAGCTGGACGTAACACGGCATACAGGGTTTGGTTACATGCACAAGAAAGAACATCATGCACGATACAACAAACCGAAGTACTCCTATGATACATATGCACCTTTTTGGAATGGAAATAAATTTGATATTCGAGGGGCTAGTGCGGAACATCCCGACTTACTGCGTGGACTAGGGCCATTTTCCTTCCTTACAAGCTTGGCATTGAACTCCTCGGTGGCCTCTTTGGCCTTGACTGCTATTTCTCTCTTTTTCTCATGCTCCCTCTCGTGAGCCTCGCACTCCCTGCATGTGCATGCCTTGAGATGAGTTTTTGTCTCCCAACGTATACGATCGATTTGCTTGTCAGTGCGGCACTCCTCCTCCCTAATCTTGTAGGCCGTTTTGACATCCCATTTCTCGAAGTCGAGAGCCCACTGGTCATGTGGTGTATCTCTAAGTCAATCCATTTGCGGTAGCCATATAGTGGTTCCTGGGACTGTGGGTACACGAGGTTGTTAGTGCGTACTTTAAAAGTAAAATAATAGGGGAAACACACTGTAACTGGTCCTTACCGGCTGTCGATAGCTACTCGTGTCTCGACGGTGATCGGGATAGTCATAGAAATAGTTTGTGCAACCCCAATAATGCATGCCCAGCTTGAGTCACTGCTTAGACTTGAAAATTTTGCATGGGTCTCTGCACCAACAGAGGGGCGGTGTCTCTTCCTTAGGCGAGTGTTGCGGTGAATACTTAGTTGGAATGTTTGAGATGGGGTTGCTGCTACAGGGGCTATCATTGTGGGGAGTTGACCTCCTAGCACGCTCCGCTTGTTCAGCCTAGGCCGCCATAGCCCTTGCTTGTTCGTCGCGGGCCACAACAGCTTTGCTAGTTGGTGGGTCTCCTCCCATTGCTTTATCATCTTGTCCCATTGCTTCTTCTGTCTTTTGTCCATCTCGACGTGGTGAAGCAAGCTTTGGTTTGATTGGATTTGGTTATGTAGTGTTCTCTCCCAGATCTTTTCCACCTCCTTTTATAAGGCAAAGGGTTGGCATGGTGTGATTATTTTCATATGAGTAGCCTATCTTTCAGAAAAGTTTCTGTCGAAACGCTGCCCCATCTAGGCTTCTCACTGCGCAAATGTATACCCTTTGGTCTTGTTACTGCGCAAAGCTGCTCTGTCTGATCTTGTCACTGTGCAAAGCTGTCCTGTTTGGTCTTATCACTACGTGAAGCCACACCTTTGGTCTTGTGCAAAACTAACCCGTTTGGAGCAAAGCTGCACAAAGGTAGCACATAAGCCGGTTTGTCATAAAGTATGCTGACCCCCCACAGGCTATAAAATGCACGCCCTACCCCTTGATAGTAGGAAGAACAACCTTTTTCGTTCTAAAGTAACATACCATGGTAGGCGCCGAGGGGCCAATATAACATTGGTCACCAAAGGAAGACTTTCCGTTGGAAACAAGGGAGGACTTTGGCCCTAACAACCGCTTGATGCCAAATAGGCTTGTGCACCTGACGTGGGCGTGTGGACCTCTGGGATCCTATTGCATGACAACAGGCGACAACACGTGCGCCCAAGGCCTGCAAATGATAGAAAGCCTGGACCACATTCTCTTGTGTTAACTCTACACCACTGGCGAACCTGTCCCCCATGGTGTGAGAGTCCCTCCAAATCGTAGCACCGACATCTGCTTGCAAGGCAAATACAAAAGGGTGAAACCTATTAGTGGGATTGCCGGAAGCTAACAGTTTAAAAGAACATGGTGAAAAGAACAGAACAGCTCACTAGCCCACCTGGGTGGTTCCGTTGTTGTGGGAGATGGCAAATGCCGCTGGGAGGTCAAACGGGTGCGGATCACTGTCAGTGCGTCGCTAGCCCAGGCGAGGCGTCCGTGATGCGCAACCATGTCTTCCATGGCAATGTCTCTCGGCTTTAGGAGGGTTTAATGGCCGTCTCTCATATGTTCTCACTGGCCTGCACGCGCACATGTGATCTGCTCGAATTAGTCCCCGAGTTGGTTAGCTGTTCGGTGAGGATCGTGTCACCACCCTTCGACCAACGGATTGCAAATTGACAGCGTGCATTATGGAAAGGTATTGATAAACACCATCTGGATGTTTTTTTCTAACTATCATCCAGATTTGTGACCGTTGGATTAGAGATCCAATGGTCATGAATTCTCCCCGCCTCCTCAAACAAAAACAATCTCCCCCTCCAAAAATAAGAGGCCGTTGGATGTCTAATCCAACGGTCTGAAATTTGGATGATTGTTAGGAATAAAACATCTGGGTGATACATATACACACCCAGAGTATTAATAAATATCATTTGGATGTTTTTTTAACTATCATCCAGATTTGTGACTTGCCTGCGATGGAACACCAAAGCAATCTGGTGCCTTACCGGTTGGACTACGGTCAGTTGGTGAACAACATTTGTCGTGTAGTTTGACGACAGGTAAATGCTATGGTATTTTTAGCTTCGTTTTACCGAAACATGACTCGCTTGCTGGGGAAATAGGGAATGGCACTCTTCTCCGATCCTAACATTTTTAGATTGTGGATGTCCCTATAAGACAAAAGGGCAAGCATATGAAAAAAAACAGCAAGATAAGCCGACAGTTATCACGAACAGTTTACTCCGCAAGGAAAAGAATTCGATTCGCACGCAGGAGTACCACCCTTTTGACCACCCGAAAGCAGCGCAAATTTTATCACCAAAGAATAAAGCAGCAATTAATTGCACCTTCAAATGTAGCACGACAAAGAAATGTAGTAAAAGGACATGCAGGCTTCAGGCACCCAATTAACCAGAAAGAATTCAGTTCCGATCGTCACATCTATCTTGAGTATATTGTGTCGAGCTCGATCTGGGAATCATCCATCCAAGAGATAGAAGGAAGAAGAAGCAAAGAATGGAAGAACCAAAAAAACCTTTAAGCCGATGGCAACGGGCACGATCGACGCACAGCACCGCGGGCCGGGACAGGATACCGTAAGGATGAGTCAAACAAGAATAGGAGCCCTGAGGGGTTGTGTTGGGACTCAGTGATCAGAAGAGCAATGGAGACGCCTCTATGCTTTCCAATGAGTTAACTAGTGGTACAAAATAACAGGAGAAAAGAGACCAATGCCTCTTGCATTTAGCAGAGGGTTACTCTCCCGTTGCACCGCGTCGCTGTTATTTGTCACTACCACACCTGATTCCTGGCAATCCATGGACTGTAAAAGTACGAGGTTTGAGTACATATATTATAATATTAAAGCATAAGTAAAAAAGTCACCACGCTCACTTTCAAGGAGTAGAAATTATTAGATTAATCGGAGAGAAAAAAGAAAATTCTATACCGTCGATTGTGGTGGGCCTAAATTATAACGATGATGATGACTGAATAACCCTTAAATACAACTTTAATATTTAATTAAAACCAGAAGACCCCTGTGGTTGTAAGCCTCAATAGGCTACTTCTTGAGTAGTCTAGTCAGAGATTCGCTGTGCATCTTGCATTCGGAGCATTACACTTTCAGGAGATCCCTCCTATGCGGTGGATAGAGTATGTGCCTTATCCACTTAAAATGGCACGTCGCTTCAGCCCTGAGTCTCTGACAACAACTGTTACATAGTTGTTCCCCATGTTCGTCTCTCTCTAACAACAACCGACGATCAGTGCCCTCTTTCTCTAATAACTACCTACCTGATCGGACGCATTAGTTTCATAAGATGTATTTCCCGGCGGATAATTGACGACCCTTCAATTGTATCTAAGGGGTGACAAGAAGCAAATCAAGTAAGTTATATTCTTCCATCCAGTGGAAAGAAGATAGAGACTAAGGCTAGTTTCATACTTTTGTAAAGGTATCTTGTAACCAGTTCATAGTAACAAAGAGTATCACAATCTGTTGGACCGAAATGGCGACAGAGGGGGGGGGGGGGGGTGAATGGAGCCCTTTAAAAATTACCCCAAGTATCCACTTGCAATTCTTCTCCAATAGCTATAAAGCTATGAAGCAAAATCTGCTGACAGGACACAGAAACGGATTGCCAAAAAAAAAAACTGCCTAAAGAGGGAGCAACAATAGGAGACTAACTTCAGCTAAAAACAGGAAATAAAGAGCTGGCCAAAAAGCTCATAAACTGAACTAGGATGCTGCTAAAGATAGGAAATAGAGAGATGGCTGAAATCTTCAAATAGTCCTCTTTTTGATGCAGCCGAGACAAACACAAAGAGAGAAAGTGCAGTTGATCTAACACACTAGCACTAAAAGACAAAAATACCCAATCGTCTTTAGTGCAAGCAGGAAACAAGAAACACTCTATCTGTCGAATGGAACAAAAGTGACAAACAGAAAACACAAAGAAGTAGCATGTTGATCTTCCAAATAAAGACTAAAACCAATAGCCAACTACTAGCGGCAAGTCATGCTAAAATTGCCAAACAGCAGAGAGCTGCCCAAATAAAAATACCGCAGAGAGCTTCTGGTAATTGAGGCGAGAGAGCTGAAATTCAGACAATAGACTTTGACAACTTCCTTCTAACAAGAAATCTGAGTTTTTCTTTTGAGTTTCTCCGCCTGTAAAGAAGGGAATATAATTCAAATAGCCACAGGAGCTAGGAGACCAAAAGAAATCCTACTCAAGGCCATGAATTTCAGATTTGGACAAAAGGATTGAAGACTTACAGAGGCATCACAAAAATCTAAATTCCCACTCAATCCTTGAATCTTGGGTCATGAGCATTTGGGTGAGTTAGCAATAGCAAAATGATTTCATTGCCAAAGATTAGACTATCTCACGAAGGAAATAGAAATTGAGCCAAACCCTAGAAATCTTGGCAAACTTTGAAGAAGAGCTAAAACCAAATTACTCCACAAACTCTCAATCTTTGCTCATGAGACTTTGCAGATATGATAGCAATAGCTAGAGGACTCTTCTGCACAGAAATTGAGTCATCTCTTGAAGGGGAACAAAATTACCTCAAACCCTAGAACAGATCAGAGAATGAACAGAGGAGACTCAAAAACGAAAACTGAAATTAAAGCAAAGTTTGCTCTAGGGAAACTTGATCAAATGACCTTGAGGCACCATCCCATCAGAAAGCAACCCATTTTGGGCCTTCCCAACAAGAAACAACTCAAAAACAGAAATCCAAGAAATCTAACGGAAAGAGCATCGAAGGAAATAAGCAACAGAGAGCTGGAGACTCAATCAAACTCAAATAAAACCATCTTGGATTGATAATGAGAAAGAGAGATACATGATTACAAGTAGTATCAACTCATACAATCCCTACAACCCCATACATGCTTGGAATGATCAAGAACTCTACATCCTTCCAAGAACAGAGCTCTCACATAGAAGACATCGAAGGGGACACAGCCAACTGCCTTCCTGTCTCTCCCACCAACTAAAGCCTAAAGCCAAAACAACTCTCTAAAGCTCATTTTGACTAAAGCAAACCTTAGAAACCCTTGGAGTACCTTAGTGGACATGCAGCCACCACCTCATATATATAGCCCTTGGCTAACGGGTCTCCACCCCGTTACGCCCGCTAAATCCAACGGAGCCCCGCTCCCGCTTATGCAGCCTTGCGAATTTACCGATTCGCCTTCGCACCTTCCGGAAGCTTCGCGCTCCTTGTCGCCCAAGCCTCGCAACCACCTCGAGTCTCCACGTTTTGACACATCTCGACTGTTCCGACTCGACACCGCTGCGCCTAGTCCAGTCACCTTGTGTCTCATCACGGCTCCGCCTCGACGTCCTGCAGCCACACAGACAAGAAACACATCAAATAGCACCGCTCGATACATGAAAGCGTAAATACTATCATACTTACCAAAAATGAAGTCCAAACCTGTCGAATCAAAGAATAGGCATCCTAATCACATACGACCAAGTTTGACCAAGTCCGATTGCACCACGCAACGTCAAGGTCCGAACCATCCAAACCAAACTCGACTCTCATAAACCGATGTCAATTACTCATCATACACGGGATGACCTCTACATGGTCTCTCACAATCTCTCTCAAAGAATTTAGTTATCTTTCCCATATTATTTCGTAAGATCGATGACTCGATCGTCGATGACGATGTAGATTATATATATATATATATATATATATATATATATATATATATATATATATATATATATATATATATATATATATATATATATATATATATATATATATATATATATAGTATAAATAATAGTACCATGGTGCCTAGGCTCCATAAGTGAGATTTTCCATCTATGAGTGAGATTTTTCATCCATAATTAAGACTTTCCATCCATGTTAATGACTTCCTTTCCATACTATTGTACTAGCACGCATCTAAAAGCAATCCAAAAGCAGAGAGACTTGGTGCCCGGCACCATGGTGCCCCATTTCAGTATATATATATATATATATATATATATATATATATATATATATATATATATATATATATATATATATATATATATATATATATATATATATATATATATATATATATATATATATATATATATATATATATATATATATATATATATATATATATATATATATATATACATGCCAATTAATTTGAGCTGTGAAGTTGTAATGCATGGATAGAGCAAATCCACATCGAACACCGTGGCAAGAAAGAAAAAATTGGACGAGTCTGATGCGAATATATGAAAGGATAGACACGCAGACAAACAAAACTATCGATCCTACTCTAGCCAGGAAGCAACGCAAAAGGCAAAAGTAAACATGCAAGTATAGTACTCTGTGTTTTTTTCCAAGGGCAGAGGTTAGTTGTTGACTACTCCATATACAATGCAACCGTAGTGCCACGGCCAACCGGGCTCATCGACGCGAGGACGGAACAGTAGGTCTCAGTAACACACAGGTGGTCGGGCGCAATTGGACAGCAACGCGAGGCAACCTCACTGGAAACCAGTAGCCTGTGGCTCGGCATGAATGGGCAACAAGGTAAGGCGAGCTCGCCGGGAGGCAGCATGCCAGCATAGCTTGGCCCCTTCAGGATTAAATTAATTAAATGATGTGAAGAAGCAAATCATGCATGCAGTATGCTATATGAATTCATAGCCAAAGGATTCAGATTTCCCCAACCGAGTTGTCCATCCAGCATATTATGCTGGGAGATCCAACCTCGATTTGTCGCTCGGTGTTGCTCTCATGCCGAGTCGAAGTTCTTACAACGAAGATTTTTTTCCATAGCAGTTTTGATCAAAAAAATGCAAAAACAATTTTAATGACTTCGTTTCTACATGGAGGGTGGACCAAAATGCCCAAGAGATGTGCTTCTTACTCGGTTATTCCTCCTTCCATATGCATTTTTTTAATTACGTTAATTTGTTTTTAGTTTCGAGAACATGCGCATAGGAATACAACTATGTGTAGCTCGCAATACTTCCTGATCATACTAATTAAGCTAATTCGATAAAGAGGTCACCTCGTAAGCCAATGAGTTAAAATTCAAGAAGCGGCATTTAGAAGTACGAAATCTAGAAATTTAATCTCTCTACAAAAGTACAAATTTAATCATTATGCATGAATTGGATTTGTATACAAAATAAAAGATTTAAAAAAATAGCAATTGAATTTGTATACAAATTCCAAAAAACTTAAATTCAGAGTAAAATAAAATTAGCAATTTAATTTTCATACAAATTCCAAAGTAAAATCTTTAAATAATTTTAATTTAGAATGAAAATTAAAGAAAAATTTGGAACCCATCAAACTGGCGGACCCAGTCCTCAACCTGACACTGGTGGGAGTCCATTATCAACATGCCTAGAGTCCCACGGAAGGTTGCGGGCGGCGATACTCTTAATGCTCGTGACTTGGCAAATTTGGAGCGAACAGAGTCCATGATTGCCCGTGTGAAAGAGGAAGCCGACTCTTGGGTCCGTGCGGGAGCCAAGAACCTGGCAGAGCTATCGATTAATCTGTAATACTATCCTTCTTTTTACCCCCCCAGCCGCTGTGCGGTACCAGCCCTCTCTTTGAGCAGGGCTACCTCTGTAAACTAAACTATGCTTCCTTTTCTTAATTTAATCAGGGCAACCCTCCTGCCCTAGTTTCTAAAAAAATTAAAGAAAAATAGCAATTGGATTTGTAGGTGAATTCTAACAAAAACTAATTGAAATTTGGAATAAAAATAATGGCAATTTGATTTCCATACAAATTCTAAAGTAAAATCTCTAAACAACTAAAATTCATAATAAATAAAATAAAATTAGAAATACGATTTGTGTACAAACTCTAATAAAAAATAACTAAAATCTTGAATAAAAATAAAAGTTATAATGAAGATAGCACGAAAGAGTACAATGCCGTCGGTCCATCTTGCAAGAAGGCATTGATCCATGGGGAAGCGAAGAACTGAGGTAGCGATGGTGGAGATGAGGACAATGTCGTTTTGCTCATCTTAGCCATTCGACAAGAACAATGTCATGTTGTTAGCTGGAGCCACTGAAGAGAAATGCGAGAGTTGATGGAACTACGGATCACAACAATGAGTTGTGAGAGTCAGCATTGTTGAAGAAGTCAATGGCAAAAGAAGCTCAATGATGTGAAAGTCGTGGCTAAGAGGAGATGAAACTTTGCATTAAAGACTAGCTATGAAAACAATGAGACCATTGGGTAGCTAAGAGCGTACCATCGCCGGTGAAGGGCATGATATCACCGACGATGGCGAGAAGGATCTCCGTATCGTTAAACAACGACTAAAGTAGATATACCGGCATCAGTGAAGATGTGAGGTCATTGCGGTTAGTGAGGAAGCCACAATTTTGAGTTAGCCAATGTCAAAGAAGAGGAGCGACTAACATGGGAGAAGAGGATATCAAGTATGCATAACATCATCCATGTGTATATACATGCATGTATCTGTATGAATAGAAATATGGATGTATAGAAGCAGAGAAGCAAAGAGCTCAGTGTAGAGATGACACAACCATAAAGAGTTAGTACAGAGCTCAGAATGTGACGGGTTTCCCTGGCAGAGATCAGTGACGGCTACATGTGTATGCGTGTTTGATGTCACGATGGTCAGCATTAAGCGATAATTGAATAGAAGTAGAAGATAACTATGTGGTAGAGTATTGCATTGGAAGGGGTAACAGCTAAAAGAGATCGATCAAGAATTAGGTTTGCTGTTGGATTTGAAGCAGAAAAGTTATGGTGGTGAGAATAGATAGAAGACAAATGATTCGGTGAGGTAGCTGTCGTGTTAGGGAAGATAAGTTCAAGATAAGTCACCCAGGGTGCATCGATGTATGCATGAGTAAGGTACTTTAATACCATGAAAACTAATAATCTTATTTGTTACACATATAATCAACATATTGCTTGAGATTAAAATGGAGGTACATATGCATGCACACATTTTGAACAAGAGTAAATAATGGAGGAAGAATATAGATATACAACTACATGATCCACGCATGACGGAGAGTGATTACGTTTGTAAGAATCCCAACATCTTATTATGATCAATGATTTTCTTCATAAAACCTCATACTTAAATTATGTTTATCTAGTTGTATTTTCTTTCAAGCTTCAATTGTCATTGCTAATATTTATGATGCCTTAAAAATATAAATAGCTTGTAGGATAAGTAAATATATTCTCAAGCATCTAAGTTATATCATTTGATACTACTAATTTTGAAACAAATTTAGTCGCGCAAATGTGTGGGCCACCTGCTAGTTCATTTGAAAATTAGAGTCAGAAACGGTAAAAGAATTACAAATCAGACCCATCTACATAGATATGACATATTGACATGTGACAGCATAGGACATTAACCAGGATTAATACAATTCAGACTCTTCTATGTGCATGCATTTACTTTTGCATGTGACGACGGGATTCATGTGATCAGTTGCCTGATTAATTATGACTTGAAAGTGACAAATGCATCTTTGCGCTTACATGAGGTCTACATCTCCCTATATACCGCGCTCTGCGATCAATGATTGATTTTTTTTATAGCATAAGACATTCTCAAACTCACCTGATGGCCATTTCAGTTTTTTTTACTTTCGGCAAGTTAGTTACAATTAGCAAAAGGAATTATTAAGCTAGGAGAGCCATATAATTAAGGGCGCGTTAATTCTCCCGCTCCTTAGATTTTAGAGCAAGTCTCCAGCTTTGGCCAAGGCTATTTCTCTTTCCCTGCCTCCCTCCCTAGGTGGGGGGTGTGGCTGCCGATTCTTTGTCGGCCGGTAACCAGAGTACTTTGCACAGATAATCTTGTTAACTAGCTACGATTTCAAGTGTAATTAGTACGCTTTTTTCGCACAAATTCCTGTGCAAGTCGTTCATGGATATGTAATTGCTGTTGCTGAATGTGCTACTATAGAATTTAGGTAACATGCCGCCTTCTGCACCTGCTAACCTGATCTCTTTTTTTTGTCAGTTAACGCCGCGCGACAGTTGATGTTGGCTAATGCGCTAGTCTTCAGGTAGACTAGCTAGCTTAGCTCCATGATGATGAGAACTGGGAAGAGAATGTGACAAGCAATGGTGTTAGGGCAAGGCATATTTTGTAGTAGCATACAAAATAATTAACAAAAGGTATTTACAATTAGAAGCACCAAACCACTTTCTCTAGTGGAGGAGGACGAACAAGGGAATCATGTGAGGTGTTGCATTCCCTCTATATATATTATGCAAATTACTTACACAATAAGTTAAAGGCGCAAGAACCAAATGATGGCCTTGTTTTTTTTGGATAAATCAATCATAAGCAAAACACATGGCATGAAAAATCTAAAGTGCGCACTTGGATGCTATTGTTGACCCTAGCAAGAAACGTAGGGGAGTAGCCCACCCTAGCCCTTTCACCAATTAGCAAGCTCATACTTGGGGGGTTTAGAACAAAACCAAAAAGATATGATCTTTGCGCACTCGAGCGAGGGATCCTGAATGGGAAAGCATCATTAATTTGTCTAAGGACGGAATCAAGATTAAGGACACTGAATGTGAGAATAAGGTCAAAAGGTTTCACAGAAATTCCTTCTAAAGGAGGAAGGGCACGGTATAAATCATCTAGGGAAGAAATATATTTACTAATGCTCTGTGAAAACATGAAGGAGAGTTTGTTTGTAACTGGTAATAGAAGTGGTCCTTGTAATTCCCACAAATGGCAGCTGCAGCCTGTAGGCTAGCTAGTGGTGGATCCTTGCCACTTGTGAACTGTTAATTATAATAATATAAAATTAGTAGCTTAAGCATTTTTGGACATGCATGACAGCAGCTGAAATGTGGAAACATCAAAGTTTTTGTTCCGAGGTTTCGCCCTGATCAATTCGGCTTAAGTTTCTAGTTTCCACTTATTTTTCATTATTCACAAATTTCGTCTTTTTCTGAATTTTTGGCTTTTTTTGTGCTTTTTTGCTGGTTCTTTTTTTTCCCGTATTTGTTTGTATTATACGTAATAGGCTAACATATTTTCTATATTTTTAAATTTTTAATTTTAATTATGCTAAATAAGCCTCTGTCAGCTACAGTGATTTTTTCAACCGTAAGCCATTAAAAAAGCCTTTACCATAAGCCTATGCGGACAGAGTTTCCCAAGTGCGAGTAATGCATGATCATTATGTTCTCATGTGAAAGTCTTTACCATCACAATCACAACGTGCCATCTAAAATATGCTTGTCGTAGTGTCAAAATTCATGGCATGCAAACCAAGTGCTCGCATGTTGCATTCAATCTCAAATAATTCGTACCATATATTCTAAATTTTTAAAATAAAATAATATGAGTTTTCCTACGTCCATGAGTTGGTTGCCATTTAAAACTCGAAAATTTCACTAAATCAACGTACTAAAGCAAACATATAAAATCCATCATACATAAATAATTAAACTTAAAATTTAAATTGTGTAAATGAATTATCATCCTATAAGCAACCGAATCATGCGAGCCACATATATATGCATATACGTAGATGATCTATTCTTCACAGAGATCCTTGTAACATCCCAGTACAACCTCTGGGCCCGAAATGCTACTACTACCCTAATATTTACTATTTACATCTATTCCTGCTAGAATCCGGTAGCAACTCCTCTATTCCACTCAACGACACGATAAGTACACATGCTTACCGGTGAGCATTGAGGCAACTGTTCCCAATTACCAACTATCAAAAGAGAGGCATAAGTCACACAACAAGAAGCAGTTCCAATAAGACACAATATTACATCTAACCATCAAAACTCGACATTAAAGTTTAATCATGATAACTAGAGGTGATATGTGAATTACTTTTGCACGTGGGAATATATGTGTGCTACTCTCACCTATGCATGTCGCCTTCACCATACACATAAAAAAACAAAGTAAGGGGTGAATCTAAAGACTCAGCAAATACATAATAAAATAGTGACAGCAGCAGTAGAAATTCAGTAAACATTGTATCCGAGATCTGTAAACGCAAACTCTTTAATTGTCAATAAACACATATCTGTAAAACTATAACATAAACTTTGCAACTGTTCCATTGTCTCCTGTTTCTTTCATGTAGTGCAATACAATGCAGTGCCATGTCCACATGCACCTTCTGAGTTTATACCAATATAGCTGAGTGTTTACCTGTTGATGAACCACCCTTGGCCCATTCTCTTTCATACGGAGCCTCAAACTCCACTCCAGTGGAGCGCCTACCGAGTAGGTCTTACTTATGAGCACTCTGGATTAGTCATATAGTTTTCTTACCGACCTGGCACATACACTCCAGACTAGCTATATGACTTACTTACCGCCCTGGCTCATATGTAATTTACATGATGTAACATCCTTTCAGCATTCACAATCAACTCTACACAAACTCAACACCCGTAGAGTGCCTACCAAAATAGATCTTTATCTTTTCATTACTGTGGGATGTCTACGCGAAGTAGGTCTTTATTCCACTACTGCAGGATGCCTACGCAAAGTAGATCTTTATCCCGCTACTTCAGGATGCCTACATGAAGTAAATCTTTATCCCACTATTGCGGGATGCCTATGCGAAGTAGGCTTTTATATGAGCACGCTGCATGACGCGGCACTCTTTCAACATTAACAATCAACCATACAATTAACAGGCAAACTGGGATTCATTTCATAAAATGACGTAAAGCATGGAATGAAAAAGTAAGTATTAGACATTCATCACAATCCACTATTCTACCATACACTTGCATGTTTATCCTTGTGGGCGATGTGTGGATGGCTCCAAACCAGGATCTCCACCGATACAAGCATTATCCCATCTTAACATACCATAGCAATACACACGCATATTTATGGACGACATTAATTCTATGTGCAAAACTGACATAGTCAAGCCTTGTCTCACTGGACACCTTTCTGTGGTCCTGTGCTCAAACAACCATACTTTAAAGATGGTATCATTTATATTCACGAATGACATTGATTTGCGCACGCTTAATGTTTTCCTACACTTTCTTTATTTTCCTCTTTCTTTTCTTTTTCTTCTCTTTCCTTTCTTTCTATTCTCTTTCCTGTTCAATCAAACCGGCCTTGCCATCCGCTCTTCCCCTTATCTCTTCTTCTCCCTCTCTTTCTTTTGACTAGTTGGATGCCCGTGCGTTGCTACGGATTAAAACATAATCATAACATTTAAAAAGTCTAATTGCAAAATGATAGGGAGCAAAGGAAATACTCTAAAATTAGTCTATCAAACAAGAACACTATAGATCCACATATAGAAAGACTTTGACTTACAAGGATTGCCAAAAAAAGGAGAGACGTAATTAATTGCAATTCACAAATAAAAACTTTCCACAGGGGTTACATGGTACAAGCTGAAAAGAGAACACCTATTACATATGGGAAATCTCGCATCCGAAAAAGCAAGCTAAACACCTGTATGAGCATATCCATGGACAAGATAAAAGATATTGACAAGACGTCGTCGAACAATTCACAAATGGATGCACTCGTTGTTCCTAGTGATATTCAATTAGGATATAACTCCATTCCATGATATATAAGAAAGTTTCTTGATACTACAAATACTACCACTAAAATTAGATAGAATGGCATGAACACATGTCCAATTTGCTATGCGTCAAATTACACATTGAAGCACAATCATCTAGCAAGCATGATAGCTAGAAGTATCTTAGCCACAACATTTGCATCTACTTCTAGCAAGCATCCTAGCTATGAATATCCTAACCAAAAGAACCATATCAACTTCCTTCATGACAAATCACATCTACTTCCACCAAAATGAGTCTTGCACTTCTAGCAATTATATAGCTAGAGGTCCCTTAGCCAAAAGATTTGCATTTACTTCCCCTAGTAATGTCATGGAGAAGCATTTCCAATAAGCTCATTGTTGACCCTACAAAAGATTCCATAAATGATAAACCATATAGCTAAAACTAATTACTAAAAAATTTATAATCAAAATTATGTTTACCTCGTCTCGGATCGCGTAACCGCAACATTAGGTTCAAAGTGCACCCTACTGAAGCATGTAGTGTGCAGGCTATGATCTAAAAAGTAAATAAGTAAGTATAAAACATAGAGTAGATCAACACAAAATGAACAAGGAACACACATCAACTCACCTTGTTCACGCCTTGCTCGAAGCATAGTTGCCACGATGATAGTTCGATCATCAGAGCATCTCGTCCATTTAGTCAAATGGCTGGTAAGTACTTTGTCCTTAACAACTAACTTCACAGGTTTGAAGCTACAGGAATATAAACATGGGCTGAGTTTCCATTTTGTGTTATAAAAGCTCTATAAACATGGCACTTTATCCAACATATGAACTTAGCAGGTTATTCTACTTTATAAAAAATTTGGGAGACTCAAGAAAAAACATTTTCTGATTCATATATTATCACTATCACTATTATATAAAATCGAGAAGGTATTCCATCTGCTTGAAAATGTAATCACCAAACATGATTATATATTCTAACTGGCAAGTCATGAAGGGAAGGGAAATTTTGTAAGGCAATTAGCATGTATAGATTAATTATACAATGAAGGCCATTAGCATTTATAGATTAATTATACAAGAGGGTTCCATTCTATGCAAAAACAACCAAATATAGCAAAGAAACCGTAATGTTCTAAGTGCCAAGGAGCAAACTTTGGGAGCCATGGACAATAATGATTTCCAGAAACCAGTATAGTAACATAAATAATTTAGACGTGCAACCATAAAATCAAGAAGATACTACAACAAAGTACATGCCTGCCATCAATTATAAGAACATTTCTAAAAGGTATATTTCTATTGTAGTAGCCTTGCATATAGCCTACGATTGCTTACAAACATGACCATTCCAATAACATCCGACATGTGAAAAAATGTTAGTAAAACTTTGATTCATTACAAAGCGATATTACTTGGGTGGTCAATTGAAATACATACCAACATAAATGTCATTATGATAGGTGAATTCAAAACTTCACTAAGTGGCATGAGCAATGGAAAAGCGGCAATGTCTTCTCACTCATGTTTGGTATCTCACTCACAGAGTGACATGTGTGAAAACACACCCATAAGCATGCTCTGCAAGCCACTTATGCTCTATTCTCCTCGTAGGCTCTACGGACAACCTTGACACATAATATGCGCAGCCCTCTCAAGTAGGGGATCTAAACGATGCACTGGTCATCAGAACAATGGCTACCATTTTTGCCCTATTAACAGTAGGCAAAGTCGACACCATTAAAATTCAACAGAATGTAACTAAGCATATCTAAAAACATGTGTGAACATTACCGCTCATCCAACAAAACCAAGGTTAGCCTCTTCCTACCAGAGCGAATGTCTCAACATGATACTTGTGATAAACTCGAACACCTATGCTCCATTTTGTTGAAGGATGAAAATCACCAAAGGTTGGAACACGTGGAGCTTCAACTCTAAGACGCTTCAAGGGCCTCATCCTAAATCCCAGAAAAATATAAACATGAAGTTCAAATCGGTGCATAAAGAAAATTGCAATGGACTCGTGCTTGATAGAGCACCTTGGTCCGATAACAACAATGGAGCAAGGCACATGAATGTTTATTTATAGCTACAATCACAAAATATTGGGCGCCAAAAGTTTGAACCCCGCACCTCTCTCCCATATTGGCGCTAAATGGAGCACCAGTTGTGTGCATCTCGATTGAGAGAGGGAGGGATATCTGCAGCATGATTTAGCAGATCGATTTGCTACACACAGGAGAGAGAAAGAGAGAGAGAGAGAGCTACATGATCTATCAGAAATCGATCTCGACAAGACACACTCTGCCGATTTTGAGATGGAGACAGATGCATGAGAGAGATCGAGGGGGCTGCTGCAGCACATTGGGGAAGATGGGAAATTTCTGCGGAAGGAGAGAGTGGTGGTATGTGAAGAGACATGACTCGGTGAGATGCCCGCTTTAGGTATATAGCCTTTCTATTGTTTTGTCTGTAGGGTGAAGAGTAGTGGAGTGGCATTGCGACTCTAGTGCACATTGTAGAGTATAAAAATCACAGAGGGCCTAACCTGAAATTATCATTGTAGCAGATCGCCTGGCTCCACTATCGCCCAAGGCTCTGCCTCACCGCCCGGTTTACGCCCGACGTCCCGGCAACCACCACCCTCCTAGCCTCTTCCACCACCTACCTGGCTCCGCCGCCTCCTCGCCTCGCTCGCCGCCTTCAGCCTCCACCGTTGTCTGCCTTCTCCCACCTGCCTAGTCTCCACCATCGTGCAGGGTCCCCACCGCCCACCATTCAAGGGGACTTAAGAGGAATGAAGTGCCAAAGTGGGGATCGGGCGGCGAACCGAGTAAAAGATCCGATGGCGATTGAGATGGGCGAGTGAGCGCGAACGAACAGAGGTTGAAGACAGAGCAAAATGGTCACGCCGCCAGAAGCAATGCGCACCTAGGGCTGGGTATTAGGGCAACACTTTCCGCCGGATGGGCTAGCTGGGCAAAAATGTTTTTCCTAGAAGCCCACTTTCCGCTTATGAGTGGTTGTAAGGGTTACGACCACGCTGTAAGAGAGTGAGTGTGGTCGATAGACTTTCGTGTGGTCGAGGGGAGCTCGACCACAAGGAATGGACTCAGCCGCGCAACGGACCACATGGTGGCACAGAGCGGTCGTAAAGGGTTCTGAGCGGTCATAAATGGTACAGAGTGGTCGTAGATGGTTCTAGGTGGTTGTAAATGCTTTTGAGCGGTCGTAAACGATTACGAGTACAGCCAAGTACTCGCAGACGTAGTCGTAAGGGGTTACGACCATGTTGTGAGTAATCGAATGTGGTCGAAAGATGCTACGACCACGTTGTGAGGTCGGTGGGGCTTCGACCACGGTATAAATGGTCGAGGGTGTTTCGAGTGGTGGTGGGGTCACGACCACATTGTGAGCGGTCGAAGCTGCTATAGTAAGTTTACGACCACGTTGAAAACGATCGAAAGCGATTGAGGCGGTCGAACTGGTCGTAAGCTCTCGGAACCGGTCATAATCAATCCTCATCGGTCGTAAACTACACTAACCGGTCGTAAGAGGTCCTAGGAGGTCGTAAGACTTTCCACATCGCTACCTTTGAGCTAGCTTATTGGGGGGCAGGCGGAGGAGGTCGAAGGCGGCGGTGAGGCTATGTCGCCGTGTGGCGGCGGTCGGAGAGGGTCGGATGACTACCGAAATGCGTTCCCAGTGCATAGATGCCAATGGTGCGATCGGTGACGGCTAAGACAACCTTGCGGTGAAGACTACCTCTAGTTGCTCAGAAGCCAGAAGACTACCTCAAGTCACACTTATTAAGACTATGTTTCTTAAAAATGAAGTAAATAGTGAGATAGATTAAGACTCATGCCAAAAGAGATTCATGATGAGTTATCATATTGTTGAGTCCATAGCAATTATGCTTAAAGAGGAACATTGCCAATAAATAACATCACACTATTACATCTTTTGAAGCCACCTAAATCCTCACACGCCTAATAAGTTCTTGTATATCTTCGAGAATGTTGTCTTTAGATTCGTTGTCCTTGTACTTCAACATCTCTACCAAGAAAGCTCGAGTAGTTTACGACCACATTGTGGCGTTTAAGACCACTTTGGCCGTGGTCGAAGGCCACAGATTGTTTACGACCACATTGGGCGTGGTCGAAGGTCATCGATAGGTTCACGACCACTCGCCGTGGTCGGCGGGCATCGAGACCGTTTACGACCACGTAGTGTCGCTACGACCACTCGGCGTGGTCAAGCGCAGCTACGACCACGTTGGGTAGTCGCGCTACGACCACGTAACGCGAGAAGAAGTCGGCGGTCGAGGCTTCGACCGCTACGATCGATAATCGGCGCTTTGGCTTACGACCACGTTAAGAAGTCAGTAGCTTACGACCACATTGTAGCGAGAAGCAGTCGGAAGTCGGCAGACTTCGACTTCAACCACGTGGGTTGTCGGCAGTCTTCGACCACGTTCGAGGTGGTTGAACGTGGTCGATCGCCTCGGGCTTCGGTTGTGGTCGAGCGAGTCATAGCTCGATCGGTTGTGGTCGTAGCTCTTCGGGAGCGCATCGGATGTGGTCGCTGAGGTCGAACGCGGTCGGACAAGCCGGACGTGGTCGCTTTGCGGTTGTATGCGGTTGGAAGTGCTCGAGTAGCGGTCGGATGCGGTTGCGTGGTGAGGCGTGGTCGGAAGTTCTTACGACCACGTTAGCGTCGTGGTCGAACTTGAGTCTAACCATCGTATGGCTTCACGGAGCGAGAATCTTACGGGAATCGGTCGTAATGACTTCGGCTGGTTGTCTTGACTTGGAAAGCGGTCATAGGTCTTGTGCATTATTGTTCATAGTAGAGTGCATGTGCTAACGCTACGCGCATTTGAGGGATGCACATGAAAACAACCAAATGACGATATTTTTTCCTTATGCTAACGCTACGGTAAAACAAAAAGACTAATAAATAACATCACAGCTATTACATCTTTTGAAGCCACCTAAATCCTCACACGCCTAATAAGTTCTTGTATATCTTCAGAATGTTGTCTTTAGATTCGTTGTCCTTGTACTTCAACATCTCTACCAAGAATTTGGTCCTCGGTGCATTCCCATCCATCATTTAATTATTACACTTGAATGTCATAAAATAACAATTAATTGTAGAATATTTTTACCAAGTACACAAAAGATTATTTACTCACAATTGAAAACAATGGTAATCTAATACCATTCCACAAGCGCATAAAGTTGATAACAAAAAGCTCACAATTACACTCACAATTGACAATTATTTTGGAAAGTTTGAGTTTGGTTTGAACATTTTCTGCAAAGTCGTAGCCCATTTTGGGTGGTTGAAAGATCTCTATGACCTTGTTGGCCGTGGTCGAAAGCCCCCAGAGTCATTTACGACCACGTAGTCACTGGTCGGAAGCCAGCCAGGTCGTTTATGACCACGCTGGCGTGGTCGAAAGCCACGAGTCGATTATGACCACATAGTCATCGGTGGAAGCCAACCAGGTCATTTACAACCACGTTGGCCATGGTCGAAAGCTCGAGTAGTTTACGACCACATTGTGGCGTTATGACCACTTTGGCCGTGGTCGAAGGCCACGGATTGTTTACGACCACATCGGGCGTGGTCGAAGGTCATTCGAGAGGTTTACGACCACCGCCGTGGTCGAAGGGCATCGGGACCGTTCACGACCATGTAGTGTCGTTCACGACCACTCGGCCGTGGTCAAGCGCAGCTACGACCACGTTGGTCGTGGTCGAATCGCGCACGACCACCTTGGCTGTGGTCGGCAGACTTCGACTTCAACCACGTGGGTTGTCGGCAGTCTTCGACCACGTTGTGAGGTGGTTGAACGTGGTCAGATCGCCTCGGGCTCGGTCGGTTGTGATCGTAGCCGGTCGGATGTAGTCGCAGTCGGTCGGTTGTGGTCGTTTGCGGTTGTATGCGGTTGGAAGTGCTCGACTTCAACCACGTGGGTTGTCGGCAGTCTTCGACCACGTTAGAACCTTTTGTGCACTGGGAATCGGTCGAATAGACCACTGGGGTGGTCGTATGGACTATGGTACTGGTCGTAGATCTTGTGCATGTTATGTTCTACCTTTTTGACTGGTCGTAGGGCATTTACGACTTTGGGGGAGTGTGTTTTGAGTTTTTTTTCCTGATTCGTTCTTATGGTCTTTTGGAGTGGTCGTAGGACTTAAGCAAGTCTTGATCAATGGTTTTGACCAGTCGTAAATTGGTACGACTGGGTTGGATAAGTTGGATATGAAATTTGGGATGGTTGTAGCAGAGCTGTGTGTTCACTGGGGATCACCCGTTAACCCCTCTCCCAATACCGTATTTTACCCAACCAACACCGTGTTTTAGCACCTACGACTACCGCTTAGCTCTGCTACGACCAGCCAGGACAGTCGTTACGAGTTACCCAACCAGGTCGTACCAACAAATGACCGGTCGAGATCACAAGACAAGCAACGCTCAAAGCCCTTATGACCGATTCCCAGGTCTTGTGACCACTTCTAGAGACCATACGATCGGTTAACAGAAGCTACGACCGCTTATTGCGTGATCGAACCACCTTCCGACCACGTTGATCGCTTTCCACCGTGGTCGAAACCCATTCAGACCACGTACACCGAGTTTCACCGTGGTGAAGCCCTTCGATCACGATTGACCACTTCCGACTACGCCCAACCTCATCCGACCGCTTACGACCTCAACCGACTGAGTCTGACTGCGCTTTGAGCACATCTGACCGCCTCACAACGTGGTCGAAGTCCGTCGGCATAGTTGAGGTCTGCCGACTATTGATCACGGCAGTCAAAGCCTCGACTTCTGACTTCCTCTCGTGCTAACGTGGTCGTAAAGCTGTCTTGCGACCTCCGACCATGGCCAATGTGGTCGTAGTGGCTTTTGACCATGGCCAAAGTGGTCGAAAACCTCTCGGGTGACCTTCGAAAACCTCTCGGGTCACCTCCAATGCCTCCTCTACCGCTCCTCCTCCTACCTCTGCCCCCAACCGGTGAGATGGAGGTCGCGCCGCCTCCTTCCTCCGCCCCCGCCGTCGCCTCCTTCCTCTCCTCCGCCCCCAACCGGCGCCACCCTCACGTCGCCTCCTTCCTCTCCCCCGCCGCCTGTGGCCGCCTCCTCCTTCCTCCGCCCCTTCCTCTCAGAGCAGTGCCACGGGAGGAGGCGATGGTGGCGCGAGGTGGGAGGAGGAGGCGAGCAGCAGCGCGAGGATAGCAGCGGGCGGGAGCGACAGAGGAGGAGGGCAAAGCGAGGCAGAGCGGCGGAGGAGGGAGAGGGAGCAGGTGAGGCAAGAGCGGCGGAGGAGAGAGAGGAGGAGCGACAGGCGTAGCTAAGAGTAGAGATATCCACCCAGCTGAACGACCTTTTCTCCTTCCCATTACTGCCATGGTCTTCCTCCTCTGATCTTGCGCCGCTCAATCTCGTCGGCCACCATGAAGGTCGCCGTTGAGCTCTCCCAATCACGGCACCTCCGGTGTCACCCCATCTACTCCCGCCATTGCCCCTCTCGAGCTTGCCAGCCACGACTCGCTACTGGCCTGCTCGGGGCCTTGGCTCTAACTCCTAGCCCCCCTGCTAGCTACCCCGACTGACTCACAACGGCCCCTAGCTTGTCGCCATGGGTCGGCCCTCGCGCTGGCCACAATTGTTCCTCGACTGACTATAGCCGTTGCTCAACTCCTACGACTTCCTGCCTCGGTTTACCACCTCTGCTTTTACCTAGGACGGTCCACTCCTCCTCCCTTTACTACAAGCACTTTTGTTTTAGCTTATACTTCCACCTTGCTCTATTAGTGCTTACACTCGATCTTGGGAACACCTAAGGGCGTCACTGTGACAAAACTTGGTGAGGAGACATGCACTGAGGAGCATGTTCTCCCCTCCAAGGGTGCACGGCAGCGCCTACGGGCTTGTTGCCGATGGTGCATCGTGGCTACGCTAGCTGTGGTGTGCTTGTGCTGTGACTGTGGCACTAGTAAGTATTCATGGGTGGTGGGGAAAGACCTACTTGCTTGCTGATCTGTCGTCAGCTGGCTGTCTTGGTCATCACCCGGTTCACTCGGAGTGGTCCCAATGTTGTCGAAGGTTCTACGCCTCCACAGCCGTCGTCTTCTCCCCTTCTTCTTTGCTCCTCACCTCCGAGCTCTCTCTTCCTCACCTCTTCTCTGTGTTGGTCATTCGGCTGGTTCTTGTGGTTGTAGCTAAAGTGAAGAAATGAGGGTTGACTCTTTTGCTTTGGCTCTCAGCTGAGGAAGTAAAAATGGAATGGCCTTCTGTGAGCCCGCTGATATTTTGTATGGGGTTTTGGCTATGGTGGTTCTCTCTCCTTACTATGCCATGCCAAAAATACCTTTGCCTTATCTCTATCTCAGACTTGGCAAACTGTTTTACTGTGTAAAACTTTTGGACCATTGGTCCAAAGGAGTTCTCAGCACTATTCTTTGGGTTTTTCTACTACAGAAGGTAAGTCGGTACATCATTGGCGTTGGATTCTTTCTTCTGCCAAATGATGGTGCCCACTTTAGTGAGAGCGCCGATCGGCCTAGACGGCCTGGGAATCTCAATGAGCGCTATTTCATTCGGCATCTCTAAAGCCAAAGGGTTCTGATGGCAAAACCCCTTCTTGATACTTTTATTCTCTCTTAGATTGTTCTCATTTCCGCTTTTCCTTCCTTTATCTTTTTTTACAGGTATTACAATCCTCCAAGCTACATGTAACTTACACATGGACCCATCCATATAAGATACTCAGGGGTCAAGGGGTAGACGGTGAATCCACCATCACCATCGAATGGACCTTTTAAAGGAGTAAAGATACAATGAGACGTAGGGTGATTATTAAGATAAACAAGTAAAACTGATGGATGATATAAAAAAATAAGCACTATTTTTTGAGCGCATCAAAAGGGGCAAGAGCCCTTCGGATTTCTTTTATTAGAAATCGGGTCACAAAAACCAAGCACTATTGAACTCAAATCCATGAGAACTAATGATCACAGGTGGTCCTGGATTGTTGTTCCCGGTTCATTGCAGAGAACTACATTGCACATATCATTTTGGGGATATATATAGCGATTGGTTATAATTTTTGTAGTACTGCTAGAGCAACTAGTAGCTCCATAGCAAGAACAGCTACCACATCACCTTGTTTTTTCTCAGGAGACTACCACTCTCACCATCTTCTTCCTCCTCAAGTATAGCTCTCACCACCCCCTTCCCACGACTCAGACAGTCCCAGCACCGAGCTTCACCTTCTCCTTCTTCGGTGATAGCCGATGGCAGAGTTAGGGTTAGTGTTCACCAGGTTAGGCGAAGGATTCAACATGCCCCTAGGCTGTGTTGGCGGTGCAGCGAGGCGATAGTGACTCCACCAACCACAAGTTCAGAGAAGGGCGGTGGGTGACATGACAATGACGATAGGGAAGTTAGGTTGAGCAAGGCTTGGATGGCGATAGGTGGGAAGTGGAGGTGATGCGTCAAGGCATCACCGGCCGTGGGAGTTGGTGGTGTGCGGTGAAGGGGTTGACATGGCGGCTGGCAAAGGTGCCGGGGGTGGTGCCAGGAGCCGCGGGGGAGGCACGCTGTCGGACCCCAAGTTTACTAACCTGGAACCCTCTGTGAATCACTGCATTATTCCCTGGATCAGCAGATAATGCTCACAGATACAACGCTGCATCATTTCATACACGATGAGACCATACATTACAATACCAGAGTTCAAATAGACTGCGTCGAGCCGAGGTTACAAAAGGGCCGTTAGGCCAAATGTCTTACAATACATAAAGAGCGAAAGCGGAAGCATACATAGCGTAGGGGGCACAACTCGCCACAGGCAAGCGACTGGGTCAACCTGAGTACCATCGCTATTAACCAAGAACCTGACTAATAACGGAGGCACTCGCCAAAACTAGCCTAGTCAACCGGACTGAGGCGAGAGGCAAGACTACCGATGCCTAATCTAATATCCACCGTCTTCATGGCCGTCGGCATCCTGATCCTCATGGTAGGCGTAGTGCTCTTGATTCACACCTTCTGAATGGGGGGTGAAGAGCGAGGGTGAGCACACTATTCACCGTGCTCCGCGAGCCAACACATAGAATGCATGTATATTTAGTGATGCAAGGCTAATCAAGGGTGGCTCGGGTTCTTTTATTTGCGTAAAGCAACATTTGAAATAATCATAATACAAAAGTTCCTATGACCTAGCAATTTTCCAGAAATTCCAGTTTAGATAATTTTGAACGTGTGCAACATTTTATGACAAGGTAGGTTCCATCCACCGTTGTTATTATTTCACCCACCAATGCTTACTGTTATTTAGACAGTTACCTCCACCTTATTACCAACACTGTAGTACATCCCTCCAGGATAAATTACTAAAGTCAGGTTACATCCACCTAGCAAATTCTTATTCCCAACTTCAAAAGTTTTGAAATAGAACTGACTCGAGGAAGATTTCCATGTCTGCCCTTGACCGTGGGCACGGCTATTCGAATAGTTTGTGTATGTACTCTGCAGAGACTGTACATCTTTACCCACAAGAGATAATCGTCCCAATGGTTCTACATGATTCCGTGGACATGCAGATCGAGAGAATATCACGAGGCCTTTACAATACCTCACACTCTAGCATATCACTCCTATGGGGTTACTTCCATAGATTGTGCGGGATGTCTACCATAGGTTAGCGCAGTCGGACTCCACTCTCCACATACGCTATCCTAGGCAATGTCACCTACATCCGATGTCCCATTCCAAGTGGGGCTTTCATTACTCACCTACACACGTTCTCCGTGAAATGACTAGAGGGTTCAATAAATTATTTAGCCAAGCCAACAATATGCCAGCTTGTGGTTGTACTGTTGTACACGGAAGGTCCACACAGGATTAAGTCCTTAAATTGCCCAGGCGGTTCATTCCACATCCCCTGTGTTACATCCACATCCACCACTCTTACCATCCCCCCAAACAGGTTTAGCAGATTTTTGAGGGTTTTGAGAAGCATAACACAAATCCACGTAATTGTTCAGCCATGTACATCCCATGACTATCCCAATCTAGTGTTCATGATTAGAGAATGATTATTAGGGTTACTAGAACCCTGGACTCGACAAATTTAGCATGGCAATAATAAGACGTATAGCTACCATAACTAGCGTTTATATCTAGGGCGACAATGATCATGTGAGTCAAATGTTACTGGTATGGTGTATTATTATTAGGTGGAAATATGGTTGTTAGCTACCTTAGGAGTTACATATTTTTTAGCACATAAAATAACACATGCAATTTGTAACAGTTGAAACGAACATATCTTCACATAAAATATAGGTGCAAGATGATCAAAGTATTGACTCACCTGGATCGAAAGCTTGGGGGGTCTTGTGCTGCTTCAAGCGGGGGCTCGTTCGCGTCTTCGAACTCTACTCGGGAGATCGAACCGGAAAAACAACACAAACGAGAACGGAAGCAAATAAATACCAACTAAAATAAAACCAACCTGAAATTCACTCAAAACTAAACCAAAATAGAACCATCAGATAGATCTTAATTTTAAAAATTTAGAAGTTGATTTCATTAAATTTGGAGCTATGGTTGGAAAGTTATAGCATTTCAAAGTTTTAAAGTCCTGAAAATTCGGAAAATAAAAGGGAGAGAGGTTAGGATCTACTGACAGGTGGGCCCGAAAGGAATTAAATGATGCCCGGTAATTACTGCAGCAGACAGCTGGGCCCTCATTAATAGCATCATTATCTTTAATCGGTCGGCTTAAGACATCATTTAAATGACCGGTTAGGACAGGGGATTGGCTAGTGAAGTTAATGAGCCGGTTGCGGTCTCCTCTGGCTCGTCCGGCCATGGAGGGGGGCGGAGCTCGCCGGCGGCGGAGGGGCATGGAGGCGCGGCGGTGTCGGCCGAAATGGGCCACCCACCCAGATGCTCACCTCGGGGAGGAGCCAATCGGCCGGGCTTGGCGGGACGGTGGCCAATAGCGGGCAGTGCGGCGGCGGAGGCAGGGGAAGGGGGCGCCAGCGGCTCGAGCGGTTTGGGCACAATTCATTGATGGGGAAGCTTCCACGGGCAAGCAGGGCCTCACCTGGGGCGTCGGCTGTGGCCGAGATGGAGCAGGGCAGTTCGGCGGCGGAGGCGTGCCTGGCGGGGAAGGGGGAGACGGCGGCGGCTCGCTAGGGAGGGCGGCGGAGTCCGGTGATGAGGAGGTGACGCTCGGGGTGCTCCGGTGGTGCTCCGGGCGCGCTCAATTTGGATTGGGGCGCGGTGGTTCACCGAGGGAACCCGACGCCGGAGGTGGAGAGGAGGGACGTCACCGGCGGCCTGCGAAGCGAGAGAGAGGGCGATTAGTCCGGGGAGAGGGGGAGGGGGTGAAGGTGGGTGCGACGGTGGCGGAGGGGGTCCTGATGTACACCGACGGCGCTTGGCGGCAGAGATTTCCGGCGGGCGCACGCACGGCAGTGGAAGGCCACGAGCTGGCGTTCTTGGCGCGCCTCGGTGGGGCGGCGCGCGCTCGGTAGAGGCGGGGCGGGCAGGCAAGCGGCATGCGCGCGTGCGCGATGGCGTCATCGCCGTCGCGGCCGCGAGCGGTGCGACTTCGGGCGCGCGACTCGAGTTAACGTAGGGAGTGCCGCTCGGCCGAGGGAGGCGTGGCGTATGGGAGCAGCTGAGTGACGATGACGGGACGGCGCGACCGGGCGTACCACGGCGGCGCAGCAAAAAGGGGAAACGGCAAGCGGCGTGCACGGCGAGGCAAGGTCAGCGTGAGCGGGGGCCGCGCGGGAGGTGTGCCGGACGCCGCTGCATCGCCAGGCGCCAAGGCGAGGACCTCGTGTGCGATAACGAGGTCTGTCGCCACGCATTTACTTGCCGCTAGTTGGTGGCTAGTTGGTGGTGGAAGGCGTGGAGGGTCGCCCAAGCGAGAGAAAAAGAGGATGGGTGGCTGGGATGGAAAAGGAGAAGGGAGTGATGGCCAAGATTGAGAGGGTTTTGCAAAAGTATATATTTACATATATTCTCTCCTTTTACAAGATTAAGCACAAATCTTTTTCTCTGAAATCTCCACATTTTGAAGTAAATCTTAAATTCTAGATTTTTAAGAGGTTACTTGATATGCCCCTTTGGAGACAAAACAAAATTTTCATTTTGAAATATTTTTGCACATCTTGGATTTTCTTTTTGAGACGCAACAAGGAAACCCAACTGAGAATAAATCCTTTTAAATTCATTAACATACATTTGAAATTACATCGGCACAGAGTTTTGAAAATGGGATGTTACACACGCTGTTAGGGCGGGGGTGGTAGTGGTCTAGTGGAGGAGAAGCTGGGGAGGAGAGCCACAGAGAGGGGAAGATGGATGTGGTAATGACACGTGCACAAGATGAAGACGACCGACTAGTAGTGCGTTAGTAAGTCGTGTCTTTTTAATTTTAGGCTAGAGTTGCCAAACACGAAAGGCCGGACCCAACCCAATCCAGGAAGAAAATAGCCGAGCCCAGGCAACAACCCAGGGCACAAGCACCGATCTCCAAGATACACACAGGGCCTGGCCCGCCTGGACCAAAAAGCAGCAGCACGTCCCAGTGAAATACTTAAATTAAATCCCCACCATCCTCTAAAAAAAAAGGGTTAAATCCCCTCCATGCTGACTCAGGCCGGCTAACGCGGTGCTCCACTCCCCAGTCCAGTCCCAGTCGGCCGGCCCGCCTCCTCTCCCGGCACGGCACCGACGGCGGCGGTCTGCTCCCCTCTCGCCGTCCTCCTCCGGCGTACAGCCTAACTCCTCTCGAGTCCAGCCCTCCGGCTCCACCCCGCCCTTCTCATCCTAGGGTTCGTGCGACCCGGCGTGCTCGGCCCCCGCCCACCCAGTCCGGGGCATACCAACTGCACCTCCGAGCCGTGCGAGCACAGGACCTCGCAGAGGCACCGTTTGCCTCCTCCGCTTCCGCCGTTAAGTCCGAGGTAAGTAAATCTGTCAACTATTTCTTCATATCTGCATTTCGCCCCTACATTTCGGACTTAGGTTTGGGTTTTACCCTAGAGGTTTAGTTTGTATCCTCTGTAATATGTTGTGCATGCTGCGCACTCCGTTTGTTCGACGAAATGCCGCCTGCAATTTCTGTAGGAAGCCAATTACCTTGTGTATCTGATTGGATCTTTTGGGTTTTCTGATGAAATTAAGGCTGGTGCCCTTTGCTCTTGAAGGTATCTCTATGGGTTGGATCTCGGAGACGCTTTAGATAGTCTAGATGGTAGGTTGAAATTTCGGATGCAGACTTGTGCCTAAATGACCTAAACGATGGAAGGGACACTGTTAGCTTCAATACTTTTCATGAACGGGCTGGATTGTTGATTTAGCATATGTTTGGAGGCCTGGCGTAGCGATGGCATGTTCATATTGGGAGTGATTAATGTATAGGAGGAGAATGCAGGTTCCTCTACAATGGTGGCTACAATGTAAATCATAGAGACTATTGTTTTAGGCTGTGCTCGGAAAGCCATACTGGAAGGAAGTAATGTTGGTATAAGAAAAAGATTGGTACAATACTAACAAAATGGGCTCTCTATCAGGTCAAATGAAATATTTGAACTGAACTCTAGTTCTGTCCACAAATGGCACATTGCTCCTTGAACGATGAGCAGATGATGAAATTTGCCCTAGATTTTTGCTTTCTTGCAAGATTTATCTCATATTTAGTAGTCTGATTGGCAAAACTCCAGGGAATTTTTCGTGTTTTGTTCAATTTATGTCATTGTTTTGCATTCTTTCTTTCAATGAACATTGCTTATTTATTTGATTGGAAAATGCTAAGAGAAGTGGGTTGTATTTGTTTTTTCAATCCGATTCTATTTGTGTGTTCAGTGTGGAACTTTCATTGAAAATGTCTAACGTACTTCATGTCTGATACTCTGATGTGATCAGAACTTTTAGATAGTTGTTTCTCAATCAGATTTAGGAAGCTGAATTCTAACGATGCTCTGAGTTGAATTATTACGAGCTAATTTGTTGGGCAAATATTTTAGCTAGTATTTGTGTTCTATCCAGTATGCCACCTGTGTGAAGCATTGGTGCTTCCTAGGTGTTTGCCAATGCCTTTTATGTTTCTACATGTGTAACATGCCTGATTCATTTAAAACATGCATTTTAGCTTTCAAGTGCTTGGTTCATGGTTACTTGTTCTGTGAACTCTTCCTTGAACTTCTGCGTAACGCTTGCTTATAATGACTTGTTTTGTGGATGTTTCCTATTTCCTTTCTGCTGCGTGCTATTTGTAGCTAAATCTAAGGATAATTGGTGCAATATCAGGTCATGGAGGGGGTTCATGGCATGCAAGAGTCAGAAACTGCATCTGTCGTGAAAGTTGCCAGAGAGCCTGCCATCATTATCAATGGTGTTCCAGACTTGCCTCCTGATTGCTCATCTGGTTCACAACCTGAAGTTAGAGACGCTGCAGAATCTCCAGTTGATCCTCGTTTTGGTGAATGGTTAGAAGGGCGGAAAGTGAGAAAGCTTTTTGGAGACAAGTATTATGTAGGGAAAGTGGTCATGTATGACAGTCAAAGCAATTGGTACAATGTTATTTATGAAGATGGAGACCAGGAAGATCTTGAGTGGCACGAACTGGAGGAGATTCTGCTGCCATTGGACATAACCATTCCACTCAAAACACTTGTTATGTACAAATGCAAACTTCAGAATACAGGTCCCGACAGACCTAAGGTGGGCAGACCAAGAAAAGTTTATGCTATAATGGAAGGCAGCACGAACAAAACATCAGATATGGTTCCAATATCCCGAGGAAGTGATGTTATGAGCAATCAGATGATGAGTGGAGCAGCAAAAGGAGAAAATACTCAAGTATGCCTGAATGCTAGTAATCAACCTAGAAAAAGGGGCAGGCCTCGAAAGGATAGAACTTTGACCGGTGATAATAGAACTATGCCCAGTAATAATCAACCTAAAAAAAAGAGGGGCAGGCCTCCAAAAAACAGAAGTGCATCTGGAAATCCTCTGAGTGCAGGAAGCACACCAAGTTCTCTGGCGCTTGTGTCAGTGCAAGATGCAAGTGTTGCAACTGATATGCAAGAAGCTTCTAGGATACAGAACAGTGTTCATAAGTGCACTACACAGACAGCTAAGGCAGAAAAACTGAAGAGAGATAAACTGCGTGTTCAAGGCTCACCACCTGGAACTCAATTATTCTAACAAGCAATCTCACTCTTTCAATATAAATATCTCTAAACATTCCAGAATCTATGTATGATGGTGACACTAGCTTTTAACATGCTTTGTACAACCCAGCGTACAACAAAACATGTAACGCTATATTTGCTATCCGAATGCTATCGTATTTCTTTTCCTATACAAGTATATCTGCAATCTGTTTAAAATTCTTCTGGTATGGTCTTTTAGAAGTTCTCCTTGTGGAAATGGAACCTAGTTGTGGTTGTCTGGCTGAATTCTTTTGAAAGATCCTTAAGTTGTTTCGTGAGCGTTGGAGATCCACAATAGAAAACACCTGCAGATTCGTCTACATATTAACTATTGTACTGTGATGTTTAAATCTGTCATCACATGATGTTTATTGAATTTAGCTCACCAATACGAGAGTTCTTGTGGGCATTGGCCAAATCAGAGAACACCTTTCTCCAGTTCGGTCTTGCAAAATGTGTACGAATCTGCAATAGATGAATCAGAAAAGGAAGCAAGAGCATATGGGAATTCATCTTCAGGTGGAAAAGGGGTAGGTGGGCAAATACCCTGCTGCCGGAAACGATATCCACGCCATTTTTGGCATGTTGAAGTGACTGAACCATGGCAATCAGTGCTGACCTTGCGTCGCCTTCTTCATACACGCTGGTTAGGTAATTGTGCATCTCTATGACATTCTGCAATTGCCATATTTTAGCTTACTTCCCGTTTATGTGACCTAAGTAGAGTATGTAAAGATGAATTGAAGAAATCAGAGTTAGATAGTACATTGTGATCGCTCTCAGCAACATCATTCATGACTCCTTTGAACCATTCGAAGGATCCTTGTTCTCTGGTAACCCAGTAGAAGTAAGCTCTTCCTGGCCCATTGTTCTTGAAGCTGCCCATCTCAGAACCGTGTATGCTTTCCACCTCCTGTTCCATCAACTCATTTCAGTTATCTTCTCTCCTATAGTTATATATAACATTGGGAATACTTTGCACTGAAGAAGAAATTTACTTCGTTGGACTTTATGTTGTTCAAGAGATCTTTCAGTATGCTGATGAAAGGAGTGGCGCCGATTCCAAGACCGATAAGCAAAAGAATGTCGTATTTCTTGTAATTTTGCGCCGGTGCACCATATGGGCCATCAATAAGGACCTTAGGAAACCTAAAGGAAACGCAATAAAGATAACCAGGTTAGTAAAAGTTTATACATTGCAGCAACTACTCAAAACCAATTGACTCAATTTTAGGTTGTTAAACAAATGAGCGTGCAGCTACTCACCTAGTGTCCTCTGTCTGAGCGTCTGCCACAACTGTAGTTTCAAGTCTTGAAAGGGTGGCCTTCTTGGAAGTAACTTGTGCTTCGCAAGCCTATATGAATACTAAATTTAATTCTTCATTTTTTGGGAATCCACATTGCTCTCCTCTAATTATGTAATAGAGAAATCTAATGCTCTTGTATTGCATTTTGTGTTGCCTCAACTAACCTTGCCGAACAGGTTCCTGAGTTCAGATGTCCAGTCGCCTAGTGTACGGATATGCACGCTCAAGTTGTCATCTCCGGGTGCAGAAGTGATGGAGAACGGATGCCTTCAAAGATTGATAAACTGTAAGCGAGAACCTCAGATAAATTATGTCTTGGACATGTGTGCTACAAGGATGAATTGATACCATTCGAAAGGCGAGACATCAGGACACTTTACGAACAGGTACATCCCACTCTTGTACTTGAAACCTGGCGGCTTCTTCATGTGAATAGAGAGCACATTTCCTGGATAAATCGCAGCCTGCATCGTACGTGACAACATTGATTAATAGCTAACAGTTAGAATGAACCAAATCATGGTGTTTCCAATGAACTGAATCATGCTAGTTACTACCTTGACGATGCTCACGCGGTAGTTGTTCTCGCGAACTTTTCTGATCGTTCTCTCGCAGGCATAGAAGAGGACAGGGACTATCAGGTACATCCATGTCTGAGTGAACAATTGCGATCATCACCATCTCATTTAATTTACTGGTCACAACATTGAATTTACAGGAAAGAAGTATCTGCAGCTAAGGAAGGCGTCTGAGGATTACCGTCTTCTTGTACCACTCCCTGGTGAGGAATATGAAGTAGGAATGCACCACCAGGAGGACATATGCGAGCACCAGCAGGTGGTGGGCGTACCAGAAGGCATTGAAGCCGGCCAGGTGGTGCAGCGGCGACGGCAGCTTCACGACGCTCCGCCTGAAGGAGTGCGTGGCCAGCGTGAAGGAGAAGGACATTATGATGATCATGAGGATGCCGGTGACGCCGGGGGCGCTCGCCAGCAGGTCCGGGTACGTCGGCTGCCTGAAGTTGAAGTTCGGCCCCAATGTGGCCATGAACTTATCCCTCGAGCAGGTGATCAGCCTCGGGAAGTCGCAGGTGACATGGGCGAGCGTGTGGATCGCCGTGGCAACCGCGATCGACAGCGCGATGACCTGACATTGTGTTCACAATTCAGAGCACAAGGATTCAGTCAGATGACGCTCTTACGGTAGCTAACCTGAACGTATGGCTCGGTTCAGTTGAGCTCTCTGTACCTTGTGGAAGTTGATGTTGTCGTCGAATGGTATGACCCGGCTGAGCGCGGTGGACCTGAGCGTGGTGAGCGTGTTCCGGCAAACCGGCAGGAGGATGAGCGCCATGTTGAACTTGAGCGTCTCGGCGGCGCCCTTGGCGATGCAGACGCAGTAGCCCATCACCTGGAACGCGGCCCGGCGCTTGTACTGCTCGAACTTGTACACGAACAGGCCGAGGTTGACGGCCAGCCACAGCGTCACGAGCCATATGCGCTTCCAGTTCTCGTGGATGAAGTCCACCGTCTTGGAGATGTGCCGCTTCAGCGGGCTCCGGTACCGCGAAGGGATCATCGTCCTCGCCAGGCTCGACGTCGTCCGCTTCAGCTTCTCCGGCGCCTGCGCGCTCACCATCCCGCGCAGCAGCGTCTCCAGCTGCCAAATCTGCATTGAAGCACACATACATACATATTAAGCAACCTGTGTTAGATTGATCTCAGCCGATTAGCCCAATGGCTAATCGGGCCTTGATCCGCGCCCTGATTGGGGGCGCCCAGCCCATCCCTTGGCTGGTGGACCCCCGTCGCGCTGCGCAATAAATAGAGGTGGGGCGGCGGCTCGACTTACGAGATTCGCCTGAGCCGCAACCCCCACCCGACAAAACCCTAACCGATCTAGAGGGGACGCAGTCAGCGACGGGAAGCACCATCGCTGTCTCCTTCACCGGATCTGCGCCGCCGCCACCGTCTTCCTCTTCCCCGACCGCCGCTGCCCGTGCGCAGACATCACCGACGAACCAGAGATGGCCGGCTCCTCCTCCACGCAATCGGACGGTCGGTACCCTCTCCCTCTCTCCCTTCCCTCTTGGATCTAGACTCCCAGGCGCGAAATAGAACTCTACAATGGTATCAGAGCGGGCAAAGGGGATCGGCACTTACCGCTGGAGCCGCGCGCCGCGCGCCGTCGTCGCCGCGGGCCGCCGCCGCGCTTCGGCGCCGCGCCGCTCCGCTCGTGGGCGTCGTGTGCGCGCCGGAGTGGCGCGCGCCCCCCGCGCGGGCGCGCTAACGCTTGCGTCGTTCGCGCGCCAGCCGCCGCCGGTCGCCACTCGGGGCCCTCCTCACGCCGCAGTCCCGCTCGAGGCCGCCTCCGGAGACGCCGCTTGCGTCGCCGCCGCCGCCGCCCTTGATCCGGTTTTCCCGGGGCTCATGGCTTTTTTGCCCCTAGGGTTAGGGTTTTTTTGGGGGGGGGGCGTTGTTTTTGTTCCCGCGAAAAACCCTCCGAGCCCTTGATTCTGATGAGCGGCTGAGATTGCTCTGGGCCAGGTGGGCCGCCGAGAGAGGCTGCTGGGCAGGCCGAAATGGCCATATGGGCCGCGGAAAGCGGCTGCTGGGCAGGCCAAAATGGTCAATTGAATAGTGTTTCCTTTTATTGTTTTTCAGAAGCAATTTTGAGTGAATTTCAATGAAATTTGATTTAAAATCTCTGTAAATTTTTGCACCAACGTGTTTATTTTTTCAGAGATTAAATGAGTACAGTAATAATAAGCTTCTGAGTATGAATTAATTTCATGTTTCCGCTGCAAAAGTTAATGTTGATTAATTTTTCATTATTAAATTCGAACCAACGGGAGAATTTAGTTTTGAAAAAAAATAGATATAATTTCCAGATAATTATGATATTGTTATTTTCTGACCAACGTTGATGATAACAGTATTATAATTTTTTAATTGATGATTTTATGCATTATTTCTATTTCTGCCCAACGGTGATGTAAATTTAATGTATAAATAAAATTGTATGTCGTATTTTGATCAACGTTAGAAATAAGGCATATAATTTTGCTGTTAACAGTATTATAATTTTAATTGATAATTTTATGCATTATTTCTATTTCTGCCCAACGGTGATGTAGATTTAATGTGTAAAACAACTGTATGTTTTTAATTTTAACCAACGTTGAAATCAAGGCATGCAGTTATTGTTATTATGTTTAAATGTTCTCACTGTATATGAATTGTGTTTTCAGGAGGATACTCTTTGATGGGCTACATCGAGAGATATCCGGTTCTCAAAGGAGACAACTAGGGTGAATGGAAGAAAAGATTGACTGGCCTTCATCTTGGCCGAGGTGGGTGGTAGTCACCACACCGTGTCCCCTGAGCTGTGCACCGGTGAGAGATGAAAATGAGGCGATCGCTTGGCAAACCGACGGAGGGACTATGCTCCCATAAAAATGTCATATGATCTTGATCATAAAAGTGGGTCACCGCCAACAAGAAATGTTTGATGTGATAAAGAACACGATTGAGCTCGCAATTGTGGGCTCAATCGCAGAGTGTGACATCATCACGAGTACCTTGAGAGAATAAAGAGTCGTTCTTGTCTCTTCAAAGACTTATGCTACGGTGATCAAACGACTTGTGACAGTAAAGGTACTACGGTGGTGGCGGTGGCATAAGAGAGTACATACTAAGGATGAGCAACTTGGCATCCAAGCTTAAAACAATGGATTTGGCTCTCAAGGATGAGTTCCTTATTCATTTGGTTTTTGCTTCCTTGACGAAAGAGTTTGACACCTTTGCTGTCAACTACAACATGCAGCCTGAGAAATGGGACTTAGAAAAGTGCATTGCTATGTGTGTGCAAGAGGAGGAAAGAATTAAATCCTCACATGGTGGTTCTATCAACTATGTGAAGGACTACAAGAAAAAGAACTTTAATCATTCCTCCCCAAAGACAGGAAAGTCTCAGCAACAAAATTTCACAGTGGAGAAAGATCAGTGCCTTCATTGCAAGAAAAAGGGACATTACAAGAAAGATTGTCCCGATTTCTTAAAAATGATTATGTCAAAGAAAGGAAGATTGTCCCGATTTCTTAAAAATGATTATGTCAAAGAAAGGTGAGAACATCATTACGTTCATAAATGAGTCTTTGTATGTACAATATTCAAAATCTACTTGGTGGATTGATTCAGGTGCAACTGTTCATGTTGCCAATAATTTGCATGGATTCCGTTCGACGAGGAATACACAAAGAAAAGAAAGATGCGTTAAAGTCGCAAATGGAGTCCAAGCTGAAGTTGAAGCCGTTGGCGATCTTTCATTAGAGCTAGCTGATGGCTTTACTCTTTTACTTAGAGATGTTCTTTATGTTCCCTATTTACAGAGGAATTTGATTAGTGTTTCATGTTTGGACAATGATGGTTATGATTGTCATTTTGGAAATGGCAAGTGTGAAATAATGTTTAATAAAGAATGTGTTGGTCTTGCCATCTTACAAAATGAGCTTTATTTGTTATCATTAAGTGATGATGTGAATGTCGTATGCGATAATGAGAATGCCACGTGCGAGAAAGTGAATGAATCCTCGTCTACAAATGTAAACAGGAAACGAAAGAGAACTCTAGATGCGTCGTCAAAATTATGGCAATGTCGTTTAGGCCATATTTCAAGGGGGAGAATAGAAAGACTAGTTAAGAATGATATTCTTCCTCCATTAGAGTTCTCAGACTTAGAACAATGCAGAGAATACATTAAAAGAAAATATGTAAAGAAAATTAAGAAAGACGCCAAAAGAAGCACAGGAATTCTACAAATTATTCACACAGACATTTGTGGTCCTTTTTCTGTGAAAAGTGCGGATGGTTATGACTCGTTCATAACATTCACGGATGATTACTCCCGTTATGGATATATTTATCCAATCAAAGAAAGAAATGAAGCCTTAGATAAATTCAAGATATTTAAGGCTGAAGTTGAAAACCAACACGATTTAAAGATTAAGATAGTCCGATCGACCGTGGGGAGTACTACGGTCGACATACCCCATATGGACAAGTTCTGGACCTTTGCAAGGTTTTTATAGGAAAATGGCATAGTGGCCCGATATTCTACAGGCGAACCTCGGCAAAATGGAGTAGTGAAAGACGCAACTGCACTCGATGGATATGGTGCGAAGCATGATGAGTTATTCCACACCGCCATTGAGTTTATGGATGGAGGCGTTGAAAACCGCCATTCATATTCTCAACAGAGTGCCTAGTAAGTCGGTGCCCAAAACACCGCATTTGAGTTGTGGACGGGAAGAGTTCCTCACTAAACCACTTACGTGTGTGGGGAGTCTCTTTGAGGCTAAAGTATTTAACCCAAACCTTGGGAAGCTTGATCCCAAAACGATGAAGTTGCCATTTCATTGGTTATCTGAAAAGTCAAAAGGTTTTCGTTTCTCTTGTCGACAGGATATACAAAGTTTGTAGAAACGAGACACGCTGTCTTCTTAGAGGATGAAATGATGAGAGGAAGCATGGTAGCTCGAAAGATTGACCTTGAAGAGAAGCGGGTGTATGCATCCACTCCGATGATTCAAGAGCCATTCTTCACACTACTCATTGCCGCTGCAACCGGTGCAAGACAACGTGGTGCCAAGACATTATTGTTCCTCTGTGGCAACAATGAATGATAATGAGAATCTGTTTTTCAGGATCCTATAGAACCTATTGCCACAGATGAGGAGAGCAACGACCTCAAGCAGAAGATGTACCAAATGAGGAGGCCCAGGAGGTCTCAAAGAGTAAGAAGATCACTAATTCGATGATTATTAGATTTATCATACAGATGAATTTCAAATGGAGGATGATCCACCTCATTTGAAGAAGCCATGAGAGCGAAAATTCCTCAAAATGGCTTGAGGCCATGGAAGAGGAAATGAGGTCCATGAAGACTAATAAAGTCAGGACTTGGAAATTATTCCTAAAGGTGCCAAAACAAGAAATTAAATGGGTCTACAAGACAAAGCTTGACTCCCAAGGGAATGTAGAAAGATACAAAGCGCGACTTGTGGCAAAAGGCTTTACGCAAAGAGAAGGGATTGATTACAATGAGACCTTTTCTCCGTCTCATGTAAAGATTCCTTCAGAATCATAATGGCATTAGTAGCACATTATGATTTAGAGTTACATCGATGGATGTAAAAGCGACATTTCTTAATGGGGATTTGGAGGAAAATGTTTACATGGCACAACCGAAAGGTTTTGTCGTGGAAGAAATGAAAGAATGAGACCATAAAGAAATCGATTTATGTTAAAGCAAGCTTCAAGAAGTGGTACTTGAAGAATAAGAAAATTTGGGTTTAAAGAGAATGTCGAGTACAACCGTGTTTATGCAAAGTTTAAAGATGGGAAGTTTATCTTCCTAATCACGTATGTGGATGATATCCTACTAGCTAGTAATGATGTCATGCACATGGAGACAAAGAAGTTTTGTCCTCAAACTTTGATATGAAAGATTTTGGTAAAGCTTCGTTCGTTCTAGGGATCGAAATTCACCGGGATAGAAACAAAGAGATATTGAGACTATCACAAAAGGCATACATAGAGAAAGTCTGAAAGAAATTTGGTATGCATAAATGTAGTCCTTCACCTGCACCTATAGTCAAGGGCGACAGATATGAGGATTTTCAATGCCCCAGGAACCAGTACGAGATCGATCAAATGAAATCGGTTCCATATGCTTCAGCTGTCGGAAGCTTGCAGTATGCTCAAGTGTGTACACGCCATGACTTAGCGTTTGTTACCGGGTTACTTGGCAGATTCCAGAGCAATCCTGGAATAGAACATTGGAAATTGGTAAAGAAAGTCTTGCGTTATTTGCAAGGAACAAAAGGCCTCATGATGACATACAGAAGATCAGATTCACTCCATATAGTGAGGTATACATATTCTGATTATGCGGGAGATGATAGAAAGTCGACATCCGGATATGTGTTCACTCTCGCTGGAGGAGCTATATCGTGGAAAAGCTCAAAGCAAACCGTCACTACATCGTCCACAATGTATGCCGAGTTTGTAGCATGTTATGAGGCTACGGCCTACGGGGCAGGTGAACTGGCTAAAGAAGTTCATACCCGGTTTAAAAGTGGTTGATGACATCAATAGACTACTTAAGTTGTACTGCGATAATGAACCCGCAGTAATATATGCCCACAACAATAAGTCAAGTGGTGCTGCCAAACACATTGACATAAAGTACTATGTTGTGAAAGATAAAGTTCGGGATCAAATTATAAGTCTTGAGCATATAAGTACCGCAAAGATGTTAGCGGATCCGCTTACTAAAGGCTTACCACCCAACGTGTTGAGAGAACATGTAGCGGCATGGGTTTAAGGAAAGCCTATGATTCTGGACTAAAAATGGCCCAAAAGATTAAAGTAACTATTTGAGCAGTAGAGGTGTATTGTAGTCATTAAATCTATCGGCGATTGACCGTGACGATGAGACATGTTCTGTGCACTAATCTGTGATGGAATGAGTAAAGTCAAAAGTAATTAAAGTTAAAGCATAGATTGAGATCAAGGGGGGAGAATGTTAGATTGATCTCAGCCGATTAGCCCAACGGCTAATCGAGCCTTGATCCGCGCATACGATCGGGGCGCCACCTATCTCTTGGTGGTGGACCCCGTCACTGCGCAATAAATAGAGGGTGGGGGCCGGCAGCTCGACTTACGAGATTCGCCTGAGCCGCAATCCCCACCCGACAAAACCCTAACCGATCTAGAGGGGGCGCAGTCAGCGACGGAAAGCACCATCGCCGTCTCCTTCACCGGATCTGCGCGCCGCCACCGTCTTCCTCTTCCCCGACCGTCGCTGCCCGTGCGCAGACATCACCGACAAACCAGAGATGGCCGGCTCCTCCTCCACGCAATCGGACGGTCGGTACCCTCTCCCTTCCCTCTCGGATCTAGACTCCCAGGCGCGAAATAGAACTCTACAACCTGCGCTCATCACGCCGCTTCGTCAGAAAGAAGCAAGATCCAGAAGTACTACCTCGATGTAGCCGCGGTCGTCGGGGTCTAGCTCCTCCATGATCAGCGACGCGTAGGTCGCGGCGTGGCCCTTCAACTTGGCCAGCTTGTTCGCCGATGCGCTCAATATAATAACCTACCGGGAAAAATGGTACAAAACCCAGGTTAATTCTTCGCAGAATCTTAGAAGAGTAGATCCAATCCGAGCAAACTCGTCACCTCTTTGACCTCATCTTCCGTGAGCATCCCATCGCCGTTCTTGTCGCACCTGTGCCACACGCAGACAGGGGATTTCATTTCATCAGTAGGTGATTGGTTCCTGTGTTCGTTGGCGTGGAAATTAACGGGGGACGGTGAACTTTTACATGTCAAAGAAAATGCGCAAACGCGAGTCGAAGTTCTGGTCGGTCATCTCCTCCCAGAACTCCTTGAGCTGCTCCTTGGAGATGCCGTCGTCCGGCTCCAGGTGCCTCCGCCTCGCCAGCGCCACGAACAGCTCGCCGGCGAACTCCTTGGAGTCCCCCATGCCTTGAATTGAGAAGCAGGCCCATTAGTCCACCATCAATCGTTTTCCCGATGGGAATAGATTCTTTTCTTTTGACAGAACATCATGAGTCATAGGTATTATTAGAGATCCAAATTAACAAATAGAAATGATTTTACTGTTATTGTTGGGTTTTGTTAAATATTATCTGGATGTTTTCTTTCTAATTATCATCCAGATTTAAGACTGTTGGATTAAAGATTTAAAGGTCATGAATTCTCCCTCCTCCTCCTTGAATTCTACCCCTCCCACTTAAAAAAAATCTCCTCACTTCAAAAATAATGGACCTCTTAATTTCTAATTCACAAGTCACAAATTTGAATGATAGATAAGAAGAAAACATCCGAATGATACCTAAACACAACAGTTATTGTTTCATGGCCTACTTGCCACAAGCATAACTGCATAAGTGCATAACCATAAGCGTGGGTAAATTATACTGGTACTTGGATTTTTGTTTTCGTTCCTGGTTACTGTTCAGGGACCATTTCGGACAACAAGCATTAATTTGAGGAGATTCTTGAGGGCCAAACAGTGGATCGCAATTCTTCTTACCAAAAAAAAAGAACAAACAGTGGATCTCAGTTAGGTAAGCATGCCGTACCAACTCTTTGGGCAAATTGGCACAGTTGATGGCATCATCAAAGAACTGTTGCAAAGCGTAAATGAAAAAAAGAAGATGCCTTCAACAAAAGATTCCCATACTCATTGCCTGAGAGCATAGCGGTTCTTGACAGCGAGTAATTAGCATTTCTGGATCGCACCATTAGCGTATGACCAATCGACGAACAGCCAAGCCAAACTGAGTTGTAGTCGGTACTCACCTATGCACTTGCCGAAGCTCTCCTTGGGGAGGCGGCCTCCCCTGTTCATATCGTCGAAGCGGCGCTCGACGGCCTTCCAGCCCTCCTTGCCGCCGGACGTCTTGTCGAGGAAGCGCAGGCCGCGCAGCCCCATCTGCGCGCTGGACTGCATCCGCGTCATTCGCCCCGGCCGCATGCCCATGCCGGCCACCCCCTCCGGCACCTTCATCGACACCCGCGACGCGAACTGCCGCACCCCCGACGCCAGCCGAGACGGCTGCTTCATCAGCCCCCGCGCGAACCCGCCGCCCGGCGGCCTCGGCACCGCCGCCGGCTGCTGCAACCTGCTGCTCCCGTCGACGGTGATCCCGTCCAGCGGCGGCTGGTCTGCGTGCCCACCGCCCGACGACGCCATCCCGCTCGACAGCCCGAAGAACACAATGCCGCCCGCCGGCACCTCACCTGAAATTGGCGGTGGGACCCACCTGCAAGGGGGTGGATGTACTAGCCTACTACTAGTAGTTCTTTATAGACGGGGAGGAGGAGGACAAATATGGCGGGTAACATGCGCGGATGTCCCAATTATAGCCGTTAGCTAGAGACGCCGCGACGCTGTGCTACCAGTCTACCGCTACCACCGCGCGCATAGATAGATTCTACCACCGTCGGATGCGAGATCTGCGGCTCACGTATCCCCCGGGCGAGTTGTTGGCTTGGCGAATCATATCGTACCATCGTATCTCGCGAGTTTATCTTTGGGAAGGAAAGCCATCAGGAAATTTCTTAGTTAAAGAGTTTATCTTTGAAATTTAAGTTTCAGTTAAAGAGTTTCAACAAATTTCATCAAATTTTAGTTGAAGAGTTTTAACAAATTTCAACGAGCATCAATCATAAGTTTGAAGAAGTTTCAACGAAAGTTTTTAAGTTTTGGTGAACTCCCCTGGCTACGAAGCCGACTGATGCTGCCCATCACCTGATCCATCTGTGCTTGAGCTCCACATAAAGCCTCTATCTCTCTCTCTCTTCCCTGGCTACGACCCGAGCTTCATGCCAAGCCGCTGCTAGATACGGCTGAGCCGTGTCGCTGACGAACCACGCGTCCTGAGCTACGGTGCCACCGACCATCACCAAATCCGAAGCGGTGAAGCACCACGCCACCGCCCCGTGCCAGATTCATAGCTAGAGGTGAAGGAGAAGGGAGTGGTGACATTGAAGGTGAAGGAACAGGTGGAGGGATGGCCCCGAAGATGAAGGAGGAGGGGCAGGACTGTGCTGGAGTTGGAGGGGTGGCGCCAAAGGTGAAGCGGGAGGGGAGGGCTGCCCTCTCAGCCGGATGCGAGATAGAGATTGAAGGAGAAAGAGAGATCAAGAACGTGTGATGGAAAAGGAGGAGGATGGTTCTTATTCTAAGGGTTAGCTTAGGGCGTGTTAGATTTGATTGGACGGTTCTTTTCTGTGCCAGTTTTGTAGTTTTTACCTTACGTTTGTTCTCTTACATTTCCAGGTAGGGGAAGGTTGTCCATCAGATGAGGAGCGGACGGCGATGGGAGGCGATGTTAGGTGGGGTAACGTGGTGCCTTCTCTCTCTTATTTGCCGGAGGCAGTGCGGTGGTGCTAGTACGGTAGCTTGGCGTCCTAGGCCCGAGCGAAAAGGTGTTAGTTGTTGTGTGTCATATGGTGGTGGTCTTTGCCTCTGGTAGAAATCGGAGGGTTGAACACAAAAGCTAGCGGATCACTGCCCCATTTCTGTTTAATTTCGTTTTGAGAGAGAATTCTGCTTAGTATACATCTTGATGAGCACTGAACTCTCAACAGGGCTCATACATTCATGATATGCAATGCATGACCATGGTTAGGATGGGGTCACATCTCACTCGCTGTTTAGTGATCTAGCTAAGATTCAGGTGACCATATACATGCCAAACGGCCAGCCTCTCGACCAAGATTATATATACGACATGGCGTAGTTCGTTTCGTACTTGATTAACACAAGAGTACGTACGGCCCTATTCATCCGTATCAATGGCCCCTCCAAAACTCAGTTTCGAGACCGAACACTGTTGCTCTTCATACTTGTCGTGTACGAAGACGAGAGTTTCGTCCTTTTGGAGCCGATCTTATAAAAAAATATCGTTTTTTCATTATTTTCCAAGTAAGAAAAACAAGTACGCTTAGATACATACAACACAAAAAATATCAAATAGTTATGAATGTGTATCCGGCTCCAAGAATGTGTGTACGGGTACGTAGAAGCTGGGGACACATGATCAGTAGGTAGCTTTCCAGCCGGACAAGGCTCTGTTTTTTTATCCTCTTCAATAATTTTTGGTTTTGTCGGTAATCACTATTTATCAACCTAAACAAAGGCTCAAGTTTGTGCTGATGTAGCTAATGGTACGGTGGCTATTGCGTGCAAAGCCCACCATCTTCAGCAGGAAAATCTGAAATTAAAATTGTTGAACTTTTCGGTCTTGATTCTTTACTGTAAAAAAGAACGATCAGATTCACAAGTTATGCTAGAGTATATGTTTAGCAAAATTATAAGAGATAGAATATAATTAATTAGGATAATTTGTATCCGCTATAGTTCCTTTCATATCTCTAATAATATTCTATATCTATATTAGTTTGACTTGATCTCCAAGTCGTATTGTACTATATATATACGTCCTCCGAGGCTCAAGTAATATATCCAACAATTATTGTAGCACCTCACACACCAATATGAGATACTACTATGGAACATTATCGCCAAAGTGAAGAATAAATAAGAACAACAGTAGAAATCACAAAGAGTTTAAAACTTTATTAGAGAACTAACGGAAGCTAGAATAAATGTTTAAAACATGGGACCGGTCCACTTCTAACCAAACAAAGAACAAATAAAACAACAAAATAGTGGCAAACTACGATGATGAAAACTCGAGTGCTCCCACCTATGCATGATGCTATCCCTCCACTAGCCTTTTACCTGAGACTAAAAAAAGTAAACATGAGATTTGAAAATCTCAGCAAGTATCAAACAACGGTCGCAACACGATGAGTAAAAGACAAGTAATGCAAGCAAGATATGTAAGGACAAGCAATGCAAGTAAGTAATTGACACATGTTAATTGTAAGGAAACTAGGTTACTAGGGACACGGATACCTATCGGGGGTGGAGATAACGGAAAAGTGGAACCAAGATAATTGTTATTTAGTAAATTATGGCAAAGGTGCCGGTGATTGCCTCTCACATACCCGGTTATACAAGAAAAGTTAGGCACATCCTTGTCCTCAACTGTATAACCACAGACGGGGTGTAATATTTTGAGTAACGAGAGTGTACGACCCCGTACGTTACCAGGTGGGTGAAAATCCCCTATATGTGGGTAACCCCGGGCTAGGTAACTGTTATTCCCTTTATTAGTGAGTTAACCAGAAACACTGATAGTAGCTAGAGATAGAGGTAACAGAAACAATGCAATTATGAATAATCGTTATTTAGCAAGTTATGGCAATGCCACTGATGATTACTCCTACATACCCAGTTATATGAGAATAGTCAGGCACAACACTATCATCAACTGTATAACTGCAAACGGGGGTGTAATATCCTAAGTAACGAGAGTGTACGACTCCCTGTATGTTACCAGGTAGGTGGAAATCTCCCCTATATGTAGATAACCCCAGGCCAAATAACCGTTACATTGTTAATAGGTTGTATGGTGTGAAATTAAGGGAACTAAGAAAAGGCTGAAAAAAGGTTATGATAAGAGGAAGGATTGGCAAAGGTTAAAAATGGAGAAACGTAATTCTTGATATGAGGGCGATGTGAAATGATAATATGATGATAGTGATATAGAGATTATTCTAAAGAGATATTATAACATAGCTTACCCAAGGTTGTCAACCATTCAAGTTTTATTATGGGATAAGTGATTATTAATCAGATTAACAGATTTAATATATACGTCCTTCATGGCTCACATACAACATCATACAATTAATGGATCATGATATTAGGAGCTGAAACATAGCGGCCCTAATGTCACAGGAGTGCTAATAATTTAAACCTAAATTAAAACATGTTCATATGCTACCTCCATTAACGATTAAGCATGAATTCTAAAATACTAATTAAAAATATGAATTCTAAAACATTATTAACTGAGCATTCTAATAAATCTAAAAGCATGTGAAACAAGATAACTGAGAACATCATAGTATGAATACAATATTAAACGTCTATAACCAAGCAAGCATGATCGATATGATAATAACTAGACAAGCATTAGTGGTATAATATTGACCAAATAAGCTTTAGTGATATGCTATTAGCCAGGTAACTTTAGTAATATGATATTAGCTAGGTAATTTTAGTGATATAACATTAGCCAGGTAACTTTAGCGATATGATAATTTTAATCAATGGCAAGGTGACAGGTAATATGGAAACACATGGTATGTGAAATAGAAAAGGTCATACCCGCGAGGTACTTGCCTTGAGCACGCTTAGCAGAACCGCTGCACGAAGGACCCAAAATGTGCAACTGCCCAAACGCTCTCTCAACAGCTGCATGTGAACCTACACGGTGGAAGGACAGGAAGAATCGATCAGCTGGAAGATAACGACTTTGCTAGAATTTCGTTGTGCAAAACATCGTTCGGTTAGGCAAACCACATCCGGCCAAGCGAACGACGTCTCGTTGCGTGAATCGGCAAAACTCATGTGCGAAACTAAATTCGGCCATGCACCAGCTAGCTCGCCTGTGTGGCTACTGTTCCACGGCCTCATGGTCGCCTCCGCCGCCGCCGGCTGGTTGGCCACCATCGTCGTCGCCCGTGCCACGCCACCATTGCTTGCCACGATCGCTGCCTCCATGCTGCTACCCACGTGCTATTGGTTCAAGTTGCCAATGGTCGTTGTGCCTCCACCTGACCGCTGCCAGCCAAGCACTACCATCGGGCATTGCACCGCCGTGCCAGCTCCTTTCGGCTATGCTCGCCTGCGTGCCTCCCCTGGCCACTGTGCTGCCGTTGCTAGCCACCGTTGCCTTCGGCAGCCCGCACCCTGCCATGCGCCTCCTTCTGGCCTAAGTTGCTCCCAAGTTGCCGCGTTGCTGGCCTGTGCCGCCACAGAGCCGCTGCTGCGCACCCGCGCGCCCATTGGCCTACGCCACCACCAAGCCACCGCTGCGCATTCGTGCACCGCTCACTTCCAGTACTGCGCTGCAGCCACCGGCCACACATAGCCGTGCTGACGCCCATGCCGGCTGTGCCTAGTCGCGCCGTCGCCCGCGCCACGGCGTGCCACCGCCTCAAGCGCGTCGTCACTCAAGGGGGGAGAGAGAGATTAGATATGTGAGAGAGATATATAACAGGGGAGAAATAGATGAGTAGAGAGATTGGATGGAAATAGAGACGAGAGAGATATGGATGGATAGATATGGTAAAGAGATATATGGTTAGAGATAGGAGAGGGATTGGTGGATTTTTTGAAACACTGCAATTCTCTTTCTATTTTTCAGGGTGCTACAGCTCTCCTCTCTTAGAAAAGATTTGGCCTCAAATCGATTACATCAAGGAATAAGATGAAGAAAATTTGAGTAAATTATTCAGGTGAAGGAAATCACGAGAACCAACCTGAAATAAAAGATATCAGGATATTTCTCGCGCATTTGGGACTTTAACTCCCAAGTAGCTTCATGTTCAGTTTGATGGGACCACAAAACCTTGACATAAGAGATGGTTCGGCGTTGCAATTGACGCTCCGAACGCTCCAAGATATGAACCGGCCGTGCAACGACGGTTAGATCCTCTGAGGCCTCCAAGGTGGTTAACTCCAGAATTTGATTAGGATCATTTAGATACTTTCTTAGTATAGATACATGGAAGACATTATGGACACCAGCTAAAGAAGAAGATGACTTCAAACGGTAAGAAAGCTTCCCGATCCACTCAATGATAGAAAATAGCTCAACATAATGAGGGTTTAGCTTTTCCTTTGCCCCGAAATGAATCACACCCTTAGTCGGAAGACCCTCAAAAGGATCTGATCAACCACTTCAAATTCTAGTGGACGACGAGAACGGTCAACATAACTCTTCTGGCAAACCCTCTGCGCCATGTTATTCCCAATTTTATTATAAAGTCTATTTTAATTCACAACATCAAATCTCGTCATCTTTTCACATGCAATCTTTGCATAGTAGGCATCCAACAACATGAAAAAAATGAGTTCTGGAAGTAGGCATGAACACATCTTTTATCAGCGGTATTGTGCAGCATATGTCCATCCTTGTGCCCCACAGTCAATATATTAGTCATTTTTTCCAGGATGCAGTATGTATCACTTCTGGGACAAGGCCTGTAAATATTGTATGGGTGTTTATGATGGATATGTGTGGGTGACCAAAGGGGTCAGAATTGGAAATAAAGTTTACGAGGGATTAACTTTAAAATATTTTTAAAAAGAATTAAATAATAAAAAAGAGGCTCCAGTAGCCCAACCGTTGGGCGACAGGAGGTGCTGTCGCCTAGCGGTTGGGTGACAACACCTATCCTCGGCGTTGGCATTGCAGCGGTTCATCTATCGCCCATCGCGGTTCATCTATTGCCTTCCTATCGTTTTGGCGTAGAAAAGCTGGCGCGGATGGCGATCGACCGAATGGTTTGGTGACAGGAGGCAAATTTTGTAAAAATAAAATCGCAGATATAATTTTGTTTTGAATAAAAAATAAATTATTTAAAAATTCCTAGAAAAGCTGCAAAAACGCCACTAGGATCAGAGAAGCATTAGACATTAGCACATCAGCCAGGCAGTCTTACAGTGCAGTAGATCGAATCACGCGAGGTATTTAAATAATTAATACCTTGCTTGGGACATGAATGCAAGTTTGCAGTCAAGCATCAATCTTTTTACGCGTTAAGATATCCCAAAATACCCATCTGAAGTTCGTGGGCGTGCACGGCCTGTCAGGTAACCTCGCCCTTTTAAGGTCCTGATCAATTCGGCTTCAGCTTCTGGCTTCTGGTTTATTTTTCACTATTCATAAGTTTCATTTTTTTTTCTGAACTTTTAGCTTTTTATTGAGCTTTTTTGCCGGTTCTTTTTTTCCGTATTTATTTGTATTATACGTAATAGGCTAACATATTTTTTATATTTTTAAATTTCTTTAAATTTAATTATGCTAAATAAGACTCTGTCAGCTACAGTACTTTTTTTAGCCAGTTATAGTGTTTTTAGCTATAAGCCATGAGCTTTTCAGCCGAACCGATCACCACTAAAGCAACAAATGTGAAAGCCATTCCTTGAACTTTTCAGAAAGGTGTCAATGATCTGAAATCTTGTCTGCAATTCTTTAATGGGGCAGGCATCTTTATGATATATCATCGCGACGCCTAAACAAAAACCCCTACCAGGACCGGGAGAGCTTTACCTAAGCATGCTCGTGTTTGCCATCAAGTAACAACCGGACCCTAATCAACACACGACAAGTCAAGAACAAAAACAAGTACAGTAGGAACGAAATCCTTAGATTGCTTGGTCATTAAGAGTGCTCGTACAGGATGGTTAGCTCACCAATTTTCTTGACCATTGCCATCTAGATGCCAACAATATCTTCCTCAATGGCAGCCAGCAAATTGCCATTTGCACATATGAAGTTTAGGCCCTATTCAAGAGTGCTATGGTTTTTAGCTGATCGTGAAAGAGATTAAGAGAGTAAAGAATAATCACACTGAGAAATCACTCCGTTTAAATCAGCTCATGCGGTCACTTATACAAACAGTTTATAGAAAACATCATGATAAACTATTCCATTTAAAACCCAGCTTTTAAAAGCTAAAAATCAGAAACTATATAGAACATAATCTGAGTCAATAACCTAAATGCTTAAGCTGTCGATGGGCATCACATCCAACTGCCAGACCGATGACGCCCATCATCAGGGTCGCTCTCGCGCCACGATGGCGCGAAATGCGACACCTGAAATGGCCAAAAGGCGGGAATTGCCAGTGAGATCACCGCGAGCCGGGGGAGCTCGCTGTCGGTGAGTCTCCGTCAGGGCAATCCGGATGGGTGTGAAGCCAGAGGCCTGCAAAGAGCAGCGGTTGTTAGTCGCACGTGCCACCGTGATCTTTCCCTCGCGGAGCTGTCGATCGGACCAGAGATTTTCCGAGGTGATTTTCGGGGGCCCTACGTCCGCTTTGCCCTGGCTGCCAGCTCCATTGACATGACAGTGAGCTTCCGGTGGGTGCACCCCTTCAGCAACGCCGGTTTTCCTTTCTGCAATCAACTGACAAGGTGGTTTTCATACTTTTCATTTAGGGGTTTTTTTGGATCCATGTAACATCGTCTCCAGAATTAAGAACCTATGATTATGGACTCCAATCTTTGACAAGGGTTCACCAGATTCCCCGGTTACGCGGTTAGACTCCATAAATTAGTAGCCCATGCAGCATTGTGCTTGCCACTAAAGAAATGGAGCCTGGAATAGAATGTTCGGAAGCGCAATTGTTTATACGCCAAGATTACAGGAGCCAGGGGGGAAGAACGGTTGACATGTACCATCATCGCTCTCCATCTCACGGGAAGAGAGATCGCGCGCAATGCACGTCTCGCACGCCGATCGAACCGAGTCGTCGCAAATTTGGTGGCGAAAAGCTGGCCTGCACGTTGGGACGAGCGGGAGACCAGAGTTCCTCCCCAATTCATTGTTCAACTACTCCACTGAACCCTCTCGTTTTTAACAAAATTTGATGTTCGGTACGGAACTTTCCTAAACCATATGAAAATGCAGATGCGTTCCTGTTGTTGTTTCCTGCATCATGTGCTCCGATCAAACAACTCTGTGGCAGTTTAGTAAACAAACTATTATTGTACTTTAGATGCGCAGATTAATCCCTTTAGATGCACTAAGCACATGGCCGGATCGCTTTCAGATGGCTGTTTGTCTGCATGTTTCCCTACCTAAAGCCTGAACGAGGCATTTATTCTGCACATCTATGCATATGGTACCAAAGTGTTCAGATGATCGGTAGGAGAAACAGAACCAGTAAATATTATGATATCTGACTCAAGGCAATGGCAGAGCAAGCTCCTGCTTCTTTTTCCAAGTTCTCCGAGTCTTGTTATTGGTAGCTCTTTGTTTTCAGAGATTAATGAGCACTAGTCTTGCAGATGGTCCAGGTGCAAAGACAAGTTTAGTTCCTATGACTCTGTAAGAGGTTTGACAAAACCACTGCAATTGCACTGTGCACATTTATCTTAGCGATAACAGAAAACAATGCAAGCTTATATAGGGGTGCAGTAGAAGAGGCTGTACAGGTTTGACAAGCATTAAGAGGTGGTGTATCTTAGTCATATAGGAAATGTGGCCATGTGTGCAGTTGCATGGTTCCTGGGTGGGATTTTGGCAGGATTCATGAAGTGGGCACTTCCTTGCTCGCACATCAGCAAGTTGGGACAACAGTATCCTTTAGAAAGAAAAATGGGACAGTATTATCCAATCATTTTTTTTTTGGGTATTTTGTGTAGTGTCCCATAGGTGTATGTCTTTGGTCAGATGATTTAGACACTTCTGCATGCATGCATGAGTTCTCTCTGGTCAAGCGGACAGTTCATTTCTGTCTGCAAAACCGTGTCAATTTCAGAGGATTTTTTTAGAGGAGAGCAGGATACAGTCTAGGCTCCTGGCATTTGTAATGGAACCTGTGTTCCTTTCTTTTTTTTTTTGTTGCTTTCCCTGTCTAAAATCTGAACGTACAGGAAGACTTATTTTCAATTGGTCATGTAGCATGCTGAAATTTATCGGGTAACGTTGCATCGAAAGCGGATACTATTCATGGCTACCATTGTTTGGATGGATAGTACCGACTCAAAACTGCTGTCCTCTCTCTCAACTTTGTTGAACTCCATTTTGAAAGCAGGCACAATATTTCATCGATTAATTTACACCGTTGTTGTTGCATTCGTGTGTCCAGTCTCAATTATGTACTCCCATCAGACTTTGTATCGTTTTTGTGCACATCATAATCACTGGAAGACGTGCGTTACTTGTTGAGCTTCATCGAAAAAAATCTATTCCTCATGGTGGTACACATGTCTACATTGAATCGTAACAACCCATTTTTAAAAATTTGTTATATCCATATGTAGAGAAATAGCAGATACACCGTGCGTACGAACTGGGGAACAATCGGTGACATGCTGGTCCCTTAATTTTCCTTCGTCAATTGGTACTTGCGCCCCATCCTTATTAGCTCATGGTTTTGCCGCCTTTTAAAACGATTTATTAGGACATTTTTTTTAAAACAGCTTATCGTGACAGTCTTTTCGAAGCGACTTATTAGTATTCGATTTATTCGCACAACCATTTATGCTAGAGTCGAAAGCCATAAACCATAGTCATAAATTATAAATCACAACTAAAAAAAGCACACGCCCTGAAATTTGGTACGCATGAGACAGCGGTGGCCATGGCATAATCTGTACTAGCTCACCACTATTTGGAGGACATTTTCCACGAGTCCATGCACCTCTACGCGCTAAACTAATTAACCGTCAACACCACCGCAACAAACTAGTCCTTCGAGAAAGCCATTGGCAACCTCTTCGAACTGCGGTAAACGTCCATACACACAAGATTCCCCTTACCATTTTCAGGTCAAACCATTGTATTAGACCTATTCTAAATTGTTGTGGTTTTATTATTGACCATAACAATCACCAAATATCTTGCACATCAAAGAACGCCGCAAGCGTCCTGACGAGGATATAATGATTCTCAAATTATTATGTTATTATATTATTTGAGTATAACCCTTATTGATAAGGGAGATGTTTCACAGTGTAGTCATGAGTTCTTCCACAACCACTCCTCAGTCGTGAGTTTTTTACGATCATTCCTTAGTTGTAAACTTTTTTATGATCACTCTTCAATCGCAAGTTTTTCTACGACCATATAGTCGTAAGATTCTACAACAACATAGTCGTAAGTTATCATGCGACCACCTTGTGGTTGTGAACCTCTCTACAACCAGTCTATCTCTGACTGGTTTGTCTATGATGACATACTACATCACGGATCTGCCTGACAAGGTAGTTAGAACATGCGTTTATTCTTAATAACTGCGCATGATCTCTCTCTGACAATAATCACCACATGACAAACGGTCCATCACGTCTCTCTAACAATAACTCCCGTCGGACGATTATCACCCGAAGCGTTAAGGCGTCTTTTGGCGCAGGACAACGGTCGCTACTTCGCCAACTATGTAAAGGTTGACGTCGGAGAGAAAAAGAAGATAGATGACCCATGAGATCAGATCGGATACAGTCCAAGCAAGACATACTGAAAGGCATTTCACATTGCTCTCTCAGTTGTAATCAAATCTCTGAGTAATAGCCACACATGATGTAGGGTTGTTATTCTCCTTGGAGAATGCTCGAACCTATATAAAAACTTCCGTGTCTTTTCTCTGCGTGATCGTGATCCAGGTCTTCAAGAGTTTTCCCCGAATCCAAAAAATCATATATAAGATCGGTATTAAAACACTGACACATCCCAAGCACAAGGAGCATACACTTACTCTCATCAACAAAACCGATGTAAATATGCATCACTTGACACCCACATTAAGATTCCCACTGCCGGTCGCATCGAACACTGGTCAGCGTGCTGTCTACTAGATAGCAAAATACAGAGAACAAATAACATACAATTAAACTTAAATATCGACAACGAAGCACAAGTAAAATCAAATATTTATCACACAACATGAGGCTGCCACGTAATGATCTTACAGTGACCCATGAGAGCATTCGATTCACACCAGGTAGACATGTGGGGCTCGCCATCCGCTCCGCGACTTGTCCATTTCTTTTGGTCTGATTGGATTCAGCCATGGGAAAATGGGATCAGATGTTTGGTCAGGGATTCTTCCATTGCCTCCAGTCGTCTGGTTGCTAGACAATGGAGTCCGTGTCCGTACGTTCCTTTCAGGACTCCAAGTCTATGGATCTTATGAATAGAAGTGCGAACACGAAGTTCCTAAGCCGAGAAGAAGACATTTTGTTTCCTTGTAAATACCGTCCTTTTCATCAGAAAAATACTTTGTTTGGCATACGCAAGGTATATCAGAAACACATTGCTAGAGAAAAAAAACGTTGCCTTTCTTGTTGAATTTGGCAGTAACTTCTGCTAGTAGATGGGAGTGTGTTTCTGATGTGGGAATTTCCACGTAAGCAGCTTTAGAATGCTTGATCCTGTAATGATGGTTCGGGTAACGTAAAGAGTTTATCGTGTGTGTCGCGTCTCGATCCCGCTTTTCACCGGATGCTTTCTTTAATTTGATGGTTCCCCTTGGCATCAAAATAATGGGTGTGTACCGGTTTGATTAGACCCCTCCCCTACAAAGATGATGTGGAAGTAATGAGGATTTTGATCCATTTGTTAGGCAAAAAAAAGCTTTGATTAGGACTTGGATTCAATCCTTTCTTTTCTTAAAAGAAAAAACAGGCTGACTTGGGATCAATCCGATTCCTTTCAATGCGCAAGGCGTGCATGATTGATGATACTGGGTTGATTGAACTCCATCGAAAGACATGCACAATGCATATTATAGCTCTAGACCCTTTGTCTCTGGTGGAGGGCTTTGGTTTGTCAATTCGGATTGTTTTTTGGTATTTTACATGGTAGGAAAGAAGCCATGCTGAATTATTGTGGATGTGTTCAGGATACTTTTCCTGAGAAGGACATTTTGGGACCTCCTTTCTGTGTAGATGAGATGAACTCGATAAGAACTTCTGAGTGACTGCTCAGACAACTTTTTCAGTACCCATCCTTATCTGTATGCAATTTTCAGGAGAGTACATAATGAATAAAAAGAATAACCTGAACATTTCGGTCAGATTCCGTTGTAGTCTAGCTGGTTAGGATACTCGGCTCTCACCCGAGAGACCCGGGTTCGAGTCCCGGCAACGGAAATTTTTTTGGCTCTCTTCCGTTCTAGCGCTGTTCTGTTTCCTCCCTTCGCATCCTACATTCCTAATACTACTTGTAGAAATCGGAAATCATCATATACAATACAGTCGATCATGAAGCAAGCAGGCAACGTGAAGTCAAAGGTTTTCACCATGCCACGCTGCGACATGACTTGCAGCAGTCGAGCCACGCTGCAACTTGCGGCATCGAGAAGGTTTTGCTCTAATAGCCGAAAAGCCAGAACCTGAACGAACGTTGTCGCCGATACGTGAAGTCAAAACGTTTCCAGACTTTGTCTTGTCTGCCAGCGATTTTGCCGTGCACTAAGGTTAATGGAATCCTAGTGTTCCATCTAAAAAAAAGTTTCGACGGAAGGGGTCGCCGGCTGGGGCTCCTCTAACGCGCGCTGGGCGTCGTGATATTATGATGTGCGCAACCGGCAGCTGTTTAGCTGCTGGCCGCCGCCTCTCTGCAATGGCGAATCCCTCCCTCCCTGAGATTCCAATCGGTTACAACTTAACACGGCCTGCCATGGCGTCGGGGTCACCGGCTGCCCAACGGAGAAGTGCTGCCCAACACCAGCCTCGTGCACTCTCGCGAGCATCTGCATCAGTGGCAGAGCTAGAATTTTGACGATGAGGACGCGAACTTAAAGACATATCCGTAATAAAACAAGTACAAATGATATAGTACGGAAGTTCAATACAAATTCATAAACTGGTATACCGAGACTCAAATTAACACCATAGAACTCTTCAAAAGCATATCTTGTAGTCCCGTAACGTTTTAATCATACCTTAATTTAGATAATTTACAAGGATTTAGAAGCATTATTAGCACTACCGGATTGGGAGCTAGTTGACATATAAACATTAGGAAACAATCTACCAGCATTCAAGAAGCTAATTGACATCGAGGACTCAGGTACATAAAAGAGCTGGGTGGTAAAAAAATAAGACACAATAAGTCAGAAGCGTAGAGGACTTGACGAGTTGGGTGTAGAAGAGCTGCTTAGAGAGCTTCTAGCACTTCTTGACCGATCGATTGAGGAAGTAAGGATGATTTGAGCACTTGGACTAATAGGCTTGACTTATTGCCTGGTGGACCTAATGGGCTACCGAGAATATGTTAGTATGTATAGCGCATACTTTGTATATTATGGGGGATATATATCGAATTTTTGCGCAAAAATTTTGGGGTGCAACTGCACGCCCATGCTACAATGTGGCTGCACCACTGATCTGTATGAAGATAGGTCATGTATAGGATGTGTTCTTTTGGGTTGCGGCTTTATCGACAATCGAGTCACCTATTTTATGAAATAATCTATCATACTCTATAATACACCAAAATTTTCTTTATTAAATCCACCCCCTCAACCACCCTCACAGTCATGCTTAATCTAAGTCCACCCAGATTTGTGTACCAAGTAATCCAACTTCATACAAATGAATGGTCTGGATCTCTCCTCAAACCTTCTTCTCTTACTCATTGAAGATTCTAAGGCCAAAATCATTCGGATCATGCACATCATTGAGCATAGAACCCACCCCGCGCCCACGCACATTCTCCACCGCCTCCTCCTGCGCCATCGCCGCGTGGCCCACCCGCTCTCTCTGATCCCCCCACCTCGCGAAAATTCCGCCCGACGCTGCTCACCCCGCCCCCAACCCCCCACACCGCGCCGCCGCCTCCCACCTCCCACTCCTCCGCTGCACTCCGCCCTCGCTCCTCCTCCCCCGCTCCGCCGCCGTCTCCTCCTCCCCCCACCCGTCCGCTCCGCCGCCGCCTCCTCCTCCTCCCCACCCCGCGCCGCCGCCGCCTCCTCCTCTTCCCCACCCCGCGCCGCCGCCTCCTCCTCCCACCTCGCGCGCGCCGCCTCCTCCTCCCCCACTTCTTCGCTCCGCGCGCGCAGCGAGGTGGGCCATCGGGCTTCTAGGGTTCTGGAGGTGCCGCCGCCGCGCGCGCCTAGCGAGGCCACCGTCGCTCGCGTCAGCGAGGCCGCGCTGCCGCCGACCTCGGTCGCCGCCGACGCGCCAGCGAGGTGGGCCGTCGGGGCTTCTAGGGTTCTGGAGGTGCCGCCGCCGCGCGCGCGCCTAGCGAGGCCACTGCCGCCGCGTCGGCGAGCCGCCGCCGCTCGACCTCGGTCGCCGCCGCGCGCGCAAGCGAGGTGGGCCGCACCTCTCGGCGGCGCGCAGCACGCACACGCGCCCCTCCTCTCCCAATGTATTCTCATCCCGCCCATTCCTTCAATCTCTAACTCTTCCTGCCGCTCCTCCTCGATCGCCGACGTCTTTGCGTGGCGGCGGAGGAACGCCTCTGCGGCGGTGTGGTGGGTGCTACGGCGGTGTGGTTCCTCTTCGAGCGCGCGCTGCGCTTCCGTCTGTCATGTCCAACGCCCTGCTCCTCCTCGTCGCCATCCTCTTCTTCTTCTTCTTCTAGAGCGGCACATGTTTGAGATCTGATCTAGAAATCGTATCACCGATGCATGCTAGATTCGATAGATTATGACCAAAATTGGACTATTTTTCTTCCGAGAGATGTTGTATAATATCGATGCACTTCGACTAGGAACCCATCGCCAAATTGTTTCATGGATTGTTCGATCTAGAGTTGTCCAAAGAGGTTTTGCCACATTGAGGATTTCCATAGTCACGAATTGCGGTAAAAGTTGGGTCCGTAGTACTTTGGAATTTGGGTGCGACTGAGTTAATCATTAAGAGATTTTAGAGAATGTTCAAGGTTTCATCTGCGCTACATATGCAGGGAATCTGTAATTTACCCTTCACGAGAACACGCTTATTTTGTCTTTATCACATGCATGTAAACGATTCCTTCTCTACAAAGTAAAGAAGTGGCTTTACTTTCTGACTAAGTTGTGATACAGTCATAATTTCTTTCATTAGCATGTCATGAGCCCTTTTTACATAGCTTGTAATTATGTTGTATGGTCTCTTCTAAAAGCAACCCATAGGTGTTTTTGTAGTTATTTTGTATTAATTGCTCCTTCTTTGTCTTTTGATATGGATTATGATTAACCAAAGATCGGGAGCTTGTTGCACTTGGTCATGGCATGGGTTTTCGCTAACTTGGTGGAAAACAATTACATTTTTAGTCATTCCATCCGACTTGATTATTGCCTTGCCTATAATTGATTTGTACTTCATTTATGCAATGTTGCAATGATTGTATGGCTAAACCGCAAAATTGTTGTTTTTTTGGATTTTGGTTGTTTTATATGTTGCTATTGTGATTGACGATGTACTTACATTGTAGTACGTATGTGTTGTCTATTCAAGGTTAATACATTAAACAAGTATGATGTTTGCAGCCTCTTCCACCACTTCCTAATCTAGAGGTCTCGGATGTGGTCGTTGAGAAAGCTGCAGATCAGGCTGTTGTATGGATCAACAGGGTGTTGGCTGTTGGCCATGATATCGCCATCAAGAGAGATAGGAAAGTTTTCATACAGGTCTCTCTCTCACACACACGCGCGCACATCCACACATTTTTCTACTGTACCTGACTGTGTGCTCTCTTTTTTTGTCCCCTGTTCTGCTCGGTGCAAAAGGTTATATTGGTTCTGTGGGTGGTTTCATACATTGGAATGCTCTTCAACTTACTTACACTCATTTAAGTTATTAAGGGTATGTTACCTACTGTTTATTACTATAGATTATCTATGTTAATTTCATGATTAGATATTGTCCATTTGTGATTTGTCCAACGAAACCATTAAATAGCCAAAACATTAAGATATGGTGCAGTTGAATGTTAAATGTTTAAATGTATTATTATGTCATGTCTGTATTAGTGAATTCTGATACTCTGATATGATTTTTCATTTACCCTAACTTGGAGTATTGGACCACTTTTGCTGTCTTGTAGTTGCAGTGATTTGTTGTCTTGTAATAGCTAAATGCTAAATGATATGCTCTCTATAATTGTGCTATGCTCATGCTTCTTTATGCTACGTAGGATGTCGTTTGTTGCGTCGGCACCAGAGATTTCGATGAAGGAAGACCAGATGTTGTATGAGGAATTTGTATATTGTTAGGACTTAGCAGTTCAACAAAAAGAAGGTAAGGAATATACATATGAAATGCACAACATTTATTCTATACCAATTAACAAAAGACTCATAGTCTCATACATTACTTAACGTGCAGGTTTTACCACTTTACATCAAAAATTTATATCAATGGATGGAGAGCTATCATTGTTACTCAAGGTAAGAATTTTCTTTGCTTAAACATCAAATATATATGCATTTTTAATTCGCCCGCTTAGACCCCCTTAGATGCTAGGCCCCACCACCTTGCCGTCCATCTAGCGCCTAGTGCTTTCTAGAACATTGTTAATGATTTGGAATATTCAAAATCCCAACACCAAGCATAAAAAGAACAATAGATAGGCACAAACTGCTTAGATGTTTAACAATGGTCAACTGTACTTTCAGTTTCTATTTTCTGGCGATTGAGGACCCGACAAACTATACATGGTTGTGAGTATTAAAGTCAATCATTAAGGCCATAGGAATGCATTGGGGATTAACCAAATAACAAAATGCCAACTGGGATCACAGAAGGAACATGTGAGGATTGGATCACAGAAAACAGCAGCAAACATCGTAAGGAACTACGGTTGTTTTCACCTTTGATTTGAGAGTTTCCGATCCCTTTTCTCAAACAGTGCAATTACGATTGGTGCCATGAATTTTGGGTATTTGTACAGCTACAAGCCTACAATTCCCTCGTCCTTCACGGAAGGCTCGGTGATAGACTACACACATATCTGGGGTTGTAGTTAACTCAAACGACCTGTTATTCCCAACAAAATTGCAGTATACACCAGCCATTGACATTTGGAGCATCGGCTGCATCTTCGCTGAGGTTTTAACAGGAAAGCCTTTGTTTCCTGGTAAAAATGTTGTCCATTAGTTAGATTTGATGATCGATCTTACGGGCACGCCATCCATGGATACAATTTCTCGTATGGTACTGGTTCTTTTGGGAGGCCTTCAGAGGTTAACCGTGGGCATCATCTAAGTAATTGAAGGTTGACATTGGTAGTTTTTCTTTCCAGTCTGAATGAGAAAGCAAGGAGGTACTGAGCAAAGATGAGAAAGAAAGAGTCAATCCCATTTTCGCAGAAGTTTCCTAATGCGGATCCTTTGGCCTTGGACCTGTTGCAAAGGCTTTTAGCTTTCGATCCAAAGGACCGCCTAACCGCTGAAGAGGTAACTATAGTTTTGATGTTGTATTTAAATGTTGTACATTTACATTTATGTCAAGAATGCCAAGTCTCATATATTCAGTTTATTGTGGGGGCAAGCGTGATATTTCTTTGGAAACATGTGATTTATGTCGGGCATTGGCTCATCCATACTTCAAAGGGCTCGCCAAGGTTGAGAGAGAACCATCCAGTCGACCAATCACAAAAATGGAGTTTGAGTTTGAGCGAAGAAGAGTGACAAAGGAAGATATAAGGAGCTGATATTCCGTGAGATATTGGAATACCATCCGCAATTGCTCAAAGACTACATCAATGGCATCGAGAGGACAACCTTTCTATACCCAAGGTTTTAGAAATCGTATCTTTGGACATATATGATACTTTAGGACGTGCATGTACTAACCTTTGTTTTCGTTGGTTTTTGCACATGCATGCACTTTTGTTTTTAATTGTATCAACTCCTACCGACAGCAACACTTTTCTCGCTGTGTTTATGCAAAGTGTTGTTGATCAATTTAGGAAGCAATTTGCTCATCTAGAAGAAAACTCGAAATGGCCCTATAATTCCAATGGATGTAAAGCACACCTCCCTTCCTAGGTAGCATTTGATCATATGTTCCATCTCTGTTCATTTTATCAATCTTTTATCATATTAATTCCAGGAGCTCAAAACACCCTAAAGCACATAGCGAGCTTAGTAGAAGTGTTAGGGTCCCTTCCTGTGGCCTATGATTCAAATGGTCAAAGAACCATCTTGAGAATTTTCTTTAAGGAAAGGCCACACTTTGATTCACTGACGTTGGCGAAACTTAGATGCGCCTAATGACTATAGGTTGTCTCAATATAAGCCTTCACAAGAAGGTGATGTGGGCCTGTATTGATGTTGCGAAATAAAGGACACTTTGGACTTTAGTACTATAGCTGGGAATTGGTCGTAGGCTTTTGAGCATTGCGTGTTGGGTGGTTCCGACCGGTCACGTATTTATGTGACATTCATTTTGTGACAAAAATATTTGGTTATACAATATATGAGACGTGAATCTTAATGAATCTGATTGTTCGTTTTATTTTTTACAAATTTTATCTTGTTTTGTATTTTACCGTAGCGTTAGCACGGGCACACTACTAGTATAAAGAAAATAGCTAAAATCCTCAAGAGAGAACAGAGATGCTCTTTATTGCTATGAACTACTTACAGGGGTGCCTTCGACAAGGTAAGAGATTAGCCCTAATTACACTTAATTGAGTGAGATCGATCAATTGTGAGTGAATTGTCTTGTGTCGCTTCGGGATCAATTGACCATAACTTCTGCCTTCTCTTGTCACGCTTTAAATACCAATGGAGAGCCGTCTGATCGTCACGAGGAAGAAACCTACCGGTTGAGTTGAGGGATGGGGCGATCTTTTGGTTGAAGAAAATAGTTATCTCTGACCACCGAGTTGGCTTGATAGTGATTGGAGATTCGATGAGGTTCACTTCCTGCTCCAAGTCTTTAGACGGCGTCTGGACTCGTAGGAGGAGGACCCACTGAAGGTCATTGTTGTAGGGGTGGCCCAACCCCCCGTGACCGGGCCGTACAATTAGTCCAACATGTAATTACGATTGGTGCCATGAATTTTGGGTATTTGTACAGCTACAAGCCTACAATTCCCTCGTCCTTCACGGAAGGCTCGGTGATAGACTACACACATATCTGGGGTTGTAGTTAACTCAAACGACTGTTATTCCCAACAAAATTGCAGTATACACCACCATTGACATTTGGAGCATCGGCTGCATCTTATTGAGGTTTTAACAGAAAGCCTTTGTTTCTGGTAAAAATGTTGTCCATTAGTTAGATTTGATGGTGATCTTACGGGCACGCCATCCATGGATACAATTTCTCGGGTATGGTCTGGTTCTTTTGGGAGGCCTTCAGAGGTTAAGCGGTGGGCATCATCTAAGTAATTGAAGGTTGACATTGGTAGTTTTTCTTTCCAGTCTGAATGAGAAAGCAAGGAGGTACTGAGCAAGTATGAGAAAGAAAGAGTCAATCCCATTTTCGCAGAAGTTTCCTAATGCGGATCCTTTGGCCTTGGACCTGTTGCAAAGGCTTTTAGCTTTCGATCAAAGGACCGCCTAACCGCTGAAGAGGTAACTATAGTTTTGATGTTGTATTTAAATGTTGTACATTTACATTTATGTCAAGAATGCCAAGTCTCATATATTCAGTTTATTGTGGGGGCAAGCGTGATATTTCTTTGGAAACATGTGATTTATGTCGGCATTGGCTCATCCATACTTCAAAGGGCTCGCCAAGGTTGAGAGAGAACCATCCGATCGACCAATCACAAAAATGGAGTTTGAGTTTGAGCGAAGAAGAGTGACAAAGGAAGATATAAGGGAGCCGATATTCCGTGAGATATTGGAATACCATCCGCAATTGCTCAAAGACTACATCAATGGCACCGAGAGGACAACCTTTCTATACCCAAGGTTTTAGAAATCGTATCTTTGGACATATATGATACTTTAGGACGTGCATGTACTAACCTTTGTTTTTCGTTGGTTTTTGCACATGCATGCACTTTTGTTTTTAATTGTATCAACTCCTCCGACAAAGCAACACTTTTCACGCTCGTGTTTATGCAAATGTTGTTGATCAATTTAGGAAGCAATTTGCTCATCTAGAAGAAAACTCGAAATGGCCCTATAATTCCAATGGATGAAAGCACACCTCCCTTCCTAGGTAGCATTTGATCATATGTTCCATGCTGTTCATTTTATCAATCTTTTATCATATTAATTCCAGGAGCTCAAAACACCCTAAAGCACATAGCAGAGCTTAGTAGAAGTGTTAGGGTCCCTTCCTGTGGCCTATGATTCAAATGGTCAAAGAACCATCTTGAGAATTTTCTTTAAGGAAAGGCCACACTTTGATTCACTGACGTTGGCGAAACTTAGATGCGCCTAATGACTATAGGTTGTCTCAATATAAGCCTTCACAAGAAGGTGATGTGGGCCTGTATTGATGTTGCGAAATAAAGGACACTTTGGACTTTAGTACTATAGCTGGGAATTGGTCGTAGGCTTTTGAGCATTGCGTGTTGGGTGGTTCCGACCGGTCACGTATTTATGTGACATTCATTTTGTGACAAAAATATTTGGTTATACAATATATGAGACGTGAATCTTAATGAATCTGATTGTTCGTTTTATTTTTTACAAATTTTATCTTGTTTTGTATTTTACCGTAGCGTTAGCACGGGCACACTACTAGTATAAAGAAAATAGCTAAAATCCTCAAGAGAGAACAGAGATGCTCTTTATTGCTATGAACTACTTACAGGGGTGCCTTCGACAAGGTAAGAGATTAGCCCTAATTACACTTAATTGAGTGAGATCGATCAATTGTGAGTGAATTGTCTTGTGTCGCTTCGGGATCAATTGACCATAACTTCTGCCTTCTCTTGTCACGCTTTAAATACCAATGGAGAGCCGTCTGACTGTCTGCCGAGGAAGAAACCTACCTGGTTGAGTTGAGGGGATGGGGCAGTCTTTTTGGTTGAAGAAAATAGTTATCTCTGACCACCGAGTTGGCTTGATAGTGATTGGAGATTCGATGAGGTTCACTTCCTGCTCCAAGTCTTTAGACGGCGTCTGGACTCGTAGGAGGAGGACCCACTGAAGGTCATTGTTGTAGGGGTGGCCCAACCCCCCGTGACCGGGCCGTGCAATTAGTCCAACATGTAATAGGCCCAATAGTGTAGAGGAATATAACAGTGTAAATATACCAGTGTACCCCCATCCTTTGTAAATACTAAGGGGTAGAATGAGGATTTCCCATTCTACCCCACTCACGTATATATAAGCCCCCAGGAGGGGGCAAAGGGGGGACATCTCCTTCATTCTCACCACCTCTCCAGATCTGGCTCTCTTCCTCTCCTATCGATCCCCCTCTCTTCCTGTCTAGTCTGTAGCTACGACAGATGGCGCCGTCCGTGGGGACCGACTAGAAGTCACGTAGGGAAGAGATTTCTCCAGTATTCAACAAAAGCAGCGGCTATGTGGATCTTTTTGCTCCTGAGACAGATAAGTAGTTCTCTCGCTAAAAATTTAACCATCCTGATTGTAGAAGTGTATGGGCTTGACCGGTACACTTCGCCATGTTTTTAGACAGGGTATTGCGTAGATCTAGTCGGTATTGAGCAGATCTAGTTACGGTGGCCTTGCCTGAAGGGGTTGTCTTGGATGGCTTCTTCCGGCCAGGGTACGTCATCAACCTCAGTTCCACAGCGCTTAGCCTCCGCTCGAGCTTCCGCGTGATATCGAGCCTCCGCGCCGAGTCTCCGCGCGACGCCGAGCCTCCGCGTCAGGCCTTCGCGCCGAGTCTTCGCTTGACTCCGAGCCTCGCGTCGGTCTTGGCGCGCGAGTCTCCGCTGGCGTCGAGCCTCCGCGAGTATGGACCCGCGAGCTAGGCCTGCGCCGCGTCTGCGCCAAGCACCGAAGCTTCCGCCGTGCGCCTCTGCGCGGGCGCCGCCTCCGCGAGCTAGACCTCGCCCACGTCTCGTCTGGCACCAATCGTGAGCGTCGGTGAGGTCTCTCGATGGCGGTCCCGACGCGAGGTCCGGCGAGGTCTCCTCCGAGCGAGCGTGCTCTACGCAACGCGCGCACGCATCGCCGGCTCGCATCCTCCGCTCCGTCGAGCTCTCGGGCGTCTCCGCCAAGCCTCCGGCGGCTGCAGCTGCGCGCGTCCTCATCCGCTCGAGGTTGCCTCCCGAGCCCCACGCCGGCGACGCCCCGCAACGTCTCCTTCGACGCAGCCCACGCCTCGCGACACACTCCGCGTTGGCGAGGTCCCGGCGGGTCTCCGAAGCCCTCGGCGAGGAGGCACGCGAGCTCGGACACACGTTGCGCCGCCGCGTAAAAGAACGTAAGTACATGCATATCGCGCAGCATGTGTATCCGTTGTGTGATGCGTGCGTGGTCTTTGGCTCGCCGGCTGGTTCTCCCCACACAACTACGAGATAGTAGCGGTGAGGCGGGCGCGGAGCGCGCGGCAGTAGCGACGCCGCCACGATCGCCTCACCGCGCGCCGCGCGCTTCGGACGGCAAGCTCGTCCTAGCGCCACAACCTCCACGATGCCTCCACGCGCTGGCGAAGACTCGACGTCCCCTCGCGCTGGCGAAACTCGCGGTGCAACACCGACGGGCACGACGGCGTTGCATGGCGAGCGGAGTCGCGCGGAGATGGGCGCGGTAGGGGACGCGAGCCGTATCCATTCAACGAGCCACGCACGCAAGTCATCCACCCACGTACCGTGCATGCCTCGCACTCGCCTCGGAAGCCTCGCGTCGCCGAGCCCACGCGCCTCGCCTCGAAGTCCACTGCGCGGCGTCGTGCGGAAGCCTCCGCATTGTGCATGCATGTAGCGAGCACGGTACTCGGAGGAGGCCGGCAGGGCTCGACGCTGGCGAGAAGCTTCGGCACACCGAGCGGAGGCCCGGATGAGCGCGGCTTTGGCGTCGAAGGTGGAGCCCGACGCGCGCGGCTTTGGTGTGCATGGCGCGTACACTACGGCGCCTTCGCGCTGCAACTCCGGCAAGTAGCCATCCAAAACTACGTGTAAGTATACATGCAGAGGAGCGCGTCGTCGCGCAAGCAAGCAGAGTCTGCGTCGAGCCTCCGCGAGCGTCGCCCCGCACTCGCATCGAGGCTCACGCTAGCCGGGTAGCGTGGTCTCCGCACCTGCGAAGCATACTCCACGTCGTCTTCAGCCAGCCCGGTACACACTACATATGATTACGTGTGCAGCTTTAATAATCCACGCTGCATTTCTTGCGTGCATGGCTTTAAGAAAACGGTTGTGCCTTATGTCGTTTATTGCGGGTGCAGTTCCATTTTGAGAGCAGTTGGTTTGGCCGTGTTTGCTTCTTCGGTTTTAGCCTGTTCTAGGCCACCGTAGCATCTAATGCTTTTCCAGTACTGCATTCTGGAGCGTTTTGTTGCCGCGAGGCTTTGGCCATTTCTTTTCGTGCCTCTGTTTTGGTCCTCGCTTTTGGTTTAAATCGCACGATCACCTCGAGCGTCGGCGTACTCCACGGAGTATAAACCAAAGACGCACGTTCGCGTGTGCACTCGCCGTAGCCAGGGGTACGGGTCTGAGTATAAACCAAAGACGCACGTTCGCGTGTGCACTCGCCGTAGCCAGGGGTACGGGTCTGAGTATAAATCGAAGACGCACGTTCGCGTGTGCACTCGCCGTAGCCAAAAGGTGACGGGGCTGAGTATAAACAAAAGACGTGCGGGGGGACGCCTTCGCACGCACTCTACGGAGTATAAATAAGACGTAGCGTTGAGCCTAGCTCCGCACGCATGATGTCTACGGACTTTAAAAAAGACGTGACCGTCGAGGCATTCCTCCGCACGCGCGAGTCCACGGACTATAAATAAGACGTAGCGTTGAGCCTAGCTCCGCACGCATGATGTCTACGGACTTTAAAAAAGACGTGACCGTCGAGGCATTCCTCCGCACGCGCGAGTCCACGGACTATAAATAAGACGTAGCGTTGAGCCTAGCTCCGCACGCATGATGTCTACGGACTTTAAAAAAGACGTGACCGTCGAGGCATTCCTCCGCACGCGCGAGTCCACGGACTATAAATAAGACGTAGCGTTGAGCCTAGCTCCGCACGCATGATGTCTACGGACTTTAAAAAAGACGTGACTGTCGAGGCATTCCTCTGCACGCGCGAGTCCACGGACTATAAATAAGACGTAGCGTCAAGACTAGCTCCGCACGCACCAGTCTACGGACTTTAAATAAGACGTAGCGTCGAGCCTAGCTCCGCACGCACTCTACGGAGTATAAATAAGACGCAGCGGGGGGACGCCTCCGCGCGCACTCTACGGAGTATAAATAAGACGTAGCGTCGAGCCTAGCTCCGCACGCAATAGTCCACGGACTTTAAATAAGACGTAGCGTCGAGCCTAGCTCCGCACGCGCGAGTCTCCGGACTATAAAGAAGACGTAGCGTCGAGCCTAGCTCCGCACGCACCAGTCTACGGACTTTAAATAAGACGTAGCGTTGAGCTCAACTTCCGCACGCGCGACTCTACGGAGTATAAATAAGACGTGGATGTTGTCCCTGCGCAGTCTACGGACTCTAAACAAGACGCGAATCCCGCGCATGCCGTGGACACCGTCCTCGCGCATACTCTCCGGAGTATAAACAAGACGAGGATGTTGATCCCACGCTCTCTACAGAGCATAAATAAGACGCAGGTGTTGTCCCTGCGCAAGTCTACGGACTCTAAACAAGTCGTGCGCTGAGGTCTGCCTTCGCACGCAAGAGTCCGCGGACTATAAATAAAGTCGTGCGCCGAGTGCGCCTCGCACGCGAGTCCGCGGACTATAAATAAAGTCGTGGCGCCGAGGTGCGCCTCCGCACGCGAGTCCGCGGACTATAAATAAAGTCGTGCGCCGAGGTCCGCCTCCGCACGCGTCAGTCTACGGACTCTAAACAAGTCGTGCGCCGAGGTCTGCCTCCGCACGCGAGAGTCTGAGGACTATAAATTAAATCGTGCGCCGAGGTCTGCCTCCGCACGCGAGAGCCCGCGGACTATAAATAAAGTCGTGCGCCGAGGTCCGCCTCCGCACGCGAGAGTCCGCGGACTATAAATAAAGTCGTGCGCCGAGGTCCGCCTCCGCACGCACCAGTTATCCTCACGCACTCCACGGAGTATAAAAATTGCGCAATGGCCGAGACACTAGGGAGTGCCTCGCCTTAGTGATGCGGCACCTAGATGTCACACCTTCGAGCGCGTTGCACCAGGGAGTGTATCACTCCTTTTTGAAGGTAGGGAGCGGCGGTCCCGCCTCCCTACCTCGGCGTGCGTGAGTGCCCTCGGCCCACGCTCCAGCGCCGCTATCCGCGGGCACTCCTTTTGAAGGTAGGGGCGGCGGTCTCGCCTCCCGACCTCGGCTTGCGAGTGCCCTCGGCCCACGCTCCAGCGCCGCTATCGCGGGCACTCCTTTGAAGGTAGGGGAACGGCGGTCTCGCCTCCCTACCTCGGCGTGCGTAGTGCCCTCGGCCTACGCTCCAAGCGCCCGCTATCCGCGGGCACTCCTTTTTGAAGGTAGGGGAACGGCGGTCTCGCCTCCCGACCTCGGCGTGCGAGTGCCCTCGGCCTACGCTCCAGCGCCGCTATCCGCGGGCACTCCTTTGAAGGTAGGGAACAGCGGTCTCGCCTCCCTACCTCGGCGTGCGCGAGTGCCCTCGGCCTACGCTCCAAGCACCGCTATCCGGGCACTCCTTTGAAGGTAGGGAGGCGGTGGTCTCGCCTCCCTACCTCGCTTGCGTAGTGCCCTCGGCCCACGCTCCAGCGCCGCTATCGCGGGCACTCCTTTGAAGGTAGGGGCGGCGGTCTCGCCTCCCTACCTCGGCGTGCGTAGTGCCCTCGGCCACGCTCAGCGCCGCGATCCGCGGCACTCCTTTGAAGGTAGGGAGGCGGCGGTCTCGCCTCCCTACCTCGGCGTGCGTGGTGCCCTCGGCCCACGCTCCATGCGCCCGCCTCGGTGGGCACTCTTTTGGAAGGTAGGGAGCGGTGGTCTCGCCTCCCTACCTCGGCGTGCGAGTGCCTTCGCCACGCCCAAGCGCCCGCTCTCGGTGGACACTCTTTTGAAGGTAAGAGAACAACGGTGTCGGCGCGTCTTGGCGCTCGACTCCGCCGTCGCTTGTAGGCATCGCCTCGGCGGGGCGGAGCGTCTTCGGCGCTCGGCGACACGCGCCGGCCTCGACTCGCCATCCGCCTCGTAGGCATCGCCTCGGCGGGGCGGCACGTCTTGGACGCTCGGCGGCGCGTTTACGGCGATCGGCGACACATCTTGGCGCTCGACTCCGCCGCGCCTCGTAAACATCGCCTCGGCGGGGCGGCACGTCTTCGGCGCTTCGGCGACACGTCTTGGCGCTCGACTCGCCCGTCCGCCTTGTAGGCATCGCCCGGCGGGGCAAGACGTCTTCGGCGCTCGGCGACACGCCGGCCTCGACTCGCCGTCGCCTCGTAGGCATCGCCTAGGTGGGGCGGCACGTCTTCGGCGCTCGACTCCGTCGTCCGCCTTGTAGGCATCGCCTCGGCGGGGCAGCGCGTCTTGGCGTTCGGCGACCGTCTTGGCGCTCAACTCCGCCGCCCGCCTCGTGGCGTCGCCGCCGGTGGGGCGGCGCGCCGGCACTCGGCGACACGTCTTGGCGCTCGGCGACACGCCGGCCTCGACTCCGCCGTCGCCTCGTAGGCATCGCCTGGTGGGGCGGCACGTCTTGGCGCTTCGACTCGCGTCGTCGCCTTGTAGGCATCGCCTCGGCGGGGCGGCGCGTCTTCGGCGTTCGGCGACACGTCTTGGCGCTTGACTCCACCGCCCGCCGTAGGCATCGCCTCGGCGGGGCGGCGACGTCTTCGGCACTCGGCGACACGCCTTGGCGCTCGGCGACACGTCTTGGCGCTCGACTCGCCGTCGCCTCGTAGGCATCGCCTCGGCGGGGCGGCACGTCTTGGCGCTCGGCAGCGCGTCTTGGCGCTTCGGCGCCACGTCTTGGCGCTCGGCGACGCGCCGGCCTCGACTCGCCCGTCGCACCGTAGGCATCGCCAGGTGGGGCGGCACGTCTTCGGCGCTCGACTCCGTCGTCCGCCTTGTAGGCATCGCCTCGGCGGGACGGCGCGTCTTCGGCGTTCGACGACACGTCTTCGGCGCTCGACTCCGCCGTCCACCTCGTAGGCATCGCCTCGGCGGGACGGCACGTCTTCGGCACTCGACGACACGCCTTCGGCGCTCGACGACACGTCTTCGGCGCTCGACTCCGCCGTCCGCCTCGTAGGCATCGCCTCGGCAGGGGCGGCACGCTTCGGCGCTCGGCGGCGCGTCTTGGCGCTCGGCAGCGCGCGCCGGCCTCGACTCCGCCGTCGCGCTCGTAGGCATCGCGGCAGGTGGGGCGGCGCGTCTTGGCGCTTCGACTCGTCGCCCGCCTTGTAGGCATCGCCTCGGCGGGACGGCGCGTCTTCGGCGTTCGACGACACGTCTTCGGCGCTCGACTCCGCCGTTCGCCTCGTAGGCATCGCCTTGGCGGGCGGCACGTCTTGGCGCTCGGCGGCGCGTCTTGGCGCTTCGGCGACGCGCGCCGACCTCGACTCCGCCGTCGCCTTGTAGGCATCGCCTCGGCGGGGCGGCATGTCTTGGCGCTTCGACGGCGTCTCGCGCTTCACGGTTCCTTCATAAGCATTGCCTAGGGGGTGCGAGCTATCGGTTGCATCGGCACCCTCGGGCTTCTTGCCGAGGAACGGGGTGGGGTGGTTGATCGCGTCGGCCGCCCATCGGGACCTCGGCGCTTCTTTGCCGAGAGGAGTTGTTGTAGGGTGGCCCAACCCCGTGACGAGCCGTGCAACTAGTCCAACATGTAATAGGCCCAATAGTGTAGAGTAATATAACAGTGTAAATATACCAGTGTACCCCCATCCTTTGTAAATACTAAGGGGTAGAATGGGGATTTCCCATTCTACCCCACTCACATATATATAAGCCCCCAGGAGGGGCAAAGGGGGGACATCTCCTTCATTCTCACCACCTCTCCAGATCTGGCTCTCTTCCTCTCCTATCGATCCCCCTCTCTTCCTGTCTAGTCTGTAGCTACGACAGTCATGTTGATGGTGTGTTAAGGCTCCTGATATTCCATCTCTTCATCACCATCCTTGTCCTTTTTTGAACTCGGTTCTCCAACCTCCTGAATGAAGGGAAAGGATCCTTACCCGAGTAATAGTCTTTCAATTTCTTCTACCAGGCATGGCAACTATGTAGTCCATGCCCTATCGCTTGATGAAGTGGACACCAATTCTTATTCTTTTCAGACTCGTTGGCCGAGGCTTTTGCCTTGTTTTGACTGAAATAGTCCTTCTTACCTTTAGTGAATTTATCTGGAGTCACAAAAACCTCCTTAGCGTTAGGTTTGCAATTCTTCTTACCTTTGCTAAACTTCTTAGCCTTCTTCTATTTCTTATCTAGGCTGAGTTGAGAAATTTTCTCTATCCGATCGATGACCTTGTTCCATTCAATCACCTCACTAGCGGTTGCATACCTATCGAACTTGTCTAATAGCTTGACGAACCTTCTTGGAGGGTTCATTGCAATGTCCTCTGTAAACTGTTGGTTCCTCAAACCCGCTTTGAAATCTTGACTAACAGAGGAATCCACAACCTCAGGAATAGAATTACGAACCTAGTTGAACCTCTTGATGTACTACCGAAGAGTCTCATTGGATTCTTGCCAGACTCAGTGGAGATCATCTTTTTGCTAGGGCAATCATAAGTCCCCTGAAAATTTGCGATCAAGAGGTCTCAAAGTTGCTTCCAGGTGTCTGTTGAAGGATCTCTCACACTTGTCCTACAACTTGGGCATATCCGAGAGTCTCTACCAAAATGGGATTCGCATTGTTTAAAATATCATGGACCCGTTGCAAGTCCTGAATTGTTACCGAGGGTCTTGAAGGATTCCTGTTGGTGAAAGGTGTATGATGACTTGAGTTTCCCACCGACCCTCTCACTTGTCCCATTCGACCTGTCACGCATGGTGGGGTAGAAGCAGGTGGATTAGCCAATTTATGTCTACTAGTTTCGTTGCCTCCGCCATCTTGGGGTGATGCATAAGTGTTTGCACCATTTCGACCAATGAGTCCTGATGGGTTCTGTCGTGAAGAATCATGTACGACATCTTGATCGGTATCACCGATTGCGTTAATTTCATGCCTCTAGCATGAATCTCTCGATAATCTTCCATCGAAACTAAGGGAGAGTTTTCCACTGCTTTAGCAAGGAGCCTCCATGGTGGTGAATGGCTGAAAACTACCACCTCTGGTGGGCTTTGTGGTGGACTCAGCATAATCCCGCGGATGGTCAATCGGATGTTGAGTGTTTCATCTTCACCCGGCTTTTTGCCAGTGGTAACTTCATCGACATTGCGACCAGGTGTCGGTCGGCTCTCAGAATATGTAGGAGCCATCAGTGAATAGCGGTTGCCCATGACTGTAATTGAGAGCACATTGACCCTCAAATTAAGGCGTTGAGCGTTTATCGCTATTTTTGTCAATTAAAATAATTGGGCTTGCAGAGACACTTGGGCATTTTGATCTGGTCCAAACAACCGATCCCTATGGGAGTGCCGCTGATGGGGGCGATGAATCTTCTTCCATTTGATCAATCTCACCAGTTTCAGCGACTAGTGAGCCTAGGATGGAAGAGAATGATGATGACACATTATGTTCCATGGCACGGATGTATGTGTCCATATCGAGGTCAATGTAGTCTACCAAGTCGAACCAGTTTTTTTCATCCCACGTTCCTACCATGATTGTATGAGTGATGATAATGGAGAAGAGAGAAGGATGAGGATCGCTGGACGAAGTGATACTTCAAGGATTCAAGGCCTTCTTCCCCATGGACGGCGCCCGCTGTTAATGATCGAGTCATCAAACTTACAAAATAATATGTGAAAAATGGCTAAAATCTTTGGAAGAGAATAGGGATGCTCTTTATCGCTATGAACTGGTTACAGGGGTGCCTTTGACAAAGCAAGAGATTAGCTCCAATTACACTGAATTGAATGAGATTGATCAATTGTGAGTGAATTATCTTGTGTTGCTTCGGGATCAATTATCCATATCTTTAGGCTTCTCTTGTCTCGCTTAAAATACTAATGGAGTGGCGCCTGACTGTCCGCCAAGGAAGATGCCTTATGGAATCAACGAATCTGGTCGAGGAGGCAGTATTTTTAGAGAGAGAGAACAAACAATCATCAATTATTGTTAGTGGGAGACGAATGTGGGCAACAACTGTATGGCAGTTGTTGTTAGAGACTTATGGGTGAAGCATTGTGCTATTTGGAATGGATAAGGCATGTGTTTCATCCATCGCACGGAAGGAATATTTTAGAATCGAGTCTAGGAATCAGTTCATAGACTATTTGAGCAGTTATCCGGTCGGGCAACATACACAGTGCTTCTTCGACCAGGGTACTCGGGGAGCAACCTCTGAAGGTTTACAACTACAGGGTCTCTTGGCCTTAATTATATATGAAATTTCTTGTTTCCACACGTGTGTGTCTTGGATGAACGGAACACACACCTGTGAAAGCCATTAGATCAAAAGTAGTATCATTGAGAGCCATCGGCGTGTGGCCAGACAAAAAAATGGTGTGGCCTCATTTTCTTGCGGCATAGCGTGTATAGACGGAAATCATATGCATATACATATGGGGTGTTGCCATGATAGGTGAATCCTAATGCATAGGCTTCACCATTATCAGTCTATAGGGACATGAACACAATGATTGAAAAGAATCCTCTCTTTTTAATACTCTCTCCTATTAATACTATGCCCCTAATCATCTTCTTCTCTAACTTTATCCAGTAAGTTTTGTTGTTCATCTCATGGTTTCCCAAGGCAGATGACACTTTTGCTGGTACAATTGAAGGTTAGTAGAGTGGCGGGAGGTGGAGACAGTAGGGATCAACGCGTCTCGGTGAGGTAAGCTAAAGTTTTTTGTGGGTTTTTTTTGTGATTTTTCTGTGGAGCGGCTCGGCGTGAACTGGTGCCTCCCATGTAAAATTTTGGGGCTTTTCTTCATAAGATATTTGCAATGCCTTTTACATTCGAAATTATCTTGAATTTGCTCTCAAAATTATTATGAATTTGCTTTGAATTTTGTATTGGTTAGCTCTCAAAATTGTACTGAATTTGCTTGCAAAATTATGCTGGATTTACACTCAGATTTATGTTGATATGCTCTAAAATTTATCTTGAATTTGCTCTGTGAATTATACTAATTTGCTTACAAACTTATACCGATTTGCTCTAAATATTATCCTGGATTTGCTTTGATATTTATATTTATTTGCTCTCACGATTATACTGACTTTGATTTCCTCTAATATTATACTGAATTTGCTTTAAAATATATTTTATTTGCTCTCAAGATTACACTGACTTTGCTTTCATATTATCACATACTTTTATAGTTTTTGATTTTCTGTTAATAAAAAACTAACTTATGCCATCTAAAAATCGTTCGGGAGTTGAACAAAAAAAAGAAACAATGGTGGAAACGTATATTTTGCCGTCTAGATATTTGGGTGTGTGCGTGGATGATAGGATGCATGGGCAGATTGTAGCCACGTCCAATTATATATTAAAACTGTATTTATGGATAATAGTGATTACTAAGAGAAGTAAAAAACTAAAAACCACTGAAAGAAAAAAATAAGGCTATAAAAACGGATGCGTGGTAGCCTTGAAGCAGCCAAAAATAATAGACCGTAATAACGGATGCGTGCTAGCCCGGAATCCTGGGGATTATCCCCAGATAAGTTCCGTCTGTGCTGGCATAGCCAAGTGACCAGTGTTTAGGCACAGCCCACATACGTCGTGAAGCCTTCCATGCCCCCCAGTGCCTGTTACAATTCAGTCCCTTCTTTCGGGGGAAAAAAAAGAGGTTCAGAACACGCTCCAAACGGCTTCACTATTTTTTTAGTTTCTAGTTTATTTAAGCTAAAAGCCACTGAAAACATATTGATTTTTAATTTTGATTTATTTTAATTTTTTAGTTTTTTATTTTTTGTTTCCCTTATTCTTTTGTATTGTCTATTGTGATATAACGATTATTTATTTATTTTTATTTTTATTCGAAAAAAACTACCAACCTCTGTAATATAATTTTAGTCAAAAACCTTGAGCGGAAGCCGGAAACCAAATGGAGCGGCGCCTTGGTCCAATCCTTGCAATGCGCGAGGCACGATGCATCATGGAAGTTTGATTGAACAAGAAAGGCACGCACTATGTTCCTTAAATTCTAGAGGAGGGCTTTGGTTTGTCAACTTCCGAGCGTTCTACGGTGTTTTGTATTGCAGAAAAGAGCGATTCTAAATTACTGTATACACTTGTGCAGAATGCTTTTCTTGAGATAGACATTTTCGATAGTACAACTTGTTCAGCCCCACTGAGCACCATCCGTTGTAGTCTAGCTGGTTAGGATACTCGGCTCTCACCCGAGAGACCCGGGTTCGAGTCCCGGCAACGGAATTTTTTTATATATATCTTTTTTCGCCACCGCAGTTCTGCGCTTTTGTCATGACGTCTTTTTTTGCCACCGCAGTTCTGCACTTTTGTCATGATGTATACTCGCGTCCTACTACTCTCCACTTCCAGAAAATCTCAGAACAGCCAATACACACACGATCATGATTCATGGAATGGAGCAAAGAGGACGCAGCGGTTCAACTTGCGGTAGCGAAAATGTTCGGTAATAGCCGAAAGCCGCCAGGGCCTGAACGTTCCCGGTACGTGCAGTCGACGTCTCCGACGACGGAACGGCTTGCCGGCTCGGTGCATGCCGCGCAATCAGGGGCGGAGCCCATCTGGGGCTAACCGGTGTCACAAGACATCAGTTCTAAAATTTTCTTAGCCTCGATCATCACCACCGATCTATGTGTGATCCTATCCGTTTAAACTCGGTGCACCTGATATCTTTCTTGAAACCTAACGAAGCCAACGCCCAGAAGCCAGGAACAGCCTGTGAGGAGCCTCCGCTATCTCTCAGCCCGTGAGGCAACTACAGCATATCGAGCCAATCCTTGAACCAGCCCAAGAGAGAAAATCACAACAGCCCACAGCGTCAATTCGTTCGATCCTGAAGTGCATGGCCTCACAGTAGCCCTCAACATATGTTCGTCTCGTGCAGTCAGCTAGGAGGTGTGCGCCGCACCCACCGCATGGCCGCACCCAGTAAGGCAGCAACAGGTCACCGGAGAATGGAAGACATCGACGCTAATGGCGTCCTCGCCTACCATCTCGCCATGGTACCATCTTGTCCCCATTTTCTCGCGCTCCCGCTGGTCAAAGGAATCTTAGACCCACCCATCAGTATTTACTTTGCTTTAAATTTCTTTCAATTATTATAATTTGTTTCAAGAATAGAGGCTAAATTTGTGAGTTAAGGTTTTACTATGATGATTTTTTTATTTATTTTTGTCGAATTGTGATCATGATCCATATGTTCATATTGGATCAAGTTTTAGATTTGACTACAGTGTCAAGTAAGTAAGCCATTGGACATATTTTTCGTTATATTGTTCTTGAACTGTTAAACATACTAATATCTAATTGAGTTTTCAATGACTACAATGTCTTGTTTGCTATGTGTAGAAACAAGAATGGAAGAAAGTTACCAATGATGTTATGGTTCATCGCTTTATAAACTTAAAAGAATGTAAATACTATGAGGTAATGCATTTACTTTCATTTGATCATTATACTATTTTTTTACTTGAAAATTTGAGTAATTTTATTTCTTTTTAAATGCTATTGAGGTCGAATGATATATTTTTGCCAATGTTGACCAACTTTTGTCTGTGGCTTCACTCTTATTTTCTTCACTTTGCTGTAACTAACCAATATTATTGATGCTACTTATTTATCATCATACATTACCATCAGTTATGTTAAAATATTGATGCTAAAATTTACCAGATACATTATTATTTAGCACAATATTACTTGAAATATATATATGTTGTTATATGTATAATGAAGCAGCGAATCCCAATCAATTTTGTTCTAGTTTTACCCCTGCGCCCAATGCCACATCCTCTCCATCGGTCGGTCACCTCCAGGGGCGGAGCCAGGAATTGAATATAGGGGGGGCAACATAGACAACAAGTAGAGTAGAACTAATGAACTATGCCGGATTTACCGATCCAATAGTCACATATCAGAGTAATATATTTCGCAAATTACAATGCAAAGAAAATTACATCTCTATTAACTTAAATTTAGCTCTACGACTACCAGCAAGATCATATGTCTTAATAATATCATCATTACTAATCTTTACGGCCAATTCCTTTTCAATATAAATTACCATACAAAACATATGGAACACAAAGCTTACTCTATTCGAGTTGTCCTGCATCGCAAGGCACTGAAATTTTCAGAACCATATACTTACACGGTAATAAGTGACTCATTGTTCTTGTTGTAAAATAAACTGTGGATAACTTCATCTGGACTTCCATTTAGAAAGCATATTCTCCTATTTGTCATTGGAAATATAAGAAGAGCATCTTAGTATGACCACATGAAGCAGAACTGCAGACGTACACCACAAGAAGACAAGCATACCTCTACTAAAAGCAGCACACACCACAAGAAGACAAGATGAAAATAAATGTCTACAAAAGTTCCATTTTACAAGGAAGTATGCAACTAGGATCCTAATCTTAGTAGTGTACCCAAACAAATATTTTTGGGAATTATCTGCCCACAAATAATGATCACTAAACAGGCTACACTTATGTACCCATTAACCATCATAATAACACTATCAAGAATGGTGCAAGTGGCCAATTAATAATCTGAATTTTAATGAATAATAGATCTAGTCAAGATACTTGGATAGACAAGGCGAACACAGGGGATAGTTATATATGCAATCTGTTCATCAGTCCATGACTACTTCAAATTTTGCGTAGAACATAGAATGAACAAAAAACACATTGCATTGGGCAGGATCATTAAGGTACAAGGGAACCAAGCAGCGAGCGAACTCTAATACCATCTCTCCAGTTTCTCCCACCACTGAATTCGGCAACCTATACACAACGAAGAGTGTTTTTTTATATGTGATACACAAGTGCCAAAGCACAACTGGATAGCTAAATCAAGATGACATACCACCTTCACAGCATATTCAACAGTTTCATACTCCACAAAAGCATGCAGCTGCAAGTACAGCAAAAAAAAACAAAGAAACAATAGGGAACAAAACTGGTGTTTAAATACCTAAGCAATATATTCATTGTTTCATACAAACAACATCTCAATGTTTGTAGAAGGTTGGGGGGTGCCAGGCCCCCCAGCCCCCCCTCTCTCCGCCACTGGTCACCTCCCCCTTATACCCACCACAGGCAAACTATTCCTGCTCCCCTAAGGCCCCTATGCTCAAACGTCAAACCAAATCAATTACACGACCACGATGTACGTGCTTGAGGTATGACCACCTGCCCAACGGCTAGCTACCCCACCTCTAGGCAGGGAGGGCAGCCTTCCTCAACCGAGGTGGACGCACGCCTCGCTCTCTTCGCTTTGCCAACCACTCACGTGTGCCTGCGGGGAAGACCTCTTGCCTTGACGGCCACTGCGGCATGCATGCACTAGCGACTAGAGATTACGATAATATCCCCGATCATTTCGGCTTCTGACTTCTGCTTATTTTTCACTATTCCTAAATTTCGTCTTTTTCTGATTTTTTTTTTGGATTTTTTGAGTTTTTTTACCAGTTCTTTTTTCCTGTATTCGTTTGCATTACACGTGATGGGCTAACCCATTTTTTCTATTTTTTAAAATTTTTAAATTTAATTATACCAAATAAGTCACCTTCAGTTACAGTGCAATTTCAGCCAGCTACAGTGAAATAAGCCATAAGCCACAGCCCAACCGATCACCACCTTTTCTATCTAAGATCAGATCATCGAGTTAATCTAAGGTCATAAAATCGTAGGATCATATTGTGACAACCCCGCACACCACTATCATCGGTAGCATACAAGACAATATTACCCGGCAAATATTCGATTTACTGAGAAATGTGCACATCATAGTAGCATAACTGGAGCAATTGTAGTGGATCCGATAATTAGAACTAAAAATAGCTTTACAAATAGATTTAGGGCACAAATAAACTTAACTCTGACTTACAGCAGGGATCACGCCCTAAGGGCGAAACCACCAACAAAATGCTATTGTCTTGATGTTGCTTTGGTTTGTCACCGTAGAGATTCTAGTTCCATCCATCCTATCTCCTTCATCTTGATGTTCGGGATATCATTCTTTGACGTCTATCATGTTAGCAATCTAACAAGGAGAATACAATATAGGGATGCGTAGAAAGGTACTAAAAAAGTCCAATTTAGAAACCAACCATTACATGCCCATAATCCAACACGTATATACCAGCTAAACGGAATCACTAAGGACTAAAACCCACCAGGATACCATGCATCATTGGAAATGACATTTGTTATTAAAAGGGATCAAGTTGAATTATTAAAAAGCCACTGTTCATAAGACGGAAACTCCTACGGGTTTTCCTTTCCTACCATGTTCGCAGTTTTTACCCACAGACGCCTTAGCTATCATGCTAGTACCATTAACATATTTCCTTTGATATGTGGCAGGTTAAGGACACAAAGCTTTTCATCAGTCTCTGCCAATATCTCTATCCGGTCAGCACAATGCTTTCTGTAAATTCTGTTGTAGTCGGACGTCATCCACTACTTTAACTGTGCCAATATCTCTATCCGGTCAGCACAAAGCTTCTTATTGTAGTTGGACGTCATCCGCTACTTCAACCGTGCATATAGCACGCCTTCATTTCATCTAACGACGTCATGGCATCCAAGGTCCTTACGGCTACGAATGCCTACCTTCGTGTTACATATAGGCCTCCTTCGGTGGCTCCATAGCAAATAGGCGTAGTACTACTCGGCCGTTCCTCTCCAAATCATCTTGGGCCGTTTCCCCGTTTGGCACAGCTCTAGCTCCGAGATCTATGCTGGATCTGTAGTTTGTTGACTAAATTAAAGTGATTTAAATATTTTTATTTAATATATAATATAAATGAAACGAGTCATGTAAATGCACTTAACATGCCTGCAACTATAGATCCAGGATTTCTTAGAGCTACAGATGACCAGCTCTAGAAAATCTACAGATTTTCTAGAGCTAGAGCTCTGCCAAATGGGGCCACTTCACGTAGGAATACTATGGAAAATCTAAAATTTTCCTTACCAAGCAAGAAAATGACATATGCAATTCAAGCAAGGGCATGCCATATTTCGGCCCAAATTAAGACCGTAATATATAGGAAAACCCGCTGCATCGCAAGACCTAACATGCAAAAATCATCTCGATAGATCGGAATAGGATTATATAGTATAGATCGGAATAGGATTATATAGGTGTCGGACTTGTACCGGTATGACAATTGGATCACATATCTTATATTTTGAAAAAAAAAAAAGGGGGGAAAATCGAACGCATACGCTTGTATTACATCACGAACATATAGCGGACGTATACTCGACCGACCGGCGTGTGCGTGGTACATCTCGGTCGAAACAAGAGAAACATCGATCTTCTCTCGGCGCGCGCGTGTGACAACATATGGATCCGGAAAACCTCCTGATCAACCGGGCGGCGGCGGCGGCGGCGGCGGCGGCGATGATATGGAGACGCCGGAGCCCCACGAAGAAATCCCAGGCAGCGCCCTCGTCTGCCTCCTCTGCTTGGCCGTCACGTTTTCCGCCATCGCGGCTGTCGCCGTCTGCTTCCATCCCGGTCTCGGGGCTCATCCGGTGTGGGGATCCATCGTGATCGCCATAGGCGTCCTGGGCCTCGCCGCCGCTGGCTTCTGGTGGGGCGTATTCGTCTTCTCCAACTTCTGCGGCCCCTAGCCAGCTACGCGTGGCTCTGGGCTCGATCTGGCTATGTAAGTTCGTTGCTAGCGCACGCACAAATAGCAGACTACGAACTCATGTATCTGCGCTTGTTTTCCCTTGTTCTATATATTTTAGCGATAACAATGAAATGCATGCCTATTTGGCTATTTCAATACCCTGTGATCAGTGACGGATTAAGGATTTCATCACATCTCACATCTCAGGTTATGGAAGGCTAAAAACCACTACTACCTAGACTAGGAGAATATTATGTCTCACGCCTCGGGCTGAGGCCTTCCGCACATGCGTGATCATTGACCAGACTTCAGTTTTGGGTCTCATTAGGTCTACGTACTTGCGGTAGGAACTACCTTAAAAATAGCGTAATAAGAACTGTAATCTCAATCACCATATTGAACCCAATGGGCAATGCCTAACACTACTACAGAAGAGGCTATACTGGACGGCTACATCACAGACGATTCATACGGAATCGTTTATGATTAAACTGTCACAGACGGTTTATACTGTCAACCGTCAGTGATATTTTCACAGACGGTTATTAACACGAACGGTCTGTGATAAATGAGACATCACAGATGGTTCGTATTACTAACCGTCGTGATGTTCTGAATTATTAACATGAACGGTGATTCTAAAATTAACGAGCGTCAGGATTTCACGACGGTTATTAAAAGAAACAATCGTGATAATTTTAGACATCACGACGGTTCGTGTTAATAACCGTCAGGAACTTTCCTGACGGTTAGTAATACGAACCGCTCGTGATAATCAAACATCACGAGCACGGCTCGTATTAAGAACCATTTGTGATATTTATTATCACACACGGTTCGCGTTAATAACCGTCTGTGATAATCACATATCACCAATAATTGGCGTGTGATAATCACGTGTCACCAATAATTGGCGTATACCCAGGATTTCGATCTCACACGTCCATTCTCTCCACATCAAATGACAGGCAGCAGTTCCTCCCTCTGCTCGGCCCTTATAAATAACGCCCCATCTACCTTTCCACCGGTACTAGTCACGTGTGAGTTCATCCACTGTGAGCATATATAGCTGTAAGTGTGGTAAGTGTGTCTTGTTCACCCGCACCGTCGTTCCATGAAGAGTTCACTAGCTTGTTCTCCTGTAATAGATCTAAATGTGTTGTCGTGCTTGCCTCTGTATTTGCATGTTCCTCGGCGATGCCGACTCATCGCCGAGATGTGATGTCCACTCCGACAATCCTTCTTTTTCCTGCAAAATTCAAGGCAATTTTATTACAAAAGTTCAAAAAAAGACATTCCCAAATTCTTCGGTGAGCAGCCGACTTGAGCGACTATCCATCTGCTTCTTCTCACTTCTTTTCTTCATCTCTGGTCTCTGGATCACGTACGCTAGTAGCGATGATTCAGTTAATAAAATTTCCTTGAATTTTGTGGGAAAAAGAAGGATTGTTGGAGTGGAGAATGTTGTGGATGAGGACAATCAATTTGATGATCTGAATGTGTTGCTGTGCTTGCGTATGTATTTGCTTGTTTTCAAAGGTCATGGGTAACATTATTTAATCCCTTGAGACTAGACAGAAAAAAGGAAATTTATTTATTGACTTTGCATCTGACATAAGCCGCAAATTTCAGCTCACATGGCTGGAAGGGGTTTCCAGATAAAGAAATCTTGCGATTATTGCAAAAGATATATGGACCATTTGGGTGGAAAGATGAACTGTTTCGTCATGTGCATGACTGCCAATTCGAAGCATAGCATAGCATCCGAGGCACATCCGAGGCCTGCTGCTATGTCTTGAGGAATGCCACATCTGAAGACCAGCTCTTGGCATTCCTCAAGACACAGCAGTAGGCCTCGGATGTGCGTCGGATGCTATGCTATGCTTCGAATTAGCAGTCATGCACCTGACGAAATAGTTCATCTTTCCACCCAAATGGTCCATGTATCTAGCAAAAAAAACAGCAAATGAAATGGCTGCTGCAATTTCCATCACAGACGGTTCGTTGTTACAAGCCGTCTGTGATATATATATCACAGACGGTTTCAAATACTGAACCATCTGTGATATATCACAAACGGCCGTTGTTATTAACCGTATGTGATATTGCGTATATCACAGACGGTCATTATTATGAACCGTCTGTGATTGTTTAGTATCACAGACGATTTTTATAAAACACCGTCTGTGATAGTTTAGTATCACAGACGGTTTGTATAAAAAACCGTCTGTGATAGTCAAGTATCACAGACGGTTTTGTATAAAAAATCACCTGTGATAATTTACAGACGGTTATTAATACGAACCGTCTGTGATATATCATTTTCACAGACCATTTGTGGTTGGAACCGTCTGTGATATTCTGCGTAGTATTAATTACTTGGCATACTTGCTTGAAGGATGTCGACACCGATTTGTCTTCATTGCGCTGCATCGATGGAGCAAGGCGGCCGGCTTTAGGGAGTTCAGGGTGAAAAAATATCACCGTCTTCTTAGTGATCTGATCAGAGGTTAGTATACTCAATTACTTAACATTCTTAGTGATCTGATCAGAGAATAGTACTCAATTACTTAACATTCTTAGTGATCTGATCAAAGGTTAGTAGTAGGGGTAATAATCATTTTTGACACCCATTTGTCACTTGTGTAGCGTAGATGGACCGAACCTAGATGTATATTGAGAACCGTGTGAGTGAAGAGTACATTACTGGCGTGTCTACTTTTAGAAGGGTGGCCGAGCTGGATATGTTGAAGAAGGGGATGAAATATATGTATTGCCCATGTATTGATTGTGATAATCTCAAGATGTTTAGCAACTCAGCGCAGATTGAAGCTCATTTGATTCGAAGAGGTTTTAGAAAAGGGTACAAATATTGGACCAGTCACGGTGAAGAGAAGAGTACACAAGAAGGTAGTTATGATATAGTCGAGGGAGACAACGATATGCCGGTTGTGGGTGTTCTTTCGATCATGAGGATAGGTCGCAGGATGACAATGCTGGATCGAGATGTTACGTGATGCAAAGGAACTATAGAGAGAGAGTTTGGTAAATTCGAGGGCTTGATGGAGGACTCGGAGAAACCTTTGTTCGGGCTGCAAGCCGCAATACACGAGGTTGTCATCGGTTCTAGAATCGCTAAAATTGAAGGCAAGCAATGGTTGGTCCGACAAGAGTTTCACGGCATTATTAGGTCTCTAGTGGACATGCTTCCAACAGAAATGTGTTGCGAGAACCACCTACCAAGCCAAGAAGAATCTTTGTCCATTAGGATTGGAAGTAGAAAGAATACATGCATGTCGGAATGATTGTATCCTGTACCGTAAAGAGTATGCTAGCTTACATGTTTGTCCGGTGTGCAAAGCATCCCGATACAAGCGTAAAAATGACTCTGATGATGGGAAGGGCATCGAGGTGAAGCAAGGACATCCTGCTAAGGTGATGTGGTATCTTCCTGTAATCCCCTGTTTGAAGCGTTTATTTGCAAACCGCAAGTATGCAAGATTGATGCATTGGCACTGCGAGCAGCGTAAGAAAGGCGGAATGATAAGACATGTTGCTGATTCTGCCCAGTGGAGGAATATCGATAGGATGTTTGTAGATTTCGGTGTGGAACCGAGAAATATATGGTTTGGGTTGAGTATAGATGGAATGAATCCTTTTGGTAACATGAGCGGTGACATAGCATCGGCCCGTGACTCGTGCATGTACAACCTTCCTCCTTGGCGTGTATGAAGCGGAAATATATTTTGATGTCACTACTTATCCAAGGGCGAAGCAACGACAACGATATTGATGTGTTCCTAGCCCCATTGGTGGAAGATCTTGCAATACTCGGAATGAAGGGGTACATGTATGGGATGCGGACAAGCGAGAGAACTTCACTCTACGCGCCATGTTGTTACGCACCATTAATGATTTTCCGCCCTTGGTAACTTTGTCGGGGTTGAGTATAACAGAGCCAAAGCGTGTCCGCACGCTTAGATTATACCGAGAGTGTGTGGTTGAACAACTCGCGAAGAACTGTGTACATGCGTCACCGTAGGTTCCTTCCAAAGTATCACCCATACCGCAAGATGAAGAAACAATTTGACGGAAAAAAGGATGTCTCAGTACCAAGACCTTTTAGCGGGAAAGAGGTGTATGATATGGTCAAGGATATAAATGTTGTGTTTGGAAAGAGACGTAAATTGAGGAAGAAAATGTGAAAAAAGAGGTCAATATTTTGGGACTTGCCTTATTGGGAGCACTTAGAAGTTCGCAATTGCATCGATGTCATGCACATAGAGAAGAATATATGTGACAGTTTGATTGATCTTTTACTGAACATTCCTGATAAACCAAAGGATGGTGTTAACACACGGCGTGACTTGGTCGCTATGGACATCAGGACCGAGTTAGCACCGATAGAGGCCGATAAAGGCCGGACGTATCTTCCCCCAGGATGTTACACTCTGTCTAAGTCCGAGAGAACTGAATTGTGTCAGTCCTTAAATGGTGTGAAAGTTCCATCCGGTCATTCCACAAGCATGAAGAAATTTGTTTCCATGGAGCATTTGAAATTAATTGACATGAAGTCTCACGACTGTCATGTGCTAATGACTCAAATGCTACGTGTTGCAATTAGAAATATTTTGCCGAACAAGGTTCGAGTGACAATCATAAGGCTATGTTATTTCTTCAACGCAATTGCTCAGAAGGTCATTGATCCGGATGGACTAGATCATCGTGAAGGGCTTTATTTAAAATGATATAGCCAAAGTGTAATAAATGATATTGGTTATACTTGTGTTTTTCATAAATGTATTTATGTTCCATTGTAATTGTAAAATGACTAAGGAACTAAGAAATAGTTATATTTATGGTTAACGTTTTCATAAATGTATCTATGTTCCATATTGTAATTGTAAATGACATAGGAACCTAGCTAGCTGCGGTATTTATAGTGAACTATCACAGCGGTTTATCAAAAGTTTCTTGGATAACACATTTTCTATCGATATTACAATGGATAATATGGATATACGGTTATATCTATAGAAAAACGTGATAATAGCATATAACGGTTATATCGATCATTTATTACACGGTTTTAGCGATGCTTATCTTTAAATACCGCGGCTAGGTGCGGAGTTTCTCGCGCGATCTCTTGTCTCCACTCTGCGGCGCCCACGCTAGCTAGGTTTTGGTCCCTCCCACCGCCGGTCGCTCCTTCGCCGCGGTCCCTCCGCGCCGTTCCTCTCGCGCGCCTCCGGCGCCGCTTCCTCCCCGTCGCGCGCGCGGTCCCTCCCGATGCCCGGTCCCTCTCGACGCGGTCCCTCCCGGCGCTGCTCCTCCGGCGCTCCTCCGGCGCCGCTTCCTCCCGATCGACGGCGCCGGTCCCTCCCGACGCCGCTCCCTCCGAGCTTCACATGTATTTTATGTTATATGCTTCACATGTTATATGCTTCACATGTTATATGCTCATGTTATATGCTTCACATGTTATATGCTTCACATGTTGGAAGGCCCATAGCTCACTGCAGATTAGTTAATCGTTAGAACTTTGTCAAAGGGCATAAAGCAAGTGACACACTCGGTGTATCTTATTCAATGAACTTGATGCCTTGGTTTGTGTCACTTGATTCATAGAACTTTGACAAGCTGGGACCATAGCTCACTGCAGTTAGTTTTTTCTTAGAAGAGAGATGGCGTCCACACAGTCTTCGTCGTCGTCATCTGGGTCTCACGCTCCCAAGATTGCGAAAACTAAACCTGGCCGAGGAGTATCGAAAAGGCTAGAGGGCCGAATGACCATCACGGTGGTCTCTCCAAATGGGATCCCTCTGGAACCGACGAAAGCAGCATCATCATTCCGGACTACCTGCGGGATAATTGGAAGGCAACGGGTCCCCATCACCATAGCAAGTTGGAAAGATTTGACAAAGGATCACAAAAATCAGTTATGGGAGGAAATTACAAATTCGTTCGAGATCCCAGCAGAAGTACAGGGACTCGTGCAACGGCAGGCGCTCCTCGCGATGGGAAAAGCATGGAAGAATTTTAAGAGCACTCTTGTGACGAAGTACGTATCCAAGGATGTCACGCCCTTCACGAAGTATCCTTTCGTGTCATCGGAAACATGGGAGGCCTTTGTGCAGATGAAGACGACAACCGAATTTGAAAAACAAAGTGCGACGCACAAGGCTCTCCAGTCACAAAACACGCACCCTCACAGACTTGGCACTGCTGGGTACGCGGGTAAAATCCCGCAATGGAGGATGCAGGATGAGGTCGTAATCCGATCAGAGGCCTCTCCGCCATTTGCCGGGATCGCAAATGAGCGCGCTCGAAACTGGTTAAGAGCGAGGTCATCAACCACATCTTCGGGTGTCTCTTTCAAAAACCCCGCAGATGAGGGAGTGTCCAAACGCCTGGTAAAATATGTTAAACAACATAGTTGTTAACGCCTCTTGAACTTCATGGGTTCAAAAATAACATGATTAATTGCCTCTTGCAGCAATCATTGACTACCGAATTTTCTCGTGGCTCCTTTGAAGAATATAGGGAGATAGATTTACTATCACATGCTTTGGGAAACAAGGAGCACTCAGGTCGCACACGAGGCATGGGGTTTATGTACCTTGGAGGCACGGTTTCAGTTACTCAGAGACATATAGGAGTAGGAAGAGATCCAAGGCGCACTGCGGCGAACAAATAAAGCAGAGCCGTGCTCAACTTGAGGAACAACTATCGCCTCACTTCAAGAGCGATCGCCTCACTTCGAGGAGAGATAGATTCGTTGCGGGAAGAACTGAGACAAGTCCGCAACCAATCGGAACCCACTCCTACTACTGCGGTACCTAGTCCCCCTCAACGTCGCAGTAGCTGCGCATCCACACCAATTTCTGAACATAGCGACATCTACTTACCTATTGATGACACTCAGGTAATGTACCTCTTTAGAATGGTACATAGATCTCTCTGGTGAACGCATTAACTCATCTTGTATCGTTTTGTAGGAGCCCATGCCTTGCAGCCTCAAAGTCAGGCTTGTTGGCTCTATTCACTTGACGTTGGGCGCGGCATGGCGTATCCATTGTTGCCAGGGACGCTGGTGCACGGTGTACAAGTAGACACCGGTTTCATAAAGGTCCAGGTGAACATAATTAATGATATTTTTAAGACCGTCCCTCTTGAGAAGCCCCCAACGAAGAGATTAAGACATTAGGGGATGTCGTCCACACATTCATTCAGTGGCCCAAGAGGGACATCGTCCTCGACATGTCCGTGCCACAATCTTCACATCTAGTGGCCCAAGAGGGACGTCGCCCTGGACCTAGCACATCGGCTCCGGTGGCTCCACCTCCACCTCCACCTCCAAATCCAGTAAAGTCTGTTGCATCGGTTCCCGCCGAGACGCCACCGAGAACATATCATAAGCGAGGCTCCAAGGCCTCCAAGGCTCATGCGAAGAAAATTAAGACGCGTCCCGTGTCATGGAAGTTTACTCTAGGAGTGTCGTTAGTGCCCGAGTCACAATTATCCTAGCTTGGTTTGATTTGCAATACATTGTATGCCTGGTACATGGAGAAGTCCAACATGAAGCCAATCCGGCAAAGTGCATTCACTCTGAAATATAAGGAGACGCATTTCCTCCACGACTCGGGCTACATCGTCGTGACATTCGAAGATTTATTCTTACTATTCAATCTCGACGAACTCGACGCCTCACTTCTACGATGCTGGACACTGTAAGTGTACTATACAATGAATACATTCACGTTATACAAATAAATGTCATTACTCTTTCTTTATGTATAGATACATGATTCAACAAGTCCGGCGATCGCGACGACCGGTGGGTTTCCTCGACCCTCACTTGGTCTCGAGCAATCTATCAACGAGATGCATTCTTCGTGCAGGTTACATAACGAGGGGATTGATTGCTCACACCGACAAGGAGTACGTCATGGTACCCTTCAACCAAGGGTAAGTGCTTCACTAGTTGCCACACATATGTTTCATTTGTACTTTACATGCAGCATGAACTTAGGATTAATCACTATGGCGACACACATGACTAGGCATCACTGGATTTTGATTGTGATTGTACCAAAGTGGAGCAAGGTAATATACCTTGATTCCCACCTTAGAGCAACCACGACTTGATCGTGTGCAAGAAGTACTAACAGTAAACTCATTTCCTCCATACATAACTCTATTGCAATATTTCTTTTGTTTGCCACGGCCGAGGCTAAGTTTTTTGAATCACGTAGGGTGTTTGCCGATTATGTTGCCCAAGGAGGAAGACACGACAAAATCCAGTGACACGCTACGACACAACACGCGATTTCCGGTACCCGCTACAACACAACAATCCTATATCATACTTTGTTATAATGCCTCTAGAATTGACAATACCGATGTATGTAATTCTATTTTTATAGTGCCACCAAGATCAACTACTGTGGCAACGTATGTGGATTCTCGTTTGCGCCATATGAAGGAAATCATGGATACTAAGATCAATGATCCGAGGTTTGTCAGTCCTTCCAATAATTATTATTTTCTGATTATATATATGTATTTATATTACACACACATGCTAATTAATGACTTAACATTGCTCCTAGCGGCAGTGGTGGACTTCGACGAAAGTGCATATGATCTTGACAATCTCGTCGACATTAGTGCAATCATCTCCCAATTCTTGCTAGCAGAGGTCATAAATAAGAGGGGAGAGTTCCATGCCGGCAATGGTGATAATTAGATGTTGAAACATTGGATTCAATTGTACAAATCAAACAATTCCTTCAATTGAATTCATTTGTCAGATTTTGTGTAACGATTTTCATTCTATATATGTATGTGATCTGCTGGCCGTTTGTTACATTCATCTGTGTATCGAATTTTGTTGTAATTTACTATGAGTTGCAATTAACTTATATTTGTCATTTATCTGTAATCTGCTTGCTTGCTTGCTTTCAGAGGGCATGGCTAGCATATCCTGAGGCTAGCCAAAAAACAGCAAATAAAATGGATGATGCACTTGGTATCACGAGCGGTTTATTGTTAAAAACCGTCTGTGATACATTATCACTGCGGTTTCAAAGAGTGCCGTCGTGGTGTGAATGATATCACGACGGCATTTACTACTAACGTGCGTGATATACACAATATCACGAGCGGTTAGTAATAAAAATCGTATGTGATATTGTGTATATCCGACGGTTTTATTACTAACCATCTGTGATTTTGCAGTATCATAGACGGTTTGTTTATAAAAAATAAATCGTGATAGTTTTCGTATCACGACGGTTGTTTATAAAAACCGCTCGTGATAGTCTATAATATCACAAACGGTTTTTTAAAAAAACCCATCCGCGTGATACGAGACTATCACGATGGTTTTTATAAACAACCGTCTGTGATACTCGTCTATCGAGAGATGGTTAGTAATACAGACCGTCTGTAATGAGTTATCACGACGGCTGAATCGTGATAACCACTAACTATCATCGACAAAACATCGGCGGTTCGGGATATAGCGATAGCGATTCGAGGCACATGCGTAATAGGGCATGCGTAGTAGTGTAAACTTAATAATTCTCATTATCCAATTTTAATGGTGATTCTCATGTGTGATTCATTTGTATGAGTAACCAAGGTTCAAAAAAGTGGTGGCTCCTTGCCGGTAACTGCATGGTTTTCTTGAACCCCCATTGCGTTTTCATTGCCTTTCTTGCAAAAATATGTCTATTATTACTTGCTAGTTGTATTAAAACCATCGAAATTTTAAAAAAATGCTCACTAAATATATAAAGTATTTATATTTGTCACATACAAATGTTACTAGCTGAATGCCCGTGCGTTGCTACGGATTTTTAAAATTTATCATACTACATGTTTTAAAACTTACGAGTGGTAAAATTTTTTAGAATATGCATACAAACATGTTCTAAAAGTTTTTAAATCCATCAAGTAAGTCGAAAGCCGTTGATCACACCTCGTGGTCATAAGTTGGAAGAAATCGACCACACATCATGGTCGTAGGTCGGGAGCCCTCGGGCACACCTTGTCATCGTAAGTCGGAAACCGTCAACCATCGCACGTGATCGTAGGTCGGGAGCGGTGGACCATCGCTGGTAGTCATAAGTTAGTAGCGATCGACAATCAACCGTGGTTCTAAATCGGGAGCCTTCGACAATGGCTCGTAGTCATATATCAAAAGTCGGCGACCATCGTTCGTGGTCGTAAGTCGCAAGCCATCGAGGACACCTCATGGTCGTAAGTCAGAACACATCGACTAATGCTCGTGGTCGTAAGTCGGAAGACATCGACCACACCTTGTGGTTGTAAGTCGGAACACATCGACCAATGCTCGTGGTTGTAAATCGGAAGCCGTCAATCACACCTCGTAGTCGTAAGTTAGAAGCCGTCGATCATCACGCGTGATTATAGGTCAGGTAGGGAAGTTGGGAGCTACGACCAGACGCTGCCGCGCAGGGAAGGAATTGGTGGCGGCGCCGAGAAGGAAGAAGGAGGCGGCAGTTGCAGGTGGTGGAGTGGATGCGGGAGACGGAGGATCTGGGAGAAGAGGAGAGGAGGATCTGGGAGAAGAGGAGACGAGGAGCAAAAGAACTACCTACATGCGGATCTGGACGGCTGATCTTTGATTGATCGGACGGCTAAGAAGATAGGAAGGAGAATGGACCGACGACCACCAACTCACATTTTTAAGGAGTAGAGATTAGTAATTCATCACCATAGTACTTCAATATCATTATAACCTTACTAATATTTATTGTATATAATAAAAAAATGAATGGTTAAAGATGCCTACTGAAACCATGTTAATGTCTAAAGTAACAAGTAGAAACGAATAGAGGTAATAAAAACATCAATTCCGTGCTCTATTTGCATAGAGGTAATATGGCATGTAAATTAGACCCGGAAGGGAAAAGGATTATATGGGAGAAGCCGTGCCTTGAACCCATCTATCAGAGGCCATCCTCTAGATTTTTGCCATGCGACACAACACAAATCTCGAAACATCAAATAATTATTGTCCTCGCCCATCTCCTTCCCATCCCCCTCCTCACCCAACCTCGCAATCTCGATGTGGGTGTTGCCGACTACCGTCCAAGGTGGTGAGCGTGCGGCTGAGCACGAATGCACGATCATCGTGACCAAGGCGTAGCTCCGTCTTGTCGCACTTGGCATGCACCACGTGGTTGAGCAGGCAGGCCGCCATGGCCACCTCCGCAATGGCGCACACACGTGCTCGACGCCGTCGTGGTCGAGCTCGAACGCGCCATGGAGGCAAAGAACGAGGATGTTGGTCAGCGCAACCAACATGGACACGGAGCACGAGGACTAGTACGAGGGAGCTATGGGCCTAACCTCTGATTTCACTTAACCACAAACAATATATAATTATCATATTACAGCAAAGCCCTATAAAGAAGCAACATTAACTATATTGCCTTGCAAACAGACATTGAAGGCTTCTTCATTTCGTCGCCAACATCGGTGATGATTTCGCCGAGCATGGAGGATGAGGTCGACGATCACCTTGAACGAAGCCCATTAGGGATGAATATAGTGGCCGGTAGGAACCTTCTCTGAGTATCGCGGGGTATGAATGTGATGGCCGGTGTAGACCTTCGGGTGAACAGGCCAGAGGTTTCTTATATCGGCCAGCTCGAACCTACAAAAAGACGGTTGGCATCACTTCACCAGACAGCCATCAAAAGAAAAGGCCTCCTTTGAAAGAGGTTGACGGTGATGGCTTAGATTGCTTCCTTGAGGATGTTCTCCTATGCTTGCCACCTGTTGCGAAGAAGCTGCTGAAGAACTAACGACTTGCACCGAGTGGAAAGGAGACCAGAGGGGAGGAAGGGGGAGAGATACACAACGTTCGAAGGAGGTGGCACGTTGACCAGTACGGAGATTGACTCTGGAATGCTTCTTTAGAGGAGGAAACTCACTTGAGAGCTATGCGCCAATGACGAGGAAAACCACCACCGAGAACGAAGTGGACGGCGACATGACTGAAGGAGTTCTGCTACTGTACAAGAAAGGATAAGGGAGTTCTGCGACATGGCATGAGTGTCGTTGCCAGGCCGCACGCGCACTGCCGTTGGGCCATAGTCATTCTAGTGCTAGAGAGAAGCACGAAGCCCACCTTAGCCAAGACAAACGGTAGAGAAGCCTCGCGTACTCCTCAACTAAACAAACGAAGAAGAGAACTGAACACTTTTAGTATTTACAGGTGTTAGCCGTGGGTGGGAATGTGGGATCCTCTCGACGCCGATGAGGCCACCGGCCGGCGGAAAAGAGGAGGGGCCAAATCTAGTGAGAAAACAAAAAGGGAGAAAAGTGGTTCTAGCTACGGAGAACGAGAGGTCAGGAAACCATATAAATAATGCAGATATAGGCATTAGCTAATCCTACGTACGTGCTGGCTGTCTCTATGAGTAGCATAGTACTGCCGTACATTATTACCCTTCTCTGTAGCATAACATGTCTACGGAGCCTGAGGACTTCAGAAGTTTCACCGCAGAATAAAGGCGCTAGTGATGCTGGACCAGATGTTGTCTGCCAAAAACACACCCGGCCTCCCTCGCTTCTACGAAGGAAAGCTGGAGGAGACCGGCGTGCCTAGGTGCTCACTTTCTTGTCAGGACGGATGCAGGTCAACAGGTACTCTGTCCCTGTTTTTTTAAAGCAGGAGAGTACCCTTATTTCATTAACGAAACAGAATTGATTACACACTCCACAACGAGACGCAACGCAACAAAAGAGAAGATAAAACTACGTCATATTAGGGGTGGGCACTTTAAACCCGAAAACCGAAAACTGAACCGAACCGGACCCGAATAGACCGAATTGTCGGTCTATTCAGGTTTCGGGGTTCGGTTCGGTCAATATTTTCATTTAATTCGGTTTTGGGTTGGGTTCGGTTTTGACCTACAAAACCGAATAGACCAAATAACCCGAATTATTTGATATGTCTCTTGAATTCATGAACTTAATATTCCGAATAGACCAAATAACTTTGAACCCGAATAGACCAAATAACTTGATTTTGAGGGTGACAAGGGTCCCCATCTTATTTTGGTCAATTCGGTGGACCGAATAGACCGAACAAAAATTCGGTCTATTTGGGTTCGTCCTTGTTTTTTTCGAGAAATTCGGTCCTCATTTTTAGAACCCGAATTTTCCAAAGACCGAATAGACCGAACCGAATAGACCGAAAAAACCGAATGCCCAGCCCTACGTCATATCCTGAAACATTCAAAACGATACTTATGGTCCCGTTCATTCCCGGCCTTATTTTTGTTTCTTTAGTTTTTGGTTTTTTGGCTTTTGTCTTTTGTCTTTTCTTTATATTATCTGTAGAGATGTAATGATATTATTTATTTTTTTAATTGAATGGCTCAAAAAATCTAATAATTGATATAGTACTATTTCAACTTTTTTAGATAAAGGATATAAAATCCGACCTCTATATCCACGAAGGATATACACAGCCAAATGGTACACAAGCTCTTAGGCTCAAAACCTCAAAACTGAGGTACATAAAACAACATGAAAGATAGCTTAAGGACTATGAAAAAACTAGAAAGGCTAAGCTTCAGCATATTTTCTCCGTCCTTGCTTACATCCAAGCCCCTAACCCCATCCGACCGAGCCACCCAAACTTGGTGCGCTGCGTGAAGATGGACCTCGAGGCGACGTCTCCAAGAAGGCGGCGAGTCGCCGACGCCGCGCCGCCTCACCGAGGCAAGACTTTCACCGGAGATCGAGAAAACATGAGAGCTACGCGGTGCCCGACACACCTCGGGAAGGATAATGGCGCTGGCGTCATTGATGTCGAGACCGGTAAGATCACCGGCAAGGCTTTCGCCGGCACCTCCATAGCACCCCACGCACTACCCACACGCAAAATAGACCGCCACCAACACTCGGGGCCTGCATGCCTCAAGGTCATGGCATAGCCACCCTTGAACTCCACGACGAGCCGCTTCTACGCAATGTCGCCATTTGTAGAAACCACTATCGCGGCGTCTAAGCGCCACCACCGGCGAGATCCGGGCGACACAAATCTTCTGAGCGCCTTTACGGAGCCTGAACGGCACGTGGATCACCACCGCCTTCTTGCTCCCGGCCGCAACCAACTGGAACTCGGAGCTCTTCAACTAAAAGTTAAAAGTTAAAAACCACTAAAAAAAGGCCAGATTGAACAGGGCTTAAGATACCAGAACCACACAACTCTAACTAAATTAAAAACTCTCAACTATCAACTACTATCCCAGGACCAGAACTTTGCATTCTTTCTCCAAAAGTCGTAGATCCATGATTTCTGAGATTCTATTTTGTAATAAAATCCTGCCATTGTCCATCTTCATTATCCCATTTCCAAATCCATCGACCAAGAAGGCCAATGTTCATTGCCTCCAGCTCCAGTATCCCCAAACCCCCTGCTCTCTTGGCTGACAAACCTGGCCAATTGACCAAATCACATTTCTTGACCCCAAATCCTCTTGCCACAAAAAAAAGAGCTCTAAAATAATCTATCCTCTTTAAGGTTTGTTCTTTCGGGTTGTGACTTATTAATTTAATAAATTATAATTGCTAAAAGAAGTCAAAATAAAAAAATCAACTAAAAACCGAAAAAGAACATGACTAAGCAGGAATTGGTACTCCCTTTGGTATCCTAAGAAAGGATATCATGTACATAGGACTACTACTCAAGCAGGAATCGATTAAGATCAGCCTCCCTCCACTTGATAATAACTCGCCAACAGCCCAGTTTTGTTTCCACTTTATCTTCAGTTTTTTCCCATGCTATTGATAGACTATGTAGAAGGACTAATATATGTTTGTAATGAACAATTGGTATTTTAGTTGAGTTGAATTTAAATTTTGTAAAAGTTTCAAAAAAAATTAGGTTTCAGATAGTCTGACCAGACTTGGGATAGCGGTCAAACAAGTCTTGACCTATTCATTAGGTTGTGAGCCTGGTGGTCTAACCATTATAAAGAAGGCGGTCTGACCTGACCGGTGATGGCTGGCAGTCTAACCACCATAGGGCAAGCGATTAGATCAGCCATGGGCTTTTAGAAAATGTATACCAAACACTTGTGTAGGCATATATGCAATTGAGTTTGTACTAGGTGTCACTGGAATTAAAAACTATAACTATAATTAGATAGAATTTAACTGAAATTTCACAGATGGTGCTTTCTGGTGGACTTAAGTGGTTTGATCGGTGCGGTCTGACCACCATGGGGTGCGATCAAACTAGTGGGTGCAGCCAGAGAGGAATGAAAATGGATTTCGAGTTGGTTTGAGTGTACACACGACATGGGTGTTGTTTGTTGGGTTGTGTTGAGTTGCATGATACATGTTTTGACTAATGTAAGTCAAGTGCATGGAACTTATACTCGAGATGATTGCTTGTTCTTTGGATGCACATGTGACTTAGAGAACATTAGCAGGCGACAACAATTGACCGAAACTAGGCGGGGGAACTGAGGTCTTAGTAGTCATGTAAGTCCGAGTGAGACTACATGGCTCAAGCAGGAAACACATAGAAAACAATGATTGTGAAGAGGCGAGTTAGTGTAGGTGGTGCGCTAAGTATTGAAACCGATGCATGTAGAGACAGTTCGGAGAGAGCAAGTGAAGATGTGACGGCTAGTCATTGGGCACTACAGGATATATGTCAAAGTATGTGGAGATACTTTGAGGTGAAGGTGAGGACATAGTCAAGCAAAGGTGCCTAGAAGTTTCTTTGGAGGTATTTTGGTAGTTGGACAAATACTGGGTTGATGACTTGATCAAGACCACATCACAAAGGATGAGTGGTTTAGATCAAGTAGAGTTGGTATTGCAAAGTAGATCAATTGCTAAGGTGTTAACGGATTGAGTCTTATAAACTCATTGGGAAGCATGTGTGAGTATGTAAAACTCATGTTATTAGGGTTAACAGGTTTCCCCGGTGTCTTAATGGGTTGGATCCATTAAGGTTGTTGCTGGTTATTAAAGGGAGTGAGAGATGTTAGATACATATATTCTAGAGTTTAAGCTTTTGTTCTACCACCTTGTCTCCTTGTATTGTTGTGTGAGAGAGAACTTGAGAAAGAAAAGAGTGACATTTTGGCTGCACCTTGTAATCATCAATGAGTATGTAAACTTCATCCTCTACTGAAAATACATCAAAATTTTATCTCAATCATGTTTTTATTTGCATTATTGCTTGATCTTGAGATAGATTTGTGATTTCGTATTCGTTGGGGTTCTAATCCAAACTCTTACTTAAATTATCTTGCTAGGACAATGATAATAGATTTAGAAGACCTCATGCCTTAAATCTTCACGAGCAAGAAATCATTTGACTTTTAGAATTTTTGGTGTTCTTATAGCCATGTCTTGAAAACTCATTGGGCTCCACACTGAAGACCACTTTCTTAATTTCTTCCAAAGTGAAAGGTCTGTTCAAAACTCATTGTCCCAGTCACTCATCTGGTTTTCAAAAGGAATTTGTAAATCCATTCTAATATTGTCTTGTGATCCAAATAATTTTTTTGTAGAAATCACTAGCATAGGTTATGAGGTTTTCCTCACCCTCAATAACCCCTTCATCATGTTTTAACTTATAAATATTATTCCTTCTGTTCCTCCCATTAGCCTTGGCTATGAAATAAAAAGTATTACTATCCCCTTCCAACATTTCTTTTTCTCTGAATTTCTGATGCCAATTAATTTCCTCTTCTTTAAAAGTCTTTGCCAACTTTTGCTCCATTTGCATCTTCTGTTGTCTTCTTTCTACCTTCAACCCACATATCACAGCTTCTCTGTCAATCAAATCAACATTAGCAATTAACTCCTGTTTCAGTTTCCTGATAGTCCCTTCCATATTAATATCCCATCCTTTCAACTGTTTCCTTAGCAATCTCATATTATATTACCAATTTTCAACTGCATTTTCACTGATATCTGGCACTTCCCAAACCTTCCTCACCAGTTCATCTATACCTTCCCTTTGCAACCAACACAGTTCAAATTTGAAATTATATATATGAGGTACATTACCACCAGTATCTAAAAAAAAGGAGCGTGATCTGATATAGCTCTGTCCAAAGATGTTCCTGTGACCATAGGATTATTAGCTTCCCATTCAGGGCTTATTAATATCCTATCTAACTTCTCATACAAAGAATCCTCTTGATCATTAGACCAAGTAAAAAATCTTCCACAACTCTTAGTACTTTCAGTCCATGGTTCTCTACCACTGCATTAAACAGGAAAGACCACTTATTCCTTTTCCCTAGGCTTATTTCTTTCACTCTCTCTTCTGATAATGTTAAAATCCCCTCCAATGACCATTGCAAAATTGTTAGCATTCGAAATCTGCACTAAATCGATTAAAAAACTTTCTTTATCTTCATCATGCGGGCCCCCATAAACTACCACCAGATTCCATTTATAACCATCCCTCTTTTGCTTGACCAACATTCCCACATGAAAATCACCTTTTCCCATCTCCTCAATCTCAAAAACTGAATTTCTGACACTCGATAAAATGCCTCCAGAACTTTGATTTTTTTGGTTTCTTGCAAATCAACAAAATCCACTTTATTCTCCAAAATTATCTCTCTAAGATACTTCCTCTTTTCTGGACTACCTAATCCTCTACAATTCCATAATACACCTTTCATGGTGTTATTTTGTTTTAATCCCTTTACCCTTTTTTTAAACTTAGGCTTCACCCTACTCAGCTCAGGTGAAGTCCATTTCTTTTTCTTCTTACCTAGTAAAGCCAGCAGACAAGCCTCCTCTAGGTCCTCAACATTCGCCCTTTTTTCAGCTTACACTTTATAGTTTATAGCTTTTTTGAACAAACAAACAGGATGATTTCTCCGTCGCTTTTTGAAACGCTTATCAGGATAGCCTATTCGAAGCAACTTATCGGCATTCGGTTTGTTCGCATAAACGTTAGAGTCAAAAGTCATCATCCACACTCGGAAAAAAACACATATCATCCTCGTCCGAAAGTAAAAACTACAAGTACTTAGAAACAATCACTTCCTAGATTGGTTCCACCTCCATTGTACCCATCTTCAACAGTATTGTCCCCTATTTGTTGGACGACCAGTTCAATCATTTCGATGGTCTCTTCCATTAGTATGGGTGTGTTCTTTTCGACTGTGGTTGATGATTTTTGATCCTAACGTGAGCATTTATTCGAACAAACTAAATATCGATAAGCTTATTCAAAAAGACAGTAAAAAAATCGTTTTATTTATTTATTTGAGAAAAACTGTACGCCATAAGCTATAAGCTTAAAAAAATAGTGAATTTATTTTTCTTTCCTCATTGCCGCATCGCGCTCGCTGGATCACTTATTAATTTTCTCCGGAGGCTGAGAATCGCAGGATAGGTCTATCGCGTAGTACAATTGATTCGAAGGTCGCATCCGTTAAAGGGGTGTGATATGACTGGTTGATAGATAGAGTTAGTTCAGGTTGCCAAATCCAACACTTGATGAGATGGAGATGGTTCATGCCGTTCCGTGAGCAGTCCAAATGTAGTTTGAATTGATTGGGAGCTACGTCTACACGCACTCGGAGGTCAGGGAGAAAGTTCAGGCAGAACAGCCCATATATGAAAGGACGAATCAAGAGCAGCTAGGCGTACCAACATTTATGGATTTTTACATGAGGTTCCATGTAAAGGAAAATCACAGCGACAACCAGGGAGTTTACAACAACTCATTTGGCATTATAGCTGAAACAGTGAAAAAAGCTTCACGGTGATGAGAGTCGGGGTGGCGGCGGCGGCGGAGAGGCACCGGCGGCCAAAGAAGGTAAATCGTATTTGGCTGACAAGGTAATCGATCCCAGCCCGCTGCAAAATTGCTTAAGGCTGCACTGCACTGCTAGCTGTGCCATAGAGAAGCCATCACCATTTTGGCCCCAAACGCCACGGCAATACTGTATTTGGCCCTCTACCATGCGTTTTGCCGTATTTGGCCCCCTCGCGTGGCCGGAGAGCGCACAAGGGGATGTGGCGCAGTGAGGGGAGTTGGCACGGTCCAAAACCATGCAAAGGAGGTGGCATGGTCGGGATGCATGCCAGGGAGAGGTGACAGCTGCATCGCCATTCGCGCACTCGTTGTCATGCCGATGCTGTTGTCCGCATGCTCGTCGTCGCCCTCCTCACGTGGTCTCGTACCACGCCACCTCCCCTTGCACGCTCTTTAGCCGCGCGAGGGGGGCCAAAGTCATCAAAACGCAGAAGAGAGGGCCAAATATGTTATTGCCGTAGCGCTGGAACCAAAATAGCCATGTCTTCTGCCGCAGATGTTATCTCGTCGCCCCTAGGACCTGTTGGTGGCCCTACTCTCGCCTGATCCATTGCCCCGCTGCAGGAGGGCACGTATCGTCGTATCCATCAATCCATCATTCTAGTATGAAATATGCACACCTTGGATCCTTTGTGGCCTGCTGTCCTCTTCTCGTTTTGCTACAAAGTTACCGTATGATTTGCACAAGCCCTCCATCCTTCCTGATGCATACATATTCAGATAAACCTAGGTAGAAAAATATCTATTGGTCATAATTTATTTTGGGAATTCAACTCTAAAAAATTTAGCATGAAATTACGTCATAAAAGTTGTGTAGCATCTTTTATGTTTTTTGGACGATCTTTTATATGTTGTGAATGTGATGTTATACTAGAAAGATGGACATATGCATACAAACATAAGTTAGTCCACTAGCGCTCATCTAGGATTGCAGATGATAGAGATGGATTTGTAGTCTCATGGTGATCTTGTGTATGCGTGCTGTAAATGTTAATCCAATACACTAGAACATGTACTTAAGCTAGTATTATTTTAATTGTGCTTCACTAAAGTTAATTCTTTTCTCACAATAATCCTACCCATTTTGTTACAGTAAGTTGGATCAGTGGCACCACTGTTAGAATTGCCATGGAGTAGGCATGTTGGCTTGGCTAGGCAGAGGCCAAATTAGACCTAATGAAAAGTTGCTCACTTGATAAAAAAACTATTATGGAAAGCTTGAAAACAAGGCCATAGGATCTTGATCTACACTACAGACATGAGCTTGCCCAGATTATAAATTTCTAAAGGTGAAGTTAGATATGATATTCCGATTGCCCAAACAAGAAGCTTTGGGTTATCTTATCGAGCTATAACAAACTAGAGGCAATCTATTTAAGTTCAAGCTATTGTGCCAAAAATGAAGTCTGCAATCTATTTAAACTCAAGCTGATACAACAAATCATAGGCATTCTATTTAGACTTAAGGTAAGATAACATTTTTGTAGCTATAATACTACAATTTTATTTTTAAATTGGCAACTAACTCAAAATATTCAGGGCTTATTTGGTACACACTTTTTATTCACAAAAAAATCACAGAATTCCCTCAAAAACATTAATATTCCTACGAGACAGAAACCAACGGGGAATTGCCGTGACATATCAATTCGTCCACTACCACTAGGATCTCAGACCACAGGTACGAACACAGCTTCCCCTGACACGGAGAATCGGGATCTTGGCGTCGCTGAATCCGGCCAACTCCCACGTCCAAGAGAAGAGAAACCCACGAGGGGTGGTCATTCCCAAGTCCCCATCTCTCCAATCTCCGTACCCCAAAGAAAACCCCGAAAACCAAAAAAGAAAAGGAAAAAAGAAAAACGAGTTAAAGACGCTCCTCCAATTTCCCATCCCCCCAATGCACACTCAGTTTCCTCACGCTCACACGCGGACCAAATCTCAAATCTTAGCAGCAGCGGCGGTAGTAATCCGATCGAGTCGGATCGGCACCGACCCCAACCACCCGTAAGCTAAATCGCACTCCGCTTCGCTCCCTCCCCGTACGCTCCGTGTCGGCGATGCACGCCTCGCCGCCGACATCGCCGTCGGCGAGCTAGGGGTGTAGGAGGAGGGGGAGGTGGTGGTGGTGGAGCTGGGCCCCGACGCCGCCGCGGGAGATGAAGGCCAAGAGCCTCCCCTTCATCGCCTTCGAGCACAAGCGGTTCGTTTCCCGCTCCTTCCCGCCGCGCGCGCAACTCGGCGTCGTGCTGGGTCTATTACGCGGTTTCGGAAGTTTTCCCCGGAGTTTTCGATGTTTCTGCTGCTCGAGACATCCGCTTGCGGGCAGTTTGCTGATATTTTTGGTTTTTTTTCTTTTGTTCGCGGGGATCTCGATCAGTTGCGAGATATTGGGGCCAAATTTGGGCAATGCAGCCCCTAGATCTCCGCATTTCTGATGCGATTTAAAAAAAAAGTTTGAATTGTGTTTTTTCGATGCTTGCCTACGGAAGGATCTGCTAGGTTTGTGTGCATGTACACAGTACATCGCAGTTGGAGCAAAATCCGCTTGCGTTATGTGACAATATCGAATTTTTGTAAGACATGATTGGATAGGCAAAATTTTAGCGGACATCATGAGTTTTAGCAAGATCAACTCACTGATATGAATCTGGATCGATCCCGGTCTTTTTGACACAAAAAATCACGGTTGAAGCACGGAATGGTTCGCTTTTAAGTGGCATTAGCTCCTTTCTGTTTCTGATGCCTTGGGGGTTGGTGCAGGGACACCTATGGATTCGCCGTGCGGCCACAACACTTGCAACGGTACAGAGAGTATGCAAACATCTACAAGGTAAGAGGAGCCACCTCTGGCGATGCCTCCATTTTGCACCATGTTGTTTGATCTTGCTGAGTTGCATATGTCGTGGTGCTGGATCTGCAGGAGGAGGAAGAGGAGAGGTCTGAGAGATGGAAGAATTTTCTGGATAGGCAGGCTGAGTACGATGAATCATCTGGAGAGGATGCTAAGGTTGCACCCTCCATCGAGGATGAAGGAGCTGCAGGAGATGCTGGCAGGTTTGAAATGTCAGATGAGAAGACAGTCAAACAGCAGAGGCAACATAAGATCCAAATATGGTCTGAAATTAGGCCCTCCTTGGGATACATTGGGGAGATGATGAGCTTGCGTGTCAAGAAGAAACGATCTTCTGCTGACAAGGACACAATGGATGGGCTCCATCCTGTAGACACTGAAGAGAGCAAGCCCTCAGAGGACTCCGATGATGAGTTCTATGATGTAGAGAAAGTTGATCCCAGTCAAGAAGTGCCTGTTGCTGACAGTGCCAATGCTAATTCAGGCATGAATAGAGGTGCAAGTCAAGAAGAGTATTATCCTTGGAAGGAAGAATTGGAGTGCTTAGTACGTGGTGGGCTGCCAATGGCTCTGAGAGGAGAGGTATGGCTTGCATTTTTTTTTTAAAGAAAAGGGAATTTTGTTCTATTAAACCAATGACCCATTTTCTTTATGCTGACAGCTATGGCAAGCTTTTGTTGGTATTGGAGCTCGTCGAGTGAAAGGGTACTATGAGAGTCTCCTTGCGGTGGACGGTGAAAGGGAAGACAGCAAAGGTTCCGATTCTCCGACTATGGAATTTGGTGATGGAAAACCAAAAGCATCTCAAGCATATTCTTCTGAAAAGTGGAAAGGGCAAATAGAGAAGGTAGATAGATGATATTAGTTGTCTTTACTGGCTTTTGATCTCATAGATGATACTAATTGTCTTTACTGGCTTTTGATCTCTTTATCGATAAATTTTGTATATCTGGAAATCCGGTGCTGAGAGGTCATCTGTTACTTTGGGGCCTTTTTAGGATTTGCCTAGAACATTTCCAGGCCATCCTGCTCTAGATGAGGATGGTAGAAATGCTTTAAGACGCTTGCTCACAGCTTATGCTAGGCATAATCCATCTGTTGGTTACTGCCAGGTACATCTTTCCCTTAATCCTGATTCATATTGCTTTTTCGTGTCACTACATGTCATTAGCTTCTTGGGAACCCTTACGCAAGACCAATCTGTTGCATTTTTCGAATGTAATATCAGTTGAATATTAATATTTTGAATGCAAAAATATGGCCCAATACCCAAATATACCCGTTGAAGTTTCCTAAGTGAAGTTGACCACTGTCCTGACTCCTGAGTACATAATAGTTTTTTCGTAGAGGTTACTTGTTTTGTTGCCTTAAGCTAAAGCGGCAGATGGTATCAGTATGCCATTTGTCTATTTTGTGACTTCTATGGAGGTTCTGTTCAGAAGCCCATTTGCTGGATATTGAATTATTGATGGATATAAACTTCTGACAAAGCTAAAATGTGCCCTTCATAGTTGCTTCTCTTGTTGATATCTCTTAAGTTGTTTTGTCAACAATAGCTGAATCAATGGCTCATAGGGCATTATATATCATTCTTTTTCTTTGCAAAGTGTAGCTTATGTTGCTATAGATTTGATTCCTCACCGTGTGTTTCTCTATTTACAAGGATAGAGGTGATAGTCCATCTCTCTAGCAAATTGTTTTGGAAAAGAAAAAAGAAGCAAGATTCACTTTTGTTTCAATTAAAGATTGCCCATTCAACCAACGGTCTGACCAAAACAAGGTGTTTGCTCCACTCCCCACTTGTGTGATCACCAAAATTGCAAACCCCTTGTGGATGTAAAATAGTCTCTAGTTTTATTTCATATGCATGAAGAGAAACTCATCATTTTATTTTTCCTGTTTGGGGCTATTTTAGTTTACTCTGAGCTTCGTATTTGATATGCCCAAATTTAGACGCACTGTTCTTATCAGTGCTATCATACTTATATTTTTCTGGTGTCACTCTATATCTTTCTGAAAATCATCAAAATGTTATGTAAATGGGCATAGGGGGTCAAATATACTGTTTCAAGTTTTTAATTTGGAACTGTATTACAAAAGTTTTGCAAAACTATGAACTAGACTTATGGGCCTGAAATCCCCAGCATTGATAGCATCTTCCTTTTGTGGGGCTACCTTGCTGCAGGGTCATGATTGCTGCCATGAAATCCAACTTTAACACATTCCAACATGACTTGTAAAATCTCCCAGAAAAACCATCCGGACCGGGCTCGATCTGATGGTAAACTTTTATTGTAAGCCAAACTTCCTCCTCAGTGAAAGGTGCATCCAAAAGAGAGGTCAATTCCTTCTCGATGGAAATACTGTAAGTTCAAAGTAGTAGCCCGTGGCAATGCAGTTCCCAGGAGGCCTTCATAGAAGTCCAGCATAACTTGATGTTTCTGTTCTTGAGAAGTAACCACCTGATCACCATTCATCAATTTAGGGATAAAATTCTTACGTTTCCTGTGACTTGCTTGGAGATGAAAAAAGGATGTGTTGGCATCTCCATCTTTTAGATATCTAACCCTGGAACGTAGACGTGCTATTGTCCTCTCAAGTGAAGCAAGAGCAAGACAGTGTCTCTTTAATTGTTTTCTCAGCCAATCTATATCTTTCTGAAAATCATCAAAATGTTATGTAAATGGGCATAGGGGTTCAAATATACTGTTTCAAGTTTTTAATTTGGAACTGTATTACAAAATTTGTACAAAGAAAATCCTTCCTTTGGTATTCCATAATTACGATTCTGCTATGCGCAATAATATAGTTGTCATTTGTCAAGCATTTGCGCATGCATATTCATGGACCCTATTCTTAGCTGAGAGCCTGAGACTAATCGTATGAATAATGCAGGCAATGAATTTCTTTGCTGGTTTGTTCCTTCTATTGATGCCAGAGGAGAATGCATTTTGGTAGGTTTTGCAGTACAACATCTTCAAGTACCTGTATTCTTTTAAGTTGCTTCTGTCTATTGCATAGTAGTACAGTTGAACTAAATAATTTGTTGAATGTGTTATGGGTTGACAGGGCATTGACAGGCATTATGGATGACTATTTTGATGGTTACTTCTCTGAAGAAATGATTGAGTCTCAGGTATTCCTATGTTTATTTTTTCATTTTAATGTTTACATGCATGTTGTTTGTTGAGTGCTCAGAACCACAAGCTACTTTGTTTGGTATTAAATGAGCTGTATTTTGGTTCTCCTTAGGTGGATCAGCTTGTTTTAGAGGAGTTGGTCAGAGAGAAATTCCCAAAGCTAGGTTTGTGACTTATTCCATATATAATAGATTATTTGTACCACATGACTCTGTCAGACATATTAACTGCCCAAGTTTGACAATTGAGGACTTGCATGGTTTTTCTGCAGTAAATCACTTGGATTACCTTGGCGTACAAGTTGCTTGGGTTGCTGGACCATGGTTCCTATCTATTTATATGAACATGCTTCCCTGGGAAAGTGGTCGGTCTTATTTTGAATTATTTGAAATATTTACTTTTGTTGCTAAGATATACTCTCAACTCCTAGCTTAGCTAAGTTGATGTGCGTCCTCCATAATGGGACCGAAACTTATCTTTATCTTCAAGTTGCTGCCGTCCTTACTGGACTTGTAATGTCCTGGGGCTTTTAGATACATCGCACCATATAGTTTTTGGTTCAGTAAAATGCCAATTAATGTCTCATTCACATGTCTCTGTGGTCCACTTACGATACTCACAGCAGATAGGGTTTCTGAATGACAAACTTTGGAGTGGCTTCCAACTAAAATTTTATAATCTCTTGGGTGGGAAAATATTCGTTACAACCTTTAAATAATAAAGGCAAAGGTTAACAATATCTAGCGAGATGACTAGTTGAGAGTAGACTACAAGGGAGGTGAAGCAAAAGCAAGTACAACTGAAGAAAGTGGCAGAACATCCATGACCATCCCTTTCTTATTACTTACTGAGAGGATTGTGGGACATCTGAGAACAAATGAAAAATGATTCCTTATCATAATTTGTTATATTTTAGTGCTGGCTAGGTTTTGTGCTATCAAAGCCACAGGCATGGCACTGAAATATTAATAATGGATAAACATATGTTGTGGCCTTTTTGGATTTGCGTCAAATTTTGGATGTACAATCAGAGGAACAGTTAAAACTCTTTTTCTTTTTCTTTTTAAACTACTAACGTTTCTAGTTAATTATTAACTTATCACATAATATTCTTACCATTTTATTACTATTTGAACATTTCAGTTCTTCGTGTGTGGGATGTGCTTCTATTTGAGGGAAATCGTGTGATGCTTTTCCGGACAGCCCTTGCACTTATGGAGTTGTATGGTACTGGGGTCGCTCTTTTGCTTTATTGTTACTCAGAAAAAAGAAAGAAAAATAGCAAAAAATTTATATGGGGTCCAAATATATGTTATAGTTATCTTGGGTGGCTGGATGGAGACTTACCGCTAGTCCGCTACTGCTGATTGCAGGTCCAGCACTTGTGACAACAAAAGATGCTGGGGATGCAGTAACCCTTTTACAGTCTTTAGCTGGTTCCACTTTTGACAGCAGCCAGCTTGTTTTATCAGCTTGCATGGGATATCAAGCTGTAGATGAAGCAAGGCTGCAAGAGCTGAGAAATAAACACCGGTCATCTGTTATATCTTCAATGGAAAACAGAGCAAAGGGTCTTCGTGCCTGGAGGGACACCAATGGTCTTGCATCAAAGCTATATAATTTCAAGCGTGACGCTGAACCATTGGTGTCGATATCAGCAGAACAGTTAGATGACTTGACAGATGGGGATATTAACCAAGAAATCAATTCTGGAAATATGGATGACATGTATCACGGCCTGACTGTCAACACTGAATTTGATTCTTTGCCTGATCCTAAAGATCAGGTACCATTTTTAATATATTAATTAACTGCTTCTTTCACCTCTAAATTGTAAAATGATTGTTTCATAAAAACTCAATGGAATAACTAAAGAACACAGATAAATAGAAATAATCCATGCATAAATATTTTTAGTAGCAAGGTTTTCCAGTCTATTTACATAAACTAGCAAAGTGCATACACTGTCATGCATACTTAGTGTTAGACAGTTGTTTGTGGGCCTTTCTTTTGGCTTTGGGCCCATGTGCCCTTAGACTGAGTTTGTTAGGGTTTCGAGATTGAGGATTCTGTTAGGTTTCTGTGGTTGTTACACCTAACCCTTGACACTCCTTCCTTTATATACTCCTTGTAATGGTGGATCCTATTCAATCAATGAGATAAACATCTCTTACATGGTATCAGAAGTTTAGGATTCCTTCCCCTTCCTCTCTCGGTCACGCCGCCTCTGTGCGCGTCTCCCTCTCTCTCGGCCACGCCGCCTCTGTGCGCGTCTCTCCTCTCTCGCCTCTCGCGGCTCGGCGCCTCGCACCGGTCTCCGGCCGTCGGCTGCGCCGCCGCGGTCGCTCCGCTCCTCTCCATGGTGGCCTCCACTCACCTCCCTCTTCCCACGCCGCCGCTGCTGCGCGATGCCGCGCGCGACGCGACCTCCCCGACGACACCGCTCGCCGCCGCCACGCAGCAGCTCGGCCGCGCGCGCTGCTCAGCCGCCGCGAAAGCCCTAGCGCTGCGGCGGAGGCCGCTCGCGGCCGCTGCGGCGACCAGCGCGCGCGACGCGGCCGCGACTTCGTCTCGGACGCACTTTCGGCTGCGCCGCCGCTCGTCGCGGCCGCCGTCGATCTCCAGCGGCGACGTCGCCGACATCGTCGTCCCTGTCTCCGACGCACCGCCTCTCCGGGACGTCCCGCTTCCACGAGGCCGCCGCCGTCCTCAACCTTCATGCTCGGTAGTTGCGGTCGAGAACATTCGCCGGTCCCCATCGTCCTCGACGCGACATCCGGCAACTACTCCCAGTGGCGAGAACTCTTCCTCCTCGCCGTGGGCAAGTTCTCGCTGGAGGACCACGTTCTACGCGACGCCGCCGCACCAACCTCCCCTGCTTGGCTGCGGATGGACTGCGTCGTCCGTTCTTGGATCTTGGCACCACTTCGCGATCTCACACGGATCGTCATGGGCGCGGATCCACGGCTCGTGCTACGGCTTGCCATAGAGACCGGTTTCCGGCAACCGAGACACGAGCTGCATCGAAGCCGCTTCGCAACTTCACCCAAGGTGATCTCTCCATCACCGCCTCGCTGGTAGGCGTATGGCGGATGATCTTGGCGATCTCGGCGAGCCCATCTCCGATCGCGCCTTGGTACTCCATGTCATCCGCGGACTCAATGAAACTTCTCCGCCATCGGCCGCACTCCAACGCAGCCGCTTCTTCCCACCTTCACGGAGGCACGGCCGATCTCTCTCTTGGAGGAACTCACCGCGCGACGCCCGCCGCACTCCGCCATCGCCTCGTCACTCTACGGGAGGTCCCGCATCTCGCCGCTCCTCCCGCAAGTGGCGCGGCGATGGTCCCTCCAAGACTACCAGCGCAGCAACGTGGCAAGCGCCGTGGGCGCCCAAAGAACAATCAAGACGGCGGCTAACACCACCGCGGATCTCGCCATCGCTTCACCAACCTCGTCCGCTCCATCTCCATGTGGCGGTCGCCGTCCACCTCGCGCCTCTTCCACCACCGCGCCGCGCGCGGCCCGCCCATCAGCCTTTCGGCTCAACACCATCCGGCACTCGATGCAAAGCAGCCTCGCAGCCTCATGCTCGCTTCGGGGTCTCGGCGATGGGCTCCTTCTCAACGCAGCGCCCACGATGCAAAGAATCGCGACCTCATGCTCGCTCATCGGGGTCTCGGCGATGGCCTCCTTCTCCAACGCTCTCCTACAACAACCACCGGCGTGGACAACCTTCCCGGGATCAACACTCATTGGCCTCCTCCTTCAACACAATGACCTGCAGCCTCCCCCGTCATGGTGGTACGCCGACTCGCGCCACCTCCCATATGACCTCTCGATTTGGTACTCTTTCACACCTTCTCCCCCGGTTTCCTTTCCTCTTCCATTGTCGTTGGAAATGGATCTTTACTTCTGTCACCGCCATCGCTCTACTCACTTTTCGGATTCACTTGGTGAACAATGTTCTTGTTTCTCCAAGTCTTCTTAAGAATCGATTGCTCGCAATTTACCACCGACAACAATCGCTCTGTTGAATTTGATCCGCTGGTCGCTCTGTGAAGGATCGACAGCCCCGCAGGTGATCGCCGATGCAATAGCACCGGTCCTCTCTACCCACTTCGGCCGCCTCCGACGCTCTTACGCCCGCCGCATTCCTCGCGCCTCTTCTTCCTCGCACTGCCGTCGACTCGGCCACCGGCCGTGAGGCGCCCGCACTCTTCAAAGATTCTCGCATCTCTCCCAAAGCATGTCCTCCGTGAGCTGCTACTTCATTGTGTCATGCGTGTCAATTAGGTCGCCACTGTCGCCTTCCATTTCCTATGTCCTCCTCGTGCAACACAAAAGTTTGATCTCATACATCGTGATCTTTGGACATCACCCATTGCCGGTGTGTCGGGTAATAAATATTACTTGGTCATTTTGGATGATTGCTCGCATTTCGTTTGGACTTTTCCTTTGCGCCTCAAATCGACACATTTGCCACCTCTCTAACTTCTTTTCTTATGTCGACACTCAATTTGGCACCTCCATCAAGTCCGTCGGTCGCGATAATGGGCGCGGTCGACAATTCCAATAAGACGCACGTTCTTTCTTACCGTGGTGTCCATCTTCGCATGTCGTGTCCCTATACCTCCTCAAATGGTAAAGCCGAGCGCATGATTCGCTCCATTAATAACATCGTGCGCTCCTTACTATTCCGAGCCTCTTGCCTCCATCCTTTGGGTAGAAGCCTCAACAACGCCACATACCTCATTAACATCCTACCAACCAAAACTCTTGGGTCCTCCACACTCATCTTGCCTTATTCGGCACTCCACCTCATATCAACATCTCAGTGTCTTGGTGCGCGTGCTATCCAAATTTGTCCGCCATCGCGATCCACAAACTTGCTCCCGCTCGGCCTTATGTGTCTTCCTTGGTTACTCTCCTCACCACAAAGGATATCGCCGCTTTGACATCACTTCCAATCGGCTCGTCCTATCTCGCCACGTCGTCTTTGATGAAGACTCCTTCCTCTTGCCAAAGAACATCGCAATCTCCGCCGACTTTGCGTTCTGGACTCTTTCATCGACGACGCGCCTATACCTATAGGCGATTTCTCCTTGCACTCGCAGTATCTCCACATCGGTGCCCCTCGCCGCCTCGCCGGACGCCGCCTCGATGCGTGATTCCTCCTCTGCACCGCCACCGGAGCCTCACTCCCACGGCAGCGACCACGGTGCACTCCCGGCTCGGTCCCAGTGATCGCCTGCTCGGCCGTGTGCACCTTCCCAAGCATCAGCCCCAGCCCGGCCAGACGCCTCATCGCTCCTCCTACCACGGACCGGGATTTCCGCTATGTCTACTCCCGGCGGCCTACGGATCCGCTTGCACTGGAGCTGCGCGTTGCACCCATCATTCCATCATGGGCGCGGCGCAGGTTCGGCCCGCCGGTGGTCAACAGCCATGGGATGATCACTCGAGCCAAACATGGTTTTGAGCACGCCTCGCCGCCACCCCGCTATCTCCACTCCCGAAGAGCTACCGAAGTGCCCTTGCCGATCCCAATTGGCGAGCAGCTATGGAAGAGGAGTACCGCGCCCTTCAGCAAAATGATACTTGGGAGTTGGTTCCTCGCCCGCCCAAGGCAAATGTCGTCACCGGTAAATGGATTTTCAAGCACAAACTTGGTGCCGATGGTTCTCTGGAACGCTATAAAGCGCGTTGGGTGCTACGCGGCTTTACACAACGACCTGGAGTGGATTTTGCCGAGACATTCAGTCCTGTTGTGAAGCCGGCCACAGTCCGGACCGTGCTGGCTATCGCTCTTTCCAGGCAGTGGCCGATTCATCAATTGGATGTGAAGAATGCCTTTCTTCATGGGACCTTGACAGAGACAGTTTATTGCTCACGACCTTAGGATTCGAGGACTTCACTCATCCGGAGTTTGTTTGCCGTCGAACAAGTCTCTTTATGGTCTCAAACAGCTCCGTGCATGGTACAAAGAGGTTTGCCTCATATTTGCTATCCCTTGGGTTTCTTGAGGCCAAGTCGACACATCGCTATTTGTGTACCACCGCGACCGAGGTTGTGTACTGCTCCTCTATGTTGATGACATCGCCTCACCGCTTCATCCGCCGAGCTCTACGTCGCATCATCCATGCCTTCTGGCAGGAGTTCTCTATGAAGGACCTCGGTGAACTTCATCACTTTTGGGGATGCATGTGCGAAGTATCAAGGTGGTCTTCTCTCTCACACGCGTCGGTACATGATGGACATTCTGGATCGTGCGGGCATGTCTGCCTGCAAACCTTCCACTACCCCGGTCGACACCAATCCCAAGGTGTCCGCCTCAGATGGTGGTCCTGTCAGCGACCCTAGCGACTTTCGCAGCTTAGCCGGGGCCCTTCAGTACCTCACCTTCACCCGACCGGACATCTCCTATGCAGTCCAACAGGTGTGCCTTCATATGCACGATCCTCGTGAGCCTCACCTTGCCGCACTCAAGCGGATTCTTGGTATATTCGTGGCACCCTTCACTTGGGCCTCTTTCTCCAGCCGTCCTCACAGTCTGACCTCGTGGTTTACTCCGATGCTGACTGGGCCGGTTGCCCGGACACACGCAAGTCTACCTCAGGATATGCCGTGTTCCTTGGTGACAACCTGGTCTCCTGGTCCTCCAAACGTCAGAACACGGTGTCACGTTCCAGCGCAGAGGCTGAGTATCGTGGTGTTGCCAATGCTGTCGCCGAAGCTTCCTGGTTGCGTCAGCTCCTATTGGAACTACATACTCCTCTCAGGCAGACTACTTTGGTGTATTGTGACAACATCAGCTCAGTCTACATGTCTTCCAACCCCGTCCAACATCAGCGCACCAAACACATTGAGATTGACCTTCACTTCGTCCGTGAGAAAGTAGCCCTTGGCGATGTTCGCGTCTTTGCATGTCCCTACTACCTCACGAGATGCCGACATCTTCACCAAGGGCCTTCCGTCATCGCTCTTTAGTGTTTTTCGGTCCAGTCTGAACGTCCGTGGTGCGGACGCTCTGACTGAGGGGGGGTGTTAGACAGTTGTTTGTGGGCCTTTCTTTTGGCTTTGGGCCCATGTGCCCTTAGACTGAGTTTGTTAGGGTTTCCAGGGATTCAGGGATTCTGTTAGGGTTTCAGGGTTCTGTTACACCTAACCCTTGACACTCCCTTCCCTTTATATACTCCTTGTAATGGTGGATCCCTATTCAATCAATGAGATAAACATCTCTTACACTTAGGATTTCAGGAAGGTGTTTGCATCCATCTTTTTTGCTGCAAATTTAATATGAAGGAGAGGAGATCGGTCAGATAAAACAGGGCCTGTTGTCCTTGCATCCTTGCCCTCTTACTAAAGCAAATTGCTTATTTCTGAAGTAGACCACCTAATTATTTCTGAAAGCAAATTGCTTAGGGTCCAATATTTTACATATTCACCAAAGAATGCTTCTGTTGGGACTGTTGGTCTATTTACCCCATATTTCTCACTGTAATGATCTATACAAATGATACCAGCAGAATCTTCCATCCCTGGGGAATGGCAGTTCCTGGTCCAATAGATTATGTAGGTGTTATAATTTGCATGGTTGTCACGCCCACTGAGAATTGCTGTTACATATTTTGTATTTTTTTGGTCTGCTATAGCAAGTTTTGCAACCTCGTTACTTTCCACCATTTTAAACAAATCCGTATATCAACCTTGGGGTCCTTTTTGTGTTTTTCGTTGGTGGTGCTACTGATGCTTAAGTAGTCGCCATAACTTTGTACTTAAAGCTTTTATGTTTGGTTGTATTATTTCAGGTGGTCTGGCTGAAGGTTGAGCTATGCCGACTGCTAGAGGAGAGAAGATCAGCTGTTCTGAGGTCAGTTTGTTTCAAATAACCAAGATTGTCATCCTTAGGTTGCTTGAGTCATTTCATTTTCATATCCACGCACTATAAACAGAGATATATGCACCAATGTAACATTTAAGCAATCAATTATGGAACTTGCTGTCGATCAGGTAGCTGTTTCCATCCTGTTTACCACTGGCAGGGTGGCGGAACACATTATTCTGTAGCTGGTCAACCCTGGTCTATTTTCATGGCCAAACCCAGTCAGAGCTTGCCTGGTTCTAGTGAAAACGGGTGTTTTCAGCCTATACATGGGCCAAAAGCTAGTCAATTTTGATAATTTCTTAGTGAAGAATGTTAAGTATATCAAGGCCCATATACTATAGGCCCATATGGCCCATGTGGTTGTCTATATATTGACATCTCAACTATTGGAGTCATTGTCTTCTCAAATCCTTAATGTAAGTCACATGGTATCAGAGCTCATGGATTAGGGTTAGGTTAGGATTATTCTAATCCTCCTCCCACGATCCAAAATCCACCGCACGTGTCTCTCGCGTGCTCTGTTCCTTTGGTCGCGAGAGGCGATCGCCTCAAGCCGCCGTCGCCGTCTCTTGGGAGTCGCCACCCGCCGCCGTCGCGATCGGCGCCGTCGCCTCTTCATCCTCGTTGACTTCGCCGCTGGTGCCTCATCGATCCGTCGGATCTCGTGAGGCGCCTCGCTTCGCCGCGCCGGCCTCGTCCGTGGCTCCATCGCCTCGCTTCGCCGCGCCCGGCTCGGGTCGCGCGCTGCGTCGGCGCCGCCTCGTTCGCCGCTCCATCGCTCGGGGCGCCTCGTCTGCCGCCTCATCGCTCGGAGCGCCTCGTCGGATCCGCGCTTCCTCCAGCGCCCATCTCTCCGGGGCCGGCGGACACGCCGATCCGCCGCCGTCGGCTCGCCGGGCCATCGTCGCTGGTCGCCGCCGCTGGCCGTCGCCTCCTCCGCGTCGGCTCGCCGGGCCATCGCCGCTGCTCAGGTGGATCTGCTGCGATCCGTCTCGCCGCCGTCCGTGGTTCTTCTTCGACCGCCCGTGAATCTGCGCCTTTGTTGTCCGTGGATTCTTCGTCTGCCATCCTCTACCCGTGGTAATCGCTATCTCGTCATCTGCTTGGATCGGGCCTAGCACTTCTCAACATGTCTTAGATAAATGCAATAGTTATCAACCTCACCCTAGATGGTCGAATTATCAGTGGGCTTTCGTGTAGAGACCGCATTGAGGGCTATGGTTTACTTTTTCACTTAATCAAGCTCCACCGTGCTTAAGGATGATGGTAGTAATGCTGCGATAAAAGAATGGCATATTAATGATGGGAAAGTAATGGTTGCTATGGTGAATAGTACTAAGCAATCCATGATTATGAGTCTTTCTAAGTTCAAAAACCAAGGGAATATGGGACAACTTGAAGAAGCGCTATGTTCGGGATAGTGGTGCTCTTTTGCATACCCTTATGCGGCAAACTCAAGAAATTGAGCGAGATGATATGTCTATTGATGAGTACTACTCGCTTTTGATCGTCGATGGGGTCATTGACTTCCATGATACACGAGTGTCTGTAGTTCCTCGCCCAAAGACATAAGTTTATTGAAAAATTTTTACTTACAAATTTGTCATGGAGTCCGGGTGAGTATGATTCTATCCGTACGATTACTTCACAATTCTTTCGCTCACCATGGCGACCCCGATACGACCACCGTTGATGCTTCTAATGATATTGATGAGTCTCATCATGCTTCGATGAGTTGAGTTGGCCCAAGATATAATCTACGAGATCGCATCGCTATTGGTCCGGTGACAAGTATGGTTTTCCACGTGTGAATGCCGTTGTTGATGAGCCATCCACTTACCAGAAGCTTCTAATATTCCTAATGGCGACTTGCTATGTCCGAGGAGCTTGTCGCCCTTGATCGCATGAGCACTTGGGACCTTGTTCCATTACCGTCACATGCAGTGCCTATTACATCTAAATGGGTATTCAAAATTAAGACCAAGTCTGATGGTTCTATCGAGAGATATAAAGCTCGTCTTGTTGCTAGAGGTTTTCAGCAGACTCAGGGTCGAGATTATGATGAGACCTTTGCACCAGTTTGCTCATATGACTACTGTTCGTACTCTCATTGCATTGGTGCTACTTCCTCTTGGACCATCTCTCAAATGGATGTTAAGAATGCTTTTCTTCATGGTGATTTGCATGAAGAAGTTTATATGCAACCACCCCCAGGTGTTGATGCTCCTCCTGGTCATGTTTGTCGCCTTCGTCGTGCACTGTATGGTCTTAAACAGGCTCCTCGTGCTTGGTTTGAACGATTCGTATCTGTGATACGGGCTGCTGGTTTTTCACCTAGTGATCATGACCCTGCTCTATTTATTCATCTCTCTCCACATAGACGTACTTTGCTTCTCCTATATGTTGATGATATGTTAATTACGGGAGACGATGTGGAACACATTTCTTGTGTGAAGAAGCAACTTAGTGAGCAATTCCAGATGTCTGATTTGGGTCCTCTCAGTTATTTCTTAGGAATTGAGGTGTTGCATTCTGCAAAGGGCTACTATCTCTCTCAGACCAGATACATACAAGACCTTATTGCTCGTTCTGGCATTACAGATAATCGAGCAATTGCGACACCTATGGATCTTCATTTACAACTTCGTCCTACCGATGGTACACCTCTTGAGGATCCCTCTCGATATCGGCATATTGTGGGTAGCCTTGTTTATCTCACTGTTACTAGACCTGATATTGCTCATGCGGTTCATATTCTGAGTCAGTTTGTGAGTGCTCCTACTTCCATTCATTTTGGACATTTGCTTCGTGTACTACGGTACTTAAGGGGGACATCTTCTCAGTGTTTGCTCTATGCTCGTGATAGTCCGCTTCAGCTTCATGCTTACTCGGACTCCACCTGGGCGAGTGATCCAACAGATCGTCATTCTGTCACAGGTTATTGCATTCTTCTTGGTTCTTCTCCTCTTGCATGGAAGTCTAAGAAGCAGGCGGCTGTATCTCGTTCTAGTACAGAGGCAGAACTTCGAGCACTTGCCACTACCACTTCAGAGATTGTATGGCTTCGATGGTTGTTAGCAGATTTTGGTATTTCCTGTGATGCTCCTACACCTCTCCTATGTGATAATACTGGAGCCATACAAATTGCCAATGATCCTGTAAAGCATGAACTTACAAAACATATTGGTGTTGATGCCTCCTTTACTCGGTCTCATTGTCAGCAGAAAACAATTGCTCTTCAGTATGTGCCCTCAGAACTGCAAGTGGCAGATTTCTTCACTAAAGCACAAACTCGAGAGCAACATCGGCTTCACTTGCTCAAACTCAATGCTTCAAAACCTCCGTTTCCACCTTGAGTTTGAAGGGGGGTGTTAAGTATATCAAGGCCCATATACTATAGGCCCATATGGCCCATGTGGTTGTCTATATATTGACATCTCAACTATTGGAGTCATTGTCTTCTCAAATCCTTAATGTAAGTCACAAAGAAATTAGTTAATCTTTCATGTTAATTATGAATATACTCACCACTTCCAAAAGTAACCCTAAATTGATTGGGCTATGTCTTCTGGTTTGCGAAATGGTCTTGTTTCATTCGACTGTTTGGCAGTAGTATAATCCGTGGGTCATGACACCCAGGGGCGGAGCCAGGAAATGAATGTAGGTGGAGCCGGACAAATGGGACTACTTTGTCACGCTGTAAACTAAACATGAAAATCAATGTGCATGCTCAAGTATTCTCTTGTTCCTTTTTTTGAGCTGCCAAGCAAATATCAATACTGCAAAAGCTATATGAGTATACTATCAGCTGCTGGAGATTCGCAAACATTTTCAAACTATTGGATGTATTTGTGTATTGATGTGCAAAAGATGGATGCATATAGAAAAATGCTCTTTCTCATCATCTGGGGTGCATTTATGGCAGTGGAATTATTTCTTCTGGGTTTGTTGAAGTACTCTTCTGTTTTGCATTCTTTTTCATCTGCACCAGGGCTGATGAATTAGAGACAGCACTGATGGAAATGGTTAAGCAAGATAATAGACGTGAATTAAGTGCAAAGGTAAACATCGAAATATTTATAGTAGGGTGGCTATCTGTCTTATACTCACACATCATTTTCAGCTCTGTTTTGTTGCCTTTTATTGCTGAAGTCATATTGCTATTGATCTTTCATACTGAACCCAAAATTTGCAAAATAGCATTTCCTTTTTTGATAACCAAATTACCAACTAGAAACTGCTACCTAGTTATTATTAGTTGACCATACTAGCTGGAAATTTCACAACCTCGAAACATGATTGTTCTTATATTTGCCTTTTCATCTCCTAGGTTGAGCAGTTGGAACAAGAATTATCTGAGCTAAGGCAAGCTCTATCAGACAAGCAGGAACAGGAACAAGCAATGCTTCAGGTGCAGTTGCTACCTATATGCTCTTTTCAATAAACCTTTGTTGTTACTACGGCATATCCAGTTACCCACAAACTAGGTACTTTACTGTAGGTCCTGATGCGTGTAGAGCAAGAACAGAAAGTCACAGAGGATGCCCGCATCTTTGCTGAGCAAGATGCTGCTGCTCAGAAATATGCTGCACATGTGCTCCAGGTTTATTCAGTTTGAGCTATTATCCATGTCATCGTATTTTTATGTGATATTGTATGTTTTATTTGAAAGTCATGTAACATGTTCACATATGCCCTCCGGCCACAAAAGAATGTCATTTTGGATATTGATATGGTCCCCCAAACACAACTTGAAAGTTTTTTTGAGACAAATCTATGCATACCATTTTCACAATGATTTAAATCACGATTATCGTGGTATCACGGTGACATAGCAAAAAAAGCTATAGCAAATAGCGAAAGCTATCGCGGTCTCGTGGAGGTTATGCTACATCATAGTACTATCGAAAGATGCTAATTCTATTGCTTTCCATGTTATATAGTTTACAATATGAATAGGAAAAAAATTATAACAAGAATGTCAAGCAAAGTGCAACTAAAAAGTTGCAAATTTACAACACTTTCATGACATGTCCAACCTAAAACCTAAAAATATAAATACATTTTTCAAAAATCTAAAACATTTTACTTGATTTATTAGCATAAATAAAAATAATTTTGAAGCTTCAATTTTTTAAAAGTTGAATTTAATGTATAAATTGATTTTTTGAACACTAGAAAGAAAGTCTCATTTCTTGAAATAGAATATAAAATGTAAAAGTATCTAAAATTTTAAGCTAGAATTCAAGTACCAAATATGTGAACTCAAATTATCCTAAGATCAAGTTAATTCAAATGAAATTCTTTGGTTAAAAGCCAAATTGATTTTTTTACTATTTTTGAACATATGAAATACCTTGTTTTCAATTCTTTGTGTCAAAAACTAATTTTAGTTAGCTAAAAACTCTTAACTATACAATAACACATCAAATAATTGTTCACAAGCCTAAATAATTATAAAATGAAACATAGTGGCCGCTATTTCCGCTATCCGCTAACCGCTATAGCAGTCATAGCTGTAAGAGCATACATTAGTGCTATAGCTTAGCATCCCAATGGTGAAAACTGCAATAGCGCCGCTATAGCCCGCGATTTAAATCACTGCATTTTCATGTGTTCAATCTTAATATTGAAGAGATATTGATAGCCAAAGTTAAGAAAGTTTGACTGCACATAAAACGGCATTATTTTGTGGCTGGAGAGAGTATAAAACAATCATTATTTGTTGATAGTATCAGGAGGACCGCAGCATGTTTATAGTTGCCTTTGCAGTAAATGATTCCTCCTGGATATTTTCATGACGTATGCATTGCAACGTACCTGCACTTACATGTTATATCTGGGTTGGTTAAAGATAATATTTCTGATGACTATATTTGGAGTGCTTGAAGTAGATGATTCATTCATCTTTATATTGTTTGAAATCTGTAAAGCTTCTATTTGGAAACACAGAAACTCCAGTTTCATTATTGGTAGTATTTGGTCATGAATGTTTGCCATCACTGGCTGTTTGTCTGGGAATGGCATGCAATCAAGTATGTGTCTGCTTGTTCAGTTTTAAGATTCGCTTCTTATACATTCAACTCTGCACGCAGGAAAAGTATGAGGAAGCTATGGCTTCACTCACGCAAATGGAGAACAGAGCAGTCATGGCAGAAACAATGTTGGAAGCAACACTTCAGTACCAATCTAGCCAGCAGAAAGCACAACTGCCATCCCCTTCCCCTTCTCCGAGGTATCATATCATGGTCTTGTTTAATGGTATTAGTACTAGATTTCTACTCACACTGTCAAGGAAATAATATCAAATTACTAAGTTATGGAACATCTTCGTTGATCTTTACTTTTTGAGACTGCTAGTATGTGCAATATAATGACAGTAACTAGTGAGCTTTCCTGGCTAAGGGTTATGCGAAAATTTCCAGTCATTTATTGTTGTAGTATTCCAGTGCTAACTTGATACTATGCCTTAACTTTTTTTTTTCTAGGACACCAACAAGAGATGCATCACCTGGCCAATTGAACCAAGATTCATCACAGGAGTTCCAGCCTAGAAAAATAAGTTTGCTTGCACCGTTTTCTCGTGGGTGGCGTGACAAGAACAAGGTACTTTCTTTTGGCATGTGGATTACAGGGTCGACAGGAGATTACATAATCATTTTTTCTATGTAGTAAAGCTAGCTTTGCCCAAATTCCAAAGTGGGGACATCACAATATCGCTCTTCTGTCGAAGGATTTTCATTTTGGAAATTTTTGTTATGCGCACACAGCTGGTGAGTGGTGACGGGGTTTAGTTCAGTAATGTTATAGCCTATAGGCAGCTTCTGTCTTTACCTAGTTTTGACTTTTGAGGAGTCAATGGTGAGGTGTAGTACTAAAACTTTCTGCACACCTAGAACCTATGGGGTCAACTAACTGACCCCGCTGCTTTTTTCAAATCAGCCCTATTTCTACTGATATTTTACATAAAAATACATAAAACTTCAAATATTTCAAAGGAGTCAACCCCCACAAGGTTTCAGTTCTGGGTCCGCCGCTGCACCTACTCACTCTTAGCTTCCGACTGACTGCAAAAGTAGCAAAATATTTTGCTATCTTGTTCCTGTATAGTATTGTGACCAAACCATGTGATCCATGAAAGGTCCACTGACGAGTTTTCTTCTAGCAAAAGCCCCTCTTCCACTCCTTGCCATTACCCATGTGGATTCATTTGTCTTTTGGGGTGATCTTGATGGTGAAGAACCAAGATAGCCTAAGTTCCATGGCTCAAGAGGGTAGATGAAAAATGTGATTTCAGGTTCTGAAGGCTTTATGGTGGTTAACCTATCCTGAATCAGGCTGATAAATGCGATTGAAGGGACCTGCAAGGGCAACACGGAAGGCGAAACTTGTCATTGCCTGTCTTACCCTTTTTTTTAAGGACGATATTCACTGTCAAAATACATGGTTTCTGGGGTGCTCTTCTGTATTTTGATATGTCATATATATGAGCTTGCTTGTAATGCCTTTTCCCACTTCTAGGAGTATTTGATTTAGTCTATACAATCAACATGAATTGTTCTGCCTTTTCTTATTTTATGTTATTGGTGCCATGGATTCTTAACAGGGCAAACAGAACAGCGCCGATGAATCAACAAATGGCAAGCTTAATAACAACAGTGAGCAAAGGGTTGAAACACCCAAGAAGGATGATGAAAGTAAGGGAGACACTCCAAAGGAGGGTGAAGAGAGAGTAGAAACACCCAAAAGAGATATTGAACCCAGATTAGAGACGCCCAAGATTGCTGGCGAGCTCCCAAGTGTCGAAATGACCACAAACAATACGAATGGGCAGGAAGAACAGTTAGAAGAAATAAAATTGGATTGAAGATAACAAGCTCATCCTTCAGCTGATCTTCAACAATGTGGCTAAATAATGCCTTGATTTTGAAAGGGAAGCCGAAGTCATGACATACGAATCCAATTTTTAAATTATAAATTGCTGTATTTATTTTACTCTTTTCCTTCCCCTTTCCAGCTTAATTTCTGTCGTCTTTTTGCGGCCACCTTTTTTTTAGGTTTATAGATTCAATCTTTTCAACCCATAACTTGAGGGAAGATAATAAGTTATGTTTTTCCTATTCAGTGAGACGATGGGCTATAAGTTGTCGATAGACACATGAAAAATGTACCAAATGAATGAACACTCCTGTGCAATTTATTGGAAGTATCACGCTCTCTATAACTTCTCAGGAAGAGTAATGTTGGCCTGTGCATTTCTGATTGCTTTTCTAATCTTATTGGCTATTGCACATTTGCATACCAACTCAAGTGTTTGATGAAACATGTGAGAAGGTTTAGAAATTTTTATGAGAATCGTTGTCGATATATATTAAGTTAAAATTTAAATTTATGAAAAACATGGATTTTCAGTCTGGTTGGCGGTCAAGGCGGTCAAACCAACCTTGTAGAATAGTTAGACCGGTCGTACATGGCAGTCAGATCGGCAAATTTGAATTTCGGGTAAGAGTTCTGAAATTTGGAAAATTAAGCATGGATCGAGTCGATTTGTCCTATGTTGGTACATTCATGTTGCATAAAATATGTTTAAGGTAGCATGGGTTAAGTTGTAAATAATACATTCATGTTGCATAAAATATGTTTAAGGTAGCATGGGTTAAGTTGTAAATAACTTGTGTACGGAAATAATTTTTTGTCTTTGGATGTGTAGGGAAGTTTGGAGTCAATTATGGTCAACGACGAAGACTAAGACTACGCTCATGGAGGAGTTGGGGTCCAAAACGATCAAGAATGTTGGTGAGATAATTGAGCTCAAGCATGGCACAAGAAATATTGAAGGGGAGGTTCGAGTAATGGGTTACACCAAGTGGCTTAGTTGGTCCAAGTGAGATGTGGTCTGATGGGAATCGGAGCTAGAAAGGTTTGCCGATGTATGACAAACTATTGATGCACCTACATGTGGTAAATATAGTGATTGTTTACAAGAAAAGGAGAAGACTGAATCAAGGCGAGGATATTTTGATAGTTGGCCAAAAACCGAAAATTTCGTTAGATCAAAACCATAATGCTTGAATGGTGTTTGGGAAAGCAATTTAGGTAATGAAGATGATAAGAAGATCAAGTGAATCAAAGCTAATGACCTAGTAGGTTCGAAGTCATGTGTTTTGAAAAGCGTGCATGAGTTAAGTGTGAGTATAAAACTCGTATTATGCAGGTTTAACAGATCTTCCCCAATTGTAACAGTGGATAGTTTCCATTCAAGTAGATGTGGGAATGTTACCCCATCTATTTAATGATTTGGAGATGGAAGTTTGTAAGCCAACTATCTCAACTATTTCATTCTTAAGTTCTAGGGTTAGAGTTTGAGAGAGAAGAGTGAGTGTTATGGTGTGCTCTCTTGTCCTTCTTATAGAGTGGCTATAAAACCTTCATCTTCAAGTAGTAACAGATCAACTTATTCTCTCGTGGAGTGTTCTTGTTTTAGTTGATTTGTTTTTGTTCTGGTTGGTTCTTTTATCTTTTCTCTTCCCTTTTTAATCCTATTGTGTGCCAAAGACGTGTAAGTAATGGAGATATCTTATGTAGATCATATCCCATCTATGTAGGTATTGTGACTTGCAAGATTTTGAAATTATCCGATTCTTGCTTGGTTTAGAACCTTTTTTTAGGAATCTTGATTCGAGAGTTTTGGCTTCAAATATTTGGACGGTCTTGCTTGTTGTAACATGTAGGAACTCATCTAGAGTCATCTTGGCTATTCTTAATCTACAAGTAATTTGTTTATCAAGTTTTTTATATTCGTTCGATTCGGGTGCAGCCGTGTGTGTATTGAGAAATCGTTGGAATTTGGCTAAGATCAATATGATCTTTTTGGATGGGATAGGTTTTTGGGATCTTCAGAAAGGTGGGTGCAAAGTTTCACTTCATTTGAACATGGATTCTAAAGTTTGCACTAAAATTGGTTTTGACCCGAGTTGATTTTCTATTTTGAGCACAGGGGAGCGGTCATACCGCTCCTAGGCTCGATCAAATCGGCTGCAGGTCAGATCGTGCTCTTTTAAGCAGAACTAGCTAAGATCTCTGTTTTTTGTTATTATTATTTTTGTTATGGTTGATGATTTTTGTTTGTGTTTTTTGAGACGTCAGTGGACGGCGAAAATACTGACGTAAACAACACACATGGTTTTGTGCTCAGAATGCTATTTAGAAAATCTACTTTAAAAAGCCGTCTTATTTATCTTAACTTCTGAAAAAACCAAATGCCAAAAGTAAGAGAACAGGACCAAGATCTGCACTAGCTTCTACCATCTCGTGTGTCCCTCTTTGAGGTAGCAATTGTTCACTTCCTCAACGATGCGTGCATTCCTTCTGCCTCACAGACCATTCACGTCAGTTACATATGCGAACGTTGTTGCAGAATTCGTTTGGGAAAATTTTGTTTATGCCATTGAAAATATATGCAATTCTAGTTAGGTCATTAAGAATATGTACATTTTGTTTTTGCTACTCAAATTTTTACGTCCATTTTGTTTTTGTCACTACCATCAGCATCTGTTAGTTTGACTATTATAATTGCTTGGTTGATCATCATTTTCTTGTCATGTCAGATAGTGCCCAAACCACATTTGTATTTGTAAATCAATACGAATATGAATCCAAATATTCTTGAATACGAACACGAATCGAATATTATAACGAATACAAATTTGAATTGAATATCTACTCAATTCGGTCGGATACAAATATCCTCATAACTTATATGGTATGAAAACATTAATGACATTTTATCCGCATACAATCATGCTTAATCATTCTAATTCATTTACTTCACCTAAAGAAATACGAATTGACGTTCAATTAAAAAACTTATCCAACTAATTAGTCGTGTTGTAATAAAATATGCATATTGCTTCGTCGGATACAGATACGGGTAGTTCGGATAAAATAACATTTCAGATGGTAAAAGTCCATACCATATTCTCATCTATATTTTTATACGCATTCAAATATGAATACGAATAGGATAGAAATTGCTAATCACATGGAAAAATCTATACCATATTCGCATCCTAGCGAATACGGTAACCGGATAATTCGTATCCACTTTTCACCCCCTGCCCATCGTATCTCCATTTGCCTCTCTTTTTCTATTTATATCTTTGCCCCACTCAACCTTGCGGCTGTGGAGCATGATGAGAATGGCGACAAGGGGCGCTTGGAGGCGCGGCCGTAGGAGAGAGGTGACCTCCTGGAGCCACAACTTGGTTGTGTCATCGCTATTAGAGAAGGTGGTCTCGATATCTCTGTTAGAGAAGGTGGTCTCGATGACAACAAGGTCACCACCAATGCGGACGATGGCCTTCTCGTCGCTATCAGAGAAGGTGGTCTCGATGACGATGAGGTCACCACTAATGTGAACGACACCATCCAATCTCTTCCAAAATTGATGCTTCCTCCTCCTTAGGCCATGTGGGCGACGCACGTGTTGTACCAGTAATGGAGTCTGTGGCCTACAACCAGACATTAGGCCCCGTCCAGGCGGCCATTGTGGCAATCACTATAGGCTACTTCGTTCTTCTTCCATGCCGGCGCCTCCCTGTCATGCATTCCCACTCCGACCCTGTTGCCTCGTGTGTTGATCTACCATTCCAGAGCAGCTTCAACCCCACCATCCATGTCATCACCTTCGCCTCGTTCACCTGATCATCACTACACTGTCGCCCAAGCCATCCCATGTCCAGAGCTCACTATCCGCAAGCACCGCCACCACACTATGATGGCCACCGTTGAGGGAGGTGGCACGTTCCAATTGTGACATGAGAGCAAAGGCTCGAACAGCGCGACCTCATGGTGGTGGGGGCGAGCGGCTCTGGCGACGTGGTAGGGCAGCGTGGTGGGAGCATAGGCTCTTGTGGCGTTGCTCGGTTCGGTGGGACAGAGGAGACAAGAGATGAAGGTGAGCAACCAAGGGTAATATGGTCTTTTGTCTCATCTATTACGTTGATTGTTGCTTTAACTAACGAAAGTGGCAAAAACGATATGGACGCAAAAATTTGAGTGGCAAAGATAAAATGTGGATATATTTGATGGCATAACCAAAATTATGCATATTTTCAGTGGTATAAATAAAATGTTCCCAATTCATTTTGCATGCCATGACCGTTCAGATTTTTACCATTTAAATGGAAGACAGAGGAAAGGCGTGTCCAACTGAAAGAAGTGGGGGAAAGTTGAAGACAAGCTAAGATTTTCCGGTACTTTTTACCTCGCTCGTTGCGTTAGCTGCCAAGATTGTTGGTAGGTGGTGACTAAGGATGCGCTTATATAAGATTTTGTTGTCAAGATTATTGGTAGGAGGTAACTAAGGATGTGTTTATATTAGATTTTACTGATAATTTTTTATTTTTACTGATAAGTAGTAATAGCTTCTAAACATAGACACTCGCATGTGATTTTAGCTGATATAAATGAAGTCACTACAATATATACTACTATTGACTAGTAGACTCCGTTTTGAAAAAGACACTTTATTTGAAAGTTAAGTACTGTAGAAAAACTATTTACTATAGAAAGCTACTTTTAAAAGCCAAAATGAACAAACCCTAAGACTGCGGAAGCAAGAAGGCACAGGGTGCGTTCGAGCGGGCCTCTCATTTTTGCTTTTCATTTTTGCTACAGTAACTAGCTTTTAAATAGTGTGTCTTTTTAAGATGGTGTCTACAAGTCGATTGTAGTAGACACTATACCGAGTTTAGCTATACCGGCTAAAATCGCATGCAACTGTTTCCCTCTTCATGTCTTTAACGAACAACCATAATTCAAAAGCTATAAGCTACATTGCTTCTTCTTCTTTTTGTTTCTAAAAGCTACTTTTTGGTTTTTCGACAGCAACTAGTTTTCAAACAGAGTATCTTTTTAAGACGATGTCTACAAATTTATTGTAATACACACTGTAGCGACTTCATTTATATCAGTCAAAACCGTACATGAGTTTCTGTTACTCTGTACTCTATCTCACAAACAACACAAAAAAATATAAATCATGGCTAAAAGCTATAAGCCGAAGTAAACAAAAATAAAAAAAATGGACATGCAGTAGTTGCATGGACTTCGAAAGGAGCCCCTTGGCTCTCCAGCCTTTATCTTAGCCATTTGATAAGTACTACTTCGAGTGTGATGATGCAATTAGGAAATATAGGATCACCACCAGGGGTGGGCAAAGCAGGTAGTCCATATAGGCCCAGGACTACCCTGCAATAGTGTAACTTGCTCAAAAACACCCGATGCCCTAACCCAAAAACTCTCACAAAATCACAAACATTCACAAATCACAAACGCCAAATCTGGGCATCGGGGCATCGGGCCATTGCGGCGGCGTGGTGACCGGCGGCGGGAGGGTGGAGTCGGAGCGGGGTGACCGCGCCCGCGGCGGAGGAGGAGTCGAGCGGGCGCACTCCGAGCGAGCCAGGCGCAGGCGGCGCCGGCGGAGGAGTCGGTGGCGTGGCGCCGAGGAGTTGTGGCTGCGGAGTCGGCGGCGCGGCGGCCTCGGTGGCGCCGGCGCCGAGGAGGCGCGGCGGCCGACGAGGCCGAGGAGGAGAGGCCGAGAGAGGGAGGAAATGAGGAGTCACCGACCGAGCCAGCAGCTGAAGATGGCTGAGTGCTGCCGATTATAAAAAGAAAAGGAGAAAAGAATTTTGTCAATTTGGGGTAATTTTTGTCTACTTTTTTTTATCAATTTAGTAATTTAGACTTTAGATTTTAGACTAATAATTTATTTATAGATTTTGCTATAATGGAGAAAAGAACTTTGTCAATTTGGTCTGTATTAATTTGGGCTATAGTCTTACATTGTTAGACTAAATATTTTACATGCTAAATGGCTAAATCTTGGTGAGCTCTCTATTAAGCTTGTTGAAACAAAGAAGCATGATCTTTATGATTTGGTGTACTTGCTCTTCAAATTGGTATTGATCTTACCGGTGGCAACAGCAACTGTTGAAAGAGTATTCTCTGCAGTGTGTCTAGTGAAGAATAAGATGAGAAATAGAATGGGTGATCAGTTATTGAATGATTGTTTGGTCACTTTTATTGAGCGTGATATCTTCTCCAATGCTAGCGAGGATGACATAGTTCACACTTTAATGGCCATGAAGAAGCGGAAAGCAAAAGCCTTAGACTAGTGTTGCAATCTTCTATTTATGTAAGACCTTATATTACATTTGAACAATTTATATTATCAGTTATGCAAATTTTGAACTTATTTGTTGAATTTAAGGTATTATGAGATCTTTTAGATATATTATGTTTTTTACCGAACCGTTTACCGAATTTTTGTATTAGATTATACCAACATTGGATAATAATTTTTTAGTTTGGCATACCCTGGATTCAAATCCTGGGTCCGCCACTGATCACCACAGTACCCTATGTTCCAGCAGTCGGGCATTGTTTGATCCAAGAGGGTTTGCTTGTGCAGCCTTTATGGCGTTGCGCGAATATGTTATCGCACGCAGTTTTACTATTGCACAAGTGACTGCAATTTTTGTATCTCTTAGTCATCTGAAGTTGCACTCTCAATCACCTTAAGTCGCAACCTCCCTTCAAAAAATTACCTGCAATTTCAAGTGATTCAGAGTGCAACTGAAGTTGCATTCTCAATCACCTGAAGTTGCAGCCCCCCTTCAAAAAATCACTTGAAACTTCAGGTGATTGAGAGTGCAACTTTAGATGACTGAGGGATAAAAAAAATTTCAGTCGTCTGTGCAATAGTCACTCCCTATCGCACGGCGACATAACATTGCTTACTGTTTCTTGCACGAGTCAGGCTTTTCTCTTTTTTTCCTTTATCATCCTTCATTGTAAAACCAACGGAGGGGCAAAACTAGGTACTTCGCCGTTCCATGCATCAACATTACAGGGAGAATGATCGATTTATATATGATTGATGGTTTATAGTTATAGCTAATAGTTTTTTTAAATTAAATGTGTGTATGAACAAACCGAATACCAATAAATCATGACTCGCTACCGTTTATTTATTTGAAAAAAAATCATAAAACATCCTAGAAGATATTTCGTAGCCCGGATGGCATGCGCCTCTCGTGCATGCGTTCAGACAGATCAGCTTGGCAAATTCGGAGAGATGTCACATCCTACGTAGATCTCGATCTCATGCCCCGGCTGGCTTGACACCAGCGGTCCAGCACCACGCCAAAACAAGCGGGCCACCTGAAAGCTCCTCCTGATCTCACACGGCACGGGGGTCACTACTGATCACTAGTTCACTCAAGTTGCTTCACGTTGCTACCCATTCCCACTAGTTATTATCCTTTTAGCCTACCGACGAGGAGTTTTCCTCGAGACATCTCCAGGTTCCAGTTCTAGGTAAGTATATACTTACTTTAGAAGATGCTAGTATTCGGGTGTGCTTTGGTATTAACCATATGTGGCCAAAACTACAAGTATCGCTTGGCTGGGTGTGCCTTGTTTCATTCTTCTTCAAAACAGAGCAAACATTAAGCACCTTGGATATTTCTGTGTGCCCCAAGCGGAATTTCGAACGTGCAGTAACGTTCTTTATCAATCATTTGCCACCACAAAAGCAGGCCACCGATCGCCATTCATGGGCGTCCCAAACTTGCTGTGCCCACACCTTAAACACATCCATTTTTGCCATGTGATGCATGCTTTTCCCCAACCGCATATGCTCCTCCATCCTGTCCTGCTCCTGCAGGTAGGCCAAAAAAGAAAACAAAAGAAAAGCTAGTAGTACAGTACTACCATGTGGCACGGTCTGTGCAATAATTTGCAGTCGTCTCTCGACCTCGACCGGTTCTGTCACCGATCGATGGGTCAGTGTGTTTCTGCTATACTGTACCGTTTTGTGTTGTATACCGTAGATTTTGTTTAGATTCTTCGGCTCTACGTAACAGCGCAATTGCATTAGTTGGCTCGAGAGCATGGCCGCTACTTAGCAGCAAGAAGAAATCTAGTCCGAGAAAAGAGGGGCCGAAGCATCTGGCATCTGGCCACCCTAACAGGCAACAAGTCGTCTAATTGCCATGAGATTATTTTCTTAATCTTCTAATTGTCATGTGTTTAATTGCTCCCTAATCTGGCTGGTTGGTCTGGTCATTGGTCCTTCATGGATGGTTCTCACTTCGGAGTGAGAACTGAGAAGTGACTGCTCGCACTGGCCTGTTTGGATGCTGCCTGCCAGGCAGCTCAAGAGCCAGACAAGGCCACCAGGCGTCCGATTTGCTATACCTGTGGCCAGGATACCTTGCCTGACAGGCAGCTACCAGTCAGGTCATCATCCAAACAGCCCCGAAGGAGAACGCGCAAACAAACGCCACATGTCTAAAAGCTTCTGCTATAAAAAAGTGCTGCCCTGCACACTCCCTCCCCAAGCCAGCTCTTGCCTCCACAGCAGCAAAGGCCACTAGAAGCACAAGCGCAGAGAGAAGCGAGAAAGAGAGAGGAGCAATGGAGCACGGGTACCCCTGCAACGGCTGCAACAACAAGGAGAGGAGGCCGCCGCTCAAGAGGGGGCAGCTCAAGTTGCAGATAGCCAAGGCTCTGGGCAGCCTCGTGGCGCCGGGCACCAAGAACAGGGATCACAGCTTCAGAAGAAAAGCAGCAGCCTGCAATTGGTCGACTTATGATGGTGTACGGCGTGGTGGTTGACATAGGGATTGTGCAGATTGGAGAAGAGTTGTTTGATTAGGTAGTTGTGTTGTTGGTCTCAAGCCCCCAAAGCTGTTTTAGATCTCGCTTCATCGGCAATTACATTGTTCTTGAGTGAAGAAATGGGGCGAGGGGTGTGCTCTTTGCAGTCGATGATGGTAATGGAAGTTTTGATTTGCTAACTGTTCTTTTTCTGAGATTGATGGGTCTTTCCGCCTTTCATTTGCTTGTCCAACCCTGAACCGAAATGATACTAGCACTAATGAAGGGGCCATACATTGCGATGATACGTGAATGTCACGTTTGTCACTGCACATAGTTTCCTGGTCTTGGCCCATGGCGATCGAACCGCGCGCGCCCTCCTTTCCACTTCCGCCGTCTGCCGTGACATTCTCGTCGGGTCAGATTGGATTGGCCGGCGGCGCTGCCTTTCCTACGCTCGCCACGGCGCCACCCACCAACCGCTTCGGACCTCGGCACCGCAGGCTTGTTGCGCGCGGGCAGCAACCGCCTCCCTAACGAGGGCGCCGCGGCGCGCAGGGCGGGTCGCTCCGTGGGCCGTGCCTCCACGGTGCACGCGGATGTGGTGCAGGCTGCCACCGGCCGTGCCGAACCGCCGCCGCTGAAGACGCGGCGCCATGACCTGAGTCGGGGTTGTCAAGTGATACGGCGATGGAGTAGCATGCTCCCGCGAAATTTGGACACTATTGGACCCTAAAATACCCAAAATTCCGTTTTTGGCCCCTTATACAAAAAATTCCACTTTGGACCCTTCCCACCGCGGATCGCCGAGCCGCCACGTGGCCGGCTGCGTGCGGTCGGGACCGCACGACGCCCCGCGCGCGCTCCCGACCGCGCCATTGCCTCCCGACCGCGCGACCGCTGTTAACGCGCCGACCGCGCGACCGCTTCTCCCAATACAGCGATCGCCTCGCCAATACGCGCGACCGCCTGCCACATGGCCCCCGGTCCCGCGGTCGCACGAGCGCGCTTGCTCCCGACCGCATGTCCCACCGCAATACTCGTGAATATTTGTATGGTTTCGCAATTTTGTAGTTATAAATCGAGAAAAATAGATAAAATTGCAATAATAATTTATGTTCATTGTTAGTTGCGATGTAAAAAAATTGATAAATATTTTTTAAAAGGATTAATCATAGAACGATCGTTTCGTAAAGTGGTAAGTGATATTTAGGTTTCGTATGGTTTTTAGGTTTGCAATCACCATGTTATTTGTATGTTTTGTCAATTTTGTAAATGTAAACTCTGAAAGAATCACCAAGTAGTAATAAAAGTTTATATTCATTATAACTTGTAGATGCCAATAAAATTTTGTAAATTTTTTTAGGAACAATTGACCGTAGAATGATCGATACAAATAGTGGTAAGTGACTTTTAAGGTTTGCTGTATTTTTAGGGGTTGCAATCTCCGTGATTGTTTTCAGTTTTGGCAATTTTGTAGTTATAAACTGGATAAAAATCAGATAAAGTTGTAATAAAAGATTATGTTCATTGTAAGTTGTAGATGCATAAAAAATTTTGGTAAATTTTTTGTAGGAAAGATTGACCGTAGAACGGTCGATACATAAAGTGGTAAGTGATATTGTGAAGGTGAGTAACATGGAATGCGATACATAAATTTTGGTACATTTAATATTGTTAAATGAGGTGCTACGTGAATCATGGAATGCGAAAATACTAGATATTAAATTTCATAATACAGTTGGGAGTAACATGTCGCAGAGATTTTTATTACATGCATAACATATAGCATGATATGCGACTAACCCACCCAATCGCCAGACGACCTCTTGTGTGGACCGGGCCACTTTCCTTCCTTGCCCGCCGGCGTTGAACTCCTCCGCGCCTCTTTTGCCTTAGCCGCATTTTCTCTTTCTCGCGCCCATCTCGCGAGCCTCCCGATCCTACGCTGCACGCTTCAAGATGAGCTTGCGCCTCGCACAGATACGCAGGTGTGCTCGTGCTTGCGACGCTCCTCCTCCAAAGAACTCCTTCTCCTTTGTGACATTCCACTCAAGTCGAGGTCCATTGGTCCGCAGGTGGATCTCAAGATCGATCCATTTGCGGTGAGGCACATAGGGGCTCCGAGATCGTAAATAAAGGAGAGATATTGTTAGTGCGTCTTTGTGAAGGACAAAAGATAGGGAAAATTGTGCATGTGGTTGTTACCGGCTGCCGATAGGTTGCGGTGTCAAAACGGCGGTTGGGGTAGTCACTGGAGTAGTTTGCGCAACCCCAGTACCGCATACCTAGACTGATGCGGTGCTTAGACTTGAAGAACTTGCACACGTCCCCGCACCAACAAAGGGGAGGTGTCTCCCTCAGTGGTAGTTGTGGCGAACGCCGGTGGGGACGTTCGGGATGGGGTTGTTGCTACGCGGCGCCGGGGGACCTTTCATCGAGCACGATGGGCTTGTTCTACCCGGCTCAGACGCTCGATTTTCTCATCGCGGCGCATCGCTGGCTGCAACTGACCGTGCTATGTCACGGGTCTCCTCCCAATCCTTCACCATCTTGTCCCATTGCTTCTTCTTGCCTTTGTCCATCCCGGTTGGGTGAGGAAGCGCGATGGAGTATGGGGTTTGGATGTGCAATGTTCATTGGGAAATGGAATGCATACCAATTTATAGGGGCCGCTTTGTCTCTACTCATACGTAAAGATGGTCCGCGTGGTCGTAGCAAATGAGTAAAGATGGGAGTGCTGCGATATCACCAAAAAGGCCCCGCTTTGTCATGTCATCGCCCAAACCGCATCTTTTGTCATCCCACCGAGCAAAGCCGACCTCTTGTTGTCTTGTCACCGAGCACACCGCCTCTTTAGTATCGCCCCCGCCCAAAGCCGCATCTTTTGTCATCCCACCGAGCAAAGCCGACCTCTTTTGTCATATCACCGAGCAAAGCTGCCCGCTTTGTCATGTCATCGCGCAAAGCCGCATCCGTTGTCATCTCACCGAGCAAAGCCGCCTCGCTTTGTCATGTCTCCGAGGAAAGCCGCACCGCTTTATCATGTCATCGCGCAGCGGCATGTGTTGTCATCTCACCGAGCAAAGCTGCCCGCTTTGTCATGTCTCTCGAGCACACCGCCATGTTTTGTCATCTCACCGAGCAAAGCCGCCTGCTTTTGTTATTTGACCGAGGACAATCGCTCTCTTTAGTAATGTCACCGCCCAAAGCCGGCATCTTTGGCATCCCACCGAGGACAATCGCTCTCTTTAGTAATCACGAATTGGCTATACTCATGCCTTTTGGCATTGTTTAGGTGTTTAGCTCTCGCCAATGGCCTCTTATCTCTAAATACAGAGCATCGTGCACACTCACCACCCAAGCTAGAAATGATGTCCTCCTTATTCAAGCCACTGGGAACCAAGATGATGGCCTCATTCGGTAAGAGGTGTTATTTGATCCAATATTAAAATTTATTTCATTGTCAATATTATGTACATCCGTCCGGCTTGCATTTTATGCTTTCTTATGTAATGCCTTTTGAATGTGATGTGTATCATTGCACTTGGGACTTTCAGTGGAATGACTTATTGACTTTGACACTAGCTCGTGGACTGAAAATGGATAATTGATGAGATAGGCTCGTCCCTCAAGACTGCGCAGAATTTGTGCATTCACTCTTACGTACGTAGAAAATTGTACCACACGCCATTCGCCAAGTTAAAGTATTAGCCTAATATGTATATGTCGAATGGCTCAGCCGAGTCATCAAGCACTCAAGAGCGGTAGCTCAACAAAGAGCCCGCTTTGTCTAGTCACCGAGCAAAGTCGACTGCTTTGTCTAGTCATCGAGCAAAGTCGACCTCTTTTGTCATGTCACCGAGCAAAGCCGCCCTTTTGTGAGGTCACCTCAAAGTCGGCATGTTTTGTCTCCTCACCGAGCATGGTGTGGGGTCAAGATTTGTGTTGTCTGTGGTCTTTGTGCGTGAGGCTACCCCCACACAACCTATAAACGGAGCCATCCTCACATACTCCCCGCCATGTTATCAGTCACCTCCGAGTAAGTTGTACACAATCTGTAGTTTTTTCCGTGCTCACTCCCCAAGACTAGGCAATGAGTCACCAAGACGTCTTCATGGGCACCTACGGTGATGTGCCCAAATTGCAACTTGGTGGTTAGACGTAGGACATCACAGACGGCCAAGAATCCCGCGACACTACTACAAGTGCCCCAATCACTCGGTGAGTCATATTGTTTCGGTTCATTCAAATCGTGGTGGTATGTTTAAAAATCTTCTTGTCATGGAATCGCAGGAAGCTCATGGTGGTTGCCGATTCGGGTGTGGGAGGATGAAATGGGAAATAGGAATGACAAGTGTTCGCCGCGAGAGAGTTGTCGTGGGGTTGCGACTCGTCGGATGCAAGATCGCTTCGGCTGCACTAGAGTGGAAGATAAATTTAATGTTGTGTGCTATTTTGTTTCTTGTGTTTATTGTTATCCTCAAGTTGTAGTGCCGAGGTTATCCTCATGTATGTTCGCAATGTTTTATGCTATGTTGTCGTCAAGCTCTTTTGGTAATGTTTTATGTACGGTTGTGTTGTATTTTAGTTCTTGTGTTCGTTGGTGTGTTGGTGGTTGTACTACTTGCTACATGTCATGTACGTGAAATGTATGAGTTGTTCGTGTTGTCTTTGCCTCGATGCCTTCTCCTCGTATATGTTGGTAATTTTATGGAATTTTTGTACGGATAATCCCTTTTTATTTGATATATACATTGGTAAGTGATATTTTTATGTTACTAAGAATTAGTGTACCAAGAGTATGTTAATATTGTTAAATGACTTGCTATCTGAATCATTGAATGCGAACACACGAGATAATAACCTTATGTGAATAGAAATAAACTTCATAACATGCTGCGCATAATTTTATTACATGCAATAAATGTTCCTATGTAGGCTTTTCAGAGTAGCAATAAATGTTCGTATGAAGGCTTTCCAGATCGTAGTCTTTATGTAGGCGCTTTAGCCGGCATGTGTTGTCATCTAACCGAGCAAAGCGCCCGATTTGTCATATCACCGCAGTAAAGTCGGCTTGTGTTGTCATCTCACCGAGTAAAGCTGAGCGCTTTTGTCTTGTCTCGGGCAAAGCAGCCATCTTTTGTCCCGCCATTCGATATAAATAGCACGGTAGAGGTCCCATGAAGTTGTAGCCGAAAACCAGAATCGAACAAAGAACATACCATGGCGGAAGATGAGGGGCCATCGGATATGGGTCACCAAGGAAGACCTTCCTTGGAAAGGAGGGAGATGTTCGGACCACGCATCGCGCTTGCTACAAGCCGGCGGCGCAACCGGGCGTGGCCGAAATGCGCACACAATGAGTACGTGGTCGCAGGTCCCGAAGGGCCGAACGATGGCGACGCCGCTTTCTTCCGATGCCCACGCCCGGTACAAATTACTAATAGTACATTTTGTATTGCTTATGGACCCTCCATGTTTACTGTCATTTTTCGCAGATGGCGAAATGCGACTTCTCCCGCTGGATCGACCCTCCTCATGAACGGTATATTGACCGTTATGTGGGTACTTTATGGGACCGAATAATGGACTTGGAGTACCGAATGGAGACTCTCAATGAGGAGAACAATGAGCTCCGCCAATGATGCAACGCGAGAGGGAAACGAGGAGGTTGTCAACATAGGAAGCTCTTATGATCCCACATGTTGCCGCGCGAACCCGAGCTGCATATGTGCGTGCCACTACCACGATGGGCCTCGTCCGAGGCGGCCCCCTCAGCAGTTCTCCATGTGGGTGCCACGAGGCTCGTTTGGCATGTAGGCCACGAGGGTACGGAATGTGTTGATGTTGTGCCAGTAGGACTGTTGTGTTGATGTTTTGGGTGTAGAACTTTCCATAAATTCCGCTTTCAGATGTGCAATGTATGTGTTGTTTCGTGTTGTAAGTGCATGACGCTTCATTTTCTCGTGACCTTCATATTCTGTGCCCTCTTTCCATAACGATGTAATGTGCAACGTTGTTAAGCATGTGATGAATTGATTGTTTGTTATGTACGTGGAGTTGTTATCACAAGGCAAAAAGTTGTCGCAAGCTATGTCTTCTCCCGCTACCCCGTGTTGTCATCTCTCGCTTGGTTGTATGTCGTACTAAATCAAAGAACTTAGAGCAACCCTTTATACTCGAAACCATCTTTGAACATCAAACCATCAAGCAATTGAAAAACATCACAAATATTACAAAAGCACAATTTAAAAATTCATTCATCATCTCGTTGCCGCCGCTCGACGGCGCATATGATCCTCTCGAGAAGGTGAACCTACTAGGGAGCGGGTGCATCGCGAAGATCGATCGCGAGGGTGTGGCCGAGGCGGCGGGGTACAACTCAGAGACAAGCCAGACGGTGGTCATAAAGCATAGAGCTCACCCAATCGGAGGAGGTGCCTACGCCCGCTTAGATGGTACAACTGAATTAGACAATGGAAAGTACAAAAATTGTTCATAATGAAATACACACGCTTAGTGCATACCGGGTATGTGGTGGTGAAATGAGGATGTCGACGGAAGTCCCCATGTACTCGTGCGATGTCATGCCTTGATAGGTCGGCACAACCCACCTGCCCCGGCCATATAGGTTGGTCTCGCACTGCCCCGGAGATACGAGGGCATCCCCCTCTCGTTGGTCCGGCGAGTCGTGGGCGCTGCTCGAGTGGGGCCCCGCTGCCCCGAGAGCGCGGTCGCCGTCTGCCGCCCCGTGATGACGATGCCCGCTGCGACGTGCTATCCCGCCGCAATTGCTGCAAGACGAACATGTTGTTAGACATAAATGGTAAATGAGTGCATGAACAAATAGTTGCGATTGTCGAACCGCCGGGCCGGCGCGGAGGCCGAGCGACCGTAGCTTTGCCGACTTCTGACACCCCTCCGTTCAGGCGGCGATGACGACCTCCGTGATGACGCCGCCTCCGTAGTCGCGTGCTATCTCGTTGCAATTGCTGCAAGTCGAACATGTGCGAGACATAAATGGTAAATGAGTGCATGAACAAATAGTTGCGATTGTCGAACCGCCGGGCCGAGCGCGTGGAGGCCGAGCGATCGTAGCTTTGCCGATCTCTGACGGCCCTCCGGTTCGTGGCGGCGATGTCGACTCGTGATGACGCCGCCTCCGTAGCGTGCTATATCCGCCGCAATTGCTGCAAGACGAAGATGTGGTTAGACATAAATGTTAATGAGTGCACAAACAAATAGTTGCCAATTGTCGAACCGCTGGCCGGCGCGTGGAGGCCGAGGATGGCCGTGGCGATCCCGGTGCCGACGGAGGCGCGAGGGAGGTGGTGGTCCTCGCCACGCCCGCCACCGCGTAGCAACAACGCCATCTCGCGACCACAACTCAAGCCCCGTATCGCACTTCTTGCCATTTCGCCGATGTCGCGATATAGCCTACCCACCGCCTTCAGATTGGACTTCCTATGTCGATAGCCTCATTAGCCTCGATGTCGATACGATGTATCCGGTCCACTCGCAGTGAAACAAACAATGGTTCAAATGTAATCCCGCATTGCGTAATGACACAAGATTTCGCATCGCCTCGCCGACCCGCGCCGCTAGATGACGGCTCGACCTTCCAGATAGCCGCCCGTGAACAAAGATGAGGTGGAGGTCGTGGGGCTCCTCGAGTAAGCCTACAGCGGTGCGTGCGCTGCATCGGGCCAAGGTATGCCCTGCACGCTGGGTCCTCGTGGTCGACGGCCGTGTCTCATCCACAACCATCGATGCGCATGGTCGGACCACATGTCCGCCCACGCCCGCGTGTGGCTCTCCGCCTTTGCCGCCGCCTCTCCTCGATTGCTCGCAAGTCCATTGAGACATTACACACCGCACGGCATCGACATTGACACTAATGCAGAATTAAATTTGGGGTGTATCGACATACCGGTGGTACTCTCCGCAAGAGGGCGCCCCGGCATGGGAGGGACATGCCGGTACAGCCCGAATCGCCTCATGACTCGCCGTGTGGGTCAGACGGCTCGACGCGAAGGCGCGAACACCAAGTGGGCGTGTCGTCATCCAAGCACTTCGATCTCGCCGACCGGTATGACAACCCGTGGGGCCGTGGTTCGCAATTAATCGTGGAGACCATGGCCACCGGGCCTACGCCGGCAAACGCCAAGCTCGAACCTCGTGGAAATCCGAGCACGCACGCCTCGCTCTCCTCGCCCACCTCAACCGACCATGCGCCCAACGGTACCCATTGTGGGCGATCAATGGGGTCGCCACCACCATACAACGCGGGATGAGGTCATAAGGGTGCACACGACGACCAAAGTCGCTCGCCAACGTAAGTGTTCCCATGACCACAATCAAGGAGAAGGTAGCAGCGGTTAGGATCGGCTCACGTCGCGCAGACGCGAGGCGCCACACAAGCCTCTGTATGTGGAGCTAGGATCGCTGATCCCCGCCTATACTCGTGGTCGCGACTGTGCCACCATCCGCCAAGGACTCGCTAGCGGTATGTAGCTAGGCCGCACGGAGTCTCCGCCGTGCTAGGGAACAAGACGCATCGAACAGATATAGCGTGTATGCAACGGCGCGTCCGCATCGCGACTCATCTCAAGCGTCGCAGACAAAGTCATGAAGCGACGGCCATCCATGTGGCACCCCACCTGCGTTGTCTCGGATCGCATGACCGAACCGGTGACCTGCACGGACCTTCCAATCTGCCGCCTTCGGGGTGGCACCAAAGCGCACCACGGGAGGTAGACTCGTAATCATCGTGGACGCCCCGCAACAGAATCGCCATCTCCCACCGAAGTGGAAGGTGTGAGTCTCCGCCCCATCGATCAACGAGCCGACAACAGATGGCGCATCGATCGGAACCCATGCGGTAGATCCAACATGCGGGCAATGGGCAGCAGACGGTGTCCCGCAGAGAGGGATGTACCGAGGGTCGAGACGCCGCTTCTCTGGGGCCCCTAAGGACGGCAAGGAGGCCCCGTGCGGTGCCGACAACCACACATGGCATCGGTGGTGCTCGTCCCAACGGGCTCTAGCACTAACGCCATGTCCTCGCCAAAGAAGGATAACAAGTTAGTGTACATTACAACAAAATGTGCAACAAATAACAACATAACTCACAACAAATGTTATGACAGGAAACGCATCAATGTACAAAAATATACGTAAAATGTGCACACCAATATGACCCACACGACAAGGAAACATATGGAATGTGCGAAAATATACATAACATGGTAATGTGCAATACATAGCTACACCATCGAGCCAACAATTAAGCGCACACCTCCTGAATAACACATTACATATGGATTGTGGTTGGTACTACGAGCGTTGCTTGATGCCTACTGCTTGGGCATCGATCGAGGAGTGGCCAAAGGTCTTGCATAGCCTACACTTCGGCGCCGAACACGATCCTCGGCTGCTCTCATCCATGTCGCTGCGGATGCGACGCTTTGTCGCCTTCCACGCCCGACATGCTTCAAGGCATCGTTGGGCACCCACTTTATCTCCCGCCATAATTCCTCGTAGTGCATGTCTACCCCGTAGGAATGGAACTCGCACTCCTGTGTTGCATACAAGTGCCGCATGTCGTAGTACTTGGAGATGTACCGTGTCGACGCCGTTCCATACAAACAAGCAAGCCGCATACACATGGGAGCATGGCTTGTGCAAGCCGGGCTTGTTGCACCGCAAGATGCTTCATCACCAATCGTGCATACCGCTGCGCCCCTCTAATTTGACCCATGACATACTTCGCTTTAGGCGGACCTCAAACTTCCTCCTTAAGCCATCAATGGCCGAGCAATGTGGGTTCGAGCCTTCTCCATCTTCCCGCCCATGAAGGCCTCGCATGACCTCGAGTATTGCTTGTTTTCCTCAACGTGCTTCGCGCCATCCTCGGCTCTATTCACAAAGTACCCGACGGCACGGTTCTGTGTCTCGCCACAATTGCCGTGGATCGGCAGGATCTCGACGCCTTCAATACACCATTGTAAACCTCGGACATGTTGGTTGTCATGATCCCATACTCGCCCCACCGTGTCGTGCAACAAAGACCACATTTCCAAGTCGTGCATTGATCAACCCATTCGAGAATACCCGACTCTTGTGGAGCCCTCCACGGCCCTCGCCGCTGCATGCACATGCTTCGTAGCCTCGACGAGCCGCCCGCAAGGCGCCGAACTTCCGCCTCGGTTCTCGCATGCATAGCTTGAACATCTTCATGAGGTCCTTGCTACGGAACCTTCGTGGAAGTTCGCCGCAATATGCCTCATGCACCGCCGTTCTTCACATCACCCACGGACGGGGCTCGCGCCCCATCTCGAACGCTCGCAACGCAGACATCAAGCTCGCATTGCGGTCGGAGATAAGGCACACTTCGGGCCTGTCTTGCACTACGCATTCTTCAAATTGCAAAGAAACCAAAGCCGCCTATCTCGTATTCTCGCTCTCCACAATTGCAAATGCCATCGAGTAGCTGGTCATTTGCATCGGCCGCAATCGCGTAAGGATAGTGCCCTTGTACTTGCCGGATAGGAACGCCCCATCTACGGTTAGCACCGACGGCACCACCAACCCTTGTATCGCTCGATGGAAGGCCCGTAACACTCTGTCAAGAATGAAACAGATTCGGGCCCTCCGTAGGATGGACCCTCTCCGCTCTGCTTATGTAAGTGCTCGGTTTGATTGTGCAATTTGATCCAAAGATTTTGGGACCAGTCGACGCCTCCTCGACGCCCCATACATACCGCAAGACCTTTCGCCGCCCGCCACACCTTCTTGTAGCTCACTGTAGCCCGCCTCGCTCGCTATCGCCGCCATCGAACCTTCGGTAATTGACACATCCGCCGACGAGGTGCGTGACCACCTCCGCAACATAACGTGATGTCATGTTGCGTGTCTATGTATCGCCCCGCAAGCTCGCAATCGTGATCTTGCAAAGACCGTTATCCGAACTCCGTGCCAACGCCCTTGTACCGCTGTGCACGGACTTTGCCACCACACGACCCGCCCACACTTCACAACGCACGTGTCCGCTTGACTTGTGGACCCGATACGTCCGCTTATGTTGACGGCATGTCTAGCAATAGCTCGCCGGAAGACTTTATTACGGAAGCGCCTCGTAAAGAGTGCGCCGCTGAACCCCATTCTCCTCCTCCGCCTCGTGGCGAACCAGGGCCGCCGCGATGTCGCCCGGCCCGACGACACGCACGCACCGCCCGTGGTCACAACACGACCTACCACCCTCCGCTTGCACCTTCGCCGCCCTCGCCCTCCGCAGCCGCCTGCCTCAACCTCCTCATCCTCCTCGCTGTCCTCTTCTTCCACCCGGTCCCCAAGATACTCATGACAGCCAATACGGCGCCCACCACTGCCGTCGGCACACCTTCGTTGGCTGGAAATTCGCGCACGCCCCGCCGCCTTCATCACCCACTTCTCGCCCACATGTTCTCCCGCAGAAGGGTCTTCATGACCGCCGCCACTTCATCTCCACCACGCATCTCGAACCAACCATGCCCGATGATTTCGCCTCTCCACGAACTCGACATACACCATTGGCCTCCCATATATCGCAAAGATCGTGGTTGCGCACGACCTCCATGTAGTTCGCCCATGAGGCGCCATTGGTCACCTTCGGTTGCCATATGCTCCCTTCCGTCATCCACCATTGAGGCATAGATCGCTCGATCCAGAATTTATTTCTTGCGGTCGCCGATCGAACGCTGAACGGACACACCTCCGTAGCTCGCATAAGCTCATGGCGCCTGATCGGTGCCCGGATCACGGTCCGCCGGCAATTTGACAGTCCGCCCATACGCCCATCACGCATTTGAGACCACTCCCATAAAACACCATCAATTGTTCAATGCCACCATTGCGCATCTAACATAAGTGCATAATCAACCATTTTAGTACACGCATGTAACAATCGATCATGTAATTAACAGCTTGATTATTATATGTTTTGTATTTCTAAATCTACGATTTATTTGTAACTATTTCACTTTCTAATTGTACCATACATCAAATTAAATATACATATCATTTTTTCCATCAAATGACCTTCATACTACGGTCATTCACTAAGCATACTAATTATACAAATTGTCTCTAATCTAACTACTACAAATTTACCACCTACAAATGCTCCAACATAAATATTACTTTTTCAGCTCAAAGCACATTATTTACACTCCAATCTTTTCTAACTTTAACTTAATATAGTCTTTTCTAACTTTTTAATTCTAATCTACCAAATTTATTTCTAATTTATTTTTACCACCTACCGTGACCGTTTGTACTAATCATATGCTTCTAATCCTAGTACTATTGTTATCACCTACAATTGTAGTGTAACATAAATATGTATTTTCTCAACATCTACACACTACAACTTCATATTTTCCTCTTTTCTCAAACTACTTTACAAAGACGTATGTTAACAAAAAAAGGAAAACTCTATATACACTACAATACATCCTACCAAACATATGCAAGATTTGCTATACATACATAGCGTATAAAAGATTGACATAAAATAACAAGAACACAAGATGGTTTCGTTAATTAAGGCCTAATGACATATATAAAATTATAGTTGCATGGGCACAATACTTACCTCTTGTTGATGCTCACGAGACGATCTACAACTTTTGTACTTGTCAAATCCCTTGATTCCAAACGAAACAACTCAACTCTTCCTTTCGCTCCTCACTTTTCTTCAAAAACTAACTACATTACAATACGTAACTTCAACATAAACTACGACATTATCTACACTACAATAAAGCATGCAGCATATGTGTATTTTTACCTACACATACACACCGCTTGACACATTGGCGTATCACACATTCACATAAAATAACATTACCAAACGATGGTTTGTGCTAATCGACTAATTATGACTAATCACATACATAAAAATTTACTTTCACGGGCACAAGACTTACCTCTTCTTGAAGCTCACGAGACGATCTACAACTTTTGAACTTGGCAAACCATGGATTTCGAACGAAAACAGCTCAAACCAACGTGTTTTCACTCCTCACTTTCCTTCACTTCATCGCTTCCTCGCGCGCTCGCCTTCACTTGTAGATGCAAATGAGGTTCCCAGATCGTATGCATCCAGTGTTCCCGCCATTTAAACCTGCATTCTTCACCCAAGCGAGGGGCCATGCAACTCTGGCCGCAGACGCGTGTGCCACAAAACCATAAAAATCAACGCGCGACGCTTTGGGCGGATGGATGAGACGTAAAAGAGACGTGCGGTCGGAGGGCATATTCTCGCGGTCGGGAGGGGAGGTCGTGGCGGTCGGGCGGCATTCATGCGGTCGGAGGGGAGGACGCGCGCCGCGCGGAAGACGCGCGCCGGAGGACACGCGCTTTCGGCCGGGAAACGCGCGGTCGGGCGAGGAGGACGCGCGCGGGCGGCGCGACGAACGACGCGCGATCGGCGACCGCACGACCGTGACAGTGGCGCCGCAGCTGATCGCGCGGTGGAGAGGGGTCCAGTTTTGGAATTTTTTTGTACAGAGAGCCAAAAGCGGAATTTTTGGGGTCCAAGGGTCCAACAGTGTCCAAATTTCTGCTCCCGCCACGGCACCACCACACCAGCACACCACGCTCTTGTTACATCCATCCCTACCGCTGCATTCTTTTTATCCGATTGAGAATTTTTTGAGCCATAGGGCAACCGATTGAGAAGTTAATGTTGCTTAAACAGAAAGAAAAAAAAGAGAAATCAGAAGTACTTTAGATGGCTTTTCGTGATGCTAATCAGGCTATTTATGGATTTCATATTGAGTTGCCAAAATATTAGGCAGCACGGGTACGACTATCAGAGATCTCAACAGTGCGAAGAAAATTCCCTCGAAATCGCTTCAGATTTGCTCAATATAATACTCGTCCAGTATGAAATGTTGGGGCACTGGAACTAGAGACTAAAACACGCCCCTGGTACTCGTTGCAAGAAAGCTAGTAGAACAGAGGCTTCTCTGAAGAAAGCTAGTATAATACTCGTCCAGTATGAAGCTTCTCTGAAGATTCGTCGCTCACATGAAAGCAATCTAAGACGATAAGATGAATGGAATTAATAAACCAAAGTAATGCCATCAGTCCATCATTAATCATCATGTTAACAGACTAGTAACCCGTATCACATCGCCACATAGGAATACCACTACTACTACAACTCTGAAATGGCGAAAGAAATCGGCAATTAATGAAGTCTAGCTTAGATCTTAGGAATGATATGCGCAATGATTAGGATCACAAGTTGGGCTAAAAGTTCACTCAGCGATAATTCAGTGCGATCTATAGAAAAGCTCGGGGAAAAGTGCGTATGTGATGCCAAATTGCCCTCTACTTGTCGACTGAGCGGTCCATGAAGATTTGAGCCAATCGAATGCTGATGAGCAGGGGCATGCAACAGTAATTTATTATCGACCAAGCATCTTTTATATTTACCCGAGGAGTGCTATACATCTTATTGTTAAATTGTGTAGGTTAGATGTGTTTCAACACCCTCACAACTCACAGGGCACAAAACTTAGTATTGGAGTATGAGCACAATAGTAGATACATGGTACCCCTTTATTTATGGGAGGAGATAGAACTAGAGAAAGCTAACGATATGAGAGAGCTTGTGTGTAAAAATAAGTGGATCTACCCTTCTCATACCCCTTTGGGAGCTTATATACATGAGTGGGGTAGGATAGAAAATTTTCATCCTATCCCTTAATAATTACAAGAGATAGAGGTACATGGTACATTTCTTTATACTATTAGGCTTGCTGCAAGGCCTAGTTATTTGGGGTTAGGCCACCCTCACAATAGTACTTCCTCGATAGCAAGAGCGGAGGTCCTGAGGGGCGAGCTGACGTGACCAATTGGCCCAGCCTAGCCCAGCCCCCGTCCCCCGGTAGCAAGCACACGATTCTTTGATGGATGAGTGATGCACAGCCCCAGAATCTCCCAGAGCAGTGTGGATGGAATCTTGACGTGGTCATGGAATTTCCCGACAGGGGCTGAGCCGGCACGCGAGGTCGCGCGTAGACACTGAAAGATCAAGCTCTATTTAAGTTAGTTTTGGTGATGATGACAAATACTATTATGAGATTTTGGTGATAATGACAAATACATTTGTGAGACTAACCTTATTTATTAATTATGATATTACTTAGTTTCATATGATTAAAAGGTGAAATCATTGAGGTATGCATTCAATATCTTTCTTATAATCTTATTGCATTCCTCACATCCAAATATATGACTAAATGACAATTAACATGCTTGTTTGAGTATATTATTGCTTAGTCTCATTTGGATAAAAATGTGAAAATCATAAGAGGTATGCATTCGAAATCACATTCTCATATATTAGTACATTCCTTGAATCTAAAATATAGATTAAACTTCACAAATAGTCCAAAATGAATATACGCATATGTCTTTATTATACATACTTATATGCGCACATTTAGAGGGATTCACTCTATGTTTTGAGGTTTTATAAGTATTGATTCATATTTCCTTTAATATGCATATTTAGGATCTTTATTTTAAAACACATCCTTTGAGTATATATAGCTTGTGTAGTTTATATATACTCATTTGTAATTGGGTTGTCATCTAACTTCTCCATTATATTTTAATAGTTGGATGATTAATGACAACCGGATAAGTAAGCTTACTTAAAAAACTTATCTTAGAGTATACAAGTGTTGTGTACATATTGTATACTCGCAAATACAATCTTTATTTCATAGTTTATTGAGATTGTCATGAATTACCAAAAAGAGAAGATTATAGAATCTAATCCCTCCATTATGTGTTAATGGTAAAGTTTAGTAATTGATGATAATTTATCTGTGGACTAACATTTTCTATGAGTTGGATGAATAGATTAGGTGCCACAAATGAGTGTCATGCATCATTGTTTTTTCAATCTAGAATCATCCACCCGTTGCAGTCAATGCAGTGAGTGTCTTGGTCGCCACCTAGCTTGAGTGTGCATCCGTTGTCGCTCGCGGCCATGGCATGCATGCCACACTGCCGTTCAAGCCATGGAGGTTTGTGCTTGCACCACTCACTCATAGGGGTTGTGCACTGCTCGTCCACCATATTCAAATAGCTCATCCCTATAACCGGTTAGAGCCATGCCTTGAGTTGTTCTTGGGATAGGCGCGCTTGTAGCTTGCCATCTGGTGACATTTGTATGAACATCACTTGGTCAAAACAAAGGACTAGAGTCTGCTATTGTTGTGTAGATCGGTCATCTTCTTCCTCACTCCATGATAGCTGGTCGATTTTGGCCTCTATCACTCCAACCTTGAGGGGCATTGCATCAAACAACTTGGTGGGCGCCATGATGTCTGACTTGGTGGCGGTGCCACCACAGTAGATGTAGAGAGGCGCGAAGTCATTGCAGATGGAATTGATCTCAGGGATGACTATATCTGTAGCCTCAACATTCTTAATGTCCGAGACCTCGGCCTCACAATCAAAGCAGTGATGCTTGCTCCTCATTACCCAGTGCACTGAACGACGAGTGATGCGCACCTAGGACACCCACTTGACGATGGCTTGCCGCCCCCCCTTGCTCTACGTGGTCAGAACAACATCAACGACCTCAACGGCGAGTGAGGTGGCACTGAAGCCAGTCGTGCCTGGGCGGTGCGAGCAAGTGAAGAGGTGGTCGTGGCTGCGGAGGTGGTCGAGGGCATGACTCAAATCGCAGCGGGAGTGGACGCTGTAGTAAGCCTACTGGCATCGTGGCTAAGGTGCGACGTCGAGCACTTGACGAGTGTTATTGTGGTGCTCCTGTTGGGCAATATGAGCAGTTGGATGTCTAGCAGACAGCAACCATCATATATACATCGGCCATGCCTCACTTCTTAAGCTTGAGCAGCTTCGTGACATGATTGAAAAGTGACGAGAGCCCCCGTACGATCTCTTCTCTCATACACTCGTACACATTTTCCACCATTCCCAAATGATCAAATACTTGATGAAGCAGAGGATAGAGCACATGGTTCACGATGACGCGAAGAACGCCTGCTGTGCTGTGTTTGTCTCCTGGTGGCTTGGCAATCCATCAAACACTTGGTGGGCGTCTGCTTGAGTGGGTCCTCCTTGCATGGTTTTTAGCTGTATTTTTTTACTCGGCGGCGGACGACAGAGATGCCGATACGGATGACGTACACAATTTTGTGCTCAGAAAGCCATTTAGAGAATCCATTTTGAGATACCGTTTTATTTTACCGTTTGATTTTTTAACTTTGGAGAAGACAAAAACCAAAAATTAAAATCAAAAGACATAAACAACAGGACCAAGGATCTGGAGCGGCTAATTGAGCCCCTTTGGATCAGTTATTCGCAGTGTCCATGTTTGGCCATATCCGCACTGACCGCACATATGCTGTACAAATATTTCTGCAGAAACAAGCGGTGGATTCACAAATTGACTCTGCAGGTGCATGCAGGGCGGCCTCGCACATCGATTGGTGTAATCCAGTATGCCCAATAAGATGGTTCGAGCTAAACTCTGTGGTAAGTAAGATTGATTTGAGACTAAAAAAACAAGTTGAGATTGTGGTGAAGTAGAAGGAAAAGAAGTCACGGGCATGCAACAGTACACCATTCTGAATTTCTGATTCGGCTATATGTGGAATTGTGGATTCATATTGAAGACTGTGGAGTCAAAACTCTAGCTTGACCTTGAAAACTCTAGCTTAACTCAAGGTGGGACTTGGGCCGGGCTTCTTTGGGCCAGCCCGAAGTACGGCCGCACGGCCCGGCCCAAGCACGGCCCAGCCCGACACGTGGCGGGCCGCGTCGCGACGGCACGAACGGTGGGCGGTGAGCTTCAAAATCCGCACGGTGGGCGCACGGACGGCGGTCGGGCGTGCTCGGCCGCCACACGCACGAAGAGCACGATTGGCGAAACTATTTTAAATTGATTTCTTAACTATAGTAAATTGTACTCATGACTCTCCTTGAGCTTTTCTATTTGACTAGTTGGGTAGGCCTATGCTAGATTGTCGGCGCACGCCCACGCACGCCATAGTCTAATTTGCACCAAGATATGCATTCCATTGGACTAGATGACCAAGTTCGAAGGTGAAATGGCATGAGACAATAGAATCGAATTTTAAGTAGGTTTTAATAAGGCGGATACAAGAGAAAGGAAGATAGCGGTCATCGCTACCATTGTCGCTATCGCTTTTGTCGTGTATAGTTACTTTGGTGGGCTTAGGCCGCACGCACGAATCGCAGACACGGTGGGCTTTGGGCGTGCTTGGGCTCGCCGAAGACGCAGGCGGGCGGCACGCGACGCACGACGACGGATGATGGCCGAAACCAAGACAAAGACGGCGCGTTCGGCACGGTGGACTGGCGGCTGCGCGCACGCACGCCCAATTCCCACCTCTACCCGGAGGGGCCAGGTCAAGGAGAACATAGCCAGGCACATCGTGGCGCCCGTGGCCACGGCAGCAGTGCTTGCCTGCGACAAGGCGGGAGGCGGCGGCAAGAAGGCGGGGGCAAGCCGCTCGCCGCTGCAGGTGCCAAGAAGAAACGAAAGTGAAACAAAAGCGAAATTCAAAAGTAATTTGAATTCTTGTTTGATTTTGATTTCTCTTAAATATGTGGCTTAATCCTGCACCAATCTCAGCCATCTATGTCGCGATTTCACTGCCGAGCCATCTTCTCCATCCCTCCGCGCGCAGGCATTGTTCATTGTCCGAAAATCATCGCCGCCCCGATGTTTCTAGCCGCCACACCCTCCCGGTGTTTCCCCGCCACTGCCTTAGGTCAAAGACCGTACCACCTTGTCATTCCCACCATGATATCCTCTTAAATGCTCCCGGTCGCGCGTCAGAACAGCCATCGCTGATCTTGCTTTTCCCGCCACTGCTTCTACTCTCCCTTGTCTCACGGCCAACAACCCCGCACCGTAAATTCGAGCACCTTGGAATGCAAATCTGCCGGCAAGACCACCGTACGCCCCCTCATTTGTGTCGTGAACCTTACCTGGAGCAGCACCGTAGTCATCTCACATCCCATCGCCTCGCTAACCTCCCTGCTCTCTCTGCTCTCATCCTCTCACAGCCAACCTGACACACCTCTAACCACTTTTGACTGTCGCAATGACGCGCCCGAGGCAGCCCGTACCTCTCCTCTACTAGCCGCATCGTGCTCTCCCGACCCCTGCCTCGCACCACCGCCGTCTTAGCCTTGCCCCTATGCCGAACCACCATTCTCGCCCTATTTAAACCCCCAAACCCCTCCATTCAAAAGCACCGGTACCCGAGGTGAGCCACCCATTCTCAATTGCTCCGACGACTAAATCTCCGTCGACGATCACCGGAAAACCCGAAGTAAGCTCAAATTTCCGTTCTTTCTATTCAGTCCATCCTTTTTTTTAATTGCTTTAATATGCAGCTTCCTCATGCCCGTAGAAACCTTGCCGAAGCTTTGCCCTAACCTCCCGAGCCCCCTGCTGTGCCGGCACCTTTGTCCGCCGCTCGGCCAAAGGAGGTCACCGTGGACAGCTCGGCTCAACAATCTCCGACCCAAACCACCACACCCCTAAGCTCCCCTACTCCTAGAGATGCTCAATTACAAATGCTATTGTCCTTTTAACACGCCATTAACCCCTGTGCCATTCAAAAGTTTCGAGAAGGAGAAACCTCGCCGCCGACACTCGCATGACTTCCAACCACTCCCGAGCCCAAAAATAGAATCCTTATGACCCTAGGAACCCACTCGTGGTTGCCAATTATTGTTTTGATCACGAAATCTCCGATCGCTCCATCGCTTCAATTCTCCGACCACTCCACCGCTTGAAATCTCCAACCACCCTGTAATCGGGAGAAAAATCGGCCACACCACTTCGAGTCCTGAGCAACACCACTCGAACGCCATCTGATGTTCTTAAGCCACTTGTACGCCGTTCGATACTCTTAAGTTACTCGTACGCTGTTAGCTACTCTTAAGCTACTCGTACGCTGTTAGATACTCTTAAGCTACTTGTACGCCGTCCAATGGTCCCTTAAGCCACTCGTACGTTGTCCGATGATCTCTTAAGCTACTCACATGCCGTCCGATGCTCTTAAGCCACCTAGATGGCGCCTAATCCCCGCAACTACTCGGACGTCGTTCGATCTCAATAGCAACTCGTACACCATCTAATCTCCATCGACTTCGCACTCGAAATCGAACCTCGACCGTCCACCCAACTTCGTAGTCATGCCCGAAACTACTAAGTACGACTACTCAGGAGTCGTTACAACCATGTTGTCATTACAACCGCGCTGTGGTTTACAACCATGTTGTAATTTATAACCACACTGAATACTCGATCTCAGTAGTTGTAACACGATTACAACCATATCTTCTAGCTCCACAAACAATTCCGCTCGTAAGCAAGATTTGTGCCAACAGAAACCACCTAAGTACTCAAAACTTTGTTCCCTGATGCAAGAATCAACTCATCCGCGGGTGCTGTAAAAACCACATTCTTTCTTTAAGGGGGGTAAAAGGGACTGATCCTGAGTCACCACTTATAACAATGTTACCATCAAAATTTTGCTTATAGGTTTGCACAATCCAAGAAAAATAATAGGCTCCGTCCAAAACGAATTTTGGGTTGCTTTTGACTTCGGTTTCTCCGAAACCTAAAACAAATGGGGCAACAACTCCAAGCAGCTTCTCAAAGCTACTTCTCCAAACGACGCCCCGAGCCCGCCACCGCGTGCACCGTCCGCGTCAACGTCTCCGTCAATTTTGAACAGGGCTTCTCCTGTTATTCACAAGTAGCAACATAACTCCCACAAAGATAACCGAGACAAAACGGACAATGCCGCAAACATCAAATTGACATGTGGTCATAACACTGGGCATCATTCATGAATCATTGCTCCCCCAAGATAGATTATCAGTCCCTTAAAAACTAATTCCACTGGCATCTATGCTCCACCAAATTCCACTGGCATCTATGCTCCACCCTTTTTGTTTCTAAAGCAAGTAAGTCATTTTGGAGCGCAAAAATGGAGTACTGACTTCTCAATGATGACCTTTTGACAGTATTCATGCTCAAGATGATGTTCCCTCACCCAGTTCTCGAATTTGAATGGAAGTTCTCGACAGGCTTTCTTCAAGTTCATTTAATTCATCAATGTCCAAGTCATCGTCATCATCTATATCTTCGTCATCAGGCTGCTCCTCGGCCTCCTTGCCATTATAAGATGATGAACTTGGAGCCTCATCCTGATTTTTCTTGCCCTGCAGAATGGAAGGAAAAATATATGATAGAACATATATGATATATATCTATAGAGAGAAGACATATTGTGCAAACTTGTCACAGCCAGCCTGCACTTTAGTTCTATTATCTGTCAATGCTAAAATACGCGCTGAGTTGGGCCCTTGGCCAGATACAGAAGCATTCTTTAGAAAGAACATAATAATGTGACATGGGATCCACATGTGTATTTCCATATTTTAACATTTGATTCCAGGCCTGCTTATTCTTCTTTTCTTTTCATTTTTTGGTTGCATACAGGAGGCTAGGGGATATAGTTAGTTAAAAAAATCATAACCAGTGATATATTAGATGAGTAAGGCTCTGTTTGGCATTCGGGTGGATTAACCCCTTATAGATATTTGGGTGTTTGGCTAGCAGCTTTTTTTATTTAATCAAGTTGCAATCAAATATATTATTGCGTTCGAAAAAATGAGCTGAAATGTGAGAGGACAACCATTGGATAACAGAATCTATCTAACTTTAATCTAATTTACCAAACAGAGTAATAGACTTTCACAACTTTTTCACAGCAGCTTTAAAAATAAGCACATCATCAACTGCACACTGAGCACAAGACACAAAAATGGCATTATATCTTGCCCAAAAAGAAGAATCTCTGGTGTGCCACACAAATAAATATCAGTTCATTCCATTAAAGACAAAATCAGTTTGGAATAAGTTACCAGATTACTTCTTTGATTCGTTTTTATCAGCTTATCTATTAATTTAATTTTTCAACAAGCACTGATAACACCTCGTGGGGAAATGCCTACCAAGAAGCATTGAAGAGATTAAATTTCCTAACTTTGGCTTTGCAACCCCTTAAGATGCGTGAACTTCTGTTGATAGATCTACACCATCACTCACCCCCTAACACCACCCTTCCAGCCTTCCCCCACACAAATAAAGAAAAAAAGAACAATAAAGGAACCTTGAAGCTGAGACCAAGGCACCAAGCCTAAAAAAATCTACATTGCACCCATAGGTAGCTACACTCAATTATGTTTGGGCATTTCAAATGTCCCAGAAAAAAAAACATGGATTTAGAACAGGCTAAATCGTGTACACGTGCAAATTTTTAGGGTAATTAGATCATACGCGGGACAAAAAAAGTGGTGCTCCCTGAAACTACTCTTTTTTGGTCCCTTCAAAGCAATGCTAAGTAAACTATTACAATAGTTAATTGGATGTGGCTACCTGTAGGTGTAGTAAATCCACTTTAAGTCCTAGCATTCTTTTTTCAGGGTCCAGGGCTCCAGGCCCTTTTCGCTCTCACAATCTTATCTTGCTAGGACATCAATAATTCAGTACTTCGATTATGACACTAGTAAAAAAGGCGCCATTGTTAGCCCAAGGAGGGAAAGTTTACCTGTTCTTCATTAGCTTCTGATTCTTCTTCATGTCTCTCATAGGCTTCATATGCCTCAGCATCATCAACAAACACACTTGCATCAGCCATGAACAACTCACAACCACTGCATACAAGAGCAAGTACGCTCAAATTAAGTACCTCACAGTCACGGGCTCAAAACAATTGACTAATAGAAGATAAGGTTACCTCATGCGGTCATTCTTAGCCCTCTCTGCTCTCAAGGCAGCCAGACCAGCTTCTCTTTCTTCTGCCTTCTTCCTCTTCCATTTCATGAACAATTCTGTAGTCATAGGGGTTGTGGTTTGCACCTTTTTGCGCTGTTAGATGAACATGACAAGAGAGAATGTCACAACTCACAAGTCACAACAGTGCTAAAGAATCCAGTTACACAAAAGAAGAGGGGACAAATGTTAAGGGTATTAGAGATAGAGTTGTATTAGGATATAGAGTTTGTATTCTATTCCATATATGCCTTATCTCTATATGGCATATCCTCTTGTACTCTCCTATATATATGACCCTTTGGGTCTCATATCAATACACACAATATTCATAACATGGTATCAGAGCTTAGGTTAAAACCCTAACCGATCTACTTCCGCTGTTGCTGCTGCCCCCGGGAGGATCGATCTCTCCCGGGGGCGACCACCTCTCCCGGCCGCCGTGCATGTGCTGTTCGCCGGCCGTACGCCACCAGATCCGATCTGGATGGACCGCCCGGATTCGACCTTCTCCGGCCGCTCGCGGTCGCCGTCCCCTATCCGGCTCTTCACCGCCCGGATCCGGATTTTCTCCGCTGTCGCCCGCGTCCAGCGCCGCCGGCTCGCTTTTGGGCTGCTCCTGGCTCATGCGGGTCGCCTCCCACCCGGAGCAGGCTCATCGTCGCCGGATCTGGGCTCAGACACCGTCACCGTTGGTGCTGGCAGCCGCCGTCCTCGGGTGTTAAGGACCGGCTCGTCTTCGCCGGATCTCGCGGCGGCGGCTCTTCCTCGCTGGCTGCCGCTTTGACTCTCTTTGCGCGCCGCCTCTCCCGCATCCGGCCGCCGCCGCCGCCGCTCGGGTTGTCTCCGCCCGAGCCGACGCCGCCGCCAGATCTGACGTCGCCTCCACGCCGGATCCGACCCGACGGTCCGGCCATCGTCGCCCGCGCCAGCGCCCGCCCGGATCCGCCCGCTCCTCGCCAGATCCGGCCGCCTCCGGCCGTCGTCGCCCGCGCCAGCGGGTCGTCTCGTCTCGGCTCCTCTCCCGGCTGGCTTCCACCGAGTCGCTTCCGACCTCGCCGCCATCTCCCGGTCCCGCCGTCCCCTTCTTCTCCGGCCGCCGCCTTCTCTAGGCCGCCACATCTCTTCTCTCCGAGTGAGGGGGAGACACGGGAGAGCGGGCGGGTGTGCGCGAGGGTATCGGGTGTGGAGAGAGAGTGAGGGTGAGGGTGCGCTATTTTATTGGGGCAAGGGTTATTTTCCTGTCGCCGATGAGTCTCTGGTTTTGAGTCGTCGTCTTTCTACTACTGATTTCTTTTGAGTCAGTCTTTAGTTATTTTTTTGTGTGAGTCCTTCATTGCGTCCACCTAAAATCTGTAGTCTCTAATATTTAGTTCGTCCAATCCGTGCGAGTCCACAAATTTTATTGTCAGTCATAGAAATGTAGGAATTTTCTTTTGCATGGCAGCAGCCGCTGCTCTTTTCCTTGAGCCGCTCGTAGAAGTCTTTATGATGCTGCCGCTTCTCTTTGAGCTGCCGCCCCGAGTTTTTAAGGCCGTCGCGCTTCTTCTGCACCGCGCCTCCATTGCGCTTTTTGTGCCTCGCGCGCGCTGTCTCGAGCTTCGATCGTGCTGCCATGCTTCTATCTATTCCTATTCGGTTTGATTTGACAGTTTATTCAACGACTGCACGCAACGACGACTTTATCACGACTCAGATGTCGGGTATTTCTTGTTTTAGTATTAACTCTTTTTTTCAAATGCAATGCTATTGCATATGCCTTGCATTTGTGGGGGGTGTTAAGGGTATTAGAGATAGAGTTGTATTAGGATATAGAGTTTGTATTCTATTCCATATATGCCTTATCTCTATATGGCATATCCTCTTGTACTCTCCTATATATATGACCCTTTGGGTCTCATATCAATACACACAATATTCATAACAACAACAAGTGTTCCACTGTTCCAGTTGTAAAGGATGCCTATTGATCTTCATTCTACCTGATCTTCAATCTCATCTTCAATAGCAACCTTTTCACTCTCTTCCTCCAGTAAGGCCTTCATTTGGGATTTTAGTACATAGCCAGGTGGAAGGGCATGCCTGTAGTGGCAATCTTTGCCACCATTTGGGCAAACCCAAAACCACCCGTACTGTTTCTTCTCCACAGCATCAAGAAAGTACTTGCAAACCTACAGCACAAAAGAATTACCGAAATCATCATCCTATTTACAAACAAGAACACCTTGCAGAATGAAAAACAGAGATAACCTTTATGATTTTACTGCCATACAAATTCACGTTACCATCAGAAGAAGGCAAAGAGACAGTAGTAACAACATGACAAGATAACAACCAAGTTTCTGAAACAAAAGAAATCACACAACATAAAGAAACAAGACACTGATTATGCAACCATAACAGGAATACAAGGGTGACAATAAAAAAAGGCACATTAGTACAAATGCAAAGCACATCATAATATGACAGTAGCATGGTATTTTTTTTAAAAAAAAAATTGTGCATCATCAAATTTTCATCAGTGCCAATATATTGATATTCAATAAGTTAGTACATCGCCGGAATAAATTTTTTCACCCAATATTCATTACCCATCACTAACCTCTTACGGAGTATTACAGCTAGTGCCTTACATTATTGCTTAATAAGGATGTTGCCTTGTGGAGATTTTGACAGTATATAGCCAATGTGTCACACAGAGTTCTAGTTGGAATCCTTAATGACAACAGATCTTAACCGCATTGCAACGTTGAAAGGGTCCCAACATGCCAATCAATTAGACAATTACAGGCTAATCACTTGCAACAGAACATATAGCAGGAGGACCTATAGTTGCTCCAGGTGCAAAAAGAACTACAATTGATGTGGTTGGGCTTGCTAAAGAAATAACCTGACATGTGATCATAAATGTATGTCAATAAAAATATGAAATAAGCAAAGCAAACACTAATTATCATCATATGCTATCTATATCTTGATCATGGTAAGATGTGGCCAAAATAAATCGCATCTGCTCTGCTTCGCTCCTCCTAGCTCGGGTCGGATTGGGATTTGGGCAGCGGGTGGAGGCGGCCGCCAGGGGAGGAGGGTTTCTTGGGTCTGGAGTTTGGAAGGCGGAGGCGAGGAGGAAACTTCTAGAGATCAAGAGATGGTAGTGGTCTCGTGCAGATGTAGGGAACCGAGGCTGGACAGTGGTGAATGCTGGGCCTCTCCGGCGAAGGTTCCCTGGTTGGTTTGAGCCGTCAGCCGTGGCCTTGCGGGCGATTTGGGTCTGAGTCTGACGAAGCTCTGGGTAAGATGGCTGGCTTTGATTTGCTGAGTGGACAAGTGGTTATTGCCTCTTGAATCGACACCGCTTGGGGTTTGGGGAAGCGTTATCGGCTGCCTCTACCTCGAGTATCTCACCTTCGTGTGTTCCTGGCCTCTTCGATGGAAAGGCAAACAGCTCGAATAGAAGTTGCTACTGGTGAAATCACTACATTGTCCTGATTTATACCTGGAAAGCAATTACGCACGCCCTTGCCTCCCGTGAAGATTGAAACCCATAGCTTGTACAGTAGAGCCAATGCTCGGGCAAAAGCATAAGCTTATTGACTCTCTGGCACTGTGATCACCGAGTCACCCATATATAAGGTCCCATTTGGATTTGGAGGAGCTCTGCGGAAATACTGCTTTTGGGTAGGTTTTTTTAAATTGTGGTTTATAACTTTTAGCTTATGACTTTTAAATTCTAGATGTTTATGAGAGATGTTATGAAGAGAGACAATCATATGCGATTTTAGCCGATACAGTTGAAATCAATATAATTAGTACTCGAATTGACAAATAAACCCTATTTTAAAACATATATCATTTAAAAAATAGTTACTATAGCATCGTACATAAGCCATAAGTGGTTCTTATCCACCCAAAATTGTCTTTGAAAAGCTGATTTTGGCTTTTTAACTGAAAAGCAGCCACCCTTATCAGGTCCCGTTTGGGGGGAGCTATGCTGAAAAGCTGCTTTTGGCCTTTTGGGGGAAAAAAAACATCTTTAGCTAGTGGCTATAATTTTTTTCCTGAAAGACCGTTTAGCAAACTAGATATTTTTTGACCGATTATCACAACTGTAGATAAATGATAAAATATCTGAAATTATTCTCAGCTATAGCTGATAGCTGTAGGGCATGTGCTTTTTACCTTTTCTACAGTAAGTAATTTTTAAACGAATTATCTTTTCAAAGTATAGTTTATAAATTAATTATAATACATACTGTAATGACTTCATTTATATTGGCTAAAATCATATGTAAGTTTCTGTTACGTCGTACTCTTTCTCACGAATAGTCCAAAAGTCATAAGTCGCAACTAAATGTTATAAGCTAAAGCCATCGTACGCTCTTTCACGAACAGTCTAAAAATCATAAACCACAGTTCAAAGCCATAAGCTAAAACCAAAAAAACAGGCCCTTAACTTTTCCTCGTAGAAAAAGCTACATTTTTACACTGCAACTAATTTGACACTTCACCAAATTCACCAATTCATCATCCAGGACCAGGAGAAAGAAAAAATGAAACACTCACAAAACTGCAACTAATTTGGCACTTCACCAAGTTCATCATCCAGGAGAAAGAAAAAAAAAACGAAACACGCACAGTGCAAAAACTGCAACTAATTTTTACATATGCTGTTGATGGATTTCCATCATTGATCATTCGAGGTTTGCCCACACATTCCCTCTACACCATCATTGATAATTCCAGGCTTACCAAATCTCTCGGTCCTTTTTCTGAATATCTACACACAAGAAGAGCCAATAACAAATCTGAACACAAGAGCATGTTGCTAGATCAGAGAGACAACGCCACCTTTCCCCCATTTGATCCAGAAGTTGCTAGGAAATCTGTATTTTGTTCCTGCCATAAGACAGGAAACCAAATTGATGATCTGCAAGCACTATCATTCATTCTTGTTCTCTAAAAAAGTATCATTCATTCATGATGTCTAATTGCTCCATGAATTTGTAGCTAATCATGATGCAAGCAATATTAGTACTTCACTTATACACACTGATATCTGACCAAATTATTCGTCAGTCAGTACAAATTGTAGTTCAGATGTACACAATGCACACAAGGATTCATGTCTTATGAAAATCTGAGCTGCACGCAACTACTACTAAAAATGGCATATGGCAAGTAGCAACAAGGAGTTCACACACGAGATGGAGGAAGTTGGGAGAGGACAAATACCTTTGGATGGTGCTAGCAGCGAGGTCTGGGAATTACACGTGGCGACGACTAGAGGCTTAGGGCTGTGGCGTCCTTCTGGATGGTGGTGGCGGCCTCCTTTATCTAGGATGGCGGCGGTGTCCTCAAGATGGTGGTGGCCGCGTCCAGATCTGGGAGGATGGCGGCGTCAGGAAGGGGGAGGCGTAGGAAGAGGGCGACCGGATAAGAGGGGCCGGCGGGGAGGGAGCCTTGGGCGACGGCGTGCTCCGGCTTGGGGCGGCGATGGGGAGGGAGCTGGGGCGGGGGTGTACGCTTGACCTGCCGAGCCCGGCCCCGTTAGCCTTCCCAAGGGGACACGGTCCCCGCCCCCGTCCCCACAGGGGCCCACGGGGATCCCACGAGGGATTAAAAAATAAGTTAAAATATTTTAAAAATAATAATATGACTTTTTTCATTAATTTATAATTATTTAGGAATACTTTTTTACAAAATATAGTTTCAAATTATATATTCTAACATATAGATTCAAATTTTAGTCTAAATATATAATAAAATAATACAATCTTCTATATTTAAAATTATAATATATTATTTAAAAATATTTTTTATTTTTACCGGGTCCCCGTGGAGCCCTGCGGGGGGGACGACCCCTGTCCCCCACCCCGCTAGCCTAGCAAAGCCCCGGCCCCATTTCCCTGTGGGGGGAGAGCGCCTCCTGCTTCAGATGAGGAAATTCCCCGCAGGGCCCCGCCCCCTGTGGGGGAAATTGCCACCCCTATGTAGGCCGATAAAGTAGTTCACAATGAATGTGTGAATTACATAGCGCATAGGGTTTGGTTAGATGCGTATGTTTGCTTCAATACTTGCACGATACAAGTGGCAACATGCATGAATCGTCAACCTCAACTACAGCTAAGATACATGTGCGTCTTTTGGAAGCCATGGTTTCAATCAATCATTGTACATATTTTGGTCAACTGGTGCCTTTCCCTTCTCTCCTTTGTGGGCTTTAGCCCTTGCAACCTAGGCCCAATACTCGGCTTCCACAACTTGTGTAGGTTTATCTTACTTGAAAATAATCTGACATTCAGCGGGGACTTCGAGGACCACCAGCATATATTTTTACTCGATGAATGTCTTATCGTACATATTCGTGTCATCCATCTATTAGAAGAAGTAGCAGCATTTCATGGATTGCCAGTATGGACAAAGTGGGTCAGAGATGTGTGAAATGGAATATGGAATATGAAATAGCAAATACGTACTTATAAGAACTTTGGCGTACGTGTAGTACGCCCAGGTGGCGGTTATTGGGTGTATGGACTAAATGATATGTGCTGGATTGTCGCAGTCTTACTGCGGCGATGGAAACTCCAGCGACATGGGTGCATTCTTGCAAGAATCATCAAGATATAATCTCTTCTTCTTAGCCACCCACTTTCGCTTATGAAACATCTTTCCGTAGTTCGACATCTCTACCAGTGGCGCAGTGATGCCTGTATCTCTCCTGTCTTCTCCCTCTCCTATTCCCCTACTTTTGAGATCAGTTCGATGAGAGTCTTGCTCTAGTCATGGGGGCCGCCCAGATTTTATAAGGGGTCGGTGTGCACTGCTCGGGAGTAAAGCTTGAACGCGTTATCATTTCGCTGGGAAAACTGGTACATGCTGTCAAATCACTGAAAAAGTCGGTGCGTGTTGTTCACTCACTATGAAAAGTTAGTATGTGCTGTCATGGAAAAGCTAGTGCGTACTGTCCACTCCCTAGGAAAAAGCTGGTGCGTATTATCAAATCAATGGAAAAACTGATATGTGTTGTCCACAGGCTGTAAAAGCTGGCACATACTATTAAGTCACTAAGAAAGTCAATGTGTGATATCCACTCACTACGAAAAGATGCTACATGTTGTCAAATCACTAAAAACAAGTGCATGTGGTCAAATCACTGGAAAAGTCAGTGTGCGTTGTCCATAGGCTACAAAAAAGCCGGTATGTGCTATTAAATCACTGGAAAAATTGGTGCATACTTTTCACCAAGGTTGTTAGTATCGCGACATGTATCACAGTATCGTATGATGCTACCAGAGGTAAATGACACAAATTGCAATATGGATCAGAATCAGGTAGATTGTAGTGGGCCGCAATTCAACTCATATAATTTTTATGATCGGTAGGATCGCAGTGTGATCATGATCATGACAACAAACTATATTATCATATAAAATTTGATATTACCTATTAGTAGTTTAAGTTGCACTAGTTTAGTTTACTTTCTTTTTGTTGTTTACATGTTATTCTAAGGTAAAATAGTATTATCTTTGACATATTGGACTTTTAGATTATTAGTTATTAAAAACAATTAAAAAAGTTTCAAAAATCAATCTTAATTCAATATAACATGAATAAGTGTACTCAAATTACAAAATTAAATTTAAAAAAACAAAATTTCTACTATAGACTTGCATATATAGAAATATAATTCAATATATATATATATATATATATATATATATATATATATATATATATATATATATATATATATATATATATATATATATATATATAATCTGATAGAATCGTGGTTCTACGATCCAATTCTACAATTCTACCCCATTAGATGAAAAATGATCCTACCTGGGATTGTGATCGTGACAACCTTGTTGTTCACTCGCTACAAAAAAAAGCTGATACATGTTATTAAATCATTGGGAAAGTCGATGCGTGTTGTCCACTCACTGCAGATAGCTGATTCATGTTGTCATGTCACTGGAAAAACTGATGCGTACTATCCACATGCTGTGAAAAGTTGATACGCATTGTCAAATTATTGGGAAAGCCGGTGCGTGCTATCAACTCATTGTGAAAAGCTGGTATGTGTTGTCAAATTGCTGAGAAAGCTAGTGCGTACTGTCCACTCGCTATGAAAACTGGTACGCATTGTCAAATCACCGGGAAAGCTGGTGCATGTTGTCCGCTGGCTGCGAAAAGCTGGTACGTATTGTCAAATCACTAGAAAAAATCGGTATATGTTGTCCACTCACTGATACTCAAGAAAGGATTCCAAGAACCTGACGAATGAGAAAAATAAAAAATAAGCCATAAAGACTAAGTTATCTACAAAACATTTATAATATTTTGGTCAAGTTGCATATGGCACTTAAGGCATGCTTTGTCATATGAATAAAATACATTACATATTACACGTCTACTTTTTAGTACATGGGTGAACTAGAGTGAGAGCGGGAGCGATTGTAGCTGGAGCGAGAGCAACTACGGTCTTGGCTAGTTTCTCCGATGTTGAAGACGATTGGTGGGCTAGGGCGCCGCATGCTCTTACGTGCAGTGCTCCTTAGGCATAGTGGATGAGTCAGAGAGCGGTTGGCAGGGATGATGGGGTCCAGCGGGTTCCAAAAGCGTGGACCGTTGCTACTACTGTAGTCTGTTCGAGCTCGACAACTGCGGCATCTCTCTCACGCTCCATTGTAGCCAAGGTCTTCTTGCACTTGGCGAGCTGAGCATGGAGAGTCTCGGCCTGCTTGTAACTTGTTGTAACATCCCAAAAATTTAAAATTTGAAAATATGAAGTTTTTGAATTTCTTTTGCAAATGTGATTTATTTGAATTGGGAGTTTATGGTATTCTTCTGAAATTTGGTTGAGGTTCCAAAAATTTAAAAGGTCAAGAGATAAACAAACACGTGTAAATAAAAAGAAAATATACAGTTAAGGAGGTAGATTCAAATTGTAAATTAGAATCTGAAAAGATGATCCAGAAATTAGGAGGGAGGAATTTAAATAAAATCTGGAATTTATACTAGAAATTACACCAAAGTTAAACCAAAATTTAGCAAGAAATATAAAGCAACAAAAAACAAAAGGAAAAGAAACAAAAGAAAATTTAAGAGGAGCTGGCGCTGTTCCCCGGCCCGATCACTCACGCGACGCACACGCCCAACCACGCGCGCATCGGCGCGGGCCCGCCACTGCCGCCTCCGGCTGCTGCCGCTGGGCCGGCTTTGCCCCGCCCGCTCCTCGGCCGGTGGCCCGCCTCGCCGCTCTCTTCTTCCTCCCGCCTCACTCTTTCCGCTCGGCCAGAGCTCGCGCTCCGTGGCGCTCATGCGCGGCGTCGCCGCCGTCGTGCCGCCCCGCCGCCTTGGTGGAAAGCTCGCGGAATCGCCGCCCCCCGTTCCACCGCCCGCCCCGGTCGGCGCCACCGCCACGATTTTCCCGCCGTTCGCCGGCCCGCCACGCGGCGCGATGCGTCGCCACGCCGCTCGTGCGTGAGAGGCAGTAAAGCTGAGGAGACCGCACAGGGGTGGATATGCTGCGTCACTCCACAGTCCGCCTGGCATTTAAGTCGCCCTGCGTCACCGACTGCCCCCGCCACCTGCTCCGACAAGACCAAACGGCCGTCGCCCGTTGCTGGCTTCGCCCGGCCGCCTATAAAAGGCATTGAGCCCTCCATTGAGCTCCCCACGCCTCACTCTCCGCTGCGTCGAAGGTAATTGAGCACGAACACCTCCAATCGTCGGCGAGCCACCTTCGTTCCCAACTCCGGCCGCTCGAGCTCCCCATTGATCTGAGCCACCAAAACCCGATTCTTCTCACCCACACCACCTTCGGAGCGTCGCAAAGCTCTCCCGACCTTCGCCCGAGCTCCCCGTCGCCTGTGGTTTGCCGTCACCGAGCACCTCCCCGAGCCGCCGCCACCGCACGTCGCTGGCCACCACCGCATCTCCTCAGCCCCAGCTGACACCACCACCGGCATCGACGCACACCCGGGAGCGCGTTTTGGCACTCGTCCGAGCCTCCCCGACCACCACTCGCCGCCGACGCCTCAGCCCCACCGTCGCCTTGGGTTTCTTCTGCTGGCCCCCTCCACGACATACTCCAAAAGGATTTTTCATCCTTATAGGGTAGGCAACGCCTCCCCGCTCACTCCTCTCCCCCCCCCCCCCGCTCCCCGACCGCGCGCGTTCGAGCCTTCGGCTCCACAGCGCCAGGTTGAGCTTTCTCTATTTTCCCGGGTGACGGTGGGCCACACTGTCGTGACTCATGACTCAGTGGCTCGTGACGCAGGCCCGCATGTCAGTGGCAACCGAGGGTGAAAATCCATAAACAATAACAGCCAGTGGGCCCCACTTGTCATAGACACTGTGCATAGAAATAAAAATAATGTAAATGAATTAAAAATAACTAGTGGACCCCACATGTCAGGATTTTTCTATTTTCTAGAATTTCACTGGACTGAGAACTTTAAATGAGTATAACTTGGTCATTTTAACTCCAAATCAAGTGAGACAAATTTCTAAATTCATCTAAATTCAAGATCCATCCAATGGAACTAGAACCATAATTTTTAGAGTTCATTTGAATTTCTGGTGATATTTTGAGTGATTGGTTGCTTTCTTTTATTTGGGTATTTCGCACGATTAAATAGCATACGAGGCTCAAGAAGAGGAGGTTGAGGCAGCCAGCTTAGAAGCTCCAGAAGACCAAGATCAAGAACCCCGGGAACCAGGCGAGTTAACACTTTGATCATTTTGAACCTATGATTTTGCAAAGTTAGTTTCTTTTAAATTAGCAACATGCATGCTGTTATTTTATGTGGTAAATTATGTCCATTTTCAGAAATGGTAGTTATTCACCTAATATAATGCTTGCTAATAATGATCCGTTGAAATGCTTGGACATGTGAACCTTGTCGCCCTAGCAAAATTTATATTATCATAGTTTTTATCGGTAAGTCCAAATAAATATTGCGATGCTTAGTATTGCTAGATAAAACGGGGGTACATAGCTGCCCCAAAAACAACACTTGCAAAGTATGATATGTTTTGGGGACAGTCATGGATGGAATGACTGTAGTAAATGGACACACTATTTTCTACCTCTGAAAAATCTTAAAATTGCTTAAATACCTGGATGGATGGTTTGGGGGCTGGTATGTGGTGCAGTGGATGCACAAAATGTGAAATGTGGTAGAACCATCCGGGTAACCTTAAGGACCGAATCTTGTCATGTCAACCCATGTAAAACAGTACATCCACAAGTCTATAAAATACAACTTGGCTAACTAAACTTATCAAATTCCGGACTCATCTCACTGGTAGTGGATTGATGGGGCTACGCTATGGCAAGGGGGCCTGAAGGGACACCAGTGGAGGGTGAAGTTTCCCAGCTGTCCTAACGTTGCGGGAAGTAGAAGCCCGAGCTGCGTTAGTGGCTGTGGGAAACATCCAGCGCATAGATGGGACCCACCTCAAGTGGGCGGCTACCCATAAGGTGAGATGTGAGAAGGAACTAGATATTTTGAAAAGTCACTGTGATGGTCTGCTCAACCACATGTCTAAGTCATCATGTGGGGCAATGAGTTGATTGTCTCTTGTGATGAAAGTGTACAAACTCTGCAGAGTCAAAACTATTCGAATAGTCGTGCCCACAGTCAAGGGGCGGACATGGGAACTTAACTGGATATAGTTCTATTTCAAAAATCTTGGTGGGTGATAATGGAAATGTGTAAGACTGCTGATGGTCCTAGTTTGGAATTGTCCTGGGTGTCGTTCCAGTGGTAAGTTAAGCGGCTATAACGCTGAAATATGTATAGGATACAGATGACATGTAAGGGTGGATGGAATCTGTGTCTACTATAAGATCAACTTACTTTACAAATAAGTCTTGAGTTTAAAATTGCTAGGTCTTAAGAATTTTTAAGTAATTGTATTCAAAAGCACTCTTCGCAAAAATAAAATAAACCCGAGCCATCCTTTAACAAGCCATACATGTTACATATTGCATTATGTGTGTTGGCTCGCGGAGCACGGGGTTGGAGTGCTCACACTCGCTTTTGCGACAAAATACAGAAGCAGGAACTCAAGGACATTACGCCTATGAGGAGGCCCCTACCAACGTTGGCGGAAGCAAAGGCGATAACTAAGGTGTAGGCCATGATGGTTAGACATAGACAAGTGGACTCCTGGCTTTGTGTACATATATGTTACCAGTTCTCCGGTGACATATACTGTACACATTACCCTACTGGTCGCTTGCCTATGGATTTGGGTTTACTTTTGTTACTATTTCCACTGCATTTATGTAATGAAGACATTTGGCCAAAGCGGCCCTTTTGTAACATTCACCCGATGTGGTGTATTTCAGACTCTGTAATATTATTATGCGATGTATGTCACGATTCAGCAATGTACCTGTGTGCACTAACTACTGATCTAGGGATTAGTGCAGTGAAACACAGTAGATTCCGGATTGAAAAATCTGGGTCTGACACTTACGGTGAGGAGTTGGCAGAGGTCTGAGATCTTCTCTAGAGCCTCATTATATGTGGCTCCTATAGCTCGAATGAGCTAGACCTATGGGTTAGGAGCAAGAGCGGGTCATCCGTAGAGTCGGGGACGAATGTCTCACCATAGCGTGCCCCTTCTTGGAGGGATGGTGTAACATCCTGATTTTCAGAGCCTTTTTGAAGTTTTTAAAATAAAATTCACCATTTTGATTTTTCTGGAATTAATTAACGCTTAATTGGAATTTTTACCAATTAAAAGGATTTAATGTGATTAAGTTAAACATTAACATTTGCCAGAAATATTTTATTTGAGTTCCCTGAGTCTCAAGGGCTTTTCTGGAATTTTTCTGGATTTATTTGCTATTTTCTAGAGCTCAAAAGCCTTTAAATGAATTTCTGGGAAAACAAAAAGAAAAGAAAATCCTAAAAGCCGGTGGCCGGAGCCCACCCACCGGCCACCGGCCCAGCCTCGGCCCAAGCGCGCCGCACCGCCGCCACGCGGCGCGCATCGCGCTCGGCGCGCCGCGCGCCTCCGCCGATGGTCGACGCGCCGCCATCCATCGCTTCTTTGCCGCCGCCGCACGTCATCGCTGCCGCCGCCGCGCCGCGCCACCGGCAGTGGGGCCCACTGTCGAGATCGCCCCGACCGGACTCCTCCGTCTCGTTCGAACTCGCGCCACCTTCCTTATCCGCCGCCGCCTGCCTTATCCGCCACCGCCGTGTTCGCCCCGGACACCTCGCCGCCCGGGTATAAAAGGGGCCCGACCCCCGGGGTTTCCCTCATCCCGCAGCCGCCGTTCTCGCCGCCGTCTTCACCGCTGGTGAGTCCCGAGCCGCCGCTTTCGCCGCCGCCCTCCGCCGGAGCGCTCGCCGTTGTTCGTCGCCGTTCTCCGTCGCTCTCCGCTGTTTGCCGCCGTTCTCCGCCGTTCGCCGCATGTGAGTCGCCGACGTCCGTCGCCGCCGCTAATGACCTCGCCCGGCCGATCTGCGCCGGACACCGCCGCCACGCCTCGCCGCCTCGGCGCGCCACGAGCCTCCTCGGTCCCGCGCGCCGCCACGCCGCCACGGCGTCGGCGCGCGCGCCGCCTCCGTGGATGCCGTCCACCGTGCACCCGCCACCGCCATGTGGGTCCCGCCGTCGGCCGAACCATAGACCGTGGCCGTCGGCCATGTCGGCGCCGATCGGCCTTGCCACGTCAGCCCTAGGGCTTGCGTGTCACGACCCGTTAGCAGCCACGTCAGCCCTAGCCGCTTGCGCAAGCAGCCCCGCCTCCGCACTGTTCCGTGCGCGGTTCCACCGTGAGACTCGACTCCTCGTGCGCTGGTCCACAAAGACAAGTGCAATTTCTTAATTTCCCCGATTTTCTTTAGATCCAATTTTCCAAGAGCCCGTTCTCCCTCGTCCTAGCTCCGATTGACCCGATTCTTTTTCCTAAATTCATCTAAAATTGAGCTCTATCTTTTGGTTCTGGTTTTGTAGTTTTTGGAGTTCATTTGAGTTTTATTTGAATTTATTTTTGTGTTTCGTCTCGTTTTCTCTTTCGTTAGATCACGCGTTCGAAGGAGCTGAAGCCGGATTCGAAGATCAAGAATTCCTAACTGAGCAAGGCCAAGGCAAGTCGTGTCCTTTGATCATATTGAACCCAATTTTCAAATGTATTATGTACTACTTTGTTTTAAATTATCATGCATTGCTACTTTATTATAAAACTCTTGTATTGGTAGTTATTGTCCAAGTTGATTAATCCCTCCTTGATAATTTGCTAGCCATGATTCCATTGTCACTATAGGATGAGAAATTATTTAGTGATACAGTACTAGGTGTCACATGGGTTGTACGCTTATTTTGCTTAGCCATGCTTATTACTAGCACGTTGGGTCTATCATCACATGTGGTTAATTAATCTTGACTTAATGATATACTTGAACGTGGTGGTCAACCATAGCTATAAAATTTGTGTGCCATGACATGGGTAGTGCCATTGGTGTTGGTTATACAAACTTGGTTTCCACTCGGGCGAATGATCGTGCAGTAAAGGGGGTGCAGGTTGCACATTGGGATGTGGATGCTTCGCCTGGGTAATATTTAAGGACTTAACTTTGTGCGCCATTGATCTGAGCTATACCGTGCAAACCACATGTCTAATATGGGATAGACTTGGCATAATAATTTGTGAAGTCTCAACTTTGGTTTCGCTACCGATGTTGTTGTGGCGCAAGAGGGGGCAATTATCGACTAGGGGGTTACCCTACTCGACGGCGAAACCTTAGCGAGTGGGATCGGGTTGAGATGGATCATTGTAAAAGCCTTGTTGTGATTATCTTTAACGTGAGGATTATCATATCGTGTGGGTACAGTTGTACCACCTCTACAAAGTGAAAACTATTCGAATAACCGTGTCCTCGGTCATGGACAATGCTCGGTGATTTCACACGAGGGGTAGAGTTTTTATGAAATCTGGTTGGGGTTAAGCTGGAAAGTGAATGGTCAGTTCACTTGTGATTATATTCAATTCCTTTGATTATTTATTTAACGACCTTTGTTAAAATTGCTTTTCAATCTATTTAGAGTATCTCCAAGAGATTAGCCAAATCATTTTGTAAAGGTAAATATAGCTAGTATTAGAAAAAAAACTATCTCCAAGAGACTAGGTAAATGACTCTCTAAATTTAGTAACACTGTATCCCACGACGTTCGCTCTCTATTCTTGGATAGCCTCCACCGCTCGCCATCCATCCTCTTCCCGCGGGTTGGCCCCGTTCCCGCGCACGTCCCCGTTCCTGCTTAAAAATCTTTCCTGAATTTTTGTATGTCAGTGTTTGTAGCGAATAATGACGTCCCACAGTCCAGAGGCGCAACAAGGGACTAATGGCAACGAATGTACATGTGGTGTGTGATGATGAAGTCGTACACGGTGCTGAAAGCCTCTCCGATCCGGAAAATCCTGTTGACGTGGCACTTTTGAATATAGAGAGTCCAAATTTTACAGAGTCTGTTAGAGTAGTCTAGTCTTTTTTTGTGAGATCTATTTTACAAAGTAGCTAAATCAGTAAATTTGGCTAATCCTTTTGGCTAATCTCTTGGAGTTGCTCTTATTGTATTTACTTTAAATTGTTGCTTCATGCAAAATTAACCTTTCAGCCATCCATTGGTAAGCCTTGCATACTATATTGCATCTTTGTTACAAACGACTTGCTTAGTACTCTATGTACTCACGGCTTTATGCCCCTGTTGCTCAATTGAGGAGGAGGAGTATCACCAGCAGGAGGTTCCAGAAGGAGAGTACTTCGACGTCTTCGCGGATTAGGCGTCGTTCTCCACTCGATTGCCTGTGGGCATGTCGAATGGCTACTACGCTTATTCTTGTTTTTGCCGCTGCTAGTTTCTTTAAGCCCTTCAGGCTAATAATTGTAAGCTTGGCCATAAGGTCGGACTCTGATTATTATTAATATAATTTGGATTTTTTAGAATATCGTGATGTGGATGATATTTATCTTTGTTCATACTGTGTGCACTAGCGTGATCCTGGACTAGTGCAGAATACACAGGAGAGTCTGGATTTGTATATTCGGGTCTCGACAGATGGATGGTAGCAAAATAGGGAGGTCAGCATGGCGACCTCGTGGATCTCGCACAAGTGAGCACAACCCAAGCAGGCGGTGTCATGAAGGGTGTGGGTGGAACTACTCCTCAGGTACTCCATGCGGAAAGTGCGGGAAATGTACTCGCCTTCACTTATAGGAAGACTTTCATTATCCAGGACTTCCTATCTTCTTCCTGGGTCTTTCGTCTTCTAAAGATGAGACGGTGCCAGTAACACATGTATTGCATTAATTTCAGTATGTCGGCAAACTCTGCTTCATTCTCTCTATGTGTGTGGTATTCGCATGGCCGAATGTTATCTGATCCGACCATCTATAATTGAACAAGAGGGTACTAGTAACGGTTTAAAGATATAACGAAGGAAGGTGAGCCAAGAACTAAGAGTGGTTAGTAGAGGCAATAGCACGCTATATTTTTGGTGAAGATTTTGCTTTTTAGTTTAGGAAAATAAGACTAGATCCTTAGATAACGACCATTCTGTAATCGCACGAGAGTGATAAATATATATGTACAAACATACATAAAATATTTTTACTATTTTCTCAGTTTATGTAGCTATTTACAATAAATAAACATGGCTACTTAAAGAAACACATTTGTCAACTAAATATGGCCAAGCTCATTCCACATAACAAAAACACAGTTACACTAATGATATATTAAGTGCGTTGCTCACATGCAAATGAAGCAACCTTTTTCCGAAGGTATTCACCTGCTCTACAATGCTTTCAACTGCGAAGGATAATAAATCACAGCTGTGTTGCAGACCTACGTTCTCACTCAATAGGAAATCTCTCTTTTCTTTCCTTCTCCCTGGCTACGCTTTCGCTTAGCAGCAATGCAACCACAGGTCACGTTTTATACTCGCGCGCGAGAAGCTAGCGCAATTAACGCGCGAATAAAATGAGAATCCAACACAGCGCCACGTCATGTCATTAACGCGATTCTCTCATGCGCTGCCCCATGAGGAATTGCCCACTGCCCATGCGCTCCCACGGCACCTTGGTCGCCGCCGCCACTGCCGAATAGGGCGGCTTGGCGGTCGCCAGCCAGTGGCGGCTCGGCAACGTCTCGGATCAGCTGCTTGCCGCACTGCTTCATCACCTCCCACGCCAGCTTGCCCTGTCGCACAACCCGCCTCTTATTGAGCTACCCCAACATGGCAGGTGACACGTGTCGCCTGCCGTGTCTTTTGAGCTTGTGGAGGAGCTATTTTTGCAAACGGGTGCTTAGGGCCATAATTGAAAAAAAAAATCTGTGCTAGATACGTGAACAATTCGCATTCGAGTTTATTCTTTTGGGTTATAGCTTATTAATCTAATAAATAGAGATTTCTAAAAAAATCAAAATAAAAAATTGCCTAAAAAGCCGAAAAGAACTGCCCCGAAGATACCCTGTTTTAGGAGACTTCTGGTTTATCCAAAGCGGAAGGCAGTTTAACTCCTAGGTGAATGCCTAATGGTGTAGTGTGGTATGCTCCATCTATTCTAAGCTAAACAATGTTAACAAGGTGTGAGCTTTTCTGCTGTACTAAACCGTCCTCTTGTACGTTAGTTATTTAGTCACAAGATTGCAAATGGTCATACAACAAATAAGAATCCATTTATAGGAAGGTTAGGGGTAAACAACATCTCTTGCAATATTAAGTCTGTTTGGAACGCATGATTTTTTTTTACTATCAGAGTAGGAATACACTATTTTTCAGCTTAATTTTCTATAAGAATTATGCATTCAAAACGCAATCCTAAGCAATATCCTAGATATGGCTTGCTTTTTTTAAAAAAAATAATTGTTGTAACTTGTACATGATCATATGATGAAAGTTGCGAATTTAATTCAAAATCTATCGTTTAGAATAAGCGAAGTAGTGACACGGAGTAAAATGAAAGCGAAATAAGCCGCTAGCTCGGCGGCGGACGGGTCCATACATCCAGAGGGCTCACCATATATCCACGTGGCAGACCAGTCCACCGTCCAATCCCTCACCACAATTCATCCCTCCACATCAGGACCATAGTTCCATCAGTCAACACGGATCTCAAAGCAGCAAGCCCCACAAGAAAAACCCTAGGCACCAAGTCCGCCGCACATAAATACCTTCCCTTCCCCTCCCCTCCCCCATCCCTCTCCTCTATCGCCGCCGCCGCCGCGAGCTCGCGCTACCCACCTCGCCGCCGCCGCCGCTGCCTCGGAGATCTACCGAACCCTTCCATCAACATGGGGTAAACTCACTGTCGCGCTCTTACGATGGATTTTCTATGGTTGTTTCTTGGCTTGGCTTAGCGATCTGGAATGGTTTAGTCTGGCTCCATCTATCAGGATTCGTTTGCCTTGAATACAACGTGATTTAGAGACATGCCGCAAACTTTCTCCTTGTTTTGGTGTTAGATTGAGCAAATTGTGTGTGATGAAGCCAAGCTTATTGACGGTCCAGTGCTGATCAGATTATACAACGTCAGCGCTAAACATACTCATAAGCGATATTAATCCGTTGCTGCTGTGTAGTCATGTTTTTCTTGATCCAAATACTTGGATCTGTGAGGTTATGCATGGTAGCATACACACAGTTATCGTCTATATTATTTCAAGGGATCGTCCTTAATTTAGTAGTAAAATCTATATGTGCTAAGCCTATGTTTTGTAAGTAACTGGTTCCAATAAAGTTTTGCAGCATTTCAACTTGTGAGGTTAGATGTAACTATTCTGTTCATTTGACATAACAGCTGCTTATGCTCAGTGGTCAGTATTTTGGATGACATATTGCTCTTTAATTATTTAGCCCAGCCCTTCCTTCAGCTTTGTCTAGTATTCATCTCGTAGCCATTTATTTCTTGCTGCATGGATTATATACTTAGATTAATGTACTGTAGGACAACCACTCTTTTCTAGCATGCTGTTATTTTGCTTTAGTTGTGGTAACCGTGATTGAATCCCATTGCAGGAAGACACGTGGTATGGGAGCTGGGCGCAAGCTCAAGACCCACCGCAGGAACCAGAGGTGGGCTGACAAGGCATACAAGAAGAGCCACTTGGGCAATGAGTGGAAGAAACCCTTTGCTGGGTCATCTCACGCCAAGGGCATTGTCCTGGAGAAGATGTATGTAGATACACATAATATGGTTTTCTCACCCTTCCTTTGTGAGCTTAAGCTAATGTGTGATGACTCCACTGCAGTGGTATTGAGGCCAAGCAGCCAAACTCTGCTATCCGTAAGTGTGCCCGAGTGCAGCTCGTGAAGAATGGGAAGAAGATTGCTGCCTTCGTGCCAAATGATGGTTGCTTGAACTACATTGAGGAAAATGTATGTTTGTCATCATATACTTCTTTTAACGCTTCCCTGTCACCTGTACTAATTCCCTTATTCTTGTGTCGTTGTCCAGGATGAGGTGTTGATTGCTGGATTTGGTCGTAAGGGGCACGCCGTGGGAGACATTCCTGGTGTCCGATTCAAGGTCGTCAAGGTCTCAGGTGTCTCTCTGCTAGCTCTTTTCAAGGAGAAGAAGGAGAAGCCAAGGTCTTAGATTGCTGTTGAATCTTGGTTGGCAAGCATGGAGTAGACAGTATGAAGCCTTTGAGGATTGTTCCTTGCCATGTTTACAGCACATTCTTTAAATTGAAACTTAAGATTGTGTTGGTGAAAACTATTTCTTGTCAGACTTTGCTTCTGTTAAGGGAAAGTACTATCATGAACTTTTGGTCCCCAGGTTTGAGATGACAACGGTTTGCTTCTCCTGAGATGCACGTTTGACGCTAATGGCTTTTGGTTGTGGCTGATGGTTTTTGTATGCGCTTTTCGATACAGCAATGAATGGTGGAGATGTAGATGTGGATGATACGTACGGTTTTAGGTTTAGAAAGTTGTTTGAAGAATTCACTTAAAAAGGTTGTTCCGTTTGAACGTTTGGTTTTTAATTCTGGAGAAGTAAAAAGTAAAAAAGAACAGGTCATTTTTTCATTTGATTGGTTTGTGTACGAGCTTTGAGGTGTGTTCAGATATTATTTCCATTCCCTGGTTAATTGCCGTTCTCGCCCTGTCCCTGATGATCATACTCCCTATATTAAAGCTCGGGGAGTTCTTGCTCACTAGGGTCGCTCCATGAGATTGTGCATATGTTCGTCGGGAGCAAAATTTAATTGAGGTCTTCGCCTTTTATTTTATTTGAGAGAAGTTTCTCCCTAAGTCTTGGCGGTGTGTCGCCGTTGGTCACCCCTCCCCCGCTTCCTCTGATTTCTACTCCGATTCGTTATCGGTACAAAGGAGATTTAGGAAATTGTGAAGAGCCCTCGGGTGCATTACAAAGGTGGTTTTTTCCCACTATGGCAAAAAAATAGTGGAGAGCTAATCCATAAGCAAAAAAGGAGACCAAATCCATGGCATTGGCTTTTGAGATACCTCCTCTATGGCAGGATACTCTTGAGACTTGTTTGGGAGGCTTATTTTTGACCGGAATCTATATAAATGGATCAAAATTTCGAACTAAAATTGTAGCCATTCATATGAATCCCGACCGAAAATAGGTCTCCCAAACAATGCTTTCCTAGGTTCTCCTGTCCAAGCAACTGTTGGCTGTCTCGAGGATAGAAGTCGATACTTCATCTTTGGTCTATGCCTCCCATAGTCAAGGATTCAAAGATAAGGCTTTAGGCCTATACATCTGCTTCAACCTCCATAGCTCCACCTATGCTGAAAAGCCTATTGGGATAACCACTAACTAGAGATCAACGGGTCAGAGCTAAAAGAGGCATTTTGCTCCTTGTGGCCGGTCATCGTGTCAACCGTCATCCAATGTGCTGGTCTTTGCTGAGGTCACTACCCAAGATGTGTATTGGATATAGGGTTATAGGAGGTGAGAATGGAATTGAAATATGAATCGAGATAAATTTAGCCGCAGGATCAAAGGATTGATGGATAGATTTATCTTACCTTATATCTTAATTCTATTCTCATCTCTCGAAATCCATTATCCAAACGCTCTTCATATTAGAATTTTTTGTACGGATAATCCATTTTTTATTGAAATTACATAAATATACCCGCGGAAAATTTTTACAAAAATAGGCTCGATCGCCTAATGGTTGGGCGATCGAGCCTTTTAAATAGATCGCGACATTTAATGAATCTACCAACCGTTCGATTATTGCGATCGCCCAACCGTTCGACGATCGCAATCGTCGCCGAACCGTTGGCGATCGCAATCTCGTCATTGAACCGCTGGGCGACTAAATGCCATATAAGACCGCTCTCGGCGGCGTGGCGTTAATCGCTTTCCATTCGGCCAGCGAGGCGAGGAGGAGAGGAAGAGAGGAAGGAAGAAGAGAAGGGGAGAGAGGAGAGGAGAGCGTGATTTTCGGGTATTTTGTTGTGTTATAATTTTTGATAGTGTTAGAAATTTAGTTTACAATTTTAGTTTAGAAAATATAGTTTAGAAAATTAGTTTAGAAAATGTAGTTTAGAAATATAGTTTAGAAAATATAGTTTAGAAAATGTAGTTTAGAAATTTAGTTTAGAAATTTAGTTTAGAAAATGTAGTTTAGAAATTTAGTTTATAAAATTTAGTTTAGAAATTTAGTTTAGAAAATGTAGTTTAGAAATTTAGTTTGCAATTGTAGTTTAGAAATGTAGCTTAGAATTTTTTAGAAATTTAGTTTACAATTTTAGTTTAGAAATTTAGTTTACAATTTTTCAGAAATTCAGTTTAGAAAATGTAGTTTAGAAATTTAGTTTAGAAAAGTAGTTTAGAAATTTAGTTTAGAAAATGTAGTTTGGAAATTTAGTTTAGAAAATGTAGTTTACAAATTAGTTTAGAAATTTAGTTTAGAAATTTAGTTTAGAAAATGTAGTTTACAAATTTAGTTTAGAAAATGTAGTTTACAAATTAGTTTAGAAATTCAGTTTAGAAAATGTAGTTTTAGAAATTAGTTTAGAAATTTAGATGTCCACAATTTAATGTTGAAATTATTGCACAAATTTTGCAGATATGACTCGTCTTTGGGCGTGACTCGAGTGGCGATCGAGTGTTGGACGAGCATGTGGACGCGTGCATCGCGCTTCCGTCGTGTGACGCCACCGGGGCATGGGCGAGCCGCTCGAGTGGGAGTGGTCGGACACGCACACCTCGCGTGGCTCGGGACTCACCCGTTGGATGCGCCAGTTTGCACTACGCCAACGCTTAGTCGGCCGCAAGAACGTTCCGTCGCGACCTTCACTTTGTTTGCGGTGCGCGGATGCCGGGCTACTCCCTCTTGCCGGATGGTGCGAGCCACGGAGGAGGATGGAGCCACCTTGGCGCGGCGGGGCGAGGCAAGCGGTGGCGATCACGACGCTTCCGTTCGACCGTTCCCTGCTGATGGCTTTGGTGGACCGTTGGCGGCCTGAGACGCACACTTTCCACCTCCCATGCGGGGAGATGATGCTGACCCTGCAGGATGTGTCACTGCTCCTTGGGCTTCCGATCGCGGGAGACGTTGCCTTCCTACCAGAGGCCCCGGGCCCCGGCCGACTGGCGCGCTGACCTGCTTGACAGATTCGACGGGGTCGTTCCACCAGGCGATCACCACCACATCTTCGAGGTGGATCAGACCCATGGGCCGACGCTGAGGTGGCTCTCACAGTACCGGGTACGTCGTATTTACAATTGATCGTGTCTTATTTGTGGTATTACGTACTAATAACAACTTGTTTGCATTCAGGTGGAGCGCATGGCTCAGCAGGCAAACGATTACCAGGCATCGCGGCACTTGGAGGCGTATGTGCTGTGGCTGTTTGGTTGGGTGCTTTTCACCACCACCACGGCAACTCGGTGGATGCGCCGCCTTATCGCTATGCGCGGGCGATCGCCGATGGCAAGCCCCACCAGTCGGTGGGATCGGCGCACTGCCGCCGCGACTGCGCTACGTGCGATGTGTGCACGAGGACCAAGGCGAACTCGATCCTCACGGCTGTCCCCTCCGCTCTGATTGTGGTCGTTTGAGCGTTTGACCTCGGACGACTGTGCTAGACGACATGGGTCCGTGACGGCCCGAGATGTATCCAGGGGGAGACGTCGACCGGCCGACGATGGGTTCTCTCTGGTGCCGTCGTCGAGTAAGTATTATCACGATCAACTATTTATTTCGTATTGACGATCGTCACACTAAACAATTTGTCTTTGTTGCAGGTACAGTTCGCGCACATGTAGGTCACGCGGGCGTACGCACCCTTTGTGGAGCAGTTCGACCGCATCACAGCCAACGACATGCGCTGGGAGCCGCATACGATACGACGATGCAGCAGCCCGTGCTCTCGCGCTGTCCATACTTTGCTTCGTGGCCGGACCGCCGGCTCACCACCAAAGCTCGTGTATTATATCTACGTTGAGGACTACACGCCCCGAGAGTCATGCGCGATTTGGCTACGCCAGCGGTTCTGTACCATTCGGACCATCGCTTCGCGAACGCGCGCGCGTGAGTGATCGTTCGTGCTAAATACGCACGTACTTACTATTGTGTTCGCAAATACTCACATTTCGTAATGTTTCGCACGCAGCATAGCGCGAAGGAGTTAAAAGAGGCACGGTGGTAGTCGAGGATGCACCAGGTGGAGCGGTGGGAGGTGCGCCGAGGACGCGTGGAGGAGGACCGCCCGTCGACGGCAGGAGTACGCGAGTACTGCGGCCGGTACCAAGTGCGGACCGTGCGTGCTCGTATATGTCGAGACCCGCCGCCACACGCGTTGCCGCTCCGACGACACGCACTTCGCAGCACTCGCGCGCGACGCTCACATCGCGGTACGTTACATGTCATTTCAAAGATTACCAAATGGTAATGTTGTTTCGATGATCGACCATTTCATATCTTTGTGAGGTTTCGTCTTGTCGCCTATGGGCGACTCCACTCACTCATCGGAGAGGGTCGCCACTGGTGCGCAGCGGACCCATGAGGAGGGCGTCAGCTTTGCGCGTCGGATGCACGACAGGTGTAGACGTATTATTAGCCTACTGTCCTGCACGAGGCTACCGGCGGTCTCCACGCCCACCGCTCCGATGCCGGCCACGGTGCCACCCGACCAGCGTGGCACTACTCCGGAGGTAGTACGTGGACACGTCCTCCACCACCTCACCGGAGCGGCTAGGGGTTCGGCCGGCACAGGCTCCTACACCACCTCACTTCACGCATCCTCAGCGCATCCCCTTCCACACGCGGGGTGCACGCCTCCTCCTACCTCGATGGCGCGGCGTCCACGGCAGTGCGCATCGTCGATCTCGGTTTTTATCCCAAGACAACATGCAACGAACTAACGATATTACTATTGCGGTACTTACAAAGAAGACACGGCGTCTCCCCGGCGGGACGATGTGGACCGTTTTTTTCGTGAGTGGCGGACAGTTCTCCGACGCTGCACCGGAGGTTCTCTCTGGCAGTGCCCTCCCCGGTGCACCGGAGGCCACACAGCCAGAGGTGCACCTGACTCCACCAGCGCAGGGGCGGGATAGACACCCTCCTGCTCGTTTTACCTTTTCGGATCGTCATAACCCATTGCACCGGAGGAGGGCCAAGCGAGGCCGTACGGGAGGACGCGGGCGCGGTGACGGGGCACACCAGGGTGACGAGTGAGGCGTGCTGCAGATGCTATATATGTTATGCATGTAAAGAAAAAATATGCGGCATGTTACTCACAGTTATATTATAAAGTTTATTTAAATTTACATAAGTCTATCATCTCTTCTCCGCACATAAACTATCTCACTTAACAGTGTATGTATCGATCGTTCTCTACTCAATCTTTCATAAAAAAAGTTTCTAAAACTTTTTACGCACCTACAATATACAATGAACATAAACTTTTATTACAACTTCACCATATTTTTACCAATGAACATTACAAAATTCACAAAATCTAAAACAATCACGGGGACTACATGAAGTCGCTTAACGGATGGCGACTGCATGTTAGTCGCCTAACGAAATGGCGACAACATATAAGTCGCCGTACGGAAGAGCGATCGCATGTAGTCGCTCCACCGTCGGCAAATGACAGATATTGTGTCGCGATGCAGTTAGCGAAGGCTCGATCGCCCAACCATTAAGCGATGGAGCCTATTTTTGTAAAAAAAATTTCCGCGGGTATATTTATGTAATTTCGAATAAAAAATAGATTATCCGTACAAAAAATTCCTTCATATTATCCGTCAGAGGCATTCCAGTAATAAAGACCAGCTAATGAGGTTAGAAAAGTAAAAACAGCCAAATAAAGCTAGAATTTAAATACCAAACACAAAATATCACTGAACAGTCCGGGTCCACCGGCAAAGTGAGAACTCAAGACCCGCTCATAGCCGAAACCGATTCCTCTGACAGGGAGAAGTGTCAAGCAGTGCACAACGGTAAGGAGAACCGCAATTCCTGCAGTGACACTGCGCGAGAATCGGCAGAGCAGTGGTGCGTAAAAACGCCGAGCAATGGCACGGTTTACATCAGAGCGGATGAAGTCGCCCGTGCCGAGTCGATGATCCCATTAGAGCTGTCCAAATGGGCGGGCGTGACGGCCGCGCCGCGCTGCCCTAAGATCAGACCCGGCTTCGCGAACCGCGACAAAGACGGAGGCAAGGCGGCCGGCCGCATGGCACGGCGGACAAGCCGCGTGCTGGGTGAGGGCGCGACGGCAGGGCGGCGCGGCCGTTAAGAAATCGGACCGTGCCGGCCTGGCACGGCACGCCCGGCTCGATTAATTTGAAAAATAGCCTTTTTTGACCGTTAGGTGGTAAAAAATTTGAAAAAATAGCAAAAAAATTGGGAAAAAATCTGAAATTTTTCCTATAAATAGGGGGGCACCCGGCCTCCATCTTACACACCTCAAATATCATTCTTCTATCTCGGTTTAGCTGTGAAAAATCTGAAAGTGTTTGCGCAAATTTGGTCAAAATTCGGGCAAAATTTCGAAAATTCAAAAATCTTCAAAATTTTTGTGAGAGCTGCAAAGGAGGTAATAATGTTGTCTTATTTTAATTTTTTGGTATTATTTGTTGGTTTAATATTTTGCTATTATTTGTTGGTTTAATTTTTTTGCTATTAATTGTTGGTTTAATAGTAAGTTAATCGTTCTTTACTATTTCAATTTGCAGTTGATTTATTGGAGAACTACGATTTTCAACTCTCTGAATTCGGCCTCTCAGCGGAGGATGTGCAATCATTTCAACAAGCATATCCATCCGCGGAAGGTCCACATGTACAAACTGGAGACGCCGAAGAAACGACGGCCCCGGTGGCGCGCGGTCCAATCAACCCATCTTCTGCTGGCTCAACAAGTGCATCCACGACCCAAAGCACGGTGCAAAAGAACAAGTGCTAGTACATCAACAGTTTGGAATGATTTCGACAAGAAGTTCAAGACCAACAATGATGGAACGAAGTGAGGTATCTTGTTTGTAAAATTTGTGGTAATGAATTGAGTGCAAAATCTTCAAAGTGGGACGGGTCATCTACAACGACATGCCGCAAGTCGCAAGAAAAGGCAAGGAATACAAATGCGCTGGACAATTTGCAATATAACCCCGACGGCTCGAGACGTGCGTGGGAGTACAACCCAGGTAGCTCGGGAATCTCTTTGTAGATTAATTGCTTCTCAAGATTTACCTTTAAATTTTGGTGAATATGATGCTTTCAAAAATATATTAGACCGCTCATAACCTCGATTTAAATCTGTATCTAGGCAAACAACAACTAGAGATTTAATTAAATATTATAACAATTGTCGTGATAAATTGAAAGAAATGTTTCATACATGTACATTCTCTGTTGCTTTGACATCCGACATATGGAGTGGTAGGGCTAGAGAGGATTATATTAGTGTTGTTGCTCATTATGTTAATAATGACTGGATAATGGAAAAAAAGAATTATAGGATTTAAATTAATTAATGTTTCACATAATGCTGAAAATATTGCAGAAAGCATTATTAAAGTTGTAGAAGATTTTGGTCTCACGGATAAGATTTTTTTCTATAACTTTAGATAATGCAGCTGCAAACACTAAAACTATGGAAATTCTTACTCCTTTGTTTAATACTTATGCACAGTCTTTCTTATTGCATCAACGTTGTGCTTGTCATATTATTAATCTTATTGTTAAATCCGGTTTAAAAAGATTAAATGCTTGTATTGATTCTTTTAGAGATGCAATTTCATTTATTAATTGTTCTAACCAACGAATAGCCGCATATAAGAGTTTTTGCGTAGCAATGAATGTTCGTCCTAGAAAATTTGGTTTAGACATACATGTTAGATGGAACTCTACTTACCTTATGCTTAAACATATATTGCCATATAAGAGCACCTTATCTGTTTTCCTTCACACCCAAAGCCATCAATCTCGTAGCTCCTCTAGTAGAACCCAAGTTAGAGACCCTGAACTTACTGAGGATGATTGAGTTGTTAGTGAAAAAATATTTTCCTTTTTAGAAATTTTTCATAAAGCTACACTTTGTCTTTCTGGAGTATATTACCCTACATCTCCCATGGTTGTTCATAATATTGTTGAAATTGCCACTCACCTAAAGGCTTTTGAAAATGATCCTATACTACGGGATGCTGTAGGTGCCATGAAAACTAAGTTTTTAAAATATTGGAGAGAAATTCCTATTTTATATGCATTCGCTTTTATTTTGGATCCTAGGGCCAAACTGCAAGGATTTATAAATGTTTTACAAATTTTAAGTGAGGCTACCGATTTAGACTATTGTTCATACTTTACATTAGTTAAGAATAAATTATATGAGGTATATGATAAATATAAAAATAAGTTTGGGTGACCATGCGTTTAGAAAGATCCCGTGAGTCCCTAGCAAAATGGGGCTTTCCCAAACGACAAGATTTTTGGTTCTTCGTCTAGTTCTCGTGCAGTGTGTACACACAGATTAGGAGGAGGAAGGCGACAAAGTCTCGGAGACCTATCAAGCTATCTCAACGAGTGATAGCGTCGGCTTCGAGCAGGAGTTGAACATCCTCTCATGGTGGCAAACCCAGAAGGTATCATATCCAGTGCTATCCATATTAGAGCGGGATGTGTTGACTGTTCCTGTCTCTACAGTCTCCTCGAAGTCAGCATTCAGTCTTTCCGGAATAATAATCGAGGAGCGACGAATAAGTCTCTCCAACAAGATGGTCGAAATACTTCTGACCGTCAAAGACTGGGAACAAGCTGAATCAAGACTCCAACATACTGCAGATAATAAAGATTTAGAAGAATCTTTTGAGAATTTGTATTTAGATAGGAATGAATAGGATTTTCAATATTTTTCTTTCACATGTAGTCAATACTCAATAATGAGCTTTATAGGTTGTACTCTTTTTTCTTTACCAAGGTTTTCTCAAATTGAGTTTTTACTTGGTAAAATTTTTAATGAGGCAGCCATCCCATGTAATTTAATAAATTAATAAAGCTCATTATGTCATTGTAAATATTTATTTTTATGATTAACAATGTCTATAATTTTCTATATTTTTTCTGAATTTTCTACAATTTTTTTTTACAATTTTTCTTAATTTTCTACAATTTTTCTTATTTTTTCGGCTAAACGGGCTAGCCGGGCCGGCACGGCCCGTTTAGCCTTAACCGTGCCCGGGCCGTGCCTGGGCTTGCACCGCAGCCCGCGGGTCGACATGGCACGGCCCGTTTATTACACGGGCCTTAACGGGCCGTGCCGGGCCGGTGCGGCACATTGGCCAGCTCTAGATCCCATTCCCTCACGGCGTCCGTCCTCGTGAGTCGTGACCGACGAACGGCCCGGATACGCGGCTCCCCATCGCACAGGCCCGGGCCGCCTCCCCTTCTCCAGCGTCCGATCTCCCATTCCCCACCTCTCCTCGCCGCACCAACCACCGTCGCCCCGGCCCCCCTCCTCTCCGCACGCGCGCCTTTTTTTTTTGTAAGGTACGGATCGAACGCTGCTCGCCGCCCCTCTGTTCGTGCGCTGCTGTCTCGTGTGCTGTGATGAATTCGTAAATCGGTGTGGTGCGATGAATCTAGGGTTTTGGAGGGCGGGCGGGCGATGGCGGACGGCGGCGGGAGCCACGACAGCGGGAGCCCGAGGGGCGGCGTCAGCGGGGGAGGGGTGAGGGAGCAGGACCGGTTCCTGCCTATCGCCAACATCAGCCGCATCATGAAGAAGGCCGTGCCGGCCAACGGCAAGATCGCCAAGGACGCCAAGGAGACCCTTCAGGAGTGCGTCTCCGAGTTCATCTCCTTCGTCACCAGCGAGTGAGTTTACTCGGTAGCGTAATCTTTGGCTTTCTCGAGCCCTCGATCGGGTTGATGTTGTTGGGTTTGATGTGTGATTTCGCGCTGTGGTTTGGGCGGCGGCGTCGGTGCAGAGCGAGCGACAAGTGCCAGAAGGAGAAGCGCAAGACCATCAACGGGGACGATCTGCTCTGGGCGATGGCCACGCTCGGCTTCGAGGAGTACGTCGACCCCCTCAAGATCTATCTCCACAAGTACAGAGAGGTAATCATGACTCGTGCTCACTGTTGTTAGTATAGATGTGAATCCTCTTGTTTTGTATACCCATCTCATGTCGCTTCTCTTTCTTCCTTGCAATTTTGGGGATGGGCGGTGGTAATTGCAGATGGAGGTATGCTATCTTCAAATCCCCTTCTTTTGTACCTTTGGTACTGCTGTTGTTTCATTGTAATGTTCTCCGTGAATGCAAAACTTTTGTTTTTCTTTCTTTGCGCTAGTTTAAGTATAACCCGACAAACCAAAAGTTGGAGGCAGAGGCATGTCCTCAGCTGATATATTCATTGTGTTTGCAGTGCAAAAGCAATGGCCGATGCTTCGGCACGAAATTTACATAACCTGATTTAAACAATGAGCTATGATCTATAATTAGACATAGTTGGAGCTTGACAGGAAATGTACATAACCTTTGATATGCTGTTGTTTCATTGGAATGTTCCTCGTGAATGCAAATGTTTTCTTTTGCTTTTTAAGTCTTAAGTATAACATGAAAAAACAGAATTAGGAGGCATGTCCTCAGAGGCTCAGCTTGATATATTCACTGTGTTTGCGACCTTCATATATCGTGTAGGAAAGCTGCCCGCATTCACCTAGGCCATCAGAGTTCAAGTTTCCAAGCAATATACTCTACATGCTAGTTCTTGCTAATGGAAGGTTTCATAAGTTCTCTCTAATACCTGTTACTTTGTTATCTATTGCCTCTTTTTTGTTGGACTGCTTTGGCTGCCTCATCAAGCTTCTGTTATATCTTGTGTGGTTGCTGCAAACAAGTTACTGCTTTATAGTACTATTTGTATTTGCATATCCAAGACTTAGTGAATATTATCATAGTTCTATTCCTGTTAATTCGTGGTAGGGTGATAGTAAGTTGTCCTCAAAGGCTGGTGATGGTTCCGTAAAGAAGGATGCGATTGTTCCTCATGCTGGCGCCAGTAGCTCAAGTGCCCAAGGGGTTAGTATTTGTAACTTGTATTGCTTTCATCCCAGCAATGTTTGAAACTGGCTTACTCTTGTTCTCTTTAGATGGTTCAGCATGGAGCTTACACCCAAGGGATGGGTTATATGCAACCTCAGGTAACCTATCATAGCATCATTTGTCAGTACAATGCTATAGTTCATCCTTGAAGCTAAACATAATACAAAACTGTAATGCAATTTTTGATAATTACATTCTTTAGCTGACACTTACTCTCCCTTTACACACCCAGTACCATAACGGGGACATCTAAAACTGAAGATACTGTCAAATTTTGGCAATTGTTATTGCTCTGTGAGGTACTTCAGATATGTTCAGCTGCCTGGCAGAAAATTCTCCTGATGCTTTATACATGTTTCACGCTTGTTTTCTCTGATCTGACACAATACTCCTTTTGCTGCAGTGGTCATGTCTGTTAAGGAAGTCACCACACATTAGGTCCATGTTTATTGGAAAGGTGTTAACTGCTGTGATGGCTGCCTCTCAGATGTAAATTGCTTCCATGAGAATAGTTTCACCTACAGTTTAGTGCTTGTTTTTGTCTGTTATTCAGAATGGTTCAACCATTGGTATTTTTGCAATATTTTGCATTCACATGTTTGCATTAGGAAGCATAAATCTATTGCTAGTGCCCCAGGCTCGACTAATGCTGGTTAGCTTATAATTCTGCAATGATCACGCCCTCTCGAATGTAAGGCTCACCAGATGGGCACGGGCCTGTCCTCAAGATGTGTGACGCAAGGCTGCTGTAATCTGCCTTCCCGAGAAGCTAACATGATTTGACGTCAACCAGGTTCATGATACGTTGATACGTGATTACCATGCAGAGTTAATTACAACGGCAGTTTGTGGCATTGACGCCGATGTTTTCTTGAGGTGCATCTCTACCGTTGGTCACGCGGACGGATGCAGTTGCTGGACAGACATATGTCCGTTGACTGACAAGCTGCCATATTGTAGTATTGTGGCTGCATGTTAACAGTAGATGCATGGGTCGTCGTCTCAAGCTGAGTACCACAGAGGAGGTGGCACACCAGCAGTAATTCGGCCATGAACGCGCAACGAGCCGATCGACCGTTAGTAGTATGATGTTTTGTGTAATTAGCCAGTCCATGGAACGGCATTTATTTGGCGCCCCCTGTTTCCAAATATTCTACGGTCCCAGAACGTTCTACTATCTGCTAAGCTGAGCCGGCAAGTAGCTGCAGAAGCTGTGTTCCTGTTGGTTTCTATCGATGGTTTTTAACTGCGTTAGATAGTTTTTGATTAAAGATAAATAGTAATTTTAACTGCGTTAGATAGTTTTTGATTAAAGATAAATAGTAATAATTAAAATAAATAGTTTTTAGAAGAAAGCGAGCGATAGAAAAAATAAAAAAAAGAGATATATATATGTAAAACATAAACGAGGAAATTAGGATATGTAATATTCTTATTATCTCCTGTTTTATCATCAGACGGCATTAGACCGAGAAACGGAGAAGTTGCTGCAGGAATGGAATTCGTTCTTTCCATCTCGCAGTCATGTGGTTGCAGCTGCGAGAAGCGCTCCGCCGCCCGCGTTGCATGGATTTGCGGGCCCGACCCACTGTTTGGATAGTTTCTTTTCTTTTTTTTTTTTAAAAAAAATAAAAGTTTGGACGGCATGATCGGCTGGGAAAAAACGTTGAGGGCGTGCTTGGATGAGCAGTATTTCATTACGAAGTTTGGAATTTAATTTCCAACTAGTCGGATTTCTCACACAATTACATGATTAGATACCGCAATGTATATACTTAATGCCTAAATAGACTTATTAATTGTTACGAAAACGTTCACCTCTTCTTGGTCGGGATGAGCGAGCTGTGCTCGTCTCAGGTCGGGAACGCATTTTGTGCAGCGTGTAGGTGTTGAGTTTAACTTGTATTTTGATTTTTTTTTTTCCCTCCAAATTGGTATGCTGTCTCCTCGCATGTGCTATTCCATCCGGTAGATGTCATGAAGTTTTGCATGCCATCGCTCAGGAATTGTGAAAGGTGATCATCATGTTTGTTTTGTTAATTCGGTCTTTTTTTAAGCTAGTCTTTACTTGATCATGTTGTAATTAATGCTCATAAGTAGTCTAGGTTATCTGTGGTGTATTTCATGCAAATGTTACCTTTGACATTTGAAAATACAAATTACATATAAATTCAAATAAAACATATAAATTCGAATAAATGGTCTGTTGTGGCTACTGACCAAACAGTAAAGTAGAAGAGTAGTGGAGTGGTTGTGATGGATGAACAATGCTCGCCCTTCCTCTATGTTCAGGGTGTGTATATATTTCTCCATGAAACATAATTACAATCTTGCACTTACAGTCATATGCCTCTCATAAGGATATATATGTCATTACATATATCATACCGAGTCTTACAGTTCCCTAACAAACTGAATGGGCTTAGATGAATGCCACCCCTACTACAGGGCCCTTGTTTTTAGTTTGGCCAAGGGTCCACCAAACATCAGGACCGGCCCTGCATAGGTGTTCCTTGCATAACGAAGTGCCTGGGATTTAGGGATGGCAATTGGGCGCGGCGGGTATGAGTAGTGCTCACCCATACCCGTACTCACGACCCCGATTTACGCCCACGGGCATACCCGCGAAGGACGACGGGTGAGGAACCTCGCCCATACCCATCACCCGCGGGTATCCGTCGTCCGTGGATATATCCGTTTACCCGCGAACTGAGAGTCAATCTGAAAGTTGAACTAATGACAAGTACATATAAATAACAGCTGTTGCTAGGAAATATAATAGCTATCAAAAAAAGTTTATAACAATCAATAGCAATTAAAGATATGCAAAAGTTTATAACAAACAATAGCAATTAGAGATATTACTATAGTTGCGCCACTTGTCAATCTATATCGTGGGTAAACGGACAGAGCAGGTACAGGTGGAGCTTACCCATACCCATGCCCGTTTACCCTATGGGTAGAGTGTTCCTCCATTTTCATACCCGTGGATAAAGAAAATATCCTATACCTAACTCCATTAGAATATTTACCCATAAATATACCGGTAAACAGGCATAATTACCATCCCTACTCGGATTGTCGTTACCGTGGTGATTCGAAACATCGCACGGACATGCGTCAACGGACGGCACTAGTATTTCCAAGGGAAGTAGTGAACAACATAGATGCAGTTTATCCGCTTTCCACCAGTGAGCTCATTAAATAACGTAAACAAAAATAACTGATTAAATAATTAATCATTTCATTGGTCCTGCCAGCCAATACATGAGACGCAATTCACAGACAAACGAAACGAGCGGCGTCTAAACGAATAATCGTAAGATCAACTATTTTATATGAATGGGCAAATAATATAATAGAGTAAATTGTACTTTGTATCGAATAACTTATCATTTATTTCACTTTACACCAAGATTAAGTTACACTTTCACTTAACACCTGAACCAAATAAAATTTTACTTTATACTATACCAACCTTATTTAGTTTAAACCAACTCTACATACTGATAAATTGGTATACACAATTTTGATTGCTCTGTTCATTCCATTTGATTGTCTTGTTTAGGGCTGAAATTGATTGGCTGCAAAGTGAAGTTTTATTTGATCCATCCTAGTGTAAGTAAAAATATGAGCTAACCATGTTGCAAAGTGAAACAAGTGACAAATTTCTTACAACATTAGCACAAGAAAGATAAAAAAAGGTGCGTTTTTTCATTTATAAGTGGTAAGGGGCAGTCACTGGAATAAAATGTAAAAGCTAAAACTAGACACAGCAAATCTACATTTCTATCTTTTTTTGTTAGCAACTATAATCTGCTTCTCCGCTGGAGGCACTGTACGATAAACCTGCCCTCTACAATATTGCCGTAAACTTACAAAATCTCCTCCCCCTGCGCTGGCAATTTCAACCACGACTGCATGCCGTTAGGAAGAAGTCCGGCGATCTGACAAAATGCTGTGTACTGGGGAAAACCCATCTTGCTCGTGAAATTTCACTCTCGTGCTCCAAAAATTGCAAGAAACAAGTTTAATCTCTTTACGTGCTGCATTTTATATGCATCAGTCCTCGTCGTCTGCTAGCAGAGCAAATGAAAATGGTTTGAATTTGTAGCCATCCCCATGGTAGAACTTGTTCATAAACTCAACCCAGTGTAGACGCAGTGCATGCAGGAAGGCGCTCAATGTTTCCATCATAAGCAATATAAAGGCAGTAGCAAAAGCAAAAACTAGAAGCCCCACTAACTTCACAACAAGACTGTCATACCTGTCAAACAATACAATAAATAGTTTAAGTAGGCAACTGTTGCACTTTCAGCATCATGCAGGAATCACAAAATTAGATGAAGTCATGCATTTCAAGGTAGTCACATCAAAAGACACATCGTTGTACAAACAAAAAAGTTAGAATGCAGAACAGATCTACTACATGCAAAAACTAACTGTTTGGTTTGTCAAAGCCTGAAAGACCAAAAAACGAAGGATGGGTGCTTACCCCCAAGCAAGTAGCAGCAGCTTCTCATAGAAGACTGTTGACAGCTCAGAATGCGCCAAGCTGAAATTAAAATAACATTACACGGAAGTGATAGAACCAGCATAAATGATACCTTACAAATAAAACATCACAAGAGGCTAACCTCAAGGCCCAAAGTCGAAGATATGATGCAGTATTTGAGACAGCACCAAGTACAAACTCAATGGAATGTATCATCTGATGCACAAAAACTTCACTAAAATTGAAATCATCATGACGAGACCTGGCAGAGTCAGGTTCAGAATCTGGATCCATTTCAGATGTCCCAAGGAAGCGATAGGTGTGACCTTGAAACCTCTGCATCCAGGTATGGAAGATTAAAAAATTTACTAGATATCGTAACCATAACCTAGTTTTGTTGCTTACTCAAACATAGAAGATTTTCCTAAACTTGTTAAGCTAATAGCATCATTTACAAAGAGGGAACAAAGAAAGATCATCTCTTCATTCAGGATGGCAGCGCATAACATCACAACTCTAGTTTCATATTTAAAATTCAACTGCAACATAAAGAGTACTACACTGGTAACAAAAGAATTGGCAGAAAAATATAGGGCTGTGGAACCATGTCTTTTTTTTAAACGAGGAACCTCTTCTCAGTTTCTTTCCTTCTTTTTGTCTACGGGTGTATTCAGTAAAGCACCAATGTTATATTTAGATCTTTCATTAGTAGATACGAGAAGAACCAGAGCCAGCCAATCCAACTCTAACCCAATCTAAGCCTTGTAATTGCAAAATTCAACCAATGAAACCAGTCTGTTTTTGTTCACTTTTGACTTTTGAACCATGTTCCAGTTTCTAAATGGCAGGCCCATCATCAACAATTCCTCCAGCATCTTAACACTGGGGGTTCAGATATTCTACTACACATTCACATGGTTGGAGCCCAAAAGTTCAACCTCGCTGTCGCTGGGCCATACATGTCATGTTTAATTGTTGAGAAGGTGGTATATCTCGTGCTATTGAAACTGGACCGGACCGGACCGGACCAGCGGTTAAAACCGAAAAAACCAGAACTGAAGCCCAGTCCAGTCTGTTTTGCTATTGGAGCACCTGTTCGGTTGAGCCACTCTGAACCAGAGAATTTCCAGTTAAACAGGCCAGCTTCGCACTAAACCACTTGAAAACCAGCGACAGTTGGACCGAAGGTCAGCGAATCTTGTGCATGAAGCAGGAATAGTTGTTAAAAATCATTGCACGGAGGGGGTTTTGAACCCAGGACATGAGGTTTGAGGACTTCGAATGCCTTTGCTGACCACTGACCACATGAGCAAGTTTGTTCTTGTGTTTGGTCGACAATTATCTATTCATGGAATACAGGACCAACTGTTGTTGGACCGACGAACCGGCAAACCAGAAGCTTGAGCGAGTCGATGACCAGTCCGGTTTCAATTACTATGGATATATCACAGAGCGTTTTGCACAATCTAAATTTTTTCTTGTAAGCAGAGAATATCGATATCTTGGACATCTAGGAGTGATAAGACAACAGATTCGAATTCTCCGTCCATTCTTTTCATAAACCAAAGAAGGTTTTGGGTTAAGGGCCTGTTTGGCTACGGCTGCGGCTTATGGCTTTTGGCTAAAATTTTTGAATTATGGCTGTTTACGGTACATATCATAGTTCGGGTTACCGGCGGTTACCGCCGGTAACCGGATTTACCGCCCGCAACCGGTAGTTTAAAACCGGCCGAAATTTGAAATTCGAAAATTTGAATTTGTAGATGCACTGTAGCCTCCATTGGATGCTTAATAGTCAGTTTGGGGGCATATGGGGTCCATGGGGCTGTTGGTTTTGCTTTTGCTTGTTGTTTTCTCACTTTTTGCATGTGGGAGACAAAAGGGGAGGGGGCAGCCTGCTGGCAGCAGCATTTGGGAGCTCCCAGGCTGCATTATTGAGTGCTTGGTAGCAGAGAGCAGCCAGCAATTGCAGCAGCACGCAGCAAGCAAAGAAGCAGCAGCAGGCCAAGAAAATTTGAGGTGAGGCTTCTAAAAATTCTGTATTTTGTTAGCAATTTGTTGTCTTTGTTGTCCTTGAATTCCTTATGTGCCATGCATGCCTTGAGATCTCCATAATTGATGGCTTGAGATGCTTATATAAATTTGTAATGGTTACATCTTCATTACTTCCCATGTAAGATATTTGGGTGAAAATGTGTTATGAAGATTACGTACTAGATAGATGAACTAATTTAAGAAATAATCTTTTCACAGTGAGCAAACAAACTCTTCCTCCTTTTATGTTGCCTAGATTATGAGATAATCCTACTTGGTAGAGCACATACATTTGAAGTTTTCATGCAATAGAAATGTAGAGTTACCTATATAGAAGCATATGATCCTCCATGATAGAGCACATACTTGCCTTGCCTTTCTTTGTACAGAAGCATATGATCCTCTTGTTTATTACTGATATATGTTTTTGTTGCTGCATGATATTGTAGTTGATGGCTGGTAGAAGTATCAATGTTTGGGACCATGGAGAAAGACTTGGAGGTGCTGGTTGGAAGTGCAGATATTGTAAACTTACAAAGTCAGGCGGAGGTGTGACACGCCTGAAAGAACATCTTGCTGGGAAGCATGGGGATGTTATTCCTTGCAGTGGGGTTCCGGCGGAAGTGAGAAGGCTCATGCTAGCAAGTATAGAAGAAACGAAGGCGAAGAGGAAGTCTATTAGAGATGGCGCTGAGAATGGAGCAAGTTGCTTGAGCACAGAGTGCGTGGTCCATCACGTGAAGATGCATTTGATGATGATGAGGAAAAGCAGATGGAATGGGCTCGCGAGAGTCGTTGGAGTTGCACCGGCTCGAGCAGAGGGCAAGAGCCGAGTGCGACATTTGAACATGGTGGAGGTAGTGGAAGTGCTACGGGAAGGGTGCAGGAAGAAATGCTCTTTCGAGGATGTTTGGTAGGTCGATCTATGAGAGTTGATTCGATATTTTTGTGATCAGCGCCAGTCCAACCCCGCATTGACACAACTCTTAAGAAAGAAGCAAAGTCAAAACTCGGAAAAGTTTGGGCTAAGTGGTTCCATAGTAATGACATTCTGGAAATAAGGCGAGTGTCCTTATTTTCGTCCGCCATCAAGGTTACACAAGAACTTGGTGAAGGTGTTGCGTCACCTAGAGGGCATGAAATTGATGGGCCATACCTTGATGCTAATGAGTTGGAGATAAAGCGGTATGTACAGGAGTTCAAAGATGATTGGAGCATATATGGAGTATCCATCATGTGTGATTCTGGGACAGACCTACCGGATGAGTATAATTAACTTCATGTTGTCTTGCAATGGAAGAATGTTTTTCATAAGTCGGTGAATGCGACCGGTGACGTACAAAATGCGACTTTTGTATCGTGAGATCCGTAAAGTTGTTGAAGAAATTGGAGTTAAACATGTGATGCGATTGTCACCGATAATGGTGCAAACTACAAGAAAGCATGTCAATCTGCGATTGAAGATCATCCAAGTCTAGTCCGCGCCACATGCGGTGCATATTGTGAACCTCATGTTGAAGGACATCGGCCGTTCAACGAGATTGCTGCAGATTGTCAAGGCGACCAAGAGGATATGTCGGTTCCTATACAACCACAATCGTCTTTGCATCTTGAAATGAGACAACAAATTGGAGGAGAGATAGTTCGCCCAAACGCCACAAGGTTTGGAGCGACATTTGTTTTCTTGAAGAGTTTTTGGGATAGAAAAGACAAGTTCATGAAGTGGATGGTATCAGATGTGTGGAGTTCCAACCATTTGTCTATGTCCGAAGAAGGAGAATACATGTATTCCTGCCTCACAAATAGACAATGGTGGTCTAGTATGGATTGGGTCATTAAAGTGGTACAACCAATTTATCGAGTACTGAGATATGCAGACCAGCAGAAACCTGCAACAGTGGCAGGACTGGTTGGAAAAACATACGAACTTCAATTCGAACTTAAAGAGGTGTTAAAAGAAGATGATGCTACCTACAATCGTATTATGGAGATAGTTAATAGAAGAATTGTAATGTTGAAGCAACGCACCTACATCGTTCCAGGCAAGTACATACTTTTGTAAACCATAACACATTCTGTTGCATATTTGTTACATTTTGTCTAATAGACTATGTGTGTTTGAACATCATCGTTGCTTGACCCACAAAGCCACAGACTTTATGATTTGGGGAAGAATGCAACCCTCGTCCATTCACTGACGACAGCAATTCAAAGAATAGCTGACACACCGAGGATGCAGTGCAGACTCTAGTGGAGATAGAGTATTATCGTAACCGACGAGGCCTATTTGCTTCAAACGAGGCTTACCTTGCTACTAGTCGTATGAGTGCAGCTGCATGGTGGATGACGTTTGGAGCGGAAACAGAAACACTACAAAAATATGCCTTGCGGATTGTCTCACAATGTGTTTCCTCAAGTGGATGTGAACGTAATTGGAGCACATTTGCTTTAGTGCACACCCAATTGAGGAACCGTCTTGGATACAAGAAATTGCATAAGCTTGTATATGTCCACTACAATCTAAGGCTACGATTACAGGAGCATGAGATTAGGAATGAAGATAGGGATATAGATCCTTTTTGAGATCTCATTAATGCCACCATGTATGACAGCGCAAACCCAATCCATGAGTGGCTTGACAGCTCCATGAGCAACTCAGAGCCTCTGCTAGACGAGGAAGGTGAGCCCCCTATGCCATCTAAAGTTGTAGTTAATGCCATATCTGAGCATGAACTTGACAAGGCACTTGATGATCAACCGTTGAAGCAATGGACTCAGAAAACTATTGGCAAGTCTCATGTTACAAAAAGAAAAGCCTGTAGCCAACCAACTGAAAAATTGGCTCAAGATTTTGCCTCACTTACGCAAACAAAGAAACAAGCGGTTGGTAAGAAGAAGAAAAAAGGCATCGATGAGGATAAGAAGAAGAAAAAAGGCATCGATGAGGATATTGTGGGAAGTGATGAAGAGACAGAAACTCCATCTGATGCAGTGGAGTACCAAGAGTCTGATGATAGTTCCTCTTCCTCATCTGATGATGGTACTGATGGTGGGACATCTCACGATGGGGTATAAGGCCAACAAGACACATGTCAACCATTGGAATTCACCTGTGAGAAAATTTTCACACATGCTACCCAGGATGAAGACCATGGTCAACCACAAGAACCAAGAATAATCAAAAAGACCTACACAAGGGCTAAGGACCGCCAACGAGATCATCATCAACCACAAGACTCTTCGTCCTCATATGGTAGCTCAACATCTTTGCCGACTTATCGTCGAGATGCCAACTTACTATCTTCTCACGATGATTCTCATTCATCATCGGGCATCTCTTATCCTCCCAATGCAAGATTTGTTTACCGATGGGTGGAACACGTATACTACCAACAAATTTATGCTCATTGGTTACAACATGCTTATCCCACATACACTTGGGATCAATATAAAGTCCACCTGGCTCATAATGAAGGACTTGTACTCATTGATAACAATGAATACATGGAACAACCTTCGCGTTTCTCAACAAAGTATTGGTACGAATTGATCCTTCATTAGTGTTTTCACTTTTTAGTATACTACTCAAGTTAGCATTCATTACTACTAACTTGTGTTTTTATTATTTCAGATGTAACACAACATTACAACGAGAGGGCTTCACCACATGGTCAACACCAAGTTGAATTTATTGAGATGAGGACCCTTTTGAATGAGGTTGATTTTTTTACCATGGATATGCCAATTTAGAAGGTTTTGTTATATGCGAAACATCTCAATTACTTTTGGCCTCATAGTTACAAGAAAATGCTTCAACTTTCAATTTACGGCAACAATTAATTTGATGTAGTCTTATGCGGGTTTTACTTGTTATAAAAAACTTAAGCTTTTGCCAAAATATCCACCCATAACTTTCAATTTACGGCAAAAAAGTGAAACTCCAACTTCCATACAAATTCTACTGGTTTTTGGTTTTGACCATAAAAGTGAATCGGCCTGCGACGATCGCTGGCATTCCGCCCGCCTCCCGACAAAAAAATGTTTGATTTAATTTCAACCGGTTTAAAGCGGGATTTCCGCACGGGCAGAATCACGCGATTTCGCATCGCTTGGCGACAGGATTTTCTCGAGCAGGTTTTCAAACCTTGGTACATATTACGGAGAGAGATACTCACTTGCGATTTTGGCTGGTACAGATGTTGGGCTTTTAACGTGTACATCGTTTAACTTGTAGACCCCGTCTTGAGAAAATACTCCGTTTGAAAGTTAGATACTGTAGCAAAAGCCAAAAGCCGCCAGCTTCGGAGAAAAAGAACAGGCTCTAAGTTGCTTGGCCACTCACTCCAGTGGAAACCAACTTCAATCAGGAAATGATGCCACCCTATGAGTTGTAACCAGGGTTCAAAATCCGACCGGTAACCACCAGTTATCGTTTTTACCGGTGGAGACCGGTAACCGAAAAAATCGTCCGGTATCAATTTTTGATTTTCGAATTTTGGCCGGTTTTTTCCAGTTATCGGTTTCAAAACATCCCAAAATTCAAGTTTTGATTTTTAAATTGTGACCGGTTTTTTGCTAGTTTCTGGAAACAGTAGATTCTCACATCGCGCTGGTGGATTTCCTCGGTTCGGGTTTTGGAACCTTGGTTGGAACTATTATCTACTCATTATGCCATTATATGAAAGACCAACCATGTCAACCCAACACAAAGGCTCGCAGAGACTATGGTAATGATTATTAATTTAGTCATGCAGTCTCAGGACATGGCATCAAAAGCAAATTCTAGCACAAAAAGGAGATGTTTGTTGTTTTCCAACAATAAGATTTTCCATAACAATATACCTCCTTATGAAGTTTCTTCAAGATAAAAGGCTTTGGGAAGAGCATCCATGGAACAGCTACAATAGCCAGAAGTAACAAGATTATCTGAAAGTGGAAAATTGTTAGGCCGATATGCAAAGGATGATGCAAATACAGGAGCATTTATTTTGTTTTGTTAAAAGGTAATAGAACCTGGAGTTGCTTCTGACCCCAAAACAGTTGATTTTCTCCAAGATCTCCAGCAGGATCAAGGAACATATATATCATCACATGATACAGATCAGCTCGAGAGCCCGTGCACCACTTGATGAGAATCAGGAGTGCTAAGTAACCAAAGAGGCTATTAAGAAAAATTATCTGCGGTACGAATTGATACCTGAGAAATCCACATGGTTAAAAACATTGTCCCCCCTCCCCCCAAATTCTTGCATTGAAAGAAGAAAAAATGTGATGAAAATACATTACCTTATATCAATGGCATTTCCATGATACTTCGCATCAAAATAACTCAATACAATCCCCAAATTCATCTGGGAGACACCCATCAGTATAGACATCTTCATCTTCAAGGAATTTAGAAAGGGTAGCTCAGACCGACTTCCACACCAACTTGGGTCCACTCCAAAAGGATAAGGATCACGGACTTTTATGAGACCAGCAGTATGTGCATCACTGAAGCACGCAGGTTGGATATTAGATATTCAGGGATAAACCTTTGGTAATTGGTACAAATGGTCATTTGACATTCAAATGTGTTATAGCTGAAGACTGCTTCCTTGATGTACCCTTGCTACCAGATGATAGACAAGAAGGTACAACATTTCATCAAGTAACAGCCATTAAGAAATAGGAACAGCCAAGTGGATATAGCTCTCTGGACCTTTAATAAAATTGGCTATTACAAGGCATGCCCAGTAAGATGAGGACCAGGAACTTTACTAGTCCAGATAATGCACAATTGAAATCATCTGAATTCTGACATGACCAGTGTTACGGATGCATATCATTTTAAGAAGATATCCTTGCATCAAGAGCGAACGGATGTGTATATTTACAAGTATGTTGCAGATAGCTCCTTGGTAGTTCAAAAAAATAAATGTGTATATGCTTTCAGCACTTAAAATGTATTTCTTATTTACAATGCACATACTCAACAATGGCTGCTTTTCGTGGTAAGAAAATACAAAAGGTACTCCTTACCCTAAACATATGGAATGTGCACAAGAAGTTGATTAACTAGCAAAGTAGTATCTGTTGCAGTATACGCAAAAGAATAATGAACTACCGAGAAGAACACACTGCCACACTGGTGCATGTAACCAGAACGCCATCCCCACCCCAAACAAGAAGGAAGAGAAAGAGGAAGAATGAGAAGTAACCTGGGCTTAATTGAGGTATTTAACTGAAATCATAATTTTCTGCATAAAAAATAAATAATCATCAAATGGTAAGTACAAACCTGCAGGTTTTTTCCTGACATTCATACGCAGATTTGCCAAATATATGGAATGGAACTGAGAAGAACTCGTTGTATATAAGCCCACAGTATATTGAGAATAATGCCATCAGAAGAATAACATAACGCCCACCAAATGCCATCTCCATAAAGCTATCGAGCTTCTGAAATAAGTAAGGGACCAGAGGTTAATGAAAAAGGTTGAATGCATTAGTGCAGGCAATTTGAAAAATAAATGATAAATTGCAAAGTTAAATGTGACCAATACCTTCCAGGCACGATCAGATTTACAAGATATTCACATGCACAGAATGTGATAAATGGCTTGAAAAGATAAGCACTGGTGGAGTCAGAAATATATTTTTCACCGGGGTCCCTTGCATGCAGAGACATTTCAGTGGATTCCCTCTATATTGTAAGAGGGATTTTCTTGACTCTTATGCAAATATACCATAACTAAATGGGTTCTCCACAAAGTTTTCAGACAGAGCCCTGTGACACCACAGGCCCCACATGCCTCTACCTCCATTGGCAATGTGATTGATGCTCACAAAAATATAACTGATGATATTCTTTGAGGCCATCAAACTTTCTCCATGATATTTAGGGGTACAACTCACTTGGGGTTTTCCAGTAGGAGCTTAATATTTAGACTTAAAGCAGACAATATAAATTTAATACAATTCAGTCATACCCCCGGTAGTAGTCATGAAATATCATGACCTACAAACGCACTTCACAACATAAGCATATGAAATAACATTACAAACACACTTCACAACATAAGCATTTAAAGAAAACCATAGAGAATAGCATACAACAGAAGAGAGCAAAAGTACGAAGAAGAAAGGCAAGACAGCATACAGGATAAGGTGCAAATAACCTAATTATAACTGCACTATTCAAACAGTAGTACATGGCATCTGTAGAACCTATCAACTATACTGTTCTACAGTAGTAAGTAGTAACACACTTTAGGATTTGTATGTAATGGTTATACCAAAAAAAAAGAACGAAAAGGTTCAAGTTTAGCCAAGAATACCTTAGAGGAAAGTTTCTTCTCACAAAGTATAAGAACAAGAGCTCCTAGTAATAGACATATTCCATGACCCCAATCTCCAAACATAACAGCGAAAAGAAATGGGAATGTAACAACAGAATATACAGCTGGATTTGCTTCTTCATATCGAGCAACACTGCAATAAGACAGATTCATGATCAACTCACTATGGAGGGTTCATGATGAAAATATCATAACATAGGGGTGGGTTCTCTTTCATCAGAGAATGATAACCAAGGATAGAATAAAATGAAACATTCCCACATGTAATCACATCAAGTATAGATCGAGATAATTTCCAAGGTTTCATGAAGCAATCAGCCTTGTATGGTCACAATTCACAAACGTTAACAGCTCTAGGAAAACACTGAACACTAAAACAACCTAATCAATTAAATTTTAAAACTCCAGCTCAACCTCAGAACATAATCTACTGTCACCTAATGATGCGTTATCTCTTGCTCACCACCCCTCAATGCCAAACCAACAAGGGATAATTCATGATATACCACTAGAAAGAATGACATAGCCTGGAATACCACTCCAAAGAACTTAATTCAGCATATACCATTTCCTCTATTTTATTGCATATTAAAGTCTTTTCCCTTTTTTGCCATGGGAAAGGACCTTTTTGCCCATGTGTTCAATGTTTCATGATTCCAGGAAATACCACTCCTCTGGTTCGATCGTTTCCTTTGTTCAAACAAACCCGATCAAAGTCACTTTTCTGCCTTCTTTATTACTCAATAACTGGACTAAATATGCCACCCGAGCTCAAAGTTACAACATGGCGGATAGTAGTACAAGTTACACGATCGAATTAGGCGACTGATCAGTTCGATCAAACCAGATAAAACGGTAGGACCAAAGGAGTGGTATTTCCTGGTATCATGAAAACATAGGCACATGGGCAAAACAGTCTTTTCCCATGCCAAAAAAGGGGGAAAGGTTTTAATTTGCAACAAAATAGAGGAAATGGCATATGTTGAATCGAAACTTCTTTAGAGTGGTATGTTGTGAAAGTCATTCTTTGGAGTGATATTCTGGGCTACACCATTCTTTCTAGTGATATATCATGAATTATTCCAACCAACAAACCCTTAAAATATGGGACAGCAAAGTCTTTGTGCGGAATCAAGCAGATAGTACACCCGATTTAGTCCAACTACTTTGCTCAAGATTTAACCTCAAACTCAACATTCAATGAATGATTGGTTTATACATGGCTTCCAAAAAGTCCAAAGTGTAACAAATAAAATCTATCATACACGTTGACTTTTGTAACAAGATACATACCCATACGCATCAACGATCTCCTGGAAAGCATTAGTAAATTTATCAGTCCGGAAATATGTAGGCGGTGAGTCAATAGGGTCCATCTCATGAAATATTGTTCCAACTTGTGAGTTGCTGTGAAGTGTCGCACGCTGCAAAACATCATTGATCTGTAGCACAACTTATAAGTAAGATATCTGTTCTAAAGGTTTTTCCAAACGAAATGAGCAAAACAATATGACTTTCAAATAAATGTAACATTTCTGACCTGAGATTTAGCAAATATAGGACACCATCCTTCCCCAACAAGGCATTTCTTTGTGACATCAAAGTTCAGCATGTTCAATGTATCATATACAGCTTTCTCCTTTTTTACCTAAAAGGAACACGAAAAAGTTATGATTCAGAAATCCATGTACAGACGTACTAGCACAAACAGGGACCACAGATTTTTAGGGATGACAGTACGCAAATGGAAAATGAGAAATTGGTATTACTTGATTACCATGATTGTCCATCTCCATAATTGTGATCCTACCGACTCAAGTGCTTTGTTTCTGTGCTGGATTCCAGCATCCAAAGTGACTTCTAGATCAGAGAGACGTGCTGATGCCTGCAAAAAATTTATAGAACGTACTTCAGCAGATAGTATTAAGACATTACATCATGCTAAGTAAATGATTTTCTCAAGTTTTTAGCAAATACTTTAGCAGAAGAAAAAAAACTATATGTGTGCTAAGTGGTGAACCATGAACATCATCCAGGCTATACTCAAGTTTTTACATCAAACAAACAAATAGATGCATGCTACGAAGTATCTGCAGATTCAAGCCAAGATGGCAGATAGGCAATATCACTATCTATAATACAGGATATATAGGAATTTTGGCACTGAAAGAAATCTGTAAGGACAGGCAGCAGTCCATCACAATCCCATCCAGATGGCTTCCAATGCATTTGGAAACTTATCATTTTGTGCCTGGAACATAAATAGTTTCTTTGACTAAATAAATAGTAAAAGGTGCTTAAGACCCCCAAGAGAAAATAATAAGTCGCCAAAGTTGAATATCATACAAGTCTCAAGCTCCCTCCAATAAAAATTCAACAACTACAGTCAAATCAATCTTTGCATTTCAAAATAAACAAATGAATTAGTGTGCCAAACATGGAATTAAAATACCTCACGGAAAATCTGTCTCTGCTTAACCGTCTCTTCGGGAACAGGGTAGCAACTTGCTCCAAATGAATCGCAAATCTTTAGTATCTTTGCTTTAGCTTGCTCCCCAGAAAAGAAAACTACGAAAACAGTTTTCTCTACCTGTCAGAGTGAAATGGAAATGTAAAAATATCGCTGAGAAACTTTGGAGTTTTCGAGGTACCAAATGAACTGTCACATGCAAAGATGAATTTCAGTATTGAAATATTCAATTTCTTTTTGCCATAAACTAAGTTGCAGAGAGAAAATAAAGTGAAGCTAACACAAGCAGTAAATAATTTAAGGCATGTTTAGCAAGAGCTACACAATATACACAAGAATAAGAAAGATCAAACCATGAATCAAACCTCTTCACCAGATATGGGATCGGTAACAGGTTCCCCTGCAGGCGCCTGATTGAAAAACATATTCCCCCTCGTAGCTCGGAAAAGCATCCTCTCAAAAGCCAATGCTTTAGACTTCAAAATTATCCCACTAACAAACCTCACTCCAGAATTTTCAGAGGCCCTTTGATGTAATCCCTGAGAGCATTTTTGTGTTACAATTTAGTGGAACAATAGAGCAACATTAACTTACAGATGAGAACTAAAATAAGACCTGTTCAAGCAAATAGGCATTTCCCTCATACACTTCCTTGTCATATATGTTTTCATCTAGCTCCCGCTCAGCTGGAGCTGCATGATTGCGAGAAGAAGCAAGGATGCCACCTGCCTGCAAGAAGTTATTTGAGAAAACATGGAAAAAAACATAAAAAAGGACCAAATGTATTATTTAAAGCATGGTCAATATTTGACTGACATATGATAATAATTTATGGTAGGAACTTATGATTGCCGGGCAGTGTTACAGTTCATAACTTAAACCAGATAAAGTGGCTACTCATCAGCTACAAATAGCATATTTCTTTTTGGTGGATTTCCATTTTTCCTGAATAAAGTACCCTAGGGGAGAAGGTGCCAGAAGCATACTAGTGTGGATCTTTTATCAGAAAATAAATGGGAGAATTAACTCCATGTTTCACAAGAATTGAGATACAACCTTTGACAAGACCAGCTTGAATTCAAGAAGTTCATTGTATGTCTGTCGCAGTTTCTCACTATTTGTATTCATCTCAAGCAGCTCATGCTCATGCTCACCCAATTCGGCCTGGAAGAACAACAAAAGCAACTATTTATTTTTCCCTTATAAAAAAGATATTTATTTTCCCTTAAAAATAGCTGTTTGTTACAGAAATAACAGAATCCCAAAGGAATAATTTTGTTATATAATGTACCTCTAGCTCCTCCAAATCAATATCAGGTTGCAGTGCAGGTCGAATAGAAGATTTAACACCTGCCTTGTTGATTTGATCACTGAAAAATCTTAGTTTACGTGACATTTCTGCACATCGCTTTACCTGCAGGGGAATTGAAACGGAAGTATCAATATGAACCTACATAAAGAAAAGTTACAGAGCAGCAGATTTTTCATTTCAGGTGGGGGTTAGGGATGCGGGTGTGTATCTGTGAGCACACATTAAAGGAAGCAACAGTTGGAAAAAGTCTCCAACCATGATCTCTGCATCACTCTATTATATTATGCTAAAACATAAAAGCAAGTACTAGCAAGGACTGTCTCAATTTCCTGTCGTTTATTGAAGTGGCGCACAGTGCCATTAATTCATCAGGTAACTTGATTGAAATTGCATACTCATGATATCAGATACCAAATGCAGTGGATATATTTGATTCATTTCCCAATAAGAGTCTCAGTGTGATCAATATGCTGCATTCTTGTTGTTCAGCTATTTCTTTCTTTTCAAATGGTTTACAAAATCAAAAGGCAAATAGAAGTAACAGTTTAGTAATTGAATTTGATATATCGGACTAAATTCAGTTTGGCTCTATAGGTTTACTTATTCCCATTGTTCTATAAAAGAAGAGGAAGTTATTGATATAACGACAATGAAATACTCAATCCATGATGCTTGTTTATACTAGTAGTGAACTATCATACTTGAAGTATGTTCATAATTTAGTTTAACTCCTTAAAGTCGGCAAACTTAGCCATCATATATACACAGCAGATAGCATGACTAACTAAGTAAGTTACTTTCTATTTACTCTTTCTTGTCTTGCATTTTTTTATTCCAAAAATCTAATCTGATAGAGGAAAGGTCCTCCAAAATGTTTCTCAATATGACAATTTCCATGTGCTTATCTTTTTTAAAAACAATTAAAAAAAGATAACTATCTGACTGTCTTGTCCTTTGAACAGTCCCAACTAAACGAAGGTGATACCTGAGTACTACATAGCCTTGATATCGAATCAAATATCTTGTGTAAGAGTAGATCAGATGAGTTAAAAAAACAAAATAAATAAAAAAAAATGGGCTCTAAAATACAATACTATCCAAGATAGGGCATTTGCATAGCATTCCATAGAACATATGCGTGCAAAGTGAGGTAATAAACATAAAATTAATTGGAGGATACATAAGTTGTCATACCTGATTGACAAATATACGCTGAAAAGGACTCTTGTCCTCATTCAACTGCAAAAAAGGGATAAAATAAAAACAGACAGAAATTGAACCAATATAGGAGTTAGCACTAACAAAAAAGAACTTTTGAATTGAAAGTAAGCACTGTCTAAAACTTTCTACGATGATGTCATATTACAAAGTTTTCTACTATGACACCATACAACAAAGTCCAAAATAAAATCTCTCTTTCATCATATATGGGCACCAAGGCACAATAAAAAATGGAGTCTCCCCAAGCCACCTAAGCCACTTCTCTTTCCTATTTCCTCAAATTTCAGGTGAAAACCATTAACAAAGAAAATGGCATTCTGAAGCCTTCTATCCTTCTCATTTTTCCTCAAATGGCATTTCAACAAGGACTGATCATTGGTTATTTAGTTCTCTTTTCACCCTCTTCCGCACACCTAAATGTCATAGTAACAATGCCGGGAAATCAGTTTTTTCTCAAGATATTATTCAATCTAGTTAGCCATTCCCACCCTGCACCTGCTAAGGAACAATAAAAAGGAGGTGCTGGGGCACCAAGACACCAAATGGCAAATGCAAACCACTGTCTTCCATAATTACTTTGGGGGCATTCGTATTAGCTTTTGCTGATGGCTTTTGGCTGCGGTTGATAGTTTTTGGCTGAAAATGAATAATAGCGGATGAAAGAAATGACTTTTACAAGGAGAGGAAGAGTAGTGCAAAAAGTGAGGAAGTGATGCATGCGTGAGACGGAAGCGAGGGGATCAGGGTACGTGATGCGTCCGTGCTCCCTGACTTTCCTCGGAGTGAGACGGGAGCGATAGGAGTAGAGAACCCGCTTCGAGAAGTCAATTGTTCATATTGACTTTTGGTTTCTCCAAATTGAAGCCAGAAGCAAAACACAATACGAACAGGGCCTTGTTGAGGAGGCCATCATGAAATGTAGCTCGCTATAGAGCATAAACAACTGATAGGTACCATCACCAGGGATTCAAGATCAATGGCATGTTCACTTGCAAATGAAGTCATGGTGATTCATCGGTGCAAACTGGAAAGGTATATCAGATAGTACAGTCACAAGAGCATGGGGAAAAAACATTCTTTTAATTAAGAATCTGCCCATGCCTTTCGGATAACCGGCAGCTATCACAAAACAATCAATTCAATTCCTTTTCACGTCCTTGGAAAAAGGTATTGTGCAATCAAACTCAATTTTCAAAAAGTTTAAACGGCCCAGTTCACACGCACACTCAGGAGCTGGAACACATATATAATTTTAAAGACCCAGTCACAATATAACAACAATTTTCCTATTCGTTTCACTACACCAATTCATCAGTTATAACTTTTTTCTCGAAATTGCAGGAGATTTGCGTTTCATTTATTAAGAAGAAGAATGGTACAGGTTACAAAGGCCCAAGAAAGGACCGGGCACTAAAAAATAAAAAACACAACCCCGAAAGCCCACAAAGACGAATGTCCGTGGCTAACACACCCAACGACGGCCAAGATGCCGATCGCGACTGATAAGCACTAGCACAAGTTATCGTTGCCACCCATCACACCCACGACCCGGCTGCTCCGACTTCACCGTAGCACACCTCATGGCAGCCTAGCCACGACCAGGGAAGGAAAAGCGACATCAAGAGGACGACCACCACCAAATGCCACAAGCCCCCGCGATGTGTGAAGTACAGCTCTAAGATGATGCCTCCAAGGAGGGACATGACGTCCAAGGACATAGTCATCGTCAGATCCTTCGGCACTACACCATGCGGCCAATGGGTAGCCGGTCTCCCACAGCCCTACCCGGCCATGCAGCAGCCAAGCTTCGAATCCAGCACTATGGCCATGTCAGGTTGAGCTGCCGGTGTACGACATGTCCTACCGGTCGGTTTCCCTCTCTTCCTCAGCTACAACAGCCAAGCTCGTTGTCCGACCCCATCGAAGTCGGCCTCCTCCTCGACAACCTCTGGTGCCATGATAGTGACAAGGTGCAGAGAAGCCACGGTGGTAGGCCTGGATCCGGTCCAGAGGTGGGCAGATCCTGTCGTCCGCCTCCGGTCGCCTGGCTTCAAGTCGCCGCTCCGCTCTGGTCACCGGGCTTCAAGCCGCCGCTCCGTTCCTGGACACATCCACCCACGCGTGGGCCTTACCTAGCCCCGCACCGATGCCGGCCGCCCACAACCCCTGCGCTACAACCAAGGGGGGTCACCACATCGACTCCGGCCAGATCGGTGCCGCTCCGGCACCACATCATCACGAGGCGACTGCAGGAGGCCCCGCCGGCGGCGAGAAGGGAACGCAGTGGTGAGGGTAGTTTTTTTTTGGGGTTATCAGTTATGACTTGCTAAACTGCGAAAGTGCAAAGCATTGTAATTATCCATGAATGTACCACCAACAAAACGGTAAGCCGCCTCCTTCACAATTTGTTTGTGTAAACTGGCTCAACATAGATGCCAGCTAGAGGATCAAAACAAGCTAAAGCATAACAAATCAGCTCAAATGAGAGGCGCGCCAAACCCCGGGATCCAATGACACGCGGATCAAAGACTGACCCTCCGACCCGAGCACAGCCAAAAGCCAGATCCAGCGGAGCAGAGAGCGCGATGCGCGCTTGAGCGGAGCCCGGAGAGATCACGATTCACGAGGCTAGACCAGGCAGATCCGGGAGGAGAGGCGGGGGAGCGAGGGGCAACGAGAGAGAGAGAGACTCACGTCCTTGAACTGGAGGAGGCCGAGCTCGCCGAGGTAGGTGACGGCGAGGCGCGCGCTCTCGGCGGGGATGATGAGCTGCACGAAGCACATCTTCTCCGACCGCAGGTGGTCCATTGGGGGCAGCCGGTCGAAGACCCCCATCTCGTCGGAGCGCCCCCTCCCGAAGCTTCCAGGAGGTTCGCGAAGGCCTCCGAGCGTGGGGGGAGGAGGAGGAAGGCGTTGGTGTCGCAGATCTGGGGCGGTTCGTTCTATGACCCATGGAGAGGGCGAGGAAGCGGCTCGGAAGGCGGCCAGTGTCTGGCTGAGCCGTGGGCCATGCGCCCCTCCGTGGGCGCGTACCGGTCGGTCGAAGTTTCGGTTGCGCGTCCAGCCCCGGGGTTTGGAGGTTTTCACGGGAGCGACCCTGACGGTTCCGCGTTTCCGGACTGGGCCTGGTCAGGTTGGTCGGGACCGGATGTGCAGGACTAAGCTGGCGCTCGCCCGGGGTCGGGTCCGGTCCTGTGGCCGTGTTGCTTGGGTTGGTTCCGGTTGGAATTGGGTCCGGCCGAAGGAGTGATGGTGTGACGTAGGCCTATTGTGGCCTTATGGGGCGGAATATACCGGGCCGTATCGATCCATTTGCAATTGGGTGGTCAGGCCACTTGGAGATCTTTGTTTGGGAATTTTGAAGTTGAGAGGGCGTCTTAATCGGCAGCAGCGCATGGATATTGGCTATAGTTTCTATCTGAAATATAATAGTAATGACTAGAAAAAGTAGTATCGATGTTCTAATATTGATCTTACGTATGATTTTTTGGATTCAGAAAAAACACCATAAGACTCGGTGAATGACCATGCAGAGACAATTGAATTTTTATACAGATTCGGGCATTCTCCTAGAAGAATAATAACCTACTTCCTGTGTGGCTGTTACTCAGATAAATTGATTACAATTAAGAATAATGTAAAATACCTATCACTATCTCCTGATCCAATATGTTTCGATCACTTCCTCTCCGACGTCAACCTTTATATAGTTGACGAAGCGGTGGCCGTTGTCCTGTGCCAAAAGATGGCTCAACGCTTCAGATAATAACCGTCTGACAGAAATTACTATGAGAGAGACATAGTTGCCTGTTCACCATACGACGATCAGAGAGACAGAGTGGCCCGTTCACCATGTGACGGTTGTTGTCAAAGATATCGTGTGTGGTTATTAAAAATAAACATATGTTCTAACATGTAACATCCTGAAAATTTTAAATTTAAAAATATGAATTTCTTGAATTATTTTTGCAAAATATTCTGTTGGAATTTGGATTTTATGGTGTTTTCCTGAATTTGGATGAGATTCAAATTTTTAAGAATTCATAAAAGACAGACATTAGTTATACCCTAAAAGGGAATATGCAAATAATAGAAAACAAAAATTTTAAATACGAATCTGAAAAGATGATCCAGTATAAAGAGGGAGAAACTTGAAGTTAAAATATAAAACCTCATTTTGGGGATAATAGCATAAATAACAATAAAAGTAGGTAAATAAAATACAAACACATATACATGAATACCAATATATATATGCATATACACCTATAACCTAAATGAAAATAATAATAAACACTCTCGTTTAATAGTGGGAAGTTTAAATTGTGAATTCTAAATGACATCCAAAAATCAGTAAAATGTTAATGCAAATTAAAAGTTCAAAAATAAAAAAATTCAAGTTCAGAAAATGGTTAAGTCCATCTCTGTTTTCCTCCAATTTTTCCCTACTCTATTACATGTGGACCCATTCCCCATTTCTCTTCCCTTTTCTGCCTCTGGCCGCTGGGCCCGCTTCCCGCGCCTCCCTCCTTTCCTCTCTTCCTCCCCCGAGCGCCTGCTCCTTCTCTGTCTCTTCCTCCTTTCTTCTCCCGTGGCGGAGCAACCTCCACGTCGCCGCCACCTTTCTCCTCTTCTTCGCTTCGGTCAAAAGCCACGAAACACGCGCCCTGAATCCCGCTGCAGCGCCACCCCTACTCCCCAATGCACCTTGCACGCCTCCGCGCACGTCGCCCATACCCCGCCGCCTGTTTCCCCACGCCGCCCGGTCGGCCCCGCACGACGCCCGCCTCCTCCACCGCATACAAAGGCCATTGGAGCGTACCAGCGTCTCCCTCGCGCTCCTTCACTCTTCCACCGTGGCGAATTGATTCCCCGGCGCCCCTAGCTCGCCGGTGGCTCTTTTCCCCTCAAACGCCGACCGCGCCAATTCCACCGATTGAGACCTTTCCCGCCCAATTCCTTCACGCCGCAGCACCACCACGACCCCGCCAACTCGTCCCCGCCATCGCCGGAGCATCCCCTTCACCGTAGCGCGCCAGCCACGGTGGCTCCCACAGCGCCGCCGCCCGTGCTCGCCGCCGGCCCATTCCGAGGCTCCCCGAACCCCGCCGACCCTTCCACCAGCACCCCCTGCCCCCGAGCGACGCATTTCTGCCGTCACCGTCCCCACTCCGACCGCCCCTCGCCGGCGCCACCGTCGGCCATGGCTGCCCCGAGTCTCCTCTGCCCCAGCTCTGCACACTCGGCTCAATTACAAGCCTTCGCCTCTCCCATCAGGTATCACCCCGTGAGCAACTGGTAGCAGTGCGTGCGTTCACCTCTACAACCCGGGTTCGAATCCCTCTGGCCACAACATAGAGTGTAGGTTTTGCGTATTTTTTTGGTTAGCACACCCAGTGGAAGAAAGAGGCAAACAGAAATCCAAAAATAGTTTATAAAATTTCAAAATTTTATTAGGATACAAATGAACTATTGAGTATAAAATCATGTATCAAATATCATATGTTAGTGACTAATGTGCTATGAATAATTGTTCTAAAGCCTAGCTATTAACCAAAGGCATAATTAATAAATTGAGTAGTTAGGGTAAATCTTTACCAATTAAAAGAATCAATGGGATTTGATATTGGCTAAAGTCACATGTTAATCAAGACTAACAAACTGGTTATTTTACAAGGGTTAAGTTATCCGAATATTAGGTAATATAGATTGACAAATAGAGATCATCCAGCATATAAATTACTTAAGATCCAAACTTAAAAGGGTAGACTTTATATAGACCATATGTAATTAAAATATAAATATCATGAAAGCCTTTTTTAAATAATAGTTAATATAAATAGTTATCATAAAACCAAATAAAAGTACAACTTCGTAAGTCTAATAAAAGAAACCCATGGGTCGTTAATTGTTAAAAATGATCTTGTTAACTTACACCTTAGTAAACAAGTTAAATTTAGGCTCGCATAAGATAATATGTCTTTCCTTTGTTAAATATATATATACACATATATAGACTATAAAACCAACTTAATAAATCAACAAATATATGCATTGTGCATATAACACATACCTTAATTCGTAAATGCTAACCTTGATAAAATAATGTTCGGCTAAATTCATACATATATATCTTAACTCATGGAACTTCCTTGATAAATATACAAATAATAAAAGAAACTGTTAATAAAAGATCGATTCATCACCGACCTTGCCTCAAATCACCCAAACCACCCATTAACTCATAATAATACAAAAGTTGAGTTTATTCGGATTAATTTGGATCTTTTGAGTTACTTGCCTTCATTTGGATTCAGTCGTTTGCCGCGTAATTAGAAATCGGAGTCCTAAAGATTCCATGGATCAAGCGTGGTCAGAACGAAGTGAAGACAAAGAGTAGAAGCTTAAGAGAAAGCATCGTGTGAGCTCAAGTCCGCGGTAAACCACGCCAGGCGAGTCAATACTTTGATCATGTTGAAACTACATTTTCTACAAATTATTTTGTTTTAAATTATCAAATTGCATACTGTTATTTTATATGCAAATACATGTTTAATTTATGATTATAGTTATATGCCCATTGTTTACCTTGATTAATATTACACCTCCCTTTGGAATATTTGAATTTGTGAACCTTGTCGCCCTAGCAAAAATTATAATAGTAACCTTTCGAAAATAAGTCCGTAATCATATGCCATGCTTAGTATTGTTTAGATACTCATGTGCGCGAGAGTGCCCAAGCAACACTTTTAATCCTGAGAAAAATTGGTTGGGCAGTCATGGTGGTAATGACTGGTGTATATTGGATATGGTTATTTTAAATTCCCAAAAACCTCAAATTGCTTATTTATCTGGGCGGATGGTTTGGGGGTATGGTGCAGGGGTGCACGAGAGTGTGATTTGTGGTAGAACCGCCCAGATACCACTAAGGACTGAATCTTGTCATGACCTCCTGTGTAAAACAGTACAACCACAAGTCTGTAAAATACAACTTGGCTAAGTAGATTTATCGAAATCCCCGGACTCATCTCACCGGTAGTGGATGGGGAGTGGATACGCACGGGCAAGGGGGCCCTAAGGGACACCAGTGGAGGTGAAGTTTTCCCACTGTTCTAAGCGTTGTGGGAGTTGATAAGCCCCAGTGTGTTAGTAAGCGTGGGGAAACATCCCGTGCATAGATGGGACCCACCTGGAGAAGCCCATAAAGTGAGATGAGAAAATGGACTAGATGCTTTGAAAAGTCACTGTGATGGTCTACTCAACCACACTTCTAGGGAATCGTGTGGGGCAATGAGTTGATTGTCTCTTGTGGTGAAAGTGTACAAACTCTGCAGAGTCAAAACTATTCGAATAGTCGTGCCCACGGTCAAGGGCGGACATGGGAACTTAACTAGATATAGTTCTATTTTAAAATGTTTGGAAAATGGGAATGGAAAAGTGGAAGGGCAGAGGAAAGCCCTGATTTGAGTTATCCTAGGTGTCGTCCCAGTGGTAAGTTAAGCGGCTATAACGCTGAAAAATGTTATACGGTGTGATGCCATATGTATGGAGAAATTATGGTGATATTAGGTATATGGTGTGATGCCATATGTATGGAAATTCATATTAATATTCCTTGAACATTATGTTTTGTTCCAAAGCTGCTAGGTCTCAAGAAATTTTATGTATTGTATTTCAATTAGTGGCATTTCTATTCTTATAAAATAAAATATGGGAAGAATAAATGGAGTCGTAAAAAAAGAAGATGGCTATTTATGGTAATTGCATAAAGAAGTTGGTGGATTCATGTGATCATAATAGGGATAAAGTTAGTATGGTTCTGGGAGAAATGAATTAGTGGGGTCCAGTTGAATAGATAGACTAGATAAATGATCTAATTGAATTTTCGGGAATTTAGAGAAATAATACGAGTATTGGATTATAATTCTTGATTAGTGATATTCTTGGTGGATATATAATAGTGAATCGATTTTGGAGAATTAGAGAGTGCAAAGGTGAATTGCTGGATTACTACACTAATGATTAATATAAATTCTTGGAAGATATTGGCGGTAATGGGAATTAATAGGAGTTGATCAATCACTAGAGAGATGAATTGAATTTCTGATAATATTGGAGGATTCATAACTAGTGGATTATAATCTTGATAAGTGTATTCTCGGTGGATGTATACTAGTGAGTCGTAGATTTGATCATTAATGTATTTGGTGGAGGTATACTAGTGAATTAGTTAGTGATAGATAATGGAAAATGAGATTGGTTATTAGAAGAATTAATTATTGTTTTGGATCTATAACAAAAGGATTGATTATGAATGATTTCGGTGGATTTAAAATCAATGGTGTTAGTTAATCATTGGAATTTAGAGATGAAGAGTTGATGAATAGAAATTTTAAGATTGGATTATTAGGAATTTAGAACACAGAAGATATTGGTGGATTCGAAATGATTAATGATACTAGCTGTTTGGAGTTTTAGACAGCACTCAATATGGAAAGTATGTGTTCGGTGGATTAATTAAATGATATTAGATAAATGATGTCACTAGCTGTTCGGAGATTTAGACAACAATTAATTGGTGGATCGTGTAATTGATGTTACTTGCTGTTTGGAGCCTTAGATAGCAATTAATAAAGAAAGTGTATTTTGGTGGATTAAGTCGATTATGGTAATCACTAGGTGGTGTATAGGCAGTAACAATAACACTATGATTAAATAATAACAAAGCCACTAAAAGCGATTTTTGGCAAATAAAATAACCCGAGCCTCTCATTTGTTAAGCCATGCATACTATTTATTTGCATTCTGTGTATTGGCTCGCGGAGCACGGGGTTGGAGTGCTCACACTTGCTTTTGCGACAAAATTCAGCATCAGGAATCAAATCACCTCGCCTCAGCAACAAATGTCAAGGGCTAGGTCGCGCACCTCCAGTTGGCTACCTGTGGGCATGTCCTGAAGGTCCCATCTGTGTGCTGTGTTCTTCCGCTGCTGCAATTTATTGATCTCGGCCTAATCGGCCCATGAGTAAGTCTACTATTTTATTTATGCTTCCGCATGATATGTAATTTGATGTCCAATATTGTAACTGTGTGCACTATCTACTGATCCAGGGAATAGTGCAGCTAGACACAGTAGATTCGGATTATAAAATCTGGGTCCCTACATAACCGCCTTGTCAGATGACCCTATGATGTAGTAGGACATCGTTAGACTAGTTGCAGGAAGACCCACAACCACAAGGTGATTACACGGTAACTTACAACTATGTGGTCATATAAGGGACCTAAGACCATCCTGAGAAATATCTTCTTTATTGATAAGGGGTATACTCGAAAGATGGTATAATAATTAGAGGATTATTATATCCTCGTCATCTAGCCCAATTTCAAGTGAAAATAACTTACATGAGAAAGTGAGGTCGTAGACAAATAATAGTTGAAAGCAAGGCCTTTTCGGTCCACATTGACCATAAATGAACTTGGACAATAAGGTAATTTCACTTGAGTTGTAAAGATGGACGGATTTCAAACAAAGGAATTAATGAATTCCAATCGATTTTCATCGATCTGTCCCCCGGATTAGTTCCCGAGATAACCGTTCGGTTCTTTAGATGGATAACTCACACGGTTATAAAAGCTTACATTAAGGTAACTTTTGGTTTCCTTATTTTCCCCTTTTATTCAAATCTGCTTCGAGCTTTCCGCCGTTAACCAAGTTGTCCTCTTTCTTCAATCGTGTCCAAATCCAAACCAACCAGTCAAGAAAATGACTAAGACATCGTCTAATTAGCCGGTGTCGGAGATGATTAATACAAAATTGAGGGAGTTGGAGAGTGCTGAGAAGATTCCTCCACAAAAATTCGTTAGGTGGATCGAAGCTGCGGGACAAAATTGGCCATAAAGGGAAATTGGGCAAATCTCGATGTTCTACGCATACTATGAGTGTGGCCTTCGTCTTCCAACTCATCCTTTTCTTACAGTCGTACTCAAATACTTTGGGGGGTCGAATTGATAAACTTGGTTCCCAATTTGATTACTATGCTTAGTGTATTCGTGTACCTGTGTGAGGCTTACCTGGGATCCCTCTGGATCTCGAACTCTTTCGTTATGACAATGAAATGAGTCGGCAGATCGGAATCACGGGGTGATGCGGTCTGAAGCTTCATGATGGCAAGATAGAGCAATACATCCAGATGTTTACTCGGTCTTCATAACCGTACTGGAAAAAGAAGTGGTTCTACTAGAAGACGAGAAGTGAAGACAACCTTTCCTTTGTGGGGAATGGTGCTGAGAAGAACACTTCCTGTAACTTGGCCCCAAAGGATCTTACTCAAATAGCCCCTTACATCTCAGCTATCAAAGAGCTGAGGAACAAAGGGCTCACCGGCTGGCATGTGGTGAATGACTTCATCACCCATCGTATCAGCCCCCTAAAGCAACGAGCTCATCACATGTGGATGTACTCGGGAGGCAAGGATATGACCACAGACTATGAGAACAGTAAATAACAATCGTACTCATAGTTAGATTTAAGTTTTGAGAATTGTGTACAAACCACTTTATCTGTATGAACATATCTTGATTTAGGAGAAATAGACGCCCAGGTCAAGCTCATTTGCGAGAAGACTATCGCTTGAGGTGGAGGCTCCTTGTATTCTGGTGGATGTATTCGTCGAGAGAGAGAGAGAGAGAAGAACACTTAAAGACAATCAGAGAATTGATTTCGTCTTTAGGACTATGTAGTCGTAGAGAGCAACTAGGTAGTATTCTTCCTACTCGCAGAACGTAGGCATGAAAACTGTCTGGATGATAGACGGGTCAAACTGATGGTCATCGGAGGGGGGAATGAGAAATCCAAGGCTCCTCTAGTCAAGAGATGTTGGCTAACAAAAGCCACTGATAAGAAAAAGGGAAGCACAAGTGTTGTTGTCCCCTTTCTATCCTTTCTCCTGCTACTCAAAGCGCCCCCATCAAGCAATTCTTTGCGTTTGTAGGTATCGCAAGTGACATAGGGGTTGTTGTATTCGAGCAACCGACTCCTAAGATTAAGGTACCTTTCTATTACGATACTGAAACCCACTCATTAGGCGCTTCTCGAGGCTTTACCAAGCAATTTAAAAAAGAAAACTGGAAAAGTTTCATATTCTTTGTGAAGGAAACTGCTGCAATAGTGGAACTTGTGATCGAGAAGGAGAGCACCCTTCAGGTAGTCAAAACGGGTTTCGACTCTTGCTCATGACATTTGACCTGATGTGGTTGAAGACGTTCTCATTCGACCAGACGTGGTCGAAGAGAATAAGTTGAAGAAACTAATCTCCAGAAAAGTTTCTTCTAAACTCAAGATAAAGGGTGCAAAAGTAAGGTATTAAAAACATAGGCTTAAACATAGCATTTTACCTCTGTCTTCTTTAATACCAACTTACTTTTCATGATTGTAGCCTAGCTCCTCCACTGCTTAAGGATGCTTGTACTAAGAAGCCCCTGCAACTTTGCCCGCGGTTGAAGACGCGGTGGAGAAGGTGGTCAAGGATACAACCATCACGTCCTATGTGGCTATTGCTCAGAGAAATTGATTACAATTGAAAATAATGCGAAATGCCTAGCACTATCTCCTAATCCAATGTGTTTCGATCCCTTCCTCTTCGACGTCAACCTTTGTATAGTCGACGAAGCGGTGACTGTTGTCCTGTTCTAAAAGACACATCAATGCTTTGGATGATAACTGTCTGACGGAAGTTACTGCCAGAGAAACACAGTGGCCCGTTCACCATGCGATGATTGTTGTCAGAGAGATTATGTGCGGTTATAAAGAATAAATGCACATTCTAACTGTCTTGTCAGATGACTCTACGATGTAGTAGGACATTGTTAGACTAGTCGTAGGTAGACCCACGACCACAAGTTGATTACATGGTAATTTGCAACTGTGCGGTCGTAGAAGAACTTACAATCATACAGATGTAGAAAAACTTACAACCATCCTAAGAAATCTCTCCCTTATTGATAAGGGGTATACTCAAAGGATAACATAGTAATTAGAGGATTATTATATCCTCGTCAAGTAGCTATTAGAACAAAATTAGAAAATTAACTTTTGAAAGACACGAAAAAGGCAACAGATGTCGACCAGCGCTTTTTGAGACGACTTTTAGAAGCTAGGGTTGTTCAAATCGGTTTTGACTTAGCCGATTTGAACACCCCTCAATGTTATGGAATGGCTTCCTCCAAAAAGTGGAATGGCTACTTTCTGCTGAACGACGGATAGATTGATCCATCATCCAAGTTGAAGGGTTCCTACGTGATTTTGTAAGGCGGAATTAATTGTAAAATAGGATTCATGTAGAGTCCAATTAATCTTCGTACCGAAGCTATTGTTTCAAATTTCACCATTCGGTATTTATTTTTTACAAATCTAGTTCCCTCCTTAAGATCAGTAGCCATAGTAGTTGACACGTATCGCCTGCCACACCGCAGGAGCTCGATTGGTGCCATCGCGCTACAGAAGCTTGGTAGCACCTACCAAGCAAGAGTTGACAGCTCCTACAATGTGACAAAAGGCTGCTGAGCCCCACCACCAGACAAACAAACGGTAATGATTAGCGCTAAGTAAATACAATCAATATTAATTAAATATCATTAGTACTACTAAAATACTCTCTCTGTCCAAATTTATAAGGTGTATTTCTTCTTGGCACATAGACTAAGGAGATAGTGAAAATGACTAGATTATCTAGAATTATTATCTCTAAACACTATATTCAATGCATGCATATAGAGAAAGCAGATAAAGTTATATAATTATTAAGGGTATAAAAATATCACACTAATTTTGCATTGGAACATAAGATACACCTTATATTTATGGACAAGGTCATTAAAAAAATACTCCATATAAATTTAGACGGGAGGAGTATGATTGCACTAATTAAATATGATTAGCATAATTAAGTATACACGATAATTAAACGAAGGACATTAAATGCGACGTGTGTGGTCCTGCCAAGCTCAGGTACTCGGTAGTTACCTGCTGAGTTCAGGTAGCTCAACAGGTACCTACTTGCCGAGCTCCTTTAACTCGAAAGGTACCTATCGAGTCTGATCGATAGATCTAAAGAGTGAGTTAGATTTATAAAAATAAATGTCTCAGAGCTAAATCATCTTTATTTTCAAAAACCTATTTGTCTATTTGATTATTATTACTCCTATGTACTGGTAACCAGTTGTTCAACTTGATGGGTTTCAAATTTCCATGCGTCTACATGGGTTGGGGCTTCTTTCACTGCTTAGGTTCCAGCCTAGCTTGTAATACAGAAGTAGCCGAGAAGAACCTGTCATTCTTGTGAGAAGTCCAGATTTCATGTTTTTACCCACATGATTACATGAACTTCATTCCTTCCCCTCAAACAGGCACCATGTCATCATCGAGTCGAAAAGCTTGGGATTGGATGTGCTGGCCGGAACCGGCCCATCCGATTGGACGATCGTGATCAGCCCATGAAAACGGCGTGCGATTTGCAAGTAAGATTCGTCATAACCAGCACTAGCAAGAGAGAAGATAACGAAGGAGAAGACCAGTGATCACTAGCCAGTGCAGCTCCAGTGGATCGAGCTGTAGCCAGCAGCGACCGAGTGATAATGATCCAACAGCGAAGCCCTTGTTGCTCCTGACGTCGACGCGCTACGTGATCGAGCATAATGAGGTCCCCTGTCACACAGGGATGGTTTGTTAAAGCTATTTGAAATGTATTGTTTCTTAACGTATTTTCCCTTTTTATTTTTGTGTTGCTCATAATATTATAAAGGTGTTTTTTATTTTTCTTTTAATTGAACATCACAGAAAAACATAGATCATTGTAGCCAAAAAACACAATACTTTTCAACGGTGCCTAAATACGCCGTTTCTTCTCACCATTATTTCGACAGTTACCAACAATCGCAAGCTCGCAACACGAGCGGGTGCCTATCGAATGCACGCGAGGGCGGGCGAGCGGACGGGCGGTGGACGGAGACGGGGCTAGCCGCCCGTAGGTGTCAACCGAGTCCGAGCAGTAGACACAACGGCAAGTAAATTTAGTACGACATCTGCCTGCGACTGGCCGCTGCTTGGCGTACGTAGTCGTGTGTACCGTGCACATGCCCGCGTAATAGCTAGGCAATAGTAAATCTCCGTCGCTATCTAAGGTCAAGTACAGTCTTGACCTCCTATGTTGCACCGTATGCGTATCATGAAATCAACGGCAATTATGGGATCGGTCAGGTGTGTTTGCGTAATTATTCTAGCTCTGCTTTTATTCTCCAGCAAACGTAGCCGGAGGTAGAACCATGCAAAAATGAGTAGTGGATTTCACTTGGGACAGTGGGTTGCAAAAGCGTTCGCTTTTTCCGGTTTCTGAAGCTAGTCACGCGCGAGCTCGCGACTTGACATGCCGTTCGTTCCCGTCCGCTTGGCGCCCACCCGGCCGCGCGCGCGAGGCGTAGCGTGCCGCGTGCGCACCGCGCTCGCGCTGGGCCGCGCGTGCGAGCCGGACGTCGCCTGTACGCGGCTGCTACACGCGCGCGGGCATTGTGCCTGTACTCAAAAGTGAGGGATACTTGTCGTGTTACGGGCGCGACCTGCGTGGCCTGGCCTCCATGTCGCCCGAGCGTGCGACCGTTTCGTAACCCATGGGGCCTCCGCCGTATGCACGGCACTACGGACGTGTTTGTATAGGCGTACGCGTACAACATTTAATTTTAATGTGAGTGTTCGTATGAACGAATCTGAAGTTGATAAGTCGTTTCTAAAAGCCTGTTCTAAACAGCTTCAAAACGACGGCGAAGAAACCGTCCCATTTGTTTGTTCGAGTAAAGTCATAAGACATAAACTGAAAATGATATAGTATAACATCTGACTTCTTAAAACAGCTTCTTAACTCCTCTCACTCCCATTTCGCTCCGAGAATAAGATGGGAGAACAGGAGCATCACGCATTCCACTTCTATCGCTCTTGTCTTGTACAGGTATCCCTCACTCATTTTTTCTACCGTTCATCTCATATTTCTAAAAGTTACTTTTTCAGTTATTATTTATTTTTCATAAAAAACCATCGTCTGGAGCCAATCCTGCGCCTACTAATATACGAATGTGTAGATCTGCCGTACGCTCTCTTGGAAGTAAAACGATTAAAGTGGGATTCACCTCTCGATATCACCTGGTGATTTTTCATTTTTTATCAGCTGGGCTGTATTTGCCAATTGCTACTCGAAAGTACTACTAGCACATCATAGGACTGTTTTTTAATTTTGGCTTATAATTTTTAGTTGTGACTTAAAATTTTTAGCTATTTGTGAGAGAGAGTTCGAAGATAGAGACTCGTATGTGGTTGTATAGGCGTACGTGGCTGCAACTTATGATTTATAACTATATCTTATAACCTTTAATTTTAATGTGAGTATTCGTATGAACGAACCTGAAGTTGATAAATCGTTTCTAAAAGTCTGTCCCAAACGGTTTCAAAACGACAGCGGAGAAATCGTCCCATTTGTTTGTTCGAGTAAAGTCATAAGACATAAGCTGAAAAGGATATGGTATAAATCTGACTTCTCAAAACAGTTTCTTAACTCCTCTCACTCATATTTCACTCCGAGAATAAGATGGGAGAACAGGAGCATCACGCATTCCACTTCTATCGCTCTTGTCTCGTACAAGTATCCCTCACTCATTTTTTCTACTATTCATCTTCTCTTTCTAAAAATTACTTTTTTAGTTATTATTATTTATTTTTCATACAAAAACCATCATCAGGAGCCAATACGCATGCCTACTAATATACGAATGTGTAGATCTGCAGTACGCCCTCTTGGAAGAAAATAAGTTTTTGAAGGATAGAAGCTTTTACCTTTGATCGGGGACTATATACATACTGACACTTGCTGCGTGCAGTGCTTTACATACTTTTTCCATGTTTCAGTCGTACTAATAAAAAAAGCAGCGCTCCATTTGCCAGCACGGATCATCATCCAAGGTCAACAACCTCAGCGCGCGTGGCTGAGCCCAACGGCGATATCAATATCAAAAAGTGTGGAAAGTCTCACAAAATATCGAGAGAGAGAGAAAAAAAATCAAGTACGGATATAGAGGATTTCATTCCCATTGATTTTCTCCCCACGAGAGAACCTGAACGCCGAAATGATCGTTCTTCCTCCCGCTCTTCTGTTCCCTGCAGCCTTCTGAAATTCTCACGACTTGTCCCCTTTCCTCCTAACTTAAAGAGCATGACATCCTACCTCCCTCTGCGGATGCCCCAACGCCTCTCCCATGGCAATGGCCTCTCAAAGCACGATATGAAGGCCAAGCTACCCAAAGGGGAGGAGACGAAAGTCATCTTCCAACCCATTCCGAGCTCCTGCCCCGGATGGGTGAGGTGAGGCTGCTTCTTTCACTTCCCATGCCCTCAACATCTCACATCATGCGTGGTTGCATCATTGCATTGTATGATCCAATCAGCCCCAAATGCTTGCCACATCCCCATTGGAATTGGTTCGAAAGGGAAGAGTCAGTTTCGCCACTCGGCATGCATTCCTCAACGTACGGAGTGATCTCCAATTTTGCTTTCCTCTCGTAGAAGCCCAGGTCTTACACCTACCTGCCTAATTTGGCTGACAAGCTTCCTTAATTATCCAGATACAAGCTGTAAAGCTTTTGGGTCATCCCCAAGCTTCTTTTTTTTTTGTCTCATCGCCACCAATAATCTGAACCCAAGCTCATACATGTACATGTACGTGGCTATCTAATTAGTTATTCTGAGATAAACCGAAGATGAAGCATCTGTTTTTTCTTTTGGCTCTTCTTGTTCTCGTGTGTATTTGGGTGTAGTTGCCATATTGGCTAGCTAGCTCCAACTACTTATGCACCATGCATAATTCAGCAGTGCTGACGCCGTTGCTTTTTGTGGGGGAGTTGAGTAAGGGGAAAGAGAGAGAGAGAGAACAAAAGGGGAAGCCGTGGGGTGGTGGATTCTTGCTTGCTTCAGGCCTACTTTACTCCAGCCTTAAGTTTGGTGGTTGTAGTGGTGTGTGTATAATGTGTAATCTTCCAAGGGACCATGTAGGCCTGCAGTAGTGATCATGAGAGCCATCACCGCCAGTGGCAAAGCTTAAAAGAATCGGATTGCTCGCTTCCTCACCATGTGTCTCCCAGTTTAAGGGTGCCCATTAGTATTAAAAACCACACTGCTGTCCTTGTGGTTGGCTAAGTGGTTGGAGTACTAGTTAGCGCCAGATTAGACGGGCTGCAGTGCACTGCACTGCCATTATTTAGTAGCTTTGTTCATGTGAAGATACAAATATCTCCCTCCATCGCCGTAGCATAGCTTCTCGGCCCCTCTCTCTTCATCTCTTTGTTGAGAGAGAGGGAGCTGACCGCTTTATTTTTTTGTCCCGTTGCAGCTTTCTTTCTTATAGGTGGCCTAGTGTTGGTGTGGCTCTGAATTCTGAAATAAATATATAGATAGCCATGCAGACAGCAAAGACAAGGTTTGTTTCGTTTCATCCCCTTCTATGCTAAATTCCTTGTGCCATTTGATGATTGCTGCATGCATGCGTTGTTTATTTCGCCATGCATCAAACCCTGTGGTGTTAGATTCTCCTGTCGATCCTCAACCGTTTAATCGGGATTTAGTCAATGGGCATGCATCGGTTCTCTTACTGCAAAACTACTCTGGTGATCTGGTCTCCAATTTGGATACTGCCCATTATGACTTTTAGTTTTGAATTATTAATCTAATGAATAGTGAGAATAGTGATTGGTGAGCGAAGCCAAAAGTCACTAAATATACAAAAACAGCAGGGCCAGCCCATGTTACGAGTTATATCAGCAACTGTGAGTACCACTTCACAAAAGTTCAGAGGCAGATGCTCTTCACCTGGAGGTAGTACTGCTTATACCCTCTTCTCAGGGGAGTTAAACAGAGGAGCTCTCAACAGTAAAAGCTACAGCTTGATCCTGCTAATTGCGATCTGTGACATGGAACTATGCTATTGGGCTGCTCTAAACTACACTTTCTTCCTTATCACCATCTGTCTGGCTCCTTTTTAAAGTTTTGGAGGCAAGAAGAGACCAAGTTTTCAAATCGAGGTGCATGTGACCGTGACTGTCTGCAGATAGCTCCATGCACAATGCCTGCCTCGTTCTTGAGCTCGGCGCCAAGGAGCAGTGGTCCACTTGTTGTTAACCACATCTGTAAAGCTCCCTCTCCCCTCTTTTGATCCCGTGCTTGCATAGAGGGAGATTAAGTTTATGCCGCTGCCCTTTTCTGGGTTCCTGTCTCGCTCGGTTGCTCCCCCCCACACTTCTTGTCGGCCTCTTTTCTCCTTTTGGCCTCGGACTATTTGTTCCTCCATTGCATCTTGTTTCTTTGCATCTGGTTTGAGCTGAAATCTTCCACCGTTTCGTTCTTTCGGAAGCGGTTTCAGCCCCCCAAAAAAATCCACTACTCTGTAGTTCACTTTCTCATCAGAAATTTGAATTGGTTCTACTCGATATTGTATTCAAGTCTCCCAGAGAAAAGCCTTTTCTTTTGCCTGCACTCGGCATGAAGAGGGGCACTGAAATCTTTTGCCTGCTGTAATCATGCTATCCTTAAACAAAATGCATTTTCTCAAGTTATATTCCAGCAATGCAACCGTGAGGTAACGACGCGCTTTAGAGTGAGCTTGCCTCCCTCACGATTTTTGTGGTTTCTGATTCTGCTTGATTTGTTTTTGGCGTGAAGGAATGGCTCCGTGGAGCACCCCACTCGGACGTCTCCCCAAGGAACCAACAAGACGACGAGCCGGCCGACGAGGGTGGCCGGCCCGGACTCCACCGCCGATAGGCCGTCGACCAAGTCACCCACCGGGCGAAGTCCGAAGGTGGAACGCCGCATGACGATGAGCGCAGAAAGAGAGGTAATCGGCACAAATCTCAGCTTTCTCTTTCGTAGACTTCAGCGCCTATTCATAGGAAAAATGGAGGAATAGGAATTCCATAAGAATAGCAACTATTCATCCATTTGATTCATAGGAATGGAGCAAAGAAAAAATATAGGAAAATTTCATTTCCCTATGATTCCAAAGGGAAACCAGAGGAAAACTAACATCCATGATTCCAAAGGAAAACATAGGAACACTAACATCCACTAAAACCTCTTTTTTCTTGCTACGCAAATTCTTGTGTTTTTCTATTTCTGTGTTCCAAACACTCAATTCTACAAAATTCTTTTGTTTTTCAATACTCTGTTTTGCACATGCATTCCTATCACATTCCCGTGTTTTTCTTATTCCTGCGTTTTTATAATCCTGCGAATCAAAGAGGTCCTCAGTATTGTCGTTTGGTAGTAGCACATCGGTTCCGACATATGAAAGGAGGTTTTTTAAGTTTCTATCCAAAGTTCGTTACAAGTATTTAAAAGATCGCTAGCTGTTCTTAAATGCCACCGATTTTTCTTTTTTTTCTATTAGTATCATTTTGCTGTGATTTGGCAGTATCCATACAATCTTTCTATGTTGACACCCTTTCAATTACTACGGGTCGTTGGCTCTTGTTCTGTCTCCCTCTTGATGGAGCACACTGTCAATTACAGTGAAACAGACAGGTATTTGGTAGCTAACATAAGTGCTCCGGGATATTAATTGTTTAGCAGATTTTAGCAAAATATTCCTCCATTGAAGCTTTTTACTAGTAGAAAAACAGGTCAATTAAGATCATTATTAACAATTCTCCTAGTAATCATGAACTATGTCATGTGGATCAACCGAGCAAGTGCAGGTTAGGCAGATTTGGCAAACACTGAGGTAACTATTGTTTCAGATGTGGATACCATAATTGACACCGATATTTATTCTTTGTACGGATTACCTACCTGAAACACCCAGAAGATTAGGCAAACTCGTTAAGCACATTTTGAGAGCACGAATATTAGTTCTTTCTTTGGTCACATAATTCTTTTTTTTCTTTTGGCCAAAGGTCAGATAATTCTTACCAGAATTATCAACTGGATAGCCAGATTACTGCCAACATTTTGGCAACTGTGTTCCTGTAAGGGAACTAGGAAAAAGGAAAACTATCAGCAGCATTGTCACTAATCTTTCTGCGATGCATAACTTGCAAGCAAAACTATCCACTGAGTCCTACAGAATTATGTCACGATAGAAAGGGGAAAATCTCAGCTTTAAAATTACCACGGATGGTAATGCATGGTCAGGAAAACAATCTTACCCAATAGGGCCAATACTACTGATCGCTGGTTAATCATGTTACTGTGGAAATCACGAGCTTGCTGATTGGAGTCTCGGAGACTGTGGAGCACCACTAATCTTGTCGGCATTTACGTTTCTGTGGAATGAAAACACCAGAAAAGGAGGCCACCGACGAAGCTATCGGAGCTGGAGTCCCAGCTCTCGCAGCTGCAAGACGAGCTCAAGAAGGCCAAGGAGCAGCTACTGTCCTCCGAGCTCTCCAAGAAGCGGGCGCTGCAGGAGGCCAGGGCGCACGCCGCGGCGGCATCCGCGCAGGTCCGCGACTGCGAGACGCAGATCGCCGAGCTCTCCTCCGCTGAGGAGGCCCGCATCCTCGAGCTGCGCCGGCTGTCCCAGGAGCGCGACCGCTCGTGGCAGTCGGAGCTGGAGGCCATGCAGAAGCAGCACGCCGCCGACTCGGCCGCGCTGGTGGCGGCCATGGGCGAGGTGCACCGGCTCCGCGTGCAGCTCGCCGCCGCGGCCCGCGCCGACCGCAAGCAGGACGTGGTGGAGGCGCTGGCCACCATCGACGACCTCAGGGTCAAGCTCAAGGCGAGCGAGGAGGCCGAGGCGCAGGCGCGCGCCATGCACGAGGAGTGCAAGCAGCAGCTAGAGGCGAGCCGGGCCACCATCGACTCGCTGCTTACCGATGGCTCCAAGCTGATGGACTCCTTCAGCCTCGTGGTCACGGAGCTCGAGGAGTCGCGCGCCAAGGTCAAGGCCCTCGAGGAGGAGATGGCGGAGACATCGGGAAAGGCCGACGAGCGAAGTTGCAACTGCGCGGACTCGGAGGCCGCCGAGCTGAGGTCGGCGTTGGAGGCCGCGGAGGCCACTTTCCAAGAAGAGAAGATCCTGAGCACCGTGGAGACGCAGTGCGCGTACGAGCTCATGGACCAGATAAAGATGGAGTCCGACCTGCGGCACGGCAAGTTCACCGCGGCGCTCGAGAGCGCCAAGTCCGAGGTCATCTTCCTCAAGGCAAGCCTCTTCGACAAGGAGTCCGAGCTGAGGCGCGCCCTGGACGCGGACAAGAAGATACAAGCCGACACGAGAACGGACACCGCGGCCGACGAGCTGAAAGAGCAGCTGCAGGGCGCGCTGCAGGAGAACGGGCAGCTGAAGCTCGAGCTGAGGCAGTACGAGTCCGAGAAGGTCCCCGTGAAGACGGAGGCCGACGCGGCGGCGGAGGCCGCGAAGAAGCGGGAGATGGAGGCCGAGCTGAGGCGGCTGAGGGTGCAGGCCGAGCAGTGGAGGAAGGCCGCCGAGACCGCCATGGCACTGCTCACGGTGGGCAAGGGCAGCAACGGGAAGCTCGTGGATCGGAGCGAGTCGTTGGACGGCGGCAAGTGGGCGGGCTTGTGCGACGAGCTCGATGACGACGCGGCGGCCAGGAAGAACGGCAACGTGCTCAGGCGGATCAGCGGCATGTGGAAGAAGTGAGGCTGTTCACTGATCAACTGATCAAGCAGTAGCGTGGCTCGATCGATCGTAGGGAGCTGTTGATCTTTTTCCCGTGTATTTGTTTTGCCGGTTGGTGTGGTATAAAAACATAGGAGTGTTGTACTGGTTGGGGTAAACGTGCTGATAGCTGTACTATACATGGTACATGAAGAGTCAATTCATCAAGGTGCGAAAGGTTGGAAGAGGTTTCTACTTCGTTAGTTTCAGCGGACAGTACGTGCGTAATCTGATTCTTCCTGATCCACTGACGAAAAGGACATGCACTCCGATCTTACTTGTTTCTACTAGCGTGCAAACAAGTATTTCAGCCCGTCTCTTGTGCTTAAGCATCCCAGCTCATTTTCGTTGATCTTATGAAATAGAAGGAAAATCGAGCCTCACAGAATGATTAAAGAGGAGAAATGTTAGACCATCTGGATGGTCGTAAATAAAAATATGATGAATAATTGATATTTAGTTTACTTTGAATTTTGCGTTTGTGAAAGACTTGGTCGTTTGCAATTGAAGTCGTTGCCCTTGAGTGGTATTGCATACTTACAAGCAAGTTCAGATCACAAACGCTAGTCTACGACCACGGCACCAGACGCTATACAACCACGGCATGGCCTTCAAACATCAGGCATCAGTCTTCGACCACAGCACTTCGATCACGACTACGACTACGGCAGACTTCGACCACGGCATGAAAACGACTACGACTACGGCAGCTAACGACCACGTCTGACTTTGACTACCGCAGTACGACTTCAACCATTCGACCACAGCAGTATGACTTCGACCTTACGACCACGGCAGCTTACGACCACGTCTGGCTTCGACCACGGCAGTACGACTTTGACCTTTCGATCACAGCAGTATGACTATGGTTTTATGACCACGACAGGTAATCGTAGCTACAATACTCTTTCATGGTCGTAGCTAGAGTACTCGATAGTCATAGACTTTACTGGTCGTACTTGATAATCAAGGGCTTTGTGGTCGGTGGTCGTAGGTTTTGCAGATTGCATTTATGGTCATAGCTACAGTACTCGATGGTCGTAGTTTTTGCAGACTGCCTTCATGGTCGTAGCTATAGCACTCAATGGTCGTATGTTTTGTAGACTGCGTTCATGGTTGTAGGTTTTGCAGACTACTTTCATGGTCATAGATTTTGCAGACTACGTTCATGGTAGTAGGTTTTGCGGACTGCATTCATGGTCGTAGGTTCTGCATACTGCTTTCATGGTCGTAAGTCTTGCTGACTACTTTTATGGTTGTAAGTTTTGTAGACTGCTTTCGTGGTTGTAGATTTGGCAGTCTTGTCAAAACTTATAGACTTTACAGTCTGCTGTTCTGCCTTCGGTAGTCGGAGACTTAGCGATCGGTTGCCATAGGCTTCACGATCGGTACTCGTAGACTTTCATGGTCGATACGAGTGCTTCACTCTTGAGATCTTCGAGTACGTCAAGTATTCATGTTGGGCAATGGTTGACTGGTCGGTGTGTGGTTGTCGATGATGTATGGTCATTGCTTGAGGTACTTGTAGTCCGAGGACTCGGTACTCGGTAGAAATGGTTTCACGATCACGGTGAGTGGTCGGGTGTCAGAGGTCTATCTGTACTCTTAGGCTTCGAGTACGTGTTGCGGTGTGTTTTTTGATCGATACTCGATAGTCGGTATGGTTTTCGGGTACTTGTGGGTTACGAGTACTCTGTGGTAGCAGTCGAACGGAGTGGTCTGTTTCAGCTAGCGATAGACTCTGTGTGGTCGTAAACGACCTGGGAGATGGTTGTAGGTGGTTTGGATCTTGTTTGGGGATAGATAAGGATGTGTTTTACTAATGTGTGTTGTCAGGAGATAGTTTCTTTGGTCTTTGCATGTGCAGGTGGGCATGGAGACGGCCATGGTCGGTGACAAGGAGGATCGGGACTAGGAGGGGGTAATCTGAGGTTCAGACGGTTGGGATGTCACGCGAAGTGGTCGAGCTCATGCTTGAGCACATGGAGGTCAAAAGTGGATACTGCGTGGAGGTGTGGAGACGATCACAGTCAGTGACGAAGAAGACCGAGACTAGGAGGGGGTAATCTGAGGTCCAGGCGGCCAGGTGGTCACACGAGGTGATTGGGCTCACGCGAGAGCACGCGGTGATGGTGTATGATGAAGATATAGGAAGGGATATCCTGGAGGCTTTGTCATATGTGTCGTATGGAGTTGTGGATGGAGTCTATGATCTGTACAAGTTGGTTAAAACCCGTGTTAGGAAAGGTTTTGGGTCCCTTGGTTTGAGGAAGAGACAAGATCTCGTGTTCATGGGGAGAGGGACACAGTTTTGAGGTGTTAGTGTTGGACACGCTTTGTGCATTGGCTATAAAAGTAGGGGAGGCTGAGGCTAGCGCACAGAGTTTTTAGGGCTTTCAAGAGAAGTATTTTAGTGGTGCCGTGAGGCGCTTTGTAGCCAAGAACACGATGATGAAATAAGAGATCAGATTTGTTCCAGAAGTTCTTTAGCATGTACTCGCTCGAGTAGTGGTCGAACGACTGAAGTCATCAGGCAGAAGGGAGTCATGACCACGTGTGATGTTGTCGTGCAGAGAGATCGGAACGAGTGGGCGATCAATCCGAGCACTTGTGAGCAAGCGGTCGTAAGCGAGCGTTTGGGACAAGCGGTTATAAGCGAGTGGTCGTACGCAGGCTCTCATAACGAGGGATAGGAGCGATGTTCGGGACAAGTGGTCATATCGAGTGGTCGTGTCGAGCAGTCGGGTGACAGAGGGTTACGACCCTGTACAAGCAAGCAACTACAGTCGTTTTGATAGAACTTCTTCGACCACACACAATCTAGCAGCTGCGGTCGTAATTCTGTAATTTAGATTGCTTCCTTTTGTTCCTCTGCGTGTGTTGTGATTTCAGGAAATCAGAGACAATCATTCACCCTCCCTCTGATTGTGCCATACAATCCTACAAGAAAAGAAGACTACCTTTATTGCTATATTAATATTAGAATCTGCTCCTGATAAGCGATTATAAAGAGAATGCTACTAGCCTTGACTTTGTTATCCTCGCCTCCGTTTTCTACTGCTTAATTGAGAGATCCTCCTTTCGACTTCTCCTGTAATGTTTAAATAGTGTTGAAGCGGTGTCGATTGTCCATGCGAGCAGGCACATTCCTGATTTCTCACGTCCAGTCGAGTAATCGATTGTTGTCAGAGATAAAAATCGACAATAATTGTCAATTGGATATTGCCAATGGGAGAGAATCGTTAGATATAACTGTAGGGTAGTTGTCATCAGAGGCACATGACCAAATCGTCATGCGGTTATTAGGGATAGAAGCACATGTACTCTATTTCACCGCACGGGAGGCTGCATGCAGTTAAGCCTAGTTATTGGATTAAAGGATCTTCGAGTAGTGGCTAGTCGGGTAAATGAGCAGTAATCCTCTGATTAGGGGGCACTCGAGCCGTATTATTTTAAGTGATTTGCAACTACAATAGCTCAAAGCCTTAATTATGTATGAAAGCTGTATTTAATGGATTATCCAATCCTTGTCAGGTAGTCCCCGAACTTTCAGTGAATTTATGACTTAGATTCCTTCGATTAGAATGTAAGTTGGGGGGTCATTTTTTGAAGATAATCAAGAAAGAGAAGTTTTTTTTACTTGAAATTGAAAATGCCAACTAGTGGTGATGGAAAAATGTGTGTGTGAACCCGCCTCCGCATCATTAGAGACAAGTTGATTAAATTTAATCGAAAATGTGAGACAAAGAAATTAGGTATTGCAGATCCATTACTTCCAGAATTAATACATTTATAAAATTCTGTTAATTACATCTCTTTGCGAGAAAACCCTGATTAAGAATTCCAACATAAATATTACAACAAAATACAACATATGACAATTACAAAAATATAACAGAAATGGCCCTCAATCTTTGTGTCACTGATGGCTACTTGCTCGGGGCAGGTCGAGCTTGGCAAAATGACTTCGCCATATCGACCATGATATTTGCAATGCAATCCATGGCATGTATCGACCACGGCAGCACGGTAGATTGACCATGGCATATAGACCATGATATTTGCAATGTGATTCATGGCACGTATCGACCATGATATTTGCAACGTGATCCATAGCACATATTGACCACGACATATCGACCATGATGTATCGACCGCGAGAAAATGACCATGGGTAGTCAGAGCTACAATACACAGTCGATGGTCGTAGCTATAGTATTTGGTCAATGGTCATAACTACAGTACATGGTTGATGGTTGTAGCTACAATATTTGCAGATGGTCATAGCCACAGTATTTGGTCGATGGTCATAACTACAATTCATGGTTGATGGTCATATCTATAGTATTTGGAGATGGTTATAGCCACAGTATTTGATTGATAGTCGTAGCTACAGTATTTGAAGATGGTCGTAGCTATTGTGCATGGTCGAGCATGACCAAACAGTCACGGATGAACGATCGAGGCGAAAGATATTTTTAATATTTCTATTATGACTAGCATGACACAAATGACGTGCACGTAGTGTAGTAGAAGTATTTCCTTGTTTTCGTTGTTCTACTGTTTTACTCCACCTTGCATTACTAATAACACTGCATAGCGCTTGCATGTAGCGTAAAAGAAGCGAATGTTATTTTATTTTGGTAGCATATACCCACTCTTAATTCATAACCCATTTGAAAGGACCGAATTGAGGAAATGGGGTACTCTTCCAACTTCTCACCCTTGGTTCGTATCAATTTGTAGGGGACCAAACCTAAGAAATGAGGGATCGAGCACTCGTTCTTTGGGTTTGTATCCACTAATGAGACCAAACTGATGGAATGAGGTCTTCATATCTCACCTTGATTTTTATCCATTTGTAGAGGATCGAACCAAGGGGAAACATAAACAAAAATGATGAAGCACCTTGATTCGTACCGTGATGGTCGAACCCAACGGTGAAGAGGGCTGGATAGGGAGAACACTTCTTGATTTGTACCGCGATGGCCGAAGCCAAGAGCAGAAGGAGAGAGGAAGAAGAAGAGCAAGAAATTCACCTTCTTACCCGGATTGGTTGCTCTCGCTTTCTCCTCTCTCGGGCGCCTTTTCTCTTGCCAAGGCTTCTCCGTCAGTCCCTCCTTCTTGTCTATCCCACTCTTCGCCCGTATTTATAGAGCAAAGATGAGAGAGAGGTTATTTTGAGGGAAGTTATGACAGCTTCTCTGTTTGATTTCTTCTTTCTGAGATAGGTGGTTCAAGCGTTGTAGTCAGTTTACTTGCGGTCGTGCAAGACATGCACTATTTGGACGTTCATGCACTGCATCCAATTTCGTTTGCGGTCGTGCAGGACGTGCGCTATTTGGACTATGTCTCGCCTGTAGGCTATGGTTGAATCGTGGGCCATGTAGGTTCTTTTCTTTCTTCTTTTCTTTTCTCTTATTTACTTGTTTTTTGATACTGGTCAGTTAGATAATGGCCGATTACTTGAGTGAGCACGCGGTGCTTCAGCCACGATTGCTGAATCGACATTATCTAGGACTTTCAGTCATTGTTTTGATTTCCACGGGCTATGGCTAAAACATATCCCCATTAGTGATTACTATTAATCATTATTAATTATTTAGTTGGAGCATGCTTAACTCCTGCCATACCAAGCTTAACTTATTTTGCTAAGTGGGCGAGATGCCATACCAAGCTTTTGATCGAGACATTGGACGAAATAACGCGGTTGACTAACGTAGTCGAAACAACGTGGTCTTTTTAACTACCCAAGCTTTTGACCCAACGTCCTAGACCTAAGTTCCTCTAGCTTAGTCCCAATCCCTTGATCACTCTAGACCTAAGCTCGCTTAGCTTAGTCTCGATCCAGTTCGCCTCACCGTGACCTAGCTCCAGAGTCCAACAACTAACAACTATAAGCACACCATCACATAGCATTGTACAACACAAAATTATCACTTGACATAATTGGTGACCAAGAATCAAGAATCCTTACCTTCTAGCAAAGCATCTTCGCATACTTTGACATGTAGCTTATAATACCCAATGACTAGTCTACACATCTTCACGCAATCGAACTACCCCAAACTGTCTCTACATGCACTAACTTACATCTTCATGATCCTTATCTTTTCTATGCTTCCTGCTTGAGCCACGTAGCTGTACCTGAACTTATACGATCGCATGGACCTCAGCTCCCCCACCTAGCCCCAATCAATTTGTCGTTGACTGCTAACATTCTCCAAACCACCTACACATCTAAAGACCAAGAAACTATCTCGAGCATATGTTCCATGCACTTGACTCATGTTAGTGAAAAGATGCATCATGCAACTCAACACAACCTAATAAAAGGCTCCCATGCTGTGTACACACCCAAACCAACCTCGCAGTCATTCCCATCAATACCCTACATATGTCTTAGGTACCCTAGACATGTATGGACTCTCCAGAAACTCTCTAGATAATCCAGACATGTATGGGTACATCCCTACACATGCTTGCCCTTGACAAGCTAGTCAGACCGTCCACCATTGGTCAGACTGCACTCCCTATGGAGATTAGACAGTCGACCATCAGTCGGTCAAACTGCCATCCTAGGTCTAGTCAGACCACCTAAAACCTGACAACAATACTGAACATTGCAAACGAGGGATCAATCACTCGTTCTTTGGGTTTGTATCCACTAACGGGATCAAACCAAGAGGAGCCAGAACATAAACAAAATGAAGCACCTTGATTCGTACCGTGATGGTTGAACCGAGGAGCAGAAGGCAAGAGGAAGAAGAATAGCCAGAACTTCACATTCTTTCACGATTGGTTGCAAGGATGCGAGGGTGGTTGCTTTGAGGGAGTTATGGCAACTTCTATGTTTGACTTCGTCTTTTTGCTAATGGGAAGTTCAGGCACTGCAATCGGCTCTACTCGTAGTCATGCAGTATGTGGGCTATTTAGACTCCATTCATCAGTTACTTGACCAAGCATGCAGTGTTCCAGGCGCGGTTGATGGTTGCTGAACATGCATTATCTGGGACTTCCAGGCGTTCTTTTGATTTTCGTGCATTATGGTTCTGCATCCATGCAGCTATGTCACCACTTTCCTATTGGTACAGAAAAAATGTCCATGTATGCGTTTGGTTGACCTGTGCATCATTTAGTGCACGCCGAAGAAAATAATATGGTCGACCAACGTGGTCAAAATATCACCACCGACCAACATGGTCAAAAATAACATGGTCGAAATATGGTGGTCAACCAGCGTGGAAATATTATCGTCGACCAACGTGGTCGAAATATCACCGTCGACCAACGTGATCGAAATATCACCGTCGACCAACATGGTTGAAAATAATATGATCGACCAACGTGGTTGAAATATCCTGGTCAACCAACGTGGTCAACATACCATGTTCGACCAACCTGGTTGAAATATAATGGTTGACCAACTGTTTGCTTCGAGTACTATTCACTTTATGAGTACTGTCCACTTTTTGAGTACTATTTATATTTCGAGTACTTTTGAGTACTGTTCATTTTTTAGTACTGTTCATTTCGAGTGTTGTCAAAGTCTTCCACACACAAGGCAGTCGAAAAATGTCTTCCGAGAGTTGGAGTCTTCCGAATATTCAAGGCACTTGAAGGGGTCTTTCGAGTACATGAAGTTCATGATCGTGTGAAGCAAATCCAACACTGATGTCGAGGAAAAACCTCGCGGTCGAAACCAACGTGGTCGTGATCCATGTATGCTGTGGTCGATTTATACTTTTTGTTAGATATCTACATACGACCATCGGCTGATCAAAGTTGTAGCGAACCAGTGGTATATACAGTGAACCGGTTGTAGGATCATCTTGTCGTTGGCGTGGCCACTAATCACACGTATATTTTTTCATGTCTCTTCCTTCCTTATCCCTCATGTATTGTTTCTTTAAATCGGTCGTAATGGATTTTAGCCATGAACATAATTTATTAATTTAATTATGATGATAATAATAATTATGTATTCATGTTTTAAAATTGATAATAAAATCGATGTCAACAGAAAGTATGCTAGCTGAACATTTCAGCTATTGCATCATGGCAATATAAGATTATAGAAATCGATTTTATGAAGACGTGATGGAATCCTCCCTAATGTGTTTTGTATCTTCAAAATTTCCGCCCTTGAGCCCCCCCCCCCCCTCTCCTTTTGTGAGAATCTTGAGCTCCTGTGTTCCAATGCACCGGTTTGAATAAAACACGTGTACCGATTTTCTTTTGAGCGTGTGGGATAAAATATTGGTTTATCTGGTATTTTCTCGTCGCAAGAATACGTTGAGAAATCAATCGTCCTTGTTGCTTGTTGGGGTACGACGCTACGATCTGCTCTTGTAAAGGAGGGTGTAACTTGTAAGAAGCGAGGACTAAAAGGATGGGACGTTGAACGACCGTCACGGTTGCTTCCATCTTAAACATGCCCTCCATTTCCGTGTCCTCGTTACACTTCATCCTGAAATTGCTCGGTTGCTCTGTACGGCTAACGGCTGTACTCTGCGTCGCTAAGGTTGCGCTGTGCTCTCATGGCCTCATCAAGATAGATTACGATGATCTGACCCTCACCGTACAAGATGAACAACTAATCGACATCCCATGTGATTTCGGAACTGTTTACACAAATGATGTTATAGTCTTTTTATTTTCCAAATTTAATATTAGAACGTTTGTTTTTATAAGTGTAGTCTCTCTCTTCGAGCTTAACAGCTGATAGACGATATGTGTTACTGCCATGCTACAGTACCTCAGCAGGATCTGCTTAGCAATTATGGCTAGGTAGAGTCCTACCAAGCCCCCAAAAATCGGCATGTGGCCGGCTGCGAGATGCTTAGCAATAATGCCATGTGATTAGTACTAAGTAATCACTGATTAATATTAATCAAATCATTAATTGCATAGTATTTGAGCGTAGCTGGTGCTACTGAGCTGCTATAGCGTGACAGACAATATATATCGCTACTGCGACTATCGAGCTTAGAGAGGAGTGCTAGATTTGTAAAAACAAATGTCTCAAGAATAAATTTGGGAAAAATTAACTACCATATCATTTATGTGAACCGTTGTGATTTCCTTGCTCACCATTCTGGTTTTTTATTGAAAGAACGCTTATGAAAAAACAACGTATCGGCACCCTTAACTGAGCAATCATCAACCGAGGAACCATCATCGCAGAACTTAGCAGAAAGATTTGTAGTTTCCCCAATAATGAAAGAATCATAGTGTGCAGTGACCTGATGCGAGCGAAGACATCATCAATACGTACATACCTGTACTCCTAGTATATTACTGTACTACTACACCGCCCCAGTAGCAGGAAAACACTACCTGCACTTCGCCATTATACCGCCAAGATTCTACGCGCGAGGCCAGAAACTCCCAATGACTGGTCACTAGGGTTTAGGACACCTACCTTCAAGTATTCAACTATTCAAGACGATGTGCGTCTACACAAATACTCCTTCAATAAGTGGTACTGTTGAAGACTACGTGTTAATATAAATATAATACTGTAGTACTACGACACCTACCTTCAAGTATTCAACTATTCAAGATGATGTGCGTCTACACACATACTTCTTCAACAAGTGGTACTGTTGAAGATGACGTGTGAATATAAAGATACTGCTACTGTATACTACGGCATCTAGCCATCTACTTTTGATTCTGTTCTTTTTAGCTTCGGTTTATAGTTTATGGCTGCGGCTTATGTCTTTTAGACTGTTTATGAGAGATTATGAAGTAACAGAAACTCACATGCGATTTTGGCTGATAAATATGAAGTTGTTATAATATATACTACAATCAACTTGTAGACCCTATTTTAAAAAGACACTCCGTTTGAAAGTTAGTTACTAGAGAAAAAAACCGAAAAACAGCTTTTAGAAGTTAAAAAAACCCCAAAATCAAGTATTCAACTATTTAAGACAATATGCGTCTACACAAATACTTCTTCAACAAGTGGTACTGGTGAAGAGCGTGTGCCTGCTTTGTGCCCACCCGGGTTCGAACTTGTCTCGGCACGCGCGCTCACGCAAGTACTATTCATATGAACAATGTCATTTAGAGTACATGCGCATATGTGTGCGTTTAGTGGTCAAGGCGTATGCTCACGCTCCGTGAGACCTCTGGGTCTTCGTCTCATCTCAAGCATGTGCACTGGACGCACTCACGTGGATGTGTAAGTATGATGCGATGTGTGTGCAAGTGCGTGCGTGAGTACATTCTTATTGTACTCACTTAAAAAAAGTAGTACTGTCGAAGACGAGGTGTGAATATAGAGATACTACTATAGTACTGCAACAAAAAATTCCCGACAATTAGCACACTCACGGATCATTCACCGCGGCGTTGCGACGAGAGTACAAGAGGAGCATTGACTCCATTTGGCACTCACCGAGTCACCGTGGCAATCAAGAAGTTGTAGATGCGTCGTTGGCGCATGGTGAAAAAGGCGTTCCCGGCCGTGGGGTATACGAGTGGCCAAATGACTGCCCAATCTGTTATTCGGCATGTGCGAATGCACCAAGAACCGAGCCCAAGGCCATGGCCAGCCGCTCCCCACCAAGATCCAAGACACCGCATAAAGGCTGGCACGCAGAGAGTAAAAAATTACAAGCAACGAATCTCACCTCACTGTCGCTGACACCAACGCTATTCTAATCATATGATGTGCCATCACCACCCCATTTGATCTGTTTGTTTTATCCTCCCTCTTCCTCTCGAAAGATGACGAAAAGAGAGGCAGGCAAAAACTGCGAAAAAGTTACAGAAAAGCCAAGAGCGGTTTGCAGTTTATATTGTACTAGTTCAACAATCGTGCATTGCTACGAATAAAAAAATTATATTTAAGTTTGATCTACGCTATATCCCTTATCAAGTTGGCGCCCTAACAAGCTTCACAACAACTGTTTCCTTGTTGGGTTGAGCGAAGCTCCACCTTTTCCTACATCATTACATCGCCACACCAACTGCTCCACCTTAGCCACCGTCATGCCTCTGCCGCAATGCAGATCTATGCCACACCCTAGACCTTGTTGCCATGTCCAACCTATATATGGGCCTCACATGTACCAGGAGAGCTAGCGTTACTCCTTGAGCTTCTTATAGGCAAGAGTGGTAAAATTAGAATAAATACAATCTATATGTGAATCAAGTCAAAACCACATAAATAAAAGGGACATCCACACCGAAATCTACATAAAAATAATGAGGCAATACCTCTGCATCAAAGAGACCCAAGAGAAAACAACTCTTCTCTTTTGCAATTCATCCAAAGTAATCATATCATCTTTATTCAATGCTTTATAATCTTAACTTCATTTGCTCATCATGTATAATGCTCTTTAGTCTTTACCATAGCTAATTTACCATTCATCTTACTATAATGGCATTACACTATATTAGTGCATTATCACCAATCCAGGTGTGATTCTAGAATTAGAAAGTATGCACACATGTCACGAATTCAAAGTTAAGCGAGCATTACCCTCTCAATGATGTAAAAATTAGTAGAAACATTAATGTATTTCAATTATATAGCTGAAATCCACATGATGCTGCTAATTGCTAACATAAAAAATCCATTACAAAGACACACACACACACACACACACACACACACACACACACACACACACACACACACACACACACACACACACACACACACACATATATATATATATATATATATATATATATATATATATATATATATATATATATATATATATATATGTCGAGCAACATTGTTGTTCCATTGCAAATGGAATCAATTCAAGCCACCCATTTGAAGTCATTTGCATCTCAAACAAAGGAAAGGTACCAATTCAAATCAATGCCCAATTTAACAAAAAAATATTTGGGCAAATTTACATATTGAAAAAAATCCATCAAAGCAATTAATTATCTAATCCAATTCAACTATAAACTAATAATTAGACATGTTGCCTCACTCAATTGTTTCCATTGATTTTCATCGGGCTATGCCATTTAATCACCTCATCTAGGGCTCTCCCTATAACAACACATATAGTAACACAAGACTTCAATAGCCATCCAAGAATGAAGTGAGTAGACTACAGAGTAAATGAACAATTGGTTCGATTCTTAATATAATAAAAGAAATAAAAAATTGATTCTTCTATAAGATTGAGATGAATCAAGAACTAACATTTTTAACAAGATTGAGAAGTGTAAAGAACTAATATTTATGTAAGATTAAGATCATTAACCACAGTATTCCCTAAATGCTTTTTGACCAACTCCACCGCCGCGACACACTCTCTCGCTCCGTGCTCCACCTCCTCTCACTGTCCTCTTCGCCTTCCCCCTCGTCAACCAGCCAGCGTGCGCCGCTCTCGATGATTGCGAGGATTGCGCTGCGGCCCATAGTTGGGACATGGGAGGGGATGACAGAACGAGAGGGAAAGTTGGGTTGGGGAAGAAAAGAGAGATCGTGGGTGGTTGGGAGATGGGGATACCATGAACTACGGCGGTGCACTGCAGATGTGGATGTTAGGAGTCGTGGTGGAGGCGTGAGATGCCGTGAGAGGGGATGACGATGTCGCGGGAGACTGGGGGAGGGGGAGGGAGGTCGGCAGCGGTAGGAGATGCTAAGAGAGGTGGTAGTGCGGTGAAGGAGGCACAATAATAGTGTGAGAGGTTGGAGGACGAAGTGGCGATGACCTGAGATTTGTTGAGAGAGTAGGCAGCAGTTTTGGGAGAGTTGAGGTGAAAATTAGGGAAGTTGTTACCGATAGCTGTGGAGTGCGGACGGATATCACATGAAGGGTCCACTTGGCGGCACGTCTGGTTTCTCAAAGAGAAGAGGGGCAGATTAATCACTACTGTTGAGAAACCGTCGCTGGCGACCAGTCCGAACGATTCCTCTGCTTAGAACAAGAACGAATCAATCACAGAATCACAGAGAGAATAGATTGAACACACAGAGAGATAGAGAGAACTCCCGGTCTTTCTTTATTGCTTTTCTTTCATCGGGTACATAATGAGAGGGGTCTAGGTCCCTATTTATAGTCTACGGTGGGGGTGCCCAATTAGATAAGGACTCCAGATAGAGTCCTGGTTTCCTAACACTCCCCCTTGGGCACTCACCCAACATGCTCATGCTTTGTCAAAACTCCATAAAAACCCAGTGGGAAAAATTTGGAGAAAGAGTACATGATACATGTGATGCTACGATGCACGAATTGCCTCATTAAAAACCTTGGTCGAGAAACTTCATGGAAAACTCGTCAAGGGAAAAAGAGTACAATTCACCCAAATTCATTTAGTCTGCAAGACTTTATTTTTGGGTACTTAATCTTCATGATCAAGATTTATTAGCGGGCTGGTGAGAATTCTCCCCCTGAATTCTGCATTTCTCTAAGTCTCATCATTCCAATTCCACGCACGCACCTTTCAAAGCTAGATGCGGGGAGTGACTTAGTGAATAAATCTGCGAGATTTTCACATGACTTAGTATGCAGTACTTTAATCTCGTCTATCTTTTGCAATTCATGTGCATAGAAGAACTTAGGGTTGATATGCTTTGTGAGATGACTCTTCACATAGCCCGTTTGTACTTGTGCAACGCAAGCGGCATTATCTTCATAGATAATTGTGGGGGTTTGCACAATGTTCATCCCACATGACTGCTGGATGTGGTGAACCATTCGGTGGAGCCAGGCGCACTCTCGTGCGGCTTCATACAGTGCTATAATTTCTGAGTGGTTCGTCGAAGTAGCTACCAGGCTTTGCTTAGACGATTTCCATGAAATTGCGTTCCACCACACAGAATACATAGCTGCTTGTGACTTAGCGAGATGCGGTCCGATAGATACCCAAAGGCATCGCATAGTCAATCAAGTTCAGATCTTGATTCTTTCTGTAAAACAATCCGAGGTCCTTGCTACCTTGGAGGTATCGGAAAATGTCCTTTATGCCCTGCCAATGCCTTTTGGTGGGCTCTGCACTGTACCTTGCTAAGAGGTTCACGGCAAATGCAATGTCCGGTCTAGTGCAGTTTGCTAAGTACATGAGTGCTCCCACTGCACTCAAGTATGGGAATTCCGGTCCCAGGACTTCCTCCCCCTCTTCCCTAGGTCGGAAAGGATCTTTTTCTTGCTGTAAAGGCCTACCGATCATCGGTACTTTCGAGGGAAATGCCTTCTCAAAGCCAAACCTTTCGAGCACCTTCTGGGTGTAGGTCGACTGATGTACCAAGACTCCTTCAGGGACATACTCAAGCTGCAAGCCTAAGCAAAACTTGGTCTTGCCCAAATCTTTCATTTCAAATTCTGACTCCAAGTAGGAGCTTGCTTCTTTTATGCCTTCGGCTGTCCCGATGATATTCAGATCATCTACATACACAGAGATTATACAGAATCCATTCTGGGATCGCCGTATAAATACACAAGGACAGTCTTCATTGTTCGTGTAGCCTTTCTTGCAGAGAAAGTCGCTCAAGCGATTATACCACATTCTTCCAGATTGTTTCAGTCCATACAGTGACTTTCTGAGTTTCACACTGTATAGATTTCTATTTGCTCTGTCTTGGTTCGGGAGAGGATTCCTTCAGGACTCTCATATAAATCTCCGAATCCAAGTTACCATAAAGGTATGCAGTCACAACATCCATCAATTTCATTTCCAAATTCAAGTTCACTGCCATTGAGATCAAGTATCTAAAGGTAATTCCACTCATGATCATGAGTAGGTTTCTTCGTAATCAACTCCGGGACGTTGAGTGAAACCTTGGGCTACCAAACCTTGCTTTGTATCTCACTACTTCATTTCTTTCATTTCTCTTTCGAACAAATACCCACTTGTGCCCAACGGGTGTGTGGGGAGGTGTGCGACATACTGCCCAAACACCTCTCTTTTATTCAGAGATAGCAATTCGGTTGCTATTGCCTTCTTCCAATCTTCCCAATCTGATCTTTTCTTACATTCAGCGAGCGATGCAGGCTCGGGATCAAGATCGATGATTGTGGCAATTTTCTTTGCGAAGTAGATATCGATATTAGATGTTGTCCTATTCAGGGACTCTCCCGTGTGCACATAATTTATAGCTATTTCTTCATGAGTTGCTTCTTCTGGAGCGATTGCTTCTGCTGGAGCTTCACCTTGTGCATCGCTTCTTTCAATTGCGGTGGCAAGTCCCTTTAGTTTTTCGGCTCCGACGTGTGCGCACACATCCATGCCGATGGGGATATTCAGATCCGGTATGCCCTTTTCGGAAGGTGTCATACTTGTACCAGGTCTCAACTGGCTCCCCTTCTCATTTTGGGGGACTTCAATGATCGGCTGTGATAAATCTCTCTTATCCTTTTTCACCGGCGTCCCCGGTTACTAAGGATTCGAGGAACCGGAGTTCTCGTCCTTTATTATTTTTCTGAGGCCTCTGGACGAGATTAGGGATACCTTCTGCTTTCTTGGTATTTCAACCCTCTCCAGTGCAGTGCGTGCAGGCACATGCGACTTAATCACGCTCTTCAAATCACTAAAGTGATCAGGCAGTTGATTTGCTAGTTCTTGCAAATCGATTGTCTTATAGACTTCTCTTGTCTTCTGGACTTCTCTTTTTGCTTCACTAATGCGCTGGTCATCTGCATGAATTCCCGTGGCTTGCCATGTAATGTCTTCTGGACTTCTCTAGTGCACGGGTCATCTGCATGGATTCCCAGCTTACCACATAATTTCCTGACATTCTTCATCAAGGGGTTGATTTCCTCCCCCTAATGTTGGGAAATTTTCGGTGGTGACACTTGCGCTAATTGCATAGGTGAATGGATGTTGTAGGCCAAAAGTCTAAGGTTGATGAGATTCGCTGCATAAAGGACTGCGTGTCCCCAATATGTAGCTGCTAGATTTCAATTATGCAAAAGAGGTCGAGCAATAAATTTAATTCTCTTAATTAAAGCCTCTGCCAAACCATTCGAGTGTGGACATGCGATCAATGCTCAATCGCAATTCCATCGCCATGCAATAATCATCAAATGCCTTCAAGTAAATTCTCGCGTTGTCCATTCGAATAGACTTGATATGATGATCTGGAAACACATTTCTGATGCGAGTGATCTGTGAGATCAGTTTTGCAAAGGCGTGGTTTCTTGTGGACAACAAACCCACATATGACCACTTCGAAGAAGCGTCAATGAGCACCATGAAATACTTAAACGGCCCTGAGACGGGCTGAATAGGACCGCAAATGTCTTCCTGGATGCGTTCCAGGAATGCAGGGACTTCATCCTTCACTTTCAGAGTGGAGGGTCTAGTTATTAGTTTCCCGGTGACACATGCAGGGCACACAAAATCTTCATGATTCGGGAAATTCTTCACATTAATGTTATGCCCATGCGAGTTATTTATTATATTTCTCATCATCCGAAGACTTGGGTGGCCTAATCTGTCATGCCAAGAGACGAGAAGAGTTCGAGCTTCTAAACACTATCTTCAAGCAGTTGTACGCTGCAGCGCTTTAATGTTGGTATAATATAGCCCAGTTTCAAGTGAAGGAAGTTTTCTAATATAATTTTCTGTTCTCTTTGCGCTTCGTAATGAGCAGGTATTCCTTACCGTACTCTTTTCAGTCTCAACGTGGAAACCATTTGCGCGGATATTCTTAAAACTTAAGAGAGTTCTAGCCGATTCTGGGTACAATAAGCCTTCTGCAATGACCAAAGTTGTGCCCATTGTGACTCTTCCCGAACCAGTTATACATGCATCGCTTCGCGATTGTCGTAAGGTGTCAATGCTCTTACGAATCGATGAAAATACTCAATCTCTCTTAAGATGATATGCGTTGTGCATTGTGGCTAAGCACACTTCCTTCATAGGCGCTACACGTGTTCTAATATAGGTATTTATTAACATGTATGAGAAGGCAATCAACACATAAATAAGATACTCCAATATCGAACATATCATGCCATTATAAATGAATAAATGAATGAATTCTTCCAAAATCATCCAACCATCACAAGAAAGATAACAATTCTTAAGTACCATCCATGCAAATTCTAACATATTCTTCCACATAAAATAAATGACAATTAAAGTCTAAATGCATTCTGCGCACTAGACTTCTTCTGCTATTCTCTCGGGGTGACATTCTCTTCAAAAGAAATCATGACGGTGGTTGCTTCTAGGTCGAGAGGGTGTCTTTGTCGTAATGGTCTCAAACACCATCGCAGTGCATTGCTCGAATGCTCCCCTCAACCGATGCAGAGTGGGCTTCATGTGCCCTTTGCCATCCGTTTTGGCTTGCTAGCCTTATTCTCACGTGGAGCATCTAATTTGCCTTTCTGGGCTGCGGTCTTTCCCTTCTTTCCCCTTTTCTCTATCAAGGGCTTTCACACCTTGTTGCTCCCGGTGTTGGCTTCACGACCAACGGAGCTCCCATGTGGCTAAGTGACGTAGTTCTTACAGAGAACTTTGTCCCGAGCCTCCGCAACTTGCATCATATCGGTCAATTCGGCGTATTCCTCATAACCATCTTGACGATAATTGCGTGTGGATTGTACTTCATTTGGGTGGAAGGATTTTCTCAATTTTCTGTATTGGGGTACAAATCCTGTGCAAGGCAGAATTGTATTCCCTGACCGTCTTAAAGTCGGCAAACCTTAGTCTGATCCACTCCTACTCTGCTTGAGGAAGAATGGTGTACTTTAGCCTCTCAAACCTGCTTCTTGGGTGCGGTCCAGAGTGCTAGCGCACTATTCTCTACCATGTACTCATTCTTGAGAGTGAGGCAGAAGTGGTGCCTGAGAAAATGAAGTGCCTGATCATTCTCTTTAGGTGTGGGTTAGTCGTCATTCAGTCCGCCAATCCCAATAGTCACGCGGAGCTTCCTGGCTCCAAGCACAATCTCGACACGGATGCCTACAACACATAGTTTTTGGCCATGCTGGGCCAGCTCCTCGAACTTCTAGTTCGTGATGCTAGTCATTTAAATGTGTATAAGTCTACTGCTGGTAGACATGCACGGGATAATTCACTGCGGGTAAATAAATGGTACAAAAGGTTCTCGTAATGTTCCAGAATTTTCTATGCATTTTCTATAATTTTACTGCTAATTTCGGTGATTAAAAGCAATTTAAACAATTACAATTAACCAAAAACAGTAAATAAATACAGAAAATACAGAGAATAATAATGGCACAAATAAATAAGCTTCAAATGCTAAAATAATGCAAAATTCAGATTCCCGAGGCCCTTTTATGCTGAAATATGAAATTTCAGCAAATTCTGCAATTCCAGAGGGTTTTTACGCAAATATTCAGTTCAGAGAAAAATTTGCGCAATTTTCTGATTTACAGAGGGGTTTTCTGCAAAATTCTGGACCCACTCGTAAATTTGAGGTCTTATACGTAAATTTCGGAATTACGAAGCCTTTTATGCAAAATTCGGGACTCAAAATAAAACCCGAGGGCTCATCGGTAATTTCTAATGATTTCGGGGACCCTTTTGTAAAATAGCCAGCGTCCTCCTCCCGGCCGTGCCTATTTTCTCCCGGCCCATCTCTTTCTTCTCCCCACCCGCGGCCCATTTCTTCTCTCCCCCACCCGTGGCCCATCTTTCCTTCCCCCCGGTCGGCCCATCAATTCTCCCCCTGGCCGGCCCATAATGCTCGATGGCTAGGGTTTACCCTAGCCATCCCACGGTGGCGCGCTCCTTTTTAGCGAGGAGGGGTTTGAGAGGGGCGGCCCAGGACGGCAGCGCGCGGGGTGCGCCGCGGCGCGACACGAGCGTGAGGCGGTGGTGGCGAGCGGAGGCGCCGGCCGCGGCGGCGCGCGGAGAGGCGCGACGGCATGGCGAGGCGCGCGCTCTGAGCGGCGCTTCGGGAAGTGCGGCTGCGGGCTCGGCGGTGGCGTCGCGGTGGCGCCGGAAGGGCGAAGAACCGCGGCGAGGCCGCGGTGATGGCGGTGCTTCACGAGGTGGCGCGAGGCGGCTAGGCGACGCGTTCGGGCGCGAGGCTACGGCCGGCAAGGCGGCGAAGCGGCGGCTGCGGGTCGCGACGCAAGTCTAGTGGAGGTGCGGCTAGCCGGACGGCGCAAGAGAGCAAGTGGTCGGCGGCGCGCGCGGCGGCGCGCCGTGGCGTTCGACGGCGCGGCGCGTCGGGCGCGGCCGAGGCGCCGGGTGGCGCTGCGGGCGCGAGATCGAGGTGAGCGCGCTACGAGCCGCGGCACACTACAACGGGAGGCGCGCGGCGCCGTGCGAGCGCGGCAACGGACGGCCGCCGGTCGGCGCATGCATGCTTGGTGATGCGAGGCCGAGGAGGTTCGTCCGGCGTGCGCGCGCGCGGAGCTGGAGCGTCGGTCGGCTTTGGGTGGCGCGCGCGCGCGGCGCTGCTGCAGCGGCAAGGCCGACGAGCGGATGGTGGCTTTGAGCCTCCGGCCGACCCGAGTGGCGGCGGCTTCATGCGGGAGGCGTCGCCGGAAGTCGGAGTGTCTCCAGGCGACGGCGCTAGCTGCTGGCCAACGGTGCCTCCGGCTTCTAGCCGGCGGCCGGCGCATGCGGGCGCAGTGCCCTTTTTTTGTGATGCCGAACAGAGAATATATTTCTTTTCTTGTGCAGAGTTCTTGCAGATTCAAACAAACCCATGCAAAATTTCCGTTTTTAATCTATGATGCAATCAACATCTACCCCGTTTCGTAATCCACCGATCGACATTGTGCCGGCGATTTCAGATCTGCTCGTGGTAGATTTAGGGCGGATTTGCATCGTTCTACAGTGCAATCAACATCTACCCCGTTTCACAATCTACCGATCGGCATTGTGCCGGCGACTTCAAGTCTGCTCGCGGTAGATTAGGGCGGATTTGCACCGTAGAATTTCAATCTAGAACGCTAAAAGAAAATACTGATTCAAAAGCGATCTAGAAAATTAATCTGGGCTTCGATGATTATCTCGTTCACCGGAGCGAAGTCGTGCTGATAACGTGTTGAGAAACCGTCGCTGGCGACCAGTCCGAACGATTCCTCTGCTTAGAACAAGAACGAATCAATCAAAGAATCACATAGAGAATAGATTGAACACACAGAGAGATAGAGAGAATTCCCGGTCTTTCTTTATTGCTTTTCTTTCCTCGGGTACATAATGAGAGGGGTCTAGGTCCCTATTTATAGTCTACGGTGGGGGTGCCCAATTAGATAAGGACTCCAGATAGAGTCCTGGTTTCCTAACAACTACTACTAACTTTTAAAAAAAAAATAGTAGAGATAAAAGCCGGTAAAAACAGCTGAGCAAAACCTTTCCAAGCCCGGAACGTTGTATAATCAGGCGTAAATTAGTTTCAAAAAGAAACAACCAGGCGTAAATGCCTCATTTAACACGGCATTACAAACGGGGGCAGGTGGGCCAAGCCCCACCTTAACCGAAAAAAGTACTGTCCATTACATGCGGGCCACGCATACTTGGGGGTGCTCCAGGTGTCACGGCCGTTACCGGTGTGGAGCAGTACAGTACGTGCCATCGGTTACCCACGCACAGTGCCGGTGCATTTCCCGCATGGAGAGATACGCGTCCATGACGTGTGGGCCACCACGGGCCGGCCGGCGCGTACGTATACACAGGAGCAGCAGAGCCGGCAGCAACGCCCGCGGTTGCGCCTGCCGCTACGTCGCTCGCTCGTAAGTTGGCTACGAGTAACGCCTTCTGCTCCGCCCGCCGCCCGCGACTGGTCCACGGCACGCGGGGCGGAGCACGGCGGTGCGGGGCCCACCTGTCATGCTCCTCGTGCGCGGGCCGAGCCGCTTCCATGAGGGGCGACAGGGACAGCGCCTTTCGGCTGGCACTCGGGGGCGGGCGTGACGACGCCGTGACCCCGACGAGAGATAGAGAGGAGGAGAGAGAAGGGGGAACGGCTCGTCTCGTCGTCGTACCCTCCGTCGGCGGGCCCCGCTCCCCACCTCCGTCTGCTCGCCGTGGTCCCCGGCTGGAAGCGGGGGTCCCACCTAGCGGCTGGTGGTGAACAGGGCGGGGCATTCGTCCCAGTTGGGGTGGTGGTGGGCGAATCAATTCTGTGTGCCGCGGGGCGGGGGTGAGGCGGTGAGCCGATAAAAGCGGCGTCTTTCCACGACGGGTGAGGTGAGGAAAGTAGAAAAAAGTTGGGCTATCTGCCCCTCGCCTTTCCTCTCTTTTCCATCTTTTGTTTTGTTTTTCCTCTCTCTTCTGCCTAAATTGCTTTGGTCTTGGGTTTGATCTGACCCGTAGAGGTACGTGTGGTGGCTAACGAGGACGGGCAGTGTTAGGTTCTTGGCGCCGCGCGGAGGGTGAGGGCTTTCGGCGGTTGGTTGCTTTGAGCTGAAAGCCTGCCTCTCCCTGTAAAAATCGCATCTTTTTGGGGGTTTTCGTCCGCGTGTTTGGTTCTTCTTGGGTGCGTTCTTCTCTCGTTTCGTTTGAGGTGCGCCTGAGCTGATTTTGCGGTACAATTGTTGAAGACGGGGCTTTTCAGGCAGAGGTGCGAGCGTTTCTTTGGCGGTAAAATTCTCTCTGTTTCAGTTGGTGCCGTATCCTTTTAGTTGTTTTTTTCACTGCCCGATTTTAGGAGTGTAGAAGGGTAAGACGCGAAAGTAGAGCAATTTAGTGTACAAAAGATGCCATTTTTTTTTAAAAAAAATTGCGATCTATGCTGAAGAATTGTGCCCTTGTGGTGGCGAAAATGTGGTATCTGATGTTGTCGTCTTAACTCTACACCTGGGAGTTTCAGTCCCTTCCGTTCCTCTACTCGAGGCTTTGGCGTGCTTAAGATTGAAGGTCCTCTTTTATTATTATTATTATTATTATTATTGCCTGCTTGATAGCTGCTTAGCTTGGAGCTGACTATGTTGCCTATTTGTGGTGGAGATGCTGATGTTCTGTTGGTACAGCTTATTTATTTGGTGGTAAATTCAGATCTTTTTTCGATTTTTTACACCTGGATGCTTGCTTGATTGGAGAACGACAGTACGAAAACTTTATAGAGCCTCTGATCTCTAAATATATTGGTGGAACCCTTTTCCTTGTGCCCGATAGTGGCTAAGTTATGATTTATGTGGAAAACCTTAGATTTTGCTTGCCTAATTTTGATTTTCATTGTGTTTTGAGTCACTAGTGTACTGAAGCTTCGACCTGTTCGTGTAGTCTTAGGTGAAGGCGCAGTAAAAGAACACCAAGAATGGGTAAGAAATGTAAGTGTTTTAGTGCTGTTAGGAGAGTCTTCAGCTCCTCTAATCCAGACGGGAAGGAAGCCAAGGTATAACCAAAACCCTTACTTTCCAAGTGAATTAATTAAAATTTCCATTTTTCTAAAAGAAAAAAAAACAATTATCATCATTTCAATCACTTTGACTCTTCGCTACCCTGAAGGCTGAGAAAGCGGATAAGTCGAAATCCAGGAGGAAATGGCCATTTGGCAAGTCGAAGCACTCCGATCCATCGACCTCGACGGTGTCAGGGACCACTCCAGTAGCACCGCCCCCTCCGCCGCCGCCAACACAGCCTACTCAGCCACAGTCCTCGGAAATCAAAGATGTCAAGCCAGTAGAAACGGAGGAGAGTGAACAGAACAGGCATGCCTACTCCGTTGCGCTTGCCTCTGCTGTCGCTGCAGAAGCAGCTGCCGTCGCTGCCCAGGCCGCTGCTGAGGTTGTCCGCCTCACAGCAGCCACCACGACCACACCAAAAACGCCTATTAGTTCAAAGGAAGAACTTGCCGCTGTCAAGATTCAGACCTCCTTCAGGGGTTATCTGGTAATGCATCTGCACTTCTGGGACGTTTATTGCTTGCTGTTGTTAACTATCTATATTAGTCCTCGTACTTGCCATACAATAACAATCAGATATTCTGATTGGTGTGGGTCAATATCTTGAGCTTCCATTGGCATTTGACAACATTAAGCTATCAGTCAGCTATGGACTAAACTTTTGTAAGATATCTGATTTGGTTGGTAGAGAGTTGCTGTCTGATGTATCACTATGTGCTTTGTCCAATTCGGAATACTGCCAAAACTGTTCTTTGCTAGTCATTTTCAAACTTATTTTTGTCTGATGTTTCCGATGCAGTTACAGATAAGAATATGTTGATGCTGATATAACAGCTGAAAAAAGTCAAATGGCCCAGAACGTGGGCAAGATAGAACACTTAAATTGAACCTCATGGGACATCACAAGTTATATATCTTTTGTTTATTGTACTTTTTTATGTGACATTAAGTGGTTACTAAATTTGCAAAAAAAAAATCATTTTTTAGGCAAGGAGAGCACTGCGAGCACTCAGAGGGCTAGTTAGGTTGAAGTCCCTGGTTGAGGGAAATGCCGTAAAACATCAAACTGCCCACACCTTGCATTGCACACGAACAATGACAAGGATTCAAAGTCAAATCTACTCTAGAAGGGTGAAGATGGAAGAGGAAAAACAGGCCCTTCAGAAGCAGCTCCAATTAAAGCATCAAAAGGAACTAGAGAAAATGAAGGTGAACACTCCATTTTATGTAATCTGTGAGCTCTCAATTTCACCTTTAGGTTTTTTTTTTCTTGTTTGTATTCTACAGGCAGAAATTGCTAACGGAATCTATTTTGGGCCTTATCTATTGTCTATTTACAGAAGAAAAGAGTTAATGATACACAGTTATAACATTACAATCGCATTGGAGAAAGAGTTAATGATACCATAGTTTTGATTACCCTAATCAAACTTCTGCAAGAATATAATAAGACATAGTTCTGATATAACAGATTTCTGACATTGCTATACTATTTAACTTTCTTGACAGATTGATGAAGACTGGGATCATAGCCATCAATCCAAAGAACAGGTTGAGGCCAGCCTAATGATGAAACAGGAAGCTGCACTAAGACGAGAAAGAGCACTGGCCTATGCATTTTCTCACCAGGCAAGTTGCTTTTTTGGTTTCCTACTTTCCTTTGGTGGCTTATATCTTTCTTCTTGTTTGCACCTTGGTTCTCACCTGTAGCTATATTTGTTCTGCTCAACAGATGTAGTTCTGTTTCTCATTATATGAATGATTCCATTTTTCTGATCTCATGCAGTGGAGGAATTCTGGTCGAACTATAACACCAACATTCACGGACCAAGGGAATCCTAACTGGGGCTGGAGCTGGATGGAACGCTGGATGACGGCAAGGCCTTGGGAGAGCCGAGTGGTGTCAGACAAGGATCCTAAAGACCGTGATCTGACGAAGAATCCCAGTACCAGTGCCGTTCGAACATTTGTACCCCGTGGCATCTCAATCCAGAGACCAATAACACCAAACAAGTCAAGCCGTCCACCGAGCCGGCAATCACCATCAACTCCCCCATCAAAGGTCCCCTCGGTTGCAGGAAAGATCAGACCAGCAAGTCCAAGGGATAGCTGGCTCTACAAGGAGGATGACTTGAGGAGCATCACGAGCATACGCTCGGAACGCCCAAGGAGGCAGAGCACAGGTGGAGCCTCAGTTCGGGATGATTCAAGCCTAACAAGCACACCAGCTCTCCCCAACTACATGCAATCCACAGTGTCTGCAAGGGCAAAGTCTCGGTACCACAGTCTATTGTCCGACAAGTTTGAGGTTCCTGAGAGAGTGTCCCTGGTCCATTCGTCAGTAAAGAAGCGCCTATCCTTCCCAGTTGCAGACCGACCAAATGTTGCACCCGCAGATAAGTCAAAGGAAAGAGCGAGGCGCCACTCAGACCCTCCTACGGTGGATCCTGCCTCACTGAAGGATGCCCCTGTTCTCTGATATGATCAAATGACCATCAGGCCTTATGATTGTTAGGTTGCCTTTTTTTTTCCCTTTATTTATTCTCTAATTTAGATTGCTTTCTCTCGAGGTTGAACCTTCCCTCTATGAAATGTATGATCTGTCGTGGTTGATTTGAGACAATTTTAACTGTACAGACAGAGGTTTTTTCTCTCTGTGTGGATTGTTGTGTGTAATGCTGAAGAGAAGGAAAATTAAAAGGGTAAGAAAATGAGGGATGATGTTGTAATGCATGCGCTTGGCTTTCAGTGTACAATATGATTCGGATTCAGCTATTATTGACTATGACGCTTAAATGTAAGATATGGATTTTCCTGATTATGATATAGGCATATGTTCTTGCTATGAAAACCGAATCTCCGACTCCGAGTACAGGAATGATGCCTCATGGCCTCCTGGGTTGGTCCATTTTTCTTTTATCAGTGCAATGCAATTATGTACGATTGAACTTTCACCTTGTGATACATGCCCAGATTCCTGAACGTGTTTACTGAATCTAAGAATGCTAATTATATCGTGTTGCAGTATGCTTGCCAATGCCATTTCTGACGGTTTCTGGTTGTCCATAAGATACTGATTACGCTGTGTATGATTTCAATGTAGCTTGTGCCCTTGCGCTAACTACTCGGTGTGCACGTGAACAGAAAGCTAATTTCTCCCGAGTCCGCCGCTTCCACCATGAATGCCTGCCAATGCCATTTTATGACGTTTCTACCATGGACGATATATATTTGCAGGCCTCATCGTCCCCACTGTATTCTTGCGAAGGCCACCGTACCAGCTTCTGCATCTCCAGCCCCGGCTGGTCGGCATGCCTCTTGCATATCTCATTTTTATCGCCCGTGCACTCTCTGTACTCTTTTCTGTTGAAGAATTAGCATATTGTCCATTTTTTCCTCGTCAACATTCTCTCTACTGTTGTGCGATTAGTTTTTGTAAGTTAGGCTGCAACATGAACGGCGCAGAGCTTCTCTCCAGAAATCTTCAGGGGCTTTTGCTAATCATGAGCATTGGTTTAATAGGACAATTTTAAACTGCAGTGAACAGTTTCCGCGTCCCCTCGCATGAAAATGGTGTCTTTTGCTACTGTGCCCAACACATCAGCCCTGTGCTGACTTCTTTAGGCGTCGCCGTTGTTGTCTGAGCGAGTGGGTCAAGCAAACGACATGGTGCCAAAACCCATCACGGGTAAAAGAAAGGAATCCAGCGAGTATCAGGGGGGGGGGGGGGGGGAACCGGAGCAAACGATCACATTACGGCAAAAGTGGAGCTGTTTTTTTTGACTTCACAAGTGGAGCTGGGTGAAGTTACTTTTTTCAGCTCCACTCAAGGAGCTACTTTTATCTCAGCAGGTTTTAAGGGACTCCTTGGGTGGAGTTATTTTGTTGTACCCCGTTTGGCACAAAACAGCTCCAAACAGCTCTAGAAGCCGGTGGTGGAGCTGTGCCAAACGGGGCCTACGTCTGGACATCAATAGACTTTCCACCCACTCAAACGACTACAAGAATGCTAGAGAAGAGAGGAAATAGTGGGGAAAAGCCTTTTGATTGTAACGTTTTCCATTACGTCAATTTCTCTGTGACGAGTCCTCGTTGTTGCCTCTTTCTCCTCGTACAGAGAACCCTAGCCACCGGAGCCTGCAACCAGCCACAACTAGGGATGACAATTATGCCCGTTTACTCGTATATTCGTAGGTAATATACCCTAATGGAGCCGGGTATAGAATATTTTCTTTACCCACGGTATAGAAATGGGAGAAACATCATACCCATCGGGTAAACGGGCACGGGTATGGGTAAGTTTCACCCGTACCCACCCTGCCCGTTTACCCACAATATAGATTGACAGATGGTGTAGCCATAGCAATATCTCTAATTACTATTGTTTGTTGTAAACTTTTGCATATCTCTAATTGCTATTGATTGTTATAAACTTTTTTGATAGCTATTATATTTCCTAGCAACAGCTGTTACTTATATGTACCTGTCATTAGTTCAACTTTCAGATGGTGACTCTCAGTTCGCGGGTAGACGGATATGCCCACGGGCGACGGGTATAGACGAGGTTCTTCACCCGTCGTCATTCACGGGTATGCCCGTGGGCGTAAATCAGGATCGTGGGTACGGGTATGGGCTAGCATTACCCGTACCCGCCGTGCCCGATTGCCATTCCTAGCCACAACTTCGTTGTTCTGCCGTCGGCGTCTCTCCCCTCTACTTTTTTTTCTAGATCAAGTTATACCAATTTATTCTTCTGTGGTGAGTTTTTAGCCGGATTTTATTTACATATCATGGGTAGTTATTCTAATTTATTCTTCTGTGGTGAGTTTTTAGCTAGATTTTATTTACATATCATGGGTTTTATTGGATCAATTCACTTGGATGACGACAGTGATACTTACGCTAAAGATCGGCACCAACTTGAGTTTGGTATAAATAAATCTTCTCTTATTTTCTTTCGATGAACAATACTGCTACCAATGCGTAGGTCCTACGTATCAATGAAGATCATTGATAATCTACTTTCTACTGTCGCGATCAACAACAACCATGATACAGTTGCAAGGTCTGGAGTCTTCGGCGACTAAATGATTTGATGGTGACATGTTATTTATCTAAAATGTTCAGTGTAAATGTTAAATACATATGTACTTTTATCCCTGAGTTCTTAATACAAACTAGCAAGGTGGCCCATGTATTTGCACGGCTAGATTTATTTTAAATTTTTTAGTATCAAATGATATAATTTAGATGTTTACGTATCTTATAGGCTATTTAAGATTCTGATACATCATAAATATTGGATATGAAAATATAAACTCGAAGGAAAATACAACTTGAAAAATGTAATTGAAGTATGAGCTTGATGGGTTGAGATTCTTAAAACTGCAAACACTCTCCGTCATGCATGGATCATATAGCTGTATGTCCCTATTCTTTCTCCATTAGTTACTTTTTTCAAAATGTATGTATGCACATGTATCTTTGTTTAATCTGAAAGCAATACATTAATTATACGTGTGGCAATCTTATTATTTTACATCATATTAGAGTATACTTCTCACGCATACACCGATGCACTATGCACGCGACCCACCTTGAACTTATAATCATTCACACGCTGGCTGCCCCACTGAACCATGTGTCTTTTATCTCTACTCGCCATTACAACTTTTCTGCTTGAACTTCCAATAGCACATACAATTCTTGATCGATGCCTTTTAATTGTTACCCATTCTAATACAATTTCTTAGCTGTTATCTATTTCAATACAATACTCCACCATATAATTATCTTCTATTTCTCTCAATTATTGCTTAACACTGACCGTTGCAACATCAAATATGCATACGCGTGCAACCATCATTGATCCCTACCGGGGGACACTCATCACACTCTCTCACTTATAGTTATTTAGGGATTTCACTTTAGAATTCGTATCAAATCAAATTACTAATTTTATTATATTTTTATTCTGAATTTTAATTATTTTTATTGGGATTTGGGTACAAATCCAATTACTAATATTTATTTTATTTTTATTTTGAATTATATTTAATTTAGATATTTTACTTAGGAATTCACATTGAAACCAAATTGCTAATTTTATTCAATTTACCCCAAATCTTAGTTATTTAAGGATTTTACTTGAGAATTGTATGGAAATCAAATTGCAATTTTTCTTTTGTTTTCTTTTTCAAACTTCAATTTTATTTGTTGGAATTCATATGCAAATTTAGTTGCTAATTGTTATTTAATTTTTAATATGATTTATAATTATTTAGAGATTTTAATTTGGAATTGTATCATAATCAAATTGTTAGTTTTATTTCATTTCTTGTTATGAATGTTAGTAAGTTTTGTTGGAATTCATATACAAATCCAATTATTAATTTTGTTTAATTTTTATTCTGAATTATTTTTATTTAATTTTACTTATTAATTTAAATGGAAATAAAATTGCTATTTTTATTTTATTTTTATTCCAAAATTTAGTTATTTTTAAGATTGTACTTGACATGTGCTCTTTTTTTTTAATCCAGACTGTTATAATCTAAACCTACCACGATCAACGGTGTGGATTCTTCTAATTTTTCTCCGATTAATATGGGATTTTTTACCTTTTAAGAGTGAACGTGGTCGCTCATTTTGCCTTTACTTTAATAATATGATAGATTAGAGGATCTTTCTTAAAAAAAAGATTGTAACGTTTTCCAATCTCCTAAATAATCGTAACATCTTCCAAACAAAGACTTTAACCGAAGGCCAATCTAATTAATATAGTGAAATGGGCATGGCCTAAACTCGGCCCCAGATCCAACTTACCAATCCTAGTCTTAAAGCCGACACCAAAACTTCGGTTGGGCCAAGTTGCATAGAGGTTGCCACCGGCCGTAGAGTATGCCTCAGGCTCGAAAGTCACACTATAGCAGTGGTTGTGTAGTAGGCTTAAGCCTTACTAACCAGCCTATGCGTCATGAAAGCTCGAGGAGGAATCCGGCACTAGGTGATAGGAAGATACATTGGGCGTTGATGGGATGCATGTCTTCAGACATTCAGTAGGGTGAACCAGGATGCGTAGGAAATTAATGGTTGATGACATGTAAATAAAGTACTAGGACCATTTATAGGCGCCAATAGTCGGGAAAGCAGAAACAACGCTCTTCTCAGGTTGATGTCCAGAATGCGATTTTCAACCCAACCATCTAACAGCTTACTTTAATTTGCTATGTTCTTTTTAATTTTTCGATAACTTTTAGTTTTTTAGTAATTATTATTTATTAAACTGATAAATCATAACCATAAACTATAAGCTATATGTCACAGTCTAAAAATGCGGAAGCAGACATTTCAGTTCAAAAATCATCTACATGTTTGCGGGCCTGTTCTTTTCCTCCGAAGTTGGCAGCTTTTGGCTTTTGCTATAGTACCTAACTTTCAAACAGTGTATTTTCTCAAAACGGGGTCTACAAGTTAAACGATGTACACGTTAAAAACCTAACATCTGTACCATCCAAAATCACAAATGAGTATCTCTCTTTTTGTAATCTGTACCGTAAACAGCCAAAGTTCAAAAATTTTAGCTAAAAACCATATGCTGTAACTGTTGCCAACCAGACCCTGCTTTCATACGAAGAAACATTAAGCCCGTGGGGACCTGGAGAAAGAGAAACGAGCCGCAGCAACCGACCGCAACGTGGTCCGGCTCAACCAGTTCGCTACGCCCCCCATAAATGTCCCCTCCCCACCCGCCACCGACCCGCGCCCGTTCGAGCCCCTCGAGTCGAGCTCACTTTCCTCCTCGTCCTCGGCTCGTCCCTTCACCGCACGGTCCGCACCCCGCGCGGATCTGAGGTACGCGCGCATCTCTCCCCTTCTCGTCGCACACCACCGCCGCCTCCCCCCTCTCCGTGCGCCCCCTACGGTTTGCTTTGCCTTGCCTCCTTCGCGGATGCCTCGGGTGCCCCAGGATCCGATCTCGAGTCGTGTCCTCGTCGCGCCACCGACGGGCCAACCGCTCCCCCGCCTCAGATCCGCGAGTCCGTGATTCGTCTCGTCTGTGAGGCGTCGTTTTTGTTGAAATTTTCGGGTGTGTTTTCCCGATTGAAATCTGTCGGGTTGGAGTTTCACGGTTGGTTGGTGGCTGGTTTGCAGCTTGCAAATGCGAGTGTGGATCTGCAGGCGGTTCTCGTAGCGGCTTCTATTGCTCATGAATCTGTTCTTGTGCGTGCCGGTTCGGCTCGCGCAAGGAGCACGACGATTGCGTGGGTCTGCGAGTTGTGACGCATATCGTGCAGCTTGGATGGCAAATTCTCTGCTGCCATGTCAATAGTTTGCAAATCTGGACCTGGACACACACACACACATGTTATGCTCCACTTTTGTGGAGAATTTATCTCGAGAGTCTTATATTTTTCGATTAGGTGGACTTAGCCTGAGTCCTGCATTGTTTAATTAGGCATTTCAGATCATAGTGTCTTGTGGTGTTGGGATGTATTGAGTGTGAAAGTTTTGCGTATGGTTGTTATAGGCACCTGGAGGTTTGCAAATTTCATCACAGTGAATGTAGTCAGGGCTAGCGTTATTTTGAGTTATGTCTGTCAGTTTTCCTCACATTGACATTGTGCTCTGCGAAGTTCCTAAAAATGGTCTTGCTCTAGGAAAAAATGTCTGATTTCACCTATGTTCATATTGGTTATTTTCATGCAGTTGTTCCCTTGTTTTTTTGTTGTTGCATTTTACTAGCGTGTATTTGGCCTCAAATGAATCCGGATCTCATGAATGTATTTTTAATATGCTATTTTTTAATCTCTGGTATATGCAAAACATAAGAGGCAGAGTATTTTGTACAGTTGAAGTTTGTGAAATCCTATTGGTTTTGTGCTGGAAAGCCATAAGAAACATTTTATTTCTTGGCCAACTTACTCTGTGTATTATGAATGGTCGTGCATTTGCAGTTTGTGAGAATTAATTCTTTCAGTTGTCTTACACGACTTGTCTGCTTTGGAACTAATTAGCTTGTCTCTTGCAGTTTTACAACTTGTCGACTTGGCTTTGCTAATTCCTAGGACCGACAAAACCATTGAAAATGGTATGACTGATCGATTCAAATTGTTGTCCTGCAATGTTAAATTGTTGTATTCTCCATACTGATTTACTGCTGGACATTCAGGAAGGGCATTACACTGAAGGAATATGCACTATTCTTGGTTCATTACATGTATTTTATTTTTATGCTATGGTATTCAGAAGAAATGATTATTTCTTTTATATACACACAGGTGGTTCTCGCAGCTTCTATAATATCGAAGTCTGGAAAAGGTGAGCTGGTTTGAAATTCCCAACTTAAGTCTTATATTATTGTTGATTCCCAAATGAGATATATTCTCTTCTTTTAATTCTCATGCAAAAGAAAAGAAAAACACAATATAATTTGGGTAGCTATAGCATAGTTTACTATTTGAAATCCTTTGCTATATAGCTGAGTATACAGTAGTGTAAAAAAAGAGAGCAAGCTACTGCTTTTTTTTTTTCTGCCGTAGTGTTTGTTTTATGACTGTTAAAGAGCATAAAATGGTGTTATTCCTGTACTTCTTGAATTGCAGCACTTCTTTCAAGACAATATGTTGACATGTCTCGGATAAGGATTGAGGGACTGCTTGCAGCATTCCCAAAGTTGGTTGGAACTGGAAAGCAACATACTTATGTGGAGACGGAAAATGTTCGTTATGTTTATCAACCAATTGAAGCGCTGTATCTGCTAGTCATCACGAATAAGCAGAGTAACATTCTTGAAAATTTGGACACACTGAGGCTGCTGTCTAAAGTCGTATCCTATTCTCAATTACATTATATCCCTATTGTCAAAAGCTAGGTTATTTCATAAAAAATGTGTAGCTCTAGAAAAGAAAAAATGTAGTAACTCGATATCAGTTTTGCTTTGGAACAAGGATCAGCACAGCAATCACTACATTGTCACCTTTTGTCCTTGCTTAGGACCTAGTTATAGCATTTGCATTTTTTTACAAGTCAACACAATGCAGTGTTTTCCTTAAACATCTATAAAGGTACCTGAATACTCCCCCTCTTTGGATGAGGAGGGTATCTGTAGGGCAGCATTTGAACTTGCATTTGCTTTCGATGAAGCCATTTCTCTTGGAAACAAAGAAAATGTAACTGTTGCACAAGTTAAACAGTACCTCGAAATGGAGAGTCACGAAGAGAAGCTGCACAAGCTGGTCATGCAAAGCAAAATAAACGAAACTAAGGATGTCATGAGGAAGAAAGTTACCGAGATTGAGAAAAACAAGGTTTGTCCTACCTAATCCTCAAACACAAAACATGTTCTTCAATTTTGCATTACAAGGATTTTCTCTCCTCATTTTAGGCCCCCTTATATTGGCAAAATAATTTTTTTTGTTGGATTTATGCAGGTTGATAGAGGCAAAATTGACAAGGGAGGATTTGGCCCCCTGAGAACTCCAAACAGTTTTAATGACATGAACATTAGAGGTGGTGGTCCAGGGGGTGACCCTATATTTGGTGATATGGACTCGTTCACTCACAAGGCCAAAGGTTTGCACTCAAACAAATGCCTGATGTGTGGTGGAAAGGGAAACATCTGCTTATATTAGTTACATTTTATTTTATTCTGATGGCAATGTTAATAAGTTGTGGTGTTAGTATTTGATTACAGTATTTCCAAACTCTATCATTTGTTTCTACAAAATAATTAATGGTGTTTTAGATTCAGTCTGGATAATAGTATCATATGATTGCATGGTCATGCAATAGTTGTGTACGAAAGTTATAATGTGTTCTGATTCACAACAAGTTATTAAGGGAAAAAGCTAGTAGTTGGAAGAAAGAAACATCTGCATGTTGAAACATATTTCCACTCAATTTGCTGAGACCTTGCGTGACTTCATATAGTAAAGCAGATGTTTTATGGTGATGATGTGGTTGGAGGAGCGTTCAGACAGCTATATATTGTTAAGAGATATGGCTAATGGCTATTATTTTATCCTGCTTGTGGCATTTGTACAGGGCGTCCATCTGCTCCTGCTTCTGCTCCCACTAAAGTGCCAGGTGGTATGAAATTAAGTAAAGCACAGAAGACAAATCAGTTCTTAGAGTCTTTGAAAGCTGAAGGAGAAGTCATTTTGGAGGATACTCAACTGAGTGCAATTCAGTCAAGGCCGTCGTCTGTTCCACCAAGTGATCCTATCACAGTGACAATTGAAGAGAAGCTGCATGTCACTGTTAGAAGGGATGGTGGAGTTAGTAATTTTGATATTCAAGGAACCCTTGCTCTCCAAGTTCTTAATGACACTGATGGTTTTATTCAGTTGCAGGTCATTTTCTATATTGATTTCTGTATCTTTTACATTCTGATAAGACTCTTTTGTTTGGAACATCCACTTCAGCAACACAATCTGTTAATTTGTTTTAATGTAAATTTGCATGAAGCTTCTGCTCACATATGTATATATCAGAGTCAAATTTTTTATACAACTCAACCCAGTCATGAAAGTGAATATTCATTGAAGCCACTAACGATCCAAATGCCTTGTTAGATCGCTCATAGGCCACACGAACAGTCTCCCTTGTGGATTGTTGTTCCACACTGCTTTCCGTAAAACAGAACATTTGATCTGAAAATCATTGCATTCATGATAGTTAAATCCTGCTCTTAATTAGTACTCCCTTTGATTCCAATGTAAGTCGTTTAGGAGTAGGACATTGGCACGGTCTCTAACATGACAATTTGACCATCAATTTCTATGAAAGTTTGTTATTTTAAATAAAAATAATTATACATTATGAAAATATATTTCATGATAGATTTTGTAATACCAATTTCATGTTGTCAATCTTAGTAATTCTTTATATATTGATGATCAAATTTGAAAATGTTTGACCGGTATAGATTTTAAAACGACTTACATTTGGAATCAGAAGTAGTAGCTGAAGTTCTTTCTTATTTGTTCCTCATTAGATGATAGAAATCTTTGCTATATAACTCACTACTGTTCCCATCTTACACCATAAGATTTTGTGAGATAGGAAAATTGATTAGAACTTTATTTAGTATCCCTGCTATTGGAGCAACATGTGTAGGAATCACTTGCCTGCAAACACTGCTTGTTTGGCTAACGGCACTTCTCAAAGTAAGTTAGTTTAAATTAAAAGGTACTCAGTTTTCCTATATTTGGTATGGTTTACAGATTGAAAACCAAGATTTACCTGGACTTAGCTTCAAGACACACCCTAATATTAATAAAGAGTTGTTCAACAGTCAGCTTATTGTAGGGGCAAAGGATCCAAACAGGCCTTTCCCCAGTGGTCAAAATGAAACACCTCTGGTGAAATGGAGAATCCAGGAGTTGAACGAGTCATCTCTGCCATTGGCAGGTATGCTTCAACTGTTTGCTTTAAGTAGCTTGCTAATTTAGACTTGTGTAACCTGTTTTTGTCACTTGCAGTCAATTGCTGGCCTTCAGTGTCTGGAAATGCAACTGACGTGAGCATTGAATATGAAGCTTCGGAGTTGTTTGATTTGCACAATGTTGTCATCTCTATCCCTCTGCCTGCACTTAGGGAGGCTCCAAGTGTTAAACAGATAGATGGAGAATGGAAGTAATGTTCCAACTTTCAAAACCCTCGCCTTGTTTTAAATTCTCTTGTAACATGTATTTCTAGTAATGGCCTGTACAACCGGAATAATGCTTATTGCTGTAATTTAAAGTTTTAAACAGTGCAACTGGGAGAAAAGAACAAAAAAGTTTCCATTGAGCACTTGAAGCTTAGGTTATATAAGAAAGATGAAGCGCAGATTATAATTCTTTTTGCAGCCAGAGTACTGTTTGGATATAATAAACAGCACAAGTGTCGGTGTTCATGTTAACTAGTAATTTGCAAATTGATGTCTAGCCTCTAGGCTCTGTTTAACATGGTTTAATGAAAATACTGTATGTAGTATAAACAGCTTTAGAAAAATTAGTGTTACTGTTCAATTTATTCGTCACTGAAAATGATTTTCTTGGATAAAAGTTGGTCTTTAGCTGCATACCTCCGTTATTCTCATGTCTTTCTTTCTTTTTTCTTTTCATCCAGGTATGACTCAAGAAACTCAGTGTTGGAGTGGTCCATTATTCTTATCGATCAATCCAACCGCAGGTACATGAAGTATATTATTATTATTATTATTATTATTATTATTATTATTATTATTATTAGGTCACTAAACTTGTTCACATGTGTCATTCGGGTCACTATATTTTCAAAATACACATCTAGATCATTAATGTGATATAAATGGGTTATTATGCTCATCCTGCCGTCCATACGGGCAAACTTTGTACACGTGGCATGCCATGGTGGGTTCAATGCAGTTAACAGAACATATGCAGAAAGCCCCATCTTATTTTTTTCGTTTAGCCCTTAGCTAAATCCTAGTTAACCCATCTATTACGAATCCTCCTTGTTTGCTGAATCCAACCAAAACGCATCTATTTCATCTCCATTGTATCACACAGGAATCAACTTTCTATCCCTTCCCCACACTTTCTCTTCAACTCTTCGGCACACAGGCTTGATTCCATTGAACCTCATCCATAGGCAGCCAAGGCAAAGGAACACGGTCGGCGGTCTGGGTAAGGAAGAGCACGACGCACGCATTTATGAGGAACTGCAGCGCCGGCATTGGGTACTCGAGGTGGATGTGCACCCAGAGCTCATGGGCACCGGTGAAGAGACCCTCGACAGCGAGCAGGTCGGGGATAGTGGCAGGGTGCCATCCCAGGATGTGTGTTAAGACAGCGACAGCGAGGAGAAAGGAGCGGGGGCAGCCATAGAACCTGGTGCGCAGCACGGGGCTCTCCCTCGGCGGCACATTGGAGTCGGTCTGCCCCGCCGCCACCCTCTTCCGCTCTGCGAAGGCTGCGCCCATGAGCTTTCCCACCGTGCGGTGCGCCTTGAGCAGCACCCTGCAGGGTTTTTGCCATAGGCCCACGCCGTCACCTAACTCAGCCACCGCCGCCTTTGGGGTTTTTGCTGCCGGAGCATGAGGATTAGCCGATGGATTTGAGGGCTTGTTCTTTTCGGCTGCGGTTTATGGCTTTTGGCTGAAATTTTTGAATTTTGGCTGTTTACGGTACAGATTACGGAGAGACAGATGCTCACTTGCGATTTTGGCTAGTACAGATGTTGGGCTTTTAACGTGTAGATCGTTTAACTTGTAGACGCCATTTTGAGAAAATACTCCGTTTAAAAGTTAGGTACTGTAGCAGAAGCCAAAAGCCGATTTGAAAAGCCCAGAAGAACAGGCCCTGATTTTGTTTGACCAGAATCGGTAAAGGGCACAAGGATATGGTGAAATCTTTCCCCTTCAGCCGATGAAGGATGCTTGGATGACTGGTGGTGCAAAGTGAATATTTTAGTCGATGGACAGGTGCAGAAAGGTTTAAACTCTCTGATCATCCTCGGAGCTTGGAGTCTTTGGAAGCATCGGAATCGATATAATGATACGCAACCCTCCTGCGTGTTCGAGAAAAAAAATATGGTGAAATGTGTAAAAAAATATGTAGGGTTTTTTTGAAAATATTTCACACCCAGCGTGAAGCTTGCTATGTGGCAAGCCACGCATACGAAGTTTGCCCATGTGGACACCTAGGATAGGTTAGTGATCCACTTATATCACATTAATGATCTAAATATGCATTTTGAAAGTACAGTGACTTGTATGACACAGGTTTAGTGACCCTCCATTCATTTTACTCTTATCATCATTATCACACAGTTTGTTCCCATGGTGTTGCTAACACTTGCCTTTCATTTGCAGTGGTTCCATGGAGTTTGTTGTTCCCGCAGCTGATCCATCGACATTTTTCCCCATCGCTGTTGGATTTTCAGCATCAAATACGTTCAGTGATTTGAAGGTTAGTTATATTATATTTTTCAGTGGATCATACGTTCACACTTGCTTATTACCCTGCTTTTCCCTACCGGCTTCCGAATTATGAAGGGGTTGGATCATTAGTGAGCGAGCATATTGAGGGTGCGCAATTGGTCACTGTAGAATAACAATATTGGAGTGTAGAATTTTGCATGGGCGTTTTGCTGCATTGCATCACTTTATATCTTGTGCTGAGCTTGAATATTGGCTGGCTTTACAGCACCATCATGGGCTATCGGGGGACTTTCTGGTCATGGCATCCATCATCATGGTGGTTGTGTAAAATTTATTTTGAATAAATAATGTGACTGTTATTGACATCGAGGATATTTCATTCTTAACCTACCCTTGTTTAGGACAAAAGAAAAGAGTTTGTTGTTGTTGTTGAATGCAACTGTTAGCCGGTAAACTGTTTCCATAGAGCTTTGTTTATTTGCTGTTCTTAACCCTACCCACCTTACCTATTCGCCATAAAAAACCCGCCCCTTATATGGTCCAATCCCACCCAGGACATGCCTCTTCATTTCCATACATAAATCTTTTCAGATTCTGTTTTTTAAAAATGCTTGTGGTTTCTGCTTGGATAAGTTAGCAACTAATATAAACACTCCATTTTTCGAAGCGGCTTCACTTCTTTCACTCATTCGTTTTAAGGATAAGGCAAGGGGTTATAGGCGCATCATACACCTCATACCTTTCGCTCTCATCTCGCACACGTATCTCTCTTTCATTTTTCTCACCGCTCGTTCCCTCTTTTAAAAAGCCACTACTATTTATTTTCAACCAAAAGCTATCAGTCAGAGCCTTTATGAACACCTGATTCTTTCAACCAGCGCGCCCAATTTGTCCTGACATTGCATAGCCACCCACCCACCACCCGCCCATGTGCCTGTTGTTTAAGCACCAAGCAGTGAGGCGGCCTCTTAGGGTGTGTTTGGTTGGGTGGATAAGGCTGAATGGGATGGGATGATCCAAGAGGTTGTTTGGTTAGATGGATCAGATGATACATTCTATTGTTTGGTTTGTGGGATGAAAGTGAATGAGATGAGCCAATTTTCTGTTTGATTGGGTGGATAAGATGGGGTTGGAATATGATGAAGTTACTCCTGGTGAGATTACGCTTTGAAGCGAAAAGGTCTCTAGCCCAATGGTTAGAGGCTTGAGTAGCACCCCCCAGGTCCTGGGTTCGACTCCCAGTGGGAGCGAATTTCAGGCTTGGGGGAAAAAAATCCCCTCGCCTGCTACCACACCAAAGCACAGGTCTAAGGCCCCGCCAAGGCGTTGATCCAAAGGATCCGCCGGTAGTCTCACAAGGTCGGGCGATGGTGCCGCTGTGTAAGGGTGGAACAGGGGTTCGGGGGTTTTCTCGGTCTGCGTGAGAAGACCTTCTTCTTAAGCAATGCCCGGGGGGATTCTTCCCCCCCGCAGGTCGAGTTTTTGAGATTACGCTTTGAATCATTGAATCATTGACAATCTAACTATATAAATCATCGTCATCGGCGGACGCAGCAACAATGCAAAAGGATCAGCTGCAGCTTTGGCGCCAGCTTCTGACCGCTTGGAGAAGTGGAACTCGCTGCCGAATCCGCGAAACTGCTGCAACGTCTGGGCAAACGCCTGGTTTGTCTAGATTCAATTTAAAACAGGAGCATCTCTCTTCTATTTTTTTTTCAGAAGGCCCAATCTGTCAACAGACAAAGACTATCCATTTCATATCACAAGTTTATAATTATCGGTTTCAGTTTCATGATAATTATCCCCGTCACTCATCTGTTGTTGAGTTACCTGCATGATTCAGAACTAAGAGTCAATTGCAAAATGGTGACTTTGTAACAAAAGTCATATTGCTTTAAATATGATAACATCTGCATCCTTGTGGTCAACTTAAGTCCAAAAACCAAATTCGGTTCAATCAGAAATTCAAATTTAACTCAAATCTATTTCTCTCTCTCCTCCCTCCTCTCTGCCCCGCCCCTGCGCCAGAGCACGCCCGACGCACCTGGACGGCACCGTGCCGCTTCTAAGCATCCATGAGCCACTGCTGATCCCACCGGAACCCTGCCGATTGAAGCCGCAGGCACCCATCAAATCAAAGACAAAAAGACACCAAGAAAAATGGAGAAGTTAAGGGAAGAGAATTAATGCGAGTGGTAAGCTAGTACCAGTGGGGGTGATGGGGACCTGGGGCACAGAGATGCCCCTGCAGGACTTGATGAGGTACGAAAGGATGATTTCACAGTCGTCGCCGAGGGAGGAATACGACTTGGTGGCGCGGAAGTTGCCGGCGGTGGCGGCAGGGAGGGATGTGTTCAGGTTGGTGAGGTCGAGCCTCTCCTTCTCGCTGCCCATCGCCGGAGCTCCGATGCGGCTTGCTTTGCCTTTGACTTGGACTTCGCAACCGCGCCGTCGAGGAGAGAAGCCCTAGGAGCGGGAGATGGCCGCCGGGGGGGGGGGGGGGGGGGGAGGGCGACGGTGTGAGGCGAGTTAGCGGTGGGGAAGGCGACGCGAGCGGAGTGAACGAGGGGTGAGGGCACCCCCTCTGGACTGGATGAGCGAGGCCTGAACCGTGTGATTCGCCCATTTTCATCGAACCGAGCCGTTCAACATCTAGCGTGAATATACTCCGAATCGGTACCACCTCATCCTGGATGTCCTGATTCGATTCACTCAACCAAACACGGGAACAAGGTCATATCTGGAACCATTCCATTCCATTCCCTCACGGTTCAGCCAACCAAACGCCCCCTTACTGGCTGAGTGAGGTGGTCTGATGGCAGTACCGCACCGTTTACAGAAACATAACGTGCCATTCTGCTTTGGCTGAGTGAATCAAACTATCTGCATTTGGTGTTCTACAATTTATAAATCTCGTGGTTTCCTGTAAATTCTTCTTTCAGGTTACTGCTATTCGTCCACTGGGGGAAGGTGGTCCTCCAAAGTTTTCACAGAGGACTCGATTGGCCACTGCTAATTATCAAGTGGTTTGACGTCCCACTTAAAGTTGGTTTATTTTTAGTCGAGAAACTGCGCATATTTGCAGTATATAGTAACTTTTGATTCTGTCATGACTCATGAGCTGTTACATTGATAAAAATTTGGTATACATAATGCATTTTTGTATTTACTTTGTATTGTAAAATGTTGCACCAAAATGATGCTTTTACTGGAACACAGTATAAAAATATGAATTGGTCTTCTGTTCCGTGCTGGTTTGATGCTGTTAATATGTTACGTGGCTTCTCGTGTAGAAGCATGGAGACTTCCCCAGGTGCAATTACCACATGTTGCCTATCGAGAGACTAATTTTATTCCCCTTCTCTTTTTTCGTGGTTGCTGTTGCGTTTTTTTTCTGGTTATAATGTACTCCCTTTGTGATTAATATAAGACATTTTAATGACGGTGAAATTAAAAAATGTACGAGAGAATAATTTAAATATACCTAGTAATTATCTTAAAAAGATGAGAGAATACAATACGTGGGTGGTAACGAATAAATACTTATACTTGAGAGAGAACAAATAGGGGTATAGTAGGAAATACTTCATTAAATCTACACGCAAGCTTTATATTTATGAGAAAAATCCATTCTTGGTCTCAACCATTTAAAACCCATCTCTTCAGCTAACAAACAATGTTTTTGATCGTTCTCATCCCTGTGTCCATCCACGTCTCAACCATTTAGAATCCATCTCTTCCGCTAACAAACCATGTTTTTGACCATTTTAACCCACGTGGCACGCCACATGAATATGTGTGGGCAAAAATAAAAATATAACATTGAAAATTATAAATAAATAATATTTCAATGACACGTAGGTCTAGTCTACCTGTGAGCTATCTGTGTACTCTGTTACGATCAGTTACGAGGGAGATGCAGACGCCACCTTATTTTGGATATCTTAGATCCAAGGTGGCTTTCCGTGTGCGGCCAAAACCGTCTTTTGCTAATGGGAGATAAAGGTGGTGATCGGTTCGGCTGAAAAGCTCATGGCTTATGGTTGAAAACACTGTTACTGGCTGAAAAAAGCACTGTAGCTGACAGAGGCTTATTTAGCATAATTAAATTTAAAAAAATTTAAAAATATAAAAAATATGTTAGCCCATTACGTATAATACAAACAAATACGGGGAAAAAAAGAACCAGCAAAAAAGCTCAACAAAAAGCCAAAAGTTCAGAAAAAGACGAAACTTATGAATAGTGAAAAATAAGTCAGAAGCTAGAAACCGAAGCCGAATTGATCAGGGACTAATCTAAATGGTTTTGAGAGTTAGATGACGTATTTTATCTAGTTTTGCAGGTGGGGTAAAAATTAAATAACACAAAGAGTTAAGGTACAAAAATAGTTTTTTTCCTTATATTTCTCAATAAGTACATTCAAACTATAACCCTTGTACTTCTTAACGGACACAGTACTTTGCTTGTCTTGCTTAAAGTAGCGTGTGTTTTTCACCTTCTCTCAATTGTGTCCGGTCGCACGAGGAAGCATAACTCCAATTTTCTGGTTTGGAAGGGATAGCTCCATTATGCTTGGTTCTGGATCCTTACCGGTTTTTGGTTATGTATATTAGGTGGATTTTTTTATATTGATGGTTTATAGGTTATGGTTTAAATATTTAAATTCTGACTATTTGTAAGAGATGGTACACACAGAAAAATAATCGTATGCGATTTTGACCGGTACAACTAAACTCAATATATTTTTTACTATAATCTTCCTATTAATCTTGTATTAAAAATACGCCGTTTAAAAGGTAATTATTATAGATAGTATAAGTATAAACCAGTTTTAAGCTGAAAAAGGCCTGACCATTTTATTTCTGGAACATTCCATGACCCAAAATTCAGCATGTCCCGTTAGTCCCTGGCCTGAAATTGAGATCGGGTCATGGCGGGCCAGTGTGTGGTGTGGTGTGTGAAAACTCTCAATCGTGGCGAACGGGGGCCGTTCGCACTGTTCTAGATGCACTTTTGTAATTTGTACACATGTAGTAATACTATTTGTTTGTCTATTCCTGCTTTTGATTAGACTCCATTAGCTCACAATACAGAACTATTTATAGATATAACACTGTAGCTTTTTTTTTCTCCAAAATAGCCTTCAGACATCTATTTTTCCCCCCAAAAAATAGCCTTCTCCTAAGTTCAGAAGGCACGACAAATGACACGTATCACCCACTGTACTCCCCTAGCTCAGCAGGTTGGGGTGCTCGCAGTAGTACACGGTGCAATACAACAAGTAGGACCGTCGAACCTCTTGGCTCAACAGGAGCTGTCGAGTTACCCTACCTCGACAGGTGGGTGGGTGGCCGACCACGTGAGTATGACATGACACGCTTGACAGTGATTCTCGTGGCTCTCAATTTGACACGGCCATTGCCCCACATGCCTATGTGTTCCTGTTTGGGTCTATCAGTCGGCAATGCCTCCTCGCGCATATAAAATGGCTCGAATCCCTCTCCATTGGCTCAACCGAAGCCCGCAGTTGAGTATCTTTCTTGCCGAGCGAGAGAGCCGAGAGAGAATAAAGAAAAAGAGAGAGTAGAAGAGAGTTTGAATTAGTTTTTTTGATGTGGTTTTGTTGCGATTTAGGAGATTTTGCAGTTGGAATTAGTGTGGCTCCAGCGAAGGCCTTCACAAAGAGGTGTGTTTTATTTGCCTCCGAGAAATATGCTAAGTATGTCATTAACGTTTCGTTAGCTCTACGGTAGTTTTGTTGTATAGATGTGCTTTGTAACCATATTTAGATGACGTATGTATTTAGTTCGTGTGGACGATATTATGCAATTACCCATGTTAGTGGTGTATTAGTGGCGATAATGATGATTCTTTATGAATAGCCGACCTTTTTTGTACCGTTATGTGTACACTATTATTATTTGTATATTGTTATTTTTTGTATTTTGTTTGTAATGTTCGCAATGTATTATATGTAAACTGTTGTAACTTGTACAATGTTATTATTTATAACTTTTTGGTAACAATGATAAAAAAGGTCACACTATTTTTTGTACACTTATCACCGCCATTTGCAAATTAGGTATGCATATGTATGTATGTATTGCTCTGGTGCCATTGCCAATAATGCAGAAAATATCCTTGTATCTGTATTTTTAGCATATAACCATAGGCATTATTGGTAGTTCAACTATGTATATATGGATGAACATGGATGATTATTTTATGTTATGTTTAGTTGTATGTAACATCGTATGAAATAAGTGTATTTCATCTGTATTGGTGGTAGGTACCTGTTGTCGGATATATAACGCTTGTTTGTGTTCTACGGGACTAGCTGTACGGAGCGGACCTTCAAATTTGTGAAAGGACAATAATCTAATCTTACAAATACATATGCATACAGTGCACATCTTTCTCTCCTCTCTCCTTCCATATGGTGTACACATGTACAATACATGAGAATAAGTGATATATATGTACTACTGTGTAAAGTTGTATAAGACATGGACATTGTATTTTGTATTGCACAATAACACTAGTTCATTTTTGGTATGTGAGGCACTGCCAGATCAGCAGATCCACCATCCCTGAGGACGGCACCTCTGGATCTACTGTCTCCGAGGTTGTCGTCGGTGGTTCTGGCGTCTTCGAGCTCGTCAACAACGGATTCGACATCCTTGAGGTAGTCGCCTCCAGATCCATGGCCCCTGAGGTCATTGTCGTTGAATTCATGTTGTAGCTTAGCACATCTGGATTTGGTGTCCCCGAGGTCATCACCGACGGATGCGGTATCCCTGAGGTTACGGCCTCTGCATCTGTGGTCCCCTGAGATCGTCGCCGATGAACCCGTCATGCCTGAGCTCGCCAGTGCCACACCCATCTTCCTCAGCCTTGACATGCACATGCTCCCTAGTGCACCTCCCTTCTCTTTGTCTTTCTCATCTCCGTCATGCATATGCTCCATGGTGTACCACTCCGTTGTGCATCTATTCCGACGTGTACCACTTTGCGTCGAGCAGTACTCCTTCGATGCTCTCTTCGCTGCCATCGCCATGTAAGTCCGTCGATGAGCCATCTTCTTGTTTATCTCACCGTTGGGTCGCTGTCTTCTTCATCTCCACCGTCTTCCATGCCAGCATTAACACCCTACATTGGTGCGGTGTTCTGCTATGTTGTACAGTGGTACGATGTACTCCGGCGTGTGTAGTACACTATATGTTGCACCGTACATGTACAGAGCATTCTGGTATTATACCGCTTGCAATGTGTACATGTACTATGTAGGATGTATTTTTTTTTACAAATACATATGCATACAGTACAGTGTGCATAGGTACACTACATGAGAATGAGTGATGTATATGTATTACTGTGTAAAGTTGTATAAGATGTGGACATTGTATTTTGTATTGTACAATAACACTAGTACATTTTTTGGGATAATATTTGCAGGTGTTGTGTTATATAGTACATGTTTGATTCAAAATTCAAATTGCCAAGTGAGAGCACAACACAGCCACAACATAGACCTAGGCCATCATTGCCTACAAATAATTGTCACATCAGTGAAATATATAAGCATTTCTATTACAAGCACCGGCCAATGGGACTAGTAATATTGCACGATCTCAAAGCACAACAGATGGTCCTGATAACCGAACTTAAGTTCAGAACTGCCCTTCTGGTTTAGTTTCCGCAAATTTTGTCATTGATGCTACAGCACGGAGCATGCGTGCTGAAGACGTCCCGAGTGTACTTTTGGTCTTTCAAGTTTTATTGGTAAACGTTTGAAGATAATTTAGATCTTTCAACAGTGTCGTAACAATTATTAGACTCATTTGGAACACGAGAGTTTTATACGATAGTTTGTGTGAAATTTCTGCACGACATTTTTTCCCTTGAATATCGCGGCATGTTGTAGTGCTATGTGATGTCAACACTGTATGGTTCGTCGACATGTCAATATGGGCCAAACCTACATGGAACGTGCATGCGCATGTAGGGCACACCGCAACTCAAATCGCCCTAAAATGAGTTCGTTGGGTGTGGTAGCTTGCAATCCTCATGTCATGTAAGACAGGTACGGAGTTCGAAAGGAAAAGGGGAAGAGTTAAACACTGAAGTATCTTAAGGCCCCGTTTGGCACAGCTCAACTTCACTAGTGAAGCTGTTTTTTTTTGTTTCAGCTTCACGAGTAGCTTCACCGGTGAAGCTAAAACTGTTTTGGAAAACTGTTTGGTAAAATAGCTTCACCAACAGCTTCATGCATGGCTAAAAGAGGGCAATTGTCCAAGATGCCCCTGTCTGTATAGGGTCATATGTTTGTATATGGTCATATGAATTAAAAAAATAATATATTTGAATGAGTATGAATTAAAAAATTAAAATAAAAAAATTAAAATCATTAGAGAAGTGCGAACGGGAGGAGAGGAAACAGGCGTGGGGACCCAGTGGCAAAGTGTTGTAATTTCTGTCAACTATAAGGGCAGTGGGTTCCTAGAATCATGAGCTCGAGGAGAGAGCGTGAAAGCTACTATTTTCAGCTTCACCCCACCCCATTCCCTTGCGAGAGCATGATTTAGGCCCTGTTTGGCACAGCTTCACCAACAACTTCATGAGCTGTTGTGAGCTGTTTTTTGCCAAACACCCTTTTTGCAAACAGCTTCATGGGTGAAGCTCCTTTTTTTGTGCTCTCACAAATGAATGGGGAGAGGTGAAGCTGAAAAAAGTAGCTTTTCACAGCTCTCTCCCTCAGGCCCGCAGTTCTAGAAACCCACTGCCCCTCTAGTTCACCAAAATTACATGCATTTGCCACTAGCTCATCCCGTTCACCTCTCCCGTTCACGAAACATAAACAAGGCACTAATATTGCTTCCTAATGATTTTAATTTTTATTATTTATTATTTTAATGTTTTAATTCATACTCATTCAAATATATTATTTTTTAATTCATATGACCATATACAAACATACAACTCCAAATGTTAGAACACGTCAGGTAGACAGGGGCATCTTGGACAATTGCCCTCTCTCAGCCATGCATTAAGCTGTTGGTGAAGCTGTTTTGCCAAACAGTTTTCTAAAACAGATTTAACTTCATCGGTGAAGCTGCTCGTGAAGCTGAAATAAAAAAAACAGCTTCACTAGTGAAGCTGAGCTGTGCCAAACGGGGCCTTAAGGAGCTTCATCCATGAAGCTGTTTGCAAAAAGGGTGTTTGGCAAAAAACAGCTCACAACAGCTCATGAAGCTGTTGATGAAGCTGTGCCAAACAGGGCCTAAATATCTAATATGGGGCTCCCAAAAGCAATCTCTCCTTTCTGCGTGATGCAATGATGCAGGAGTTATTCTTTTGGGAGACTGTTGCCCCTCATCATTATCCGTCTCCAAAGCCTTGATAATAGTAGAAATCGTCATGTATTCAGCACTGCGGTGAGTTTTTTTTCTTGAAACTGGCTTAGACATATGTTTTTTTAAATTTGTCCCCTCTACAGTTGTGGGAGTGGTGATAGGCGACGCGTCTCATCCGTCGAGTACCCCGTCGAGGTATATAGTAGCAACCACTGCAGCGAGCTTCAACGTGGCAGACGGCGGACGGAGAGCAGCAGGCGACGATGAAGCGCGTGGTTGCAGGTGGATGCCGAGCGCCCTAGGCTCAGTAGAAGGGTGTCGAGCACACCTAGCTAGGAAGGTAGGCGGCAAACCAGTTCTACCGAGCTCGCTTGTGCTGTCGCGGATGCTATCACCTAACATGACGTGGGAGCTCGGTAGATAACATGTGTCGTCCGCGGTTGCAGAGAAGGCCAAATTTAGAAATCGGTTTTGCTATTGCACAGTCGATTGAAATTTTTTTATCTTTCAGTCACCTAAAGTTGCTTTCTCAGTCACATAAAATTTCAGTGTACTAATACTCCTTCACTTGAAGTTGCACTCTTAGTCACTTAAAATTATAGTTTAAAAAAGTGTTTGAAGATAAAGAGAAAAAAACAGTCACCTATACAATAGTCACTCCGTTTAGAGGCCAGTGTGAAAAAAACTCGCTACAATGCAATGTATGCGATCACTTCCTAACATTACACCAGCAAGAGATTTTCACCCACCGGTTTTCGTTTGGAGGCATAGCAAATGGCCCTTCATCCACTCGAGCAAGCCTCGTGCCATTTCCTTGCGCTGTTGAGCACCTCATCAACAAACTAGTAAGAGCAACTCCAGCAGTAGCCCTCAAAACAGGGCCCCTACTTTTCATTTGAGGGCTCCCCCTACTTTTGAGGGCCCTGTTTCTGGTCAAGACTCACAGAGCCCTCAAAACAGGGCCCCTACTTCTTAATTCCCTCTATTTCCTCACACACTATATGCATATGTATGGGACAAAAGCACAATACATAATAAAATATTTATGATTTCACAAGGAGGGACAATATTTAAATATATGAATTCAAATACGAATATTCAAATTTAAATTCAAATTTGTTCCGAATTTAAATTGAAAGCACAAAGTTCATCACATAACATTCAAATTTGTTCCGAATTCAAATACGAATATTCAAATTTAAATTCAAATTTATTCCGAATTTAAATTGAAAGCACAAATATGAATTCAAATACGAATATTCAAATTTAAATTCAAATTTGTTCCGAATTTAAATTGAAAGCACAAAGTTCATCACATAACATCCAAATTTAAATTCAAATTTGTTCCGAATTCAAATACGAATATTCAAATACGAATGTTCAAATTTAAATTCAAATTTGTTCCGAATTTAAATTGAAAGCACAAAGTTCATCACATAACATTCAAATTTAAATTCAAATTTGTTCCAAATTCAAATACGAATATTCAAATTTAAATTCAAATTTGTTCCGAATTCAAATATGAATTCAAATACGAATATTCAAATTTAAATTCAAATTTGTTTCGAATTTAAATTGAAAGCACAAATGTTCCACAAAAAACGAGGAAAATTGAAAAATGAGAGCCGGAGTAGGGGGCCCCTAGGAATGAGGGGTGGGAGGGTGATTTGAGGGCCTCCTCAAATTTGAGGGCTCTAGTAGGGGCTCTGCTGGAGTTCGTTTTTTGACTCAAGCTCTCAAATTTGTGTTTTGAGGGCTCAAGTAGGGGCCTGCTGGAGTTGCTCTAACAACATCTCGCACGCCTCACGGTGTCGCGTTCCTCTGCTGCCCTGCAGCTAGCTAGCCCGCATGCTGGCGTTGGTTTGCTTTGCCCTTTCTTTCACGCGTGCACGAGCGCGGCGGACGCGGACGCCGCTGCCGCGGCAGATGTGCTCGCGAAATTATTATTGCCGCCGCGCGCTACCTCCCGCCGCTACCGCCATCCTGCAACCCCATGTGCCCATTTCCAGCTTCGTCTACCTCCATTCACACGCGCGCACTCGCCGCCACCGCAGCACTGCAACAGCCACTATACTATTACCGACACCCCACTAGCATTGGCCGATCCGTAGCACGCAGCGCGCACCTAATCTTGCGAACGATCCTTCCTTCGGGCGGTACGCGATCTGATCCGCCTTTTCTGTCCCTGAGCTGTACTACTACTAATCCTCATCGTAACCAATCATCGCGGCGCGGAGGGAAATATCGGCACATTTTGCTTGTACTTTTCCACACCCACCTCCTTTGTCGGGGGTTGGTCAGAACGGGATGAGATCGGCTGCCTCCGCCGCTCGCTCCATTTCTTTAGCGTTTTCGTGGGGGCCTGGGTTGAGTTCTTGAGCTGTCTTTGGTCAATGGGAGTGGCGGAGGAGGGTGGCGTAAGGACCACAAATGGATCCCCACTGAAATCCATGCAAGCAACGCGGCCTTGTTGGTGGCCCTGAATTTCTCGCTCCTTTCGTCAGCAGCAGCGTGTTGCGTACCGAGCAAGTGCGAGTTCTTGCTTTGCAAGCTTAGGCGTCAGGGCCACTGCTTGGGCTCCAGTGTTTTAAAGCTCTTGCGGAGTTATATTTCCAGTGTGCCACTAGGCAAGGAGCGGCTGCTGCTACGAGTCCAGCCATTGGAGCTTGCCCTGTCTCCAATGGCTCGGAAGGTCGTAGCTTTGGTCCTGCTAGTGTTGGTGGGAGTGGCGGCTGTGGTCTTGGCCGACCAGGAGAGCGAACGGATCCGGGAGCTCCCCGGCCAGCCGCCAAATGTGGGGTTCTCGCAGTACTCCGGCTACGTCACGGTCAACCCGGCGCACGGCCGCGCGCTCTTCTACTGGCTCGTGGAGGCGGTGCCGGCAGCCGGGCCCATCGCGCCGCTCGTCCTGTGGCTCAACGGCGGGCCCGGGTGCTCGTCGGTAGGGTACGGCGCGTCGGAGGAGGTCGGCCCGTTCCGGATCAGGCCGGACGGGAAGGCGCTGTACCTGAACCCCAATTCTTGGAACAAGGGTGTGTAATCTGTAATGCGTGTTCTTGAGCTCCATTAAACAGCAGGAGATGCCCCAAAAATAGTGTTGGAAGTGGTTGATTTATCTCGGGTGTGTGTTTGCTGGTGATTGCAGCGGCCAATTTGCTGTTCTTGGAGTCACCGGCCGGCGTGGGGTTCTCGTACTCGAACACGACGTTGGATCTTTACACCGCAGGAGATGCGAGGACAGGTAACTGATTCATGGCCATTCTTGTGCGAGCTGTCCAGGATTCAGGTACCAACCTCTTGTCACTTGCTTGTCTTGTAGCACTGGATGCCTATGCTTTTCTGGTGAACTGGCTGGAGAGATTCCCACAGTACAAGTACAGGGAGTTCTACATCGCTGGAGAGAGCTATGCAGGTAATTTTTGTATGCGATAAATTTTGAAAATTTCAGTTCTGGCTGCTTGTTGGATGAAAGACTTAAAACTGTATGGGCTGTGTGGTCTTTGATACTTGCAGGGCATTATGTTCCCCAATTAGCCCACCTCATATACGAAAAGAACAAGGGCACTCAGAATCCCACAATTAATCTCAAAGGATTCTTGGTATATCTTTGAAATCCATGTTTTGCTTGTACTAGTTTTAGTATGCGTATGCTAGTTTCTGAAACTTTTGTGATTCTTGAAAATTAAGGTGGGGAATGCCGTTACTGACGACTATTATGACTATCTTGGTACATTTGAGTACTGGTGGACTCATGGTCTGATATCTGACAGCACTTATCACAACTTGAAGGCGACATGCATGCTTGATTCCTCAGAGCACCCTTCTCCTGAATGTGCCAAGAATCTGAACCTAGCTAGTTCCGAAACAGGCAATATTGATCCTTATAGTCTGTATACAAAGCCCTGCAATAACACAGGCTCTCTCAAATTTGGCTTAGGAGAACGCTATGTAAGTTTTTTAAAAACTTTTCATAAGTGATCATGTTCCATTTTGTTTCATAGATCTAGTTCTGTTCTTACATCGAGGAGTTATCCGTAACATACTGTCAGCAGACAGCAGTGCAATGTCGATACCGAATGCTGCTAAAATATCAGATCGACAAGCATGCCACTGCAGTATTACTTTAACATGATGCGTTATAATAAATCCATTTAGATCTGAGTGACACTAAAACAGGTTAGATAGATTAACTGAATTGATTTACTGTCATCCTAATGGGTTCACTATTTTAAAGATATTGAACGAGGAACTAGTTCAGTCTCTGACTCTCAAGGTAGCTTTTAGCCTTTAGCTGTGGTGGTTAGGAAACAAAGAGCAAAACAACTGTGGGTCCAGCATGGATAAAACAGATTTTCAGAAAATCAATAATAAAATAAGGTAATAAATGAAACAAATGGATTCTCTGTTAAAGAAATTTACAATTTGTTTATTGCTATTTTCAATTTGGTGGTCTCATGTGTTTTGAACAGAGTGCATAACTGTGTCATCTGGCACTGCTTGCAGTCTTGAATTGTGGTTATAATTGTATCACCCATTTTATAGCGGACAGACATCCAAACTGCTACTGCGCTTCGCATGACCTTAGGAGTTAGAACTAGTTCTGTTTTCCAATTCTCATTTATCTACATAGCACTGTTTTTTTTACTTAATTGGTTCAATGCCTATATGTATATAACAAGATGTTCCTTTGATCATATTGTTTTCTGTATCTAATCATGTTACCATCAACAGCCTTGGTTGTCCAGAGCCTATGATCCTTGCACTGAAAGATATTCAAATATTTACTACAATCGGCCAGAAGTGCAGATGGCATTACATGCTAACACCACTGGAATTCAATACCCTTGGAAAACTTGCAGGTCTTAATGATTGTTGCTGACAAGATATACCTTAAAAGTTCTGTTCCCTTTTTAGGCATATGTATACTCATTTGCCGTATTTGTCACAGCGATATTGTCGGGTCCTACTGGGCAGATTCACCAAAATCTATGCTTCCCATCTACCAAGAGTTAATTGCAGCTGGTATCAGGATATGGGTTTTTAGGTAAGTGCCAGTACTCATGCAAATGAACATTTCCTACATTTTGCATGGCAGAGCCATTTATCAACTTTTACTTGTGCATGCCTGATATATGTTTTTGTCAGTTTAACACGGATCCCATCTCTATTATGAGTTATGGAATTATCTTTAGGTGCTCTGTAGACTGTAGGGCTAACTATAGTGAGAACTGCTATATGTACCGAAAGGTGCACGCACTAAGTACGTAGCAGTGACGTGTGTCCAATCAGAGGAGAGCAATTCATCCACCCAAAATTCTGGGTCCCACAGGCTAACCTGTAACCTCTCTTCAGTCTTCATCTCACAGCTCATTGTGAGTACGTACTCATGGTGTCTTGAGAGTCGGTACACCAAGCATTACTGAACTATAGTATCTTTTACCATTTTATATTGGTGTTGAACTTTTGGTATAAATGGATATTTTCTCCAAACAGATCACTGCAAGGATACCGAAAGGAAATCAGAGGAATGAAAATTCCTTAATTATGATCCAATTCTGAATAGTCTCTGAAATGAGTTCCTGTTTCAGAAAAAGCAATCCATCATACTGTCACGGGTAACATTTAGTGAGATTGATTTAAGCCACGAATGACAATGTATTTCACTTTTTCACAGTGGCGATACAGATGCTGTAGTTCCTGTAACCGCAACAAGGTACTCGATAGATGCTCTCAAGCTTCCAACACTGGTCAATTGGTACCCTTGGTATGACCATGGAAAGGTCGGTTACTCGGTTATTAACTGTATGGAGCAAATTCTGGAGCAGAAAGAGCCATTTCAATCTGATATAAGTATTCCCTCTTCTTTGGTGTTGCAGGTTGGAGGTTGGAGTCAAGTTTACAAAGGACTAACTCTCGTCACCATAGCAGGCGCAGGACATGAGGTACCACTGCACCGGCCGCGACAAGCTTTGATGTTATTCAGACACTTCTTGCAGAATACACCATTGCCAACTCAATAGTCACTTGAAGCGGAATGATAGTGTAAACCATGGCAATCATATTCACCGTTTTTTACATTCTTTTTTTGTTTGATTTGATTATTACAACATGTTATTCAACTCTATTGAATGTATGTATGTATGCTGGCAAATAGGAAAACCTGACATTCGTACTGCTGCAGATAAAGAGCTCCTTTGTATATGATAATGATAGTGATTCATTGAGCAGTAAAATTCAGAGTTTTACAACTTGCCTAGAAAAGGAATTTTTGCATATCCAAATTTGTGGAATAGAAGATGTTTTTTCTAGGTTTTTATGGTGATCTTCACCATGTCATCCAACTCAGGCACTATTTGTATGAACTTACCTGGAGCCCTGACTGCATAAATTCATGCTGTGCCCCCAACTCCCAATTCCCAGTGAGCTGGCTGCATAGAAAATGTCATATAGATAGGCAGAGTTATTATTCACCTCATCGACTTGATGTCGAAAAAAACATAAAGATGTATGTTTATTTATGGAACACCAAAAAGACTAATTTGAATGTCCAAAGAGGAATTCAGCTATTGAATAACTAATGCAGAGTACCTATGCAGGCTTCCTTCAAAGGACTAAAAATTGCGGCCATGGTGAAAGCTTAGGCACTTGAATACATACAAGTCAACAAGATGACTCAAAATTGGAACCATGGTGAACTTCATGACATAATGCAAACGCTACAAGATCACACTTACATATAGCAAACTTTGTCATCTTCTAGTATTAACAGAAACAAAACCCAACAACCTTGTCTCGCAGTATACCATCAATTCACAGAGGAAATGGAAAGCACTACAAACAGCGAGATAACTCGAGCGGCATGTGCATGGTTAAATCCTCTGAAAAGTTCTCCCTTCTCAGCTATGCCGAGCCCTTCTTCACCGTATTTCCGCTTTCCGCGATCACCAATCACACTGCAGCAATTCACATCGTCAGTCATAGAGTGAAGGGAACAGCAGGAGAATCATCATCAGACGATGGCTGCAGCGCGTTGATCTTGATCACGTAGTTCTTCTGGCTCGACGCGCTGCTGCTGCTACCGGCGCTCGTGCGCAGGTCATCCGAGCCATCGCACGCAGACAGAGTGGAATCCTCCTCTTCGTAGGCAGTCCCGATGCGGCCGCCGCACTTTCGGCAGAGTAGCCGCGACCTCTTCCTGAAGAGGCCCCAGGAGCGCCTCGAGTGGAAGTAGGGCACGCAGGTCACCTCGTCGGTCTGCGTGAACCGGCTCTCGTCGACCGCGAAGAAGGAGACGACGCCCTTCTTGATCTGCTTGCCGTACTTGGACCCAATGTTCGCCGTGTTCCGTGTGGAGGAGCTCAGGTTCAGCGCGTAGCCGCAGTATCCGCAGCTGCCAGTGAGTGACAGCAAGTCAGGGAAACACAGACAGACGCAAACATGCAATGCTGGAAGGCCGAAAATTGGACAGAAGCAAATTGATCCAGGACCAATTTGCCATCAACCAGACCTAGGAATTGGAATTGATCCAAAGCAAATTACCAAGACGACGATGCCTTGTACTACAGTTCCTTGTTGGCCAACTACACACCGAATCAAGAGGGAAAAGAGAAGGGTGACAACAAAAGTGCAGTGAAATACTTATCCTACAACTAGAAAGGATGAAAAACCGATCGAATTTGCTAGTTTCTTGATCCAAGAATCAAAACCGGGTGGGAGCAATCGAAGCATCGAATTCGAACCTGTAGGTGACATCTTTGATGGAGTAGCTGTCGAGAGACCTCACCATGATGATTGGCGCTCTCCTTGCTGGAAACAATCCACTTTTTTGGCCGATCAGAGGGGGAGAGCCGGGGGAGGGTGAAGAGATACCACTAAAAAGGCGGTTGTTTGGTCGAGTCCGTCTCGTGCCGTGCGATTTTGCTTCTCTGGTTGCTTTTGCCTACTCGTTGATTAACGCATTAGTTTAATTGTCAGCAGTGGGTAATCGGCATGGGTGCTGGTCTTTGCGCTGACGAAAGCACGAACAGTGCGACGACCGGAGAGATATGGGTGTCGATGGAGGATTTTTTAAAATAATGCATTTATTTATTAAATATTATATTAATATATCACCACTTAAGAAATTGCATAAATAACCTTCCGTCGCTATTTGAAATGGTGACGGAGGTTCTGTCATAAAATGAATAAACGACAGAGTACCACGTCGACACCACGACATCTGTCGCCATTGCAATTAACGATAGATGAATCAATCGTTAATTGAAATAGCGACAGAGGCCTCCACACCGTGTCGTCATTTTAAATGGTGACAGAGGTTAGTCTGTTTAAGGGCCAAAAAATCGACTAAAATTCATAATAACTGGTAAAAAAGAGAAAGAGGGGAGGAGAGGAGAAGAGAGTGGGAGGAGTGGATTTCTGCATCCTAGATATAAGTTTTCGGTTTCTTTGTAGATTTTAGTTTGAAATAATGGTAGGTTAGTAAATAAAATAATTAGATGTGTAGTTACATTGGGTAGTGGGTAGATGTGTAAATAGTATAGTTGTAGATATATAGTTATTTAGGGTAGTTTGTGTATGATAAATTATATAACTATTAATTTTTTTGTAGCCGTAAGTTGTAGTGCACCGATTAGTTTTATAAAATTAGGTCCGCTAGTTAGGTTTATTGGGAGCATGGAGAGTACAATGTGTGTAAGATACATTATTAATTATGTACGCTATGTAGATGAAGCATGCATGATAAGTTAGATTCTTACAAGATATATACGATTGGTTGTCTTTCTTTAGGGTGTTGAACGTTAGGGAAAACCCCTTCTATGCAAGTTTATTGGTGAGTAGCGGATTTATTATTAGATTTAGTTCGCGTTTATTTAATCGAATAAGTAGCTATCATTAACATCATGTTGGTTGTCGACTTAATCGATATGTATGATGAATAGCTTTCAAAATACACTATGAAGGAGTTCCATGGATGGGTGTAGAAGGAGTCAATTTGCATGATTTTTCATTTGTGACACCTTGTCTTTCAAATGCAGAGCAGCATCTAAGGGGCACTGTTATGATTCTTGCTGGATCATGTGTTGCATGACCTAAAATTGCATGGTGTTGCAACCCAGGCATGGTAACGCATCGTACTCGTAGATGGCCGCTAGTCTTGCTGGCCTAAGCATATGAGGAAGTCCCTTCAGCTTATATGACACAAAAAGATGGCATAGGTGGTAATGCTGAAGAAGTTGGAGAGTCCAGCCAAAGTGCCCCATATTATTTGAGCGAAGAAGGGGGAGGTGGCACATACTCAGTTGAAGCTAATATTGTAGACCTTCCTATGGCTGAGATGCGGGAACCCATGTGGATTGTAGATGAAGGTGAGGAGATCGAAGTCTTAGTGGAATAGATAGAGCTTGAAGACCGTAAGTATGAGGCAATGTCAGATGATGAAGGTTCTGATGATGAACAAGATTAAGGTGATCAGACCGTTCCATCAAAGTGAAACACATACCAATTTGACAAACTAGTAGTTAGTGAAAGTAAGCGGGTGGCTTCGAAGTACCAGTAGAATGAGGTTAGGCAAGGAGAGTTTTACAAAAATAAGGAGAAAGCGTAGGAACCAGTCATGTTCTGAGCAGTGTCATTGAGGAGGATATTCAAGGTAGTGAAATCTAGCCCGTGTGTGTATGACGTCAAGTGTGAGATACAGGGATGCCCTTAGCAAGTACATGAATACTAACTTATGTGGGACACCCGTTGGAAGTACTCAATAGTTGTTCTGCACACTTGTTCTGTACTCAATATGTTTTTAGGCTTTGTTGTAAATGTCATGCACGGAGAGATTGTGGGCAACCTGGATTTTGAGCCACGTTCCAATATTCTTACGGTAGAGAAGAGGTTCCAGTACACAATAAGTTATGTTAAAGTTTGGAGGGCGAAGCAGAAGTCATTTGAAGAAAAGTTCAGTACGTTTGAAGACTCTTACCATTACTTGTTTGGTCTACTCTAAGTCATACAACAAAGGAATCCTGGGACCCATGTTTGTATTCTTGAATAACACTCGAAGAGGTTCACTAAGAAGATGATACTTAAGCGAGCATTCTTCATTTTTGGTGCATGCATCGATGCATTCAGACACCGTTGTCTATTGCTTTGTGTGGATGGCACCTTCTTGACTGGGAAATACAAGGGCTAGATATTAATTACAATCACAGTGGATGGCAACAATCAAGTTCTTCCTATTGCACTTGTATTCATTAATAGTGAGAACATCGACCATTGGCATGGTTTCTAAAGAATGTGAATGCTGGTGTTGTGGGCGACCGCTTATGGGTTTGTATCATATATTATCGGTATGCCAGCTTATTGAAGGCAATTAAGCAGCTGCAGCAAGGGGGAGATGGCCATATCGATGGCCTGATTTGCAGAGTATGTGGTGCAAGAGGTACATGCGTGCTAATTTCTATAAGCAATTCAGGAACAAGGAGCTGATGAATCCTTTCAAAAGGCTTTGTGATTAAAATCAGCAAAGAAAGTTTGACACACTGTGGAAAAAACTGGATGACCTAACTATGAAGCACATGAGAGAGGCAGCGAAGAAGCATGCCACAGGCAGGGAATAGCTTCCTGTTGCGCACAGTAAGATACCCATAGATCCTTTAGAAATGGTCAGGAGGAATTTAAGGTAGATAAAATGCGATACATAGTCATGAGGTGTAATAGGCAAATTCTCTCTTTAATGGTTAGCTATTATTTCAAGACTACCAAAGCCAAAAAAAATTAAAGAATTATTCATAAAGAATACATTTTTAATTAAGAAAATGTATTATTTAAAAAATTCAAAAATAACTTTGTCGCCATTTGAACTGACGACAAGGCACCAACAGAGACTTTGTCGTCAATTCGGTTGGCAATAGAGACTTATAGGCTACCACACATGACTCCATATAGAATTATCGTCATTCCAAATGGCAACAACGGGTTATTTATGTAATTTTAAATAATAACATATTAATGCAATATTAATATACAAATATATTATTTAAAAAATTCATCGAGGGGGAGGCATCGAGCATAATGGAGGCGTGGAAACTTGACATGCATATCGAATGGAAGCAGAGGCCAAATACTTTTTCTATATTTTAAACCTAACCTGGGCTTGTCATGGTCGCGCTAACCAAATTTTTGGCATATATAGTGCCTTTTCAACTGATATTTGCAAAAAATAGCCATATGCACACGAGAATAACAAAAATAACATTTTTGCAACTCGGTCACTGTGTGGCAAAGACCTGCAGTGACACGTGGCCTCAATGGAGCCCGACCATTGGCGTGAGACGCTGTCGCCGCCACCGGCAGCCGCAAGATCGGTCACCAGGTGGCAGGTGACTTGCCACCCCTCCACAAATGGCAGGTAATTAAGCTAGCCAATTAGTCATCTTAATTACCTACCTAAATTTGTAATTTATATGTCACATTTATTCAAATTTGTAAATATAGCAAATGAGTTAAAAAAAATTACAAAATTTTATGTGTACCCCCCCAACATAATGTACTTCACTGTATCATTTTTTTGACAATTTTATTCACTCTAAATATTGCCCAAAAATTCATATGATTTTGATATTTGTATGAGTTATTATCTATAGCAAATGAGCTCTAAAAATTACAAAATTTCATATGAAGCCTTCTGATATAGTTGAACTAATTATGCAATTTTTTAGGAATTTTATATGTTTTGAATTTGCTATGTTAATTCGTATTTATTCCATCATGCATGATACTATTTCTTATGTATGTAATCAAACCCTATGTGTCATGTTATTTTTAATTTTATTATAAAATCTATTTTAATTCACAACATCAAATATTGTCATCTTTTCACATTTAATTCTTCAAAAGGAAGTCTCTTTGTTACTATCTTACTACCAAATTCCAAGGTTCCAAATTCATAAATCAAGTCCAAACTAAATTAAATCATTACCTCAATATATAATTTACAAACCAACTGCAATCACGTATGAAAGCTAATTAAATAAACATTGCATATTGCTAATTATGATTAAATTAACATGAATTAATATGGCAAATTCGGAGCACATAACATTTCCAAAAAATTACACAATTAGGTCAACTATGTCGGAAGGTTTCATATAAAATTTCGTAATTGTTGGAGCTCGTTTGCTATATGTAACAACTCCTACAAATATCAAAATCGTATGAATTTTTGAGCAACATTCAGAGCGTGTAAAATTGTCAAAAATTACATAATAAATTATGTTGTGTCGAAAGACCGTGTATAAAATTTTGTAATTTTTCGAGCTTAGTTGTTATATTTAAAATTTTGAATAAATATGATATATATAAATTATGAATTTAGACAGTAATTAAGCTGGCTAATTAGCCAACTTAATTACTTACCGTTTTGTGGAGGGGCGGCAAGGCGTGCGGCCGCCCGATGACTGGGCGGCAGGCGCGCACCCCTACGTGTATACAGCTATTTCGCATATACAAGTTAAAAAAGCGCTATTTATATTCGCGCTAACCTCCGCGTATGTATGTCTGTATGAATGACCACGCGCTCATGTGCGACTGTGCGGGGTGCGGCCGCGCGTACGGCACGGCACGACCGGCCCCGCCGCCGGGTAATGGGGCGAGAGGCCAGCGCGTCACGGCCGCACTCCAGATAGGCGAGGCCAAATCAGCGGAAAAGCGTTCGAATCCATTGCCACGGTCGAGCAAAGTTGGTGCCTCAAATCCAAACGGCGGTCAACTGCTTGTCTGCTTTGCTTTGGTTGGTGAAGGATTTACATACGGGGAAAAGGGTCGGGGTTAACCGGTTAAGTTTCAGCACCGCCTCTGTTTTGTCCGATTCGTGCTCCTGAGTATATCTGCGTTTCTTCCTTGATGTAAGATTTTGTCCAGGATTGAGCATAGTATGAGATCCTCGATATCGGGAACACCCAAGGTTGAACCTCAACTAGTGTGTGCGTGTTCTTCCGATTGCCAAATGCCAGGGCTTCTCAGGCTCATACCGGATATGATTTTCGAGTATTATACGACTAGATGCGCGGCGTGCCTCGTTTTGTTAACACAAACAAAAGGCACAAATTGGAATAAGCAGCTCATACGTGCCTTGTACATTATTACATTTACAAATTGGTTGTTTGTTACAAACTCAGGATACAAATGAGATCAGCGAGCAGTTCATTTCTGTGCCCGGGATGCAAAATAAGTTTCAATCCTCAATCACAATAGTTATCCCGTCATGTTTCTTGAAGTAGTGTGTAGTGTGATCGACAACCTGCAAATGCAGAAGTACCATAAGGTGAAATTCTAGTGCAGCCAAGTGAAGCAAATGCCTCAGCTTAACTTCAAGGGTACATCAAGTCCAATGGCGGCAATGGCATGGTAAAGTAACGTAACTTCACATTTCACATCTCAAGGAGATGATGTTAAACCTATATACTTGATGTGTATAAATAAGTTATGATACGTCATACGAGGGATGACCACCAAACTTGGCAGATCAACTATATTGACGAACTTTTTTAGCACACCGTATTGAGTTATTTATGTCTAAAATTAAAAGAATTTCCGAGTTATTTTGCACCTTATAACAAAGGTAGGAATCTAAGACCTGTGATTGGCCTCCAACTCAATAACTCATTTTGGATTAGATGACCGTCAATTCTTGCCATCAGAAAAACTGGAGTCCATCAGGTTTTCAACTCTAGATACACTAGCAATCTAGGACTGGCAGCTAGTTTTTCAACTCCAGCTGATAACGATTTACAACTCTTAGGTGGCACATGGACTGAGTGAATGCTTTATTGATGATGATACAATTATGAAACATGCAGAGAAGTCAGCCAAACAGAACCAAGTTTATTCACTAGCAAGACAACATGACCATTTTTTTTTGTTGAAGTGATAGCTGAATCAGTAATTAAAATCCACGATGGCTTAACACATATGAGATTATGAGACTGCGCACAGGCGAGCCAAATCAGAAAACTGAAGTCTGAAAGACACGTAGGCTGTTTAAATGAACTGCGTAGAGAAATGCACACGCATCATGAACTGCCTGACAAACTCTCTAAAATAGCTAAAAGTCAGTTGTGGCTGTCATACGAACAATGCACAAAAATGCAAACATCATGAAGTGCTTCATGAAATCTCTAAAATGAAGGCAACAATTTCAGTACTTTCTACAGTACATAGTGCACTACTTTCTCAGCGTTGTGATTTTTCACACATATGCTACTGAGTATTGGGCGCAAGCAAGATTATTCAGTGCCACAGGTGTCAAAGATCAGTGAAATTTATGCGTTCTACAAGTTTGCTTGTTAAAAATCTATCAGGCTCTAGGAAGGTATATAAACCGATGTTAACCTACTGACACTACAAAGCTAAAAAACTAGAATTTATCAGAAGCAAGATGCATCCATTGTTTTTCAGAACTACCGAACGCAACAATGAAGTACTAATAGTTCAACAACCTATAACACTCACATTGGTGTTGCTGAGCTCCAGGTTATAGAAATCCACCGCGTCCGCTTTGAACAGCGGCCCGGCATGCCAGGTCCCCTTGTGCAGCTTGAGAAACTTCGGACCAGAAACCCGGAAGACGCGGACCTCAGCTGGATCTGGAGGCAGGTAATAGTGCCCGGCGCGCGACTGCACGGGCTTCCTGCCATCGCCCTGACCACTCTGCTCGGGCACCCCATCCACGATCGAAGGCTTGGCCACGCCGAGGTACCAATCATGGCCGCCGATGGAGCCGAGGCACTGGGTCACGCTGGCGTGGTGAGTGATGCTCGAGAAACTGAGCGGCTGGTTCCTCAATCTCATGATGTAGAACCTGCCAAGAGAGAGAGAGAGAGAGAGAGAGAGAGAGAGAGAGAGAGAGAGTGAAGGCCAAATCTTTGGTTTAGTCCAGCCTTAATTTATTGCAGCCAACTCGATTTGAAGGATTTCTATTAGTTTTTATGTGGAAAGATCGCATCTTGACCTTGGGATGCCGCGGCTGAGGTCGAGCTGGGCGTCGTGGGGGCCGAACTGGTTGCCATCGGGGGAGGCGGCGACGACCTGCCCGAACGGCGCGAAGGACTCGGGCGTGGCCTCCACCGCCCGCAGCGTCAACACCCTCGCCGCGTCCTGCCCGCCTTCCATGACCTGCGCGGACCTGGCGGCTTTGGTGCAGATACGGCCTTCCTGTGCGGCTGTGCCGCTTCTCACCTCCAATCGCCTCTATGATTGCGCACATTACTCTTTCCACTTCTATCTAGCTATTTCTCTTTCATTTTCTTACCGTCTTTATTTTTCTAGAAATCATTTCTTTCGATTGCTATTACTTATTTTTAATAAAAGATCATGAATCTCAGCGAAAACCCTCGGTCATAATTAATAAGTATTTTTAGGCTACAATTTATATCTTTTAGCTATGACTAATTAGTCTAATAAATAATAATTATTAAAAAATCAAAACCCAAAAATTGGCTAAAAAACTAATTAAACAAAATCAATATAAACAGGTCCTCTGCCGCTTTTGGTGCCGCCGTAGCCCGTTAGGACGACGGGGCGGAGGAGTGTGTGGAGGCGGTGCGGCGGCAGAAATGGCCGAGGCTGCACGCGCGGCCCAGGCCCACCAGAGCCTGCATCCCCGCTTACGTCTGCTCGCCCGTTTGCTCCGCACCAGTCTCGATCGAAACGCTTTTCTTTGTGGCTCAAGCATTCGGCCACGGCCAAGTCTACTCGTGGCATCTGTGAACGGCGTGCATGCGCTTGCCTCCCCTATCCTCACGTCCACCCTACGTTCCCGAGCTAGCTCTTACCAACGTCAGCCTCTTGCCAACGTTAGGCTCTATATTTGTAGGAAAAATTGCTCCCTTACCCTAAAGTTTAATGGCGTTTGCTCATTTGCCCCATGATGTCTCACTGACATGTGGGTCCTGGGTCCAGGACCCACATGTCAGTGAGACATCATGGGGCAAATGAGCAAACGCCATTAAACTTTGGGGTACACGAGCAAATCCCCCATATTTGTATCGGTTTTTAAAAATAGTTTTTTATAATGTCTGACTTTTAAATAGAGTGTTTTTTAATATGATATCTACTAGTCGATTATAATACGCACAATAATGATTTCATTTATATCGGCCAAAATCGCACGCGAGTATATCTTTTTACAAACTTCTCTACAAGCTATTACTATTTATAAGGTAAAATCAAAAGCCAAAGCTAAAATTCAATATGAATGGATTCTAAGTTCTATGCACTGACGCATGGTTCCCATATCGGCGTGACACCACTACGCGACAGTTTTGCTACTACTAGTATAAGTTTACAACAACATCATTGGATGTGGATGTGGGTGCACACACACACATTATGACGTACCGATGGTATAGCTCACTGGAGATGACGAGCTGAGGAAGGATGGATGCTACCCACAAAAACCTTAGCATATAGGGTATGTTTTTTATGGTTATGGTTTATAATTTTTAATTTTTTGCTGTTCACGATAGAAATTATGGAGATATATTCGTATGCGATTTTAGCTGGTACAGATGATTGATTTTCAATGTGTACTATAATTAATTTGTATACCTCGTCTTGAAAAAATACTCCGTTTGAAAAAATACTGAACAAATACTACGAAAGTGCTGGTGCCAATCTGCATGCAGCTGCGTTGAAAAGTTTGCAAAACCGCCGCTTCTCTCGCGGCGGTAGGAGTCGGTAGCGATCTGATAAGCCACCTCACCGCTTTTGCCCCTTTGTTGCTTTTTTTTTCTAGATCCCACCTGTCAGGGCAAACGAATCTGCAACGCGACCAGGGAAAAGCTAAACAAACAAGGGAACAAACAATTAGAGCATCTCTTCATGCTTTTAGCGTGGCTGTAATCTGCAGCATCATCATTACGGAGTGGACTAACAACAGAAACAGTATGTAGCAGTTTCAAGTAGTACAATTCTTTAGTACGAATTGTTAGAAAAATAAGGTTAGGGTATTTACCATTCGGCTTATTCATTAACTAAGAGATATATAGACATGGGTGTGTTCTTTTAGATTTATGACTTAATTTTCTATAGTAACTAGTTTCAAATGGAATGTCTTTTCAAGACAAGGTCTGCAAGTTGATTATATTAGACACTATTCCGATTTCATCTATATTTACTAAAATCGCACGCGAGTATCTCTCTTCATATTCTCTCTCGCAAAAAGATAATTTAAAATTTTAAACCAAAACCATAAGTCACAGCTCAAAAGAACCCACTCATCGTTGTGGACCTCATGGGCTATATGGGATAGAGAGGGAGAGAGAGTACAACACTCTTAACACCCCTTCAAACTCAGGGTGGATTAGGATGATTTGATGCACTGAATTTGAGTAGATAAAGCCAATGATGTTCTCGAGTCTGAGCTTTAGTGAAGAAATTTGCAACTTAAAGCTTTGAGGGAACATACCAGCAGTCCTATGGGTGTAGCTCTAATAGATCTAGACTGCTGTGAGAGACCCAGAACAACATGTGGTAAGGATCCTGAGGTAGGCATAAGTGAATGAAGACGAGTCTCCTCAGCAATCAAACTAGAGAGCACCTCAGTCAAAGTCGATGGAGTGGAGTAGTTTAGCAACTAAGTATGAATAGGCTCAAACTTTGATTAAAATCCTATCACAAACTGATACATGAGCGTCTGCTGAGTATACTCATCTTTGGCAACACAAGACTGGCAAGCAATGTCAGCCTTTGGTGTCATAGACTCTAGAGGGCCAGTGATATGAGTGAAAGCACTATAATACTTCTCCATTGTTTGATCCTGCAGATGTTGAATACTATGAACGTTCTTAAGCAACATGAAGCGAAGAACACCACTAGACTGAACATATCTCTTCTCAAAGTATGTCCACATCTGCTTGGCTGAAATATGATACTTAAGACTCATCCTCAAAGAAACATCAACACTCAGAAAAATGCCAGACATGACACAATCATCCTCTTTCTGCCAAGACTTTATCACATCAACATCAACCTTCTTCGGATCAAGTGGATCATCAGTTAAATGAGAGGCCAAGCCATAACCTCTAAGAGTAGTCTTGACTGAGAAAGTCCATGCTCGGTAGTTGAATCCATCGAGCCTGATGTTCGTGAACACGAGAGATGAACTGCCCCCAAACACTGAGTCAACTTATGCCATCTTGATTGACCACAGCTACACAGTAGCAAGCAATCATAACAATAAAAAAATGTTTCTGAATCATTCACATTCACACTTCTGGACAACAAGCAAGCAAAGTAGACACCACAGAGCAGAGGATATTAATGATCTAAAAGTCATCCTAGGCGACGCCTAGGCACTGGCGTGGCCTCCCCACCGTGATTTGCTAGTAATCGTCGGCTAGGCACTCGGCCCTACTAGGCGGTCAATGGTGGTCCAAGGTGGCGCCAGGCGGATGAGGCGGCACAAGGCGCGACGGCTCAAGGAGGTGCAAAGCATGGTCAACGGTGGTCCAAGGTGGCTGAGGTCCGTTCCGTCTCTACATCTGTCGTGTCATGATAAAGGTACCTTCCACCCCCTCCTCCCCCCTTCGCCATCTCCCCTCCACTGTCTCCTTCCATCATCTGTCTCCCCTCCTCTTCACGTGTCTCCCTTGAGTCCCCTCTGTCGTCCTCCTACCAACCTCTCCTCCATTGTATCCCATCCGCCGGCCTCACGGCCTCCCCTCCCCTCCACGCCATGGATCTACGGGAGAGGCAGGTGAGCCCGTGAGGGAAGAGGCGGTCGGCATCGACAGAGAATGAGGAGTTGGTGGCAGCGGCTGGGAGTGAGGGAGGAGTTAGGGTTAGGGGGTGGGCTGTGGTTTTTTATATGGATTGGGTGAGATGGTTTGGACTGTTGATTATTCATCTGATGGGTAGAAACGGTGATTGATTTTGATCCGAAAAATCATTATCACCATTAATTTTGACTGCACACATGATGCATAAACCTCTGGCCACTGTTATATCATCTACACAATTGTAGGTTGGAATACAGTTGCATATATTAGTTGGAAAAATGAGCACTGTATTGTTAATTAGACAGCATTATATATGACGGCCTACTGTCCTGATTTTTATGCATGATTGCTTATCTTTGGTTTGCTGTCCTCATTTTTAATTTGGTCGTCTAGGCCCTGCTTAGACCCCTATGCACTAGGCCCTACCTCACCGCCCGCCTAGTACCTAGTGCTTTCTTGAACATTGGAGGAGATGATACCATAGAGTAGAGGAGACACACGGATGACGGTGAATCCAGAAGAGGCGGTGTAGATCTGAGTGAATCCGGAAGAGGCAACACGAATCCGGGAGAGATGACGCAGATCCGAAAGAGGCGGCGTGAATCCAGAAGAGACATCGCTCGAGCAGCGATGAAGATCTAGAGAGGCAGCGTCGATGAGGATCCAGAGAGATTCGCCCATGAGCGACGACAAGATGTAGACAAGGCGGCTCGGGCGGCGAAGATCTGGAGGACAGGTGACATTGACACTTGGGGGCGACGGCGAGATGAAAACGAGGCAGCTCGAGCAACGGGCGGCATAGATTCGAAGGAGGAGAGGCGACATCTTAGGCGACGGTGAGGAGCCTGTCAGCCTGCCGTCGGTGATGGCCTTCGGGAGAGATGAGATTAGGTTTTTATGGAAAGAGGATTAAGGTTGGAGATGGCTTTGATACGGTGCTCGAAAAATAAGGATATGTTTTTTGCTATTCACAACTGTGCAGCTTATTTATTAATTGAGAGATATATATAGACATTGTTACATGGACCTCATGGTCTACATGAGTCACATGGGACAGAGAGAAAGTACAACACTCTTAACATGAATATGATGGTAAAATTTATCTTCTCCGATAGATAAACTGACAACTGCTAGTATAATTTTAACAGGTATACTAGATTTTCCGTGTAATCCAAGGTCAAAATTCGCCGTATATTCGTGTTCCAAGACGAAATAGAGGATGGCGCAACCAATGAACAGCATAAAGGCGTATCCTGATAAACTTTTGGACTCATCCAGGGTGTGACATCGGAATTGTATCGATCTGTTCTAAATTCCAAAGCAGCCAGCCAGCTACGAGTGGTCGGAGAACGTAGCCAAGCAGGAGACGTTTAATGAGGACCAAGTGTTTTTAGTCCAAATTATGGAATTAGCCTTGTTCTACTAGAAAATTTGAACAAGTCTCCGCACTAGAAGTTAAGTAATTCAGTCCTTTCGCCTGCATAACTTCTCCAAGATATGCAACCCCTCTCCATGATTTATCTGCAGCATTGTATGGTAGACTGTCAGGATCGATTTCAGGCCAGTCACTTGTCATTTTTTTTTGTCGTAGCAAATGTAACAATAACATTGAGTTTATCTATTCATGTTAGGTTTTGTTCATGACCACTGGTAAGAAAAAACTTAAAGCAGTTTAAATCAAGAAAAATCTACACAAAGAGGAAGTTGACGAACATGTATGGACAATGAATATGACAAAATAATGAGTTGAAGGACCGCAGTCAATACATTCAGAATTCAAAAGCAAAAGTCAAGCCCCATCTCTGAATTTTATTACCCTGGAGGAAGTGCCAAAGAATGATCGTGTAACCCCCCCTGTTTTAGGGAATAGGGCCGTCGTACATCCCGCAACAGTCCAGGAGTTCTGCTGCGGACAAAAGAAATATCATGCCTGCTCACGGCCATTTAAAAGAATTAATTTGATTTAAAAATAGGATCTAATGGTCAACTCTAGAAACAAGATGGACATCCGAGTCCAAAACTTAACTTATATTAAGAAGAATCAAAGAAATCTTTACATGAACGCTTGAGTGCGGTCGCAACCTTAACACGAAAACTCGAAGTATCTTTTCCCCTTCTATACATGTTCTGTTGAAATTAAGTAATATTGAGTACACTAGGTACTCAACAAGTCACATAGGTAAATCCTAATTTATCTATTTGCCAGGGTTGTCAATGGATGCGAATATACTGGTTTTATTAATACGAGCGTGAATGCAATTTTATTTGTAAACGTTTGTAAACAAGAAATCATAAAACAATAACTTCTTAAGATTAAGTGGGGTGGATTCAACACTTGATTACTTAGCTTATTGTAATTAAATAATTTAAATATCATGAGATTCAATATGATCAAAAACATGTGACTTGCCTCTTTTATTCATAGTTTGATTATTTTACTGTAGCCTCCATGCTTATGCCAACTGCTTGACAGCTCCTGTAGCTCTTCTGTTCACCAGCTAGCCGAATCCGGATGCCAACGTAAAGACGAATTCAAATAATTTCCTACTTTGCAAGATGCAAGCTAGGTACAAAAGCAATAAAATAACAAGAAAATACACGGGTTGAAAATACCGTTCGATTTTATTGGAATTTGGTTTGGCGAAATGGAGATCGGAAATGGATTCACGGGGTCGAAATGATCAAAAAAAGAGGTATTTTTTATTTTTGGAATTTTTGGATGAACAGTGATTGCTACATGAATGAACAGTACGAGCTAGCCCAAATGAAATAGTGCTGCACATCAAAATGGCTCGGCTTGATTTAAAAGGAAAAAAGGCCTCATGGGTTGGCGAATCGGCCCAACCGCCCAAGGCACTCAGCCAATCTGACCTGACGACGTGCGGCTTTCTAGCCCAACACGCGCCCGATACCAGCCACATGGACGGCCGGGATAGGGTCACACCGCCGCCCCAAACATCCTCTTTCTCATCTAATTTCTCTCTCCGACGGCAAAACAAGGCTTCGGCTAGCTCTCTACCACGATTCCAGCGGCCAAGGGTGACACGGTTGGGTTCCTCTAAGGATGGGGAATCCATTTTTGGGGCTTGGAGGACGGGATAGCAAAAGATCTGGTGACAAGAGAGAAGGTGATGGCTCCTACCACGACTCATCAACTTTTCGGTGACTCTACGGTGAGGTCAAAGGTGATTTCACTATCTATGGGACATGAGGGGTGACATGGTGGCGGCGGTCTAGGCTCTAGGGGTTTTGAAAGAGCTATCCATGGTAAGGGTCATTCCGCTGACTATGGCTCACGTCACTGATGGTGTTGCGGCCATGAGAGGGTTCAACAAGGTTGGCTATGGCTTCGGGGTGGTTCAAAGGTGCCATGGTTGTAAGGAATCGCACGGGTATGGTCTGAGGTGGAAAAACGGCTGAGAGGCCTTATCGACACAAGGAGACACGACAATGGCGATGGGGTGAGAAAGGGGCCAAGGGAAGGGTTGGGGGGTGCAATTGGTGGTTGTGTGGAGTTAGGCGAGCAGCCAAATAGGCTTTAATGCAGAGGGGAGGTGGTGGGACAGGGATAGCAGCACGGTCGCACTGGCGCTTGGAGAAGTGAGGTGGAGAGGGGCGCGCTCGGCAAGGAGAGGCCGCAGGAGAGGTGGCTCTGGCTCTGACGAGGAGTACCATGGTGCTGCAGAAGTTGGCAAGGGATGATGAAGTCGGTATGGGAGGACGTGTGCGTTGGCCTTCAAGAACGAATACCGAGACAGCCGTTCCCTTGCCGGTCTACTGCCTGATGGCAGGAGGCGTGAAAGATTGCGATGGGGTGCTCGCGGGTCAGCGCTGTGCACAGGTCGAGGAGGAAAGGATGGTATGGCGAGGACGGAGTTGACGCAAGGGTTTGAACGGATGGGGCAAGCCGACAAAACCAGTCACTCGGTGTGAATGGTGAGGAAGAGTTGCGGCGCGGGCGACAGAAGAGGAAGGGAGGGAAGTGAAAGGAAGGCACTGGCCAGGAGGTGAAGGCGGCTTTGCCGAAAAGGGAAAGTAGATTTTGGCTAGGATTTTCGAAATTGGCAAGAAATCAAATTCAAAAGGAAAACGAAAAGAAAATTTGCTTTGAAATTTTTGAGGTGTTTCAGATCGCTGCCATGCAAGACACGAAAACTTCCTCCATCAACGTCTGTGGAGTAGCCTGACTGAAGATTTCAGAGAATGAATAGCCTAAACAATAAAATTAATCATCTGAAAAAGATCCACTACGGTAATTCTGTAAACTGAATGAATAAGAGTGACAATATTTGGTCCTACTATAGGGGCCATTTCTGTATATTTACTTTTTGAAACAACATATGATGGTCATTACTTCCAACCAGATAAGGTCCTCTTGTCTCTCGCATTGGCCGGCCTTCGTTAGGTGCTTTCACAAAATGAAATTCAAGGAGCATGGTCCACTTCGTTTTCTTTGGCCTTTGAGTTACGGGTAATGTCTTTTAGTTATATCTAATGTCTTTTGTCTATATTTTTTGAGACGATAGTAGATGACAACGACGATGATGTACACAGTTTTAGACTCAGAAAGTTGTTTAGAGAATTTATTTTAAAAAACCACCTCATTTATTTTGATTTAAAAAACCAAAAGCCAAAAAAACAAAGTCTTGTCTTAGAACACAAAGGGGATCAAAGAGGCCTGCTTACTTAGGTATAATCATCAAGAAAGAAATATTGAGACAGCATGTGCCTTTGGTGCACGGCATGCCATCTTTCGGAGAAAGGAATATTCCGGGCAACGAAAGATTACTTGATTGCAATCGTCTTTTCTCTAACTTTCTTATGCTACCCAATTTAATATTTTCGTAGTATAATACAGAAGGTGTTGGTTCGTTAGTTCTTTCAACAAGTACTGCTTTAAGTCGAATTGTTAGCATGGTTTCATTTAGAACTGCCTAAATTCTATGTAGTGCACTTAGTCAAGCAAAGCAACTCATATCTTAATGTAGATGGTTTGAAAATTGTTCAATTAGCGGATGGCAAAATACACTACTGAAATCAAGTAAACCTGCCTGCATTCATTAACATGTGTTTTATTTCTTAATAATATGTTAACATTACTGTACCGCGGTAGATACTTTCGCACACCAAAGCTAATAACAAGAGGCCAGCAACAAGAAATGCACATAAATATCCTGAAAAAGAGGCCAGCAACAAGAAATGCACATAAATATCCTGAAAAAGAGGCCAGCAACAAGAAATGCACATAAATATCCTACAAAAAGAAGAGGGAATGCACATAAATAAACAGGAAAAACTCCGTGTGCACGTATGATAATTACTACTCCCGGTAGCTCGCCAGTTTAGCTGTACTCTCTCTGACTAATGGGCCCACGAAATCTACCACCAATCACCAATCAGCTGCCCCGCTAAGCCCACCCAGCACAAAACACCAGGGCACGTAAACGGGCGAGGCCACAGAGACCGACAAGGCGACCACCACCTCCTCCTCCCTCCGGTTACCTCCGGCCTCGCCTCCCCATTGCTTGCTCTCTCTTACACGTGGCGCGACAGCTCGTCGCCGGCGGCCATGGCGGCGGCGGAGGTGTATTCGCCGACCGCGGCGGCGGCGCAGCAGCAGCGGGGGAAGGCGGCGGCGCAGGCGTGGCGGGCGGTGGTGGGGTGGATCGGCTTCCTCCTCCAGGTCCTTCTCCAGATCCTCCGCGGGACGCCCTCCTGCGCCCAGCTCCTCTCTTTCGTCGGCTTCCGCTACCCTCTCCTCTCCGCGCCGGCGGCCTCCGAGCCGTTGCCGGAGGTGGCCTTCATGCCGCTCCACTCCGAGATACCAGCCGACGCGGCCCCTGCCCCGACGCCTCCGTCTGAGCCCCTGGAGCGTCTCACGGTACGAAAGATTCGGTTTTGATTGGATTTGTTGGAGCTATTGGCGTCCTGGGCAGGGGGAAATGGCGACTTGGGGAAGGATATCAGGATATGTGTTTCATTCTGATAGAACGGTGGATGTAGGAGGTGATTCTTGATCTAATTGTAGCCTGTTTCGGTCTTCGTGGTTGATCAGGTTTTGGTGGAGTGATTGATTTGAGTTGATTGGGCGTTTTGCCTGCTTAATTCAGATAGTTTAATTGATGTGTTTCTTTGCAGCTGAATTACGGTGTGAACTGTAGAGCAGGCCTTTTGGGGGGTTGGGTGGTAAAAAGTTTTCTTAGCTTACAAGCATGGAATTATGCTGCAATTCCGGAAGAAGGGCTTGTGTTAGTAGCCAACAATTGCATTTATCTCATCTCTAAACTAGGATTGCTTGAAAAGTTTATAGGATGGTGCTTCTCTATCGCAAAATCGTTGTGTTAGCAGCTCAAATACTTAATAGGGGCGGTATATTGTCTGTGATCTTGTAGTGAAATTGTGAAAGATGATTTTGCAATGCTGCTTGTCACCGTTGTTATGTGTAGAGTAGTAGATCGGGTGGGTTCTTTTGGGTTGATATTTATGGCTTAAATATTTGAATTCTGGCTGTTCGCGAGAGGTAGTTCGTATAGAAAAATAGCCGCATGTGATTTTAACCGGTACAGCTGAACTTAGTACACTTTTTACTATAATCTTCTTATTGACCCCGTCTTGAAAAAACACACCGTTTAAAATCTAGTTACTGTAGACACTACGAGCATAAACTAGCTTTAAGCTGTTTCAAACCCAACCGATATTTGACTAGCTTTAAGCTGGTTCGAACCCAGCTGATATTTAAGCTTGTCAACAATAGTTAGCACCATGATTGGATCTGAATATGAGATAGATAATGCATTTGGCTGATGATAGATGAATCGGCATGTGGGTTGTTGCACTGGCGCATTTGCTCGTAACAGGGTTTCTTGCAAGCATATTTAGTTTGGGCAGATGATGAACCTGTATCTCTTACCGATGAGCTTATAGCTTTACATAATAGAGACAACTGAAATGATATTTGTGTTAAAGCTAAGTACTACTACCTAGTACCTAGTCACCTTTGAAATGAACTCAGCTTTAACAATTTTCCCTTGAGGTTATTCATTCATCATTTTTGAAAATATCTGCGCTATCTGTTCAGGTAGTGCTTGACTTGGATGAGACTTTAGTTTCTGCGTATGAGTCATCTAGTCTTCCCCCTATTGTACGCACCCAGGCTGTTGAAGCAGGACTACATTGTTTTGACATGGAGTGCATATCCACTGATAAGGTACCAAACTTCTGCTATTTCTACTTCATTTGTGTAGTCATTTTAATCACTACTGATAAAGGAGATTCTTTCTGGTGTAAACTGTAAAGGATGTTGAAGGAAAACCGAAGGTGAATCATGTTACTGTTTTTGAACGTCCTGGTTTGCATGAGTTCTTGCAGAAAACTAGTGAATTTGCAGATCTTATTCTCTTTACAGCAGGTTTGGAAGGTATGTTGAATGCAATTATTTTTCTTCATTCATCGCATAAGCCCAATCAGTTTAACCTTACGTGCTCACCTCACCTGTCCATGCTTCTCCTCAGGGTATGCAAGACCTTTAGTTGATAGAATAGACAACAAGAATAGATTCAAACTCCGTCTCTATCGTCCATCAACTGTTACTACGTAAGTTACGCACAAATTTTCCTACGGGATGCAAATTATTTTGTACCACTGTGTTGCTGTTGGCTGCTGCTGCTGCATCTTGATGTATAGGGACCATTACTTTGCTTTCTGATGTGTGTGCCAAATTAATAAGCTGAAGGCTATCTGCAAGCCAGCTCCTTTTTTCAGATGGATAAAGCACATGATAGTATTACTTATAATTTGTGACGAGGTTCTATATTCTCCATGTGAAAACTTCCACAAGGAAAGGAGCTGAAGGTTCTATACTCTTCATGGAATGTAGTTTTCTTGCAGAATCTTAATTATAAGAGGGTGCCACACAATCCTTTATAGTAAGGAATGCCATGCGCCGTATGCAACATCCTTGAATGATTGGGTCATTTGTTGCTTTTGAGTTGATTATAGCATTCATTTCATCACTTTTAGTCATTATATACTTGGAGGTCTTTGGTCACGTCACAATGCTTGTGCTTTCAAAATTGAGACAAGTTATCTGTGCGCACTGCTTTTGGACTGTTTGGCAATTGTAGGCTTTTGGGATAGTCAACATTCCTTCAAAGATGATCTTGTTCCTTTTTTAATCCCGTCTTTTTCTCTTGCTTATACTGTGCTTCCTGTAATATCTATACTACTATATATAATGCATCCGTTTGAATTTGGATTAGTCATCTCCTTTCTTTTTGTCCCACTCAAACCAGATAACTATTTATCTGATCAGTTCATTTGTCATCTTTCTTACAAGAGTTGGAGGAGTAGAAATGGATAAATGCAAGTTGTATTGCACAGCCCTAAAGGGGCAATATATATAGTGAATGCATGGAAACCCTAGGACAACAGGAAATGACTCTAATACCCTTAACACCCCCCTCTCAAATGCAAGACATATGTAATAGCATTGCATTAGGAAGGGTTGACACTAAAATAAGGAAAATCCAAAGTCTGAGTGTTGAAGATGTCATAATAGCATACGGTTCTTAGAAAATTTTGTTGAGTATCAAAAGATCTTCTCCCATCCAGAATCGTGCAACAGCCTAGAAAGCACAAAGTGCAGGGGCTAAGTGAATAGAGGTAAGCGGGAGCAAAGTCAACCGCAGCAGCACGATGAAGAGGATGAGGAAGGTGATACAAATAGAGAGATGTCAAATTAGGCCGAAGAGAGAAATAGAAGTATAGCGGCGCCGATCAAAACCCGAGACGGTGGCGGCACGAAAGAGAAGCGCGGCGGCCTTAGAAGCTCGGGGCGGCTCAAAGAGAAGCGACGGCATCATAAAGAATTAAACGATCTGCAGCGGCTCAAAGAAAAGAGCGGCGGTTGCGGCTATACGAGAGGAAGGAGAGGACCACGCTCATCCGAGAGGATGGACCGTGGCTAGCAAAGCAGTAGGCTAACTGACAAAGATTTTGTGGACTCGCACGGCTTTGACAGACTGAATGATAGATGCTACGGATTTGGATTGACGAAAACGGAAGACTCAAAAGAAAAACAACTCACAAACCATGGATTCTACAGTAGCATAAGAGCCATCTACCAATCCACCAAACAAAATCTCAATTCATTCTTCCTCCAACTCCCTCCTATCATTTCTTCGTTACTGCCATTTCACCTCCCCTCTTTCCGCCTCCACAGCTCCACTCCTCGTGAGCCCAACTTCTCGTCTCCTCACCTCCCAGCGGCGGCGGCAGCAATGTAGATGTCGGCGGCAGCCACCGGTGGCAGCGGCGCCACACCCTACCCCCATGGGCCGCCGGTGCCGCATGGGCACGTGCATCACCAGCACACGAGCGCGGGCAGGCGGGTGTCAGCATGGGTGCGGCGGCTGGGTGGCGGCGCAGCGTGGGCACAGGCGTAGGCGGGCGGGCGCACACGGGAGATGCAGCGGCGCCGAGGAGGGCACCAAATCCAATGGCGGGGAGGTCAGGTCTGGTGCAGAGGCCTCCGTAGGAGTTGTGGGATCTAGCGGCAGCCGGAGCTGGCCAAGAGGAGCGGCGGTGGCGTGGCCTGGATGGAATCTGCGGCGCCCAGATCCAGAGAGGGGTCGGAGCGGATGGCCCGACGGCGGAGTCGGCAACAAAAGGGGACCGTCAGATCCAGGCGTGTCGAAGCCGGATCCGTGCGGTGCCTGGCAGTGGTGCGGGCTTGGGTGGCGCGACACGGGGAAGGCCTTCGCCGGAGGGGCCGAGGTGGCTGTCCCCGGGAGTAAAGAACACTCCTCCTGGGGGCAGCATTAGCGGAAGAGCAATCGGAGGCTACATTTAAAATCTAGGCTCTGATACTATGTTACAAGAGTTGGATGAAATGATGAATAGAAATGGATAAATGCATGTTGCATTGCACAACTCTAAAGGGGCAATATATATAGTGAATACATGAAAACCCTAGGACAACAAGAAATGACACTAATACCCTTAACAATCTTAATCCAATATCTACCCTTTATCAAACCCTTGACCAAATAATCGAGCGGCCCAAATTGAAGGGATTTGCCTCCCCTTCTCCATCCATACTCTTCCTCATGCTTCCAACACCAATTTAAACAAAAGAAAAAAAAAGCAGCCCATCACTTCTCTCTGTGTCATGCTTCAAACATACTTAGGGTTGTCACATGGGTTAGTTTCTAGTCTAAAAAGATGGTTTAGTTTTTAAATTTATGTTGCAATACATAATTCCATTATGTGCAGGCACGTGCCCTCTACAAGTCTTACTAACGAATTAATGGTGCTTGCTTTAGCTATTTATGCATATTTCTGTTCATGCATGTTTATGTTCACCCACTGTTCATTTGATCATGATTTGCCTATCATTTGATGGTTTTGGTGCAAGCCTGACTGCTAATGCATAGAATACCTTTTTGCCAATAACCTAAATCATTACATTAGTGAGCTGGTTCATTTTCTGATATCAGTGGGGGTGCAAATTTCAGGGAATACAGAGAGCATGTGAAAGATCTTTCTTGCCTGTCAAAAGATTTCTGTAGAATCGTCATTGTTGACAACAATCCATTCAGTTTCATACTGCAGCCATTGAATGGAATTCCTTGTGTTCCATTTTTAGCTGGACAACATTCTGATGATCAGGTAACTGATAATGGACACCAATCATTTAATTGTTCTGGTCTTCTAGTTCGTACAGCTTTATTTAGTTTGTCTTGTTTAAAATTTTCAGCTCATGGAGGTTATATTTCCACTTCTGAAGCATCTCGCTCTCGAGAGAGATGTGAGACCAGCGTTGTACGAAAGGTTTCATATGCCTGAATGGTTCCGAAAGCATGGAATCCCCCAAACTGACCAGGCAGTGTAAGAACTATTTAGATGAAGGCTCAAGTGCCTGCCAGGCCATAAGTCCCTTAGTGGAGAGCAGTTGTACATTATTATTTATATTCATTTAGGTTTCCTCATAAAATCAAGTAATTGTTCATACGGAATTGCCATGTCTGAAGATAAAGGAATTGTAATCTAGCAGAATGTCAAATTTGTGGTGGTGTGGTGGAGCATTTTAATATGAATTGTTGTATATCACCTTTTGTTGTAAAATTTGATTGTTGACAGTTAAGATGGTCTAATGCACAGTTCATGGGTCTATGATGTCAAGATAGAACTTTTTTTAACCCTTTTTTAAATTTATTTTTATTACTAACAACTCGCCAACCTTGTTTCCAAATCTGATGCTTTTATATTACCCTCTGTAGTGTGGCAAATGGCAAACAACGGTGCCACACTATAAGGTAAGTCGAGCGCTGACCCAAAAAATGGCCTATTTGTCTATGCCACTGGTGCCACACCACCACCAGTGAAATGGCAAGGTTTGGCCAAGCCAGGATTGATGGCGTGGCAATGTTTATTTGTCACGCCACGTGGCAATGTTTATTTGTCACGCCACGTAAAAGGGTTAGATTTAGGAATAAAGTTGACGATGGTTTATTAATAAAATATGTTTCAAAATGGATTATTTAATAAAAAAATTATGTCACGAGAATGCATATATCGCTCAATCAAGGTTTTACACCATAAGAATTGTCCAGGGAATTGTACCACCATTCCACGATTATGTGTTTGGAGCATCTACAATAATCCGTGTCACTTGTTATTAAGGGATGAGCACATCAACACTTAGGTGTTGTGGAGAAGAGATGGTGAGAGAGAAGGTGAGCTTTTTACTAGATGAAAAAAATAAGCAAGTTGTTGATTTGCTAGTTACCTAAAAACTCATTTTGTAGGTCCCACTGTCTCCAAGCAAAATCCACCCAGATCACTTATGTAACCCACCATCTTCTTGCCTTTCCCACATCCCCCATCCCCCCGTTCCTGCCGTTATTCCCAAAGCTCCTGCCTTTCTCCCCCAAATCCTGTTGCCCATCATCTGCCTCATCCCACCGCCATTTCTCTCCCACTCCCAATCGTCGATCATTGCTCGGAGAAGGATGTCGTGCTGCTTGGGGAAAGATGATGGTGCAAAAGGAAGAAAGTGGCACGGGAAAAAGTGCCGCCGCTGGTCACTGGCATAGGAGAAAACGCCACCAGCTCCTCCGTCACTTGGTGGGCTTCCTCTCACACAGATTTGTCTCTGCAGCTGGGATAAGTATTTGGGAATTTTGGATTTGTTTAATGTAGTTGAATCTTCATCCCCTATTGACTGTGATCCAATTAGCTCTTTGGTTAGTGGATGCAATGGAGTAATGAATGATGCAAGTAGCTGCATGTAATTTCGAATTTATTTATCTTGATTTAGTGGATGTAATCTGGTAGCTATCGTGATTTAGTTTGATTGGCATAACAACTGATGCATAAATACATCATTTATCCCAAGTTTGGCACTAATTAATCTCTTTCTTACTATGACGCTATCTGATGTAAGTTAACTACAATATACTATGTCCTTTCTCTTGTGCTACAGACTTAGGTTTACACCTTTCCTCATTTTTTTTTTGCAAAAACAGAGTCTTGTTGCTACTACAGTTATCATGTTTCCATTTTCCCCCCTAGGGAAATGAATCCTTGTCCGCCCATTGGGTTCACAAATTTTATTCAAAGTCAACAATTTCCAGCATTCCCACAACAACCGCATCCAAAAAAATTTCCATTTTTTTGGTGTTCCCGCGCTCTATGCTCCATTGTCACCACCACTGGCCCAAGGAATTCCATCGATGGCAACGCCAGATTTAGGCACCCCACGTTCAGTATCGCAACAATTAGCCCAAGATTGCATCGACTTTGATAATGAGGGTGATTCTGAACCTGCAAGGACTGATAGGCATTTAACATGGACACTTGAAGAGGACATATGGTTGGTCAGTGGTTGGTTGAGTTGCTCAAATGATTCCATCAATGAGAATTGCAAAAAAGACTGATCATTATTGGTCACAGGTTATTGTTGTTTACAATAGCACCACTCCAAGTAATCAGAGAAGGGAAGTTAACCAACTGAAGATCTGTTGGCACCGAATTAGCACACAAATAAACTATTTTAATGGCTGCTGGATGTCGCTGAAGGCAGTGTATGCTAGTGGCATGTAAGATGATCAACTAACATATAATGATATTCAAAACCTTTCACATTCATGTATTGGAGGGCTCTTCGAGTCCAACCAAAATGGCATGTATACTGTGAAATGTTGAACAAAGAGAAAAATTCGAGTTCACCCCAAAATATTGTAGATGTTGAAGATTTGCCCTGTCTAGAAGGTAACAAGGCAGCCAAGGCTAAACACAATGGGAAATGCAAGGTGCCGGAGCCATAGTAGTGATGGGAGAAGAATTAGACAAGTTCATTGAAGCTCAGTCCACGGCAAGGGAAGATCGCAATGGGATGATAGATTTTCAGCAATGTATACCATGGGAGAAGCTTGAAGCTGCGAAGCTTGCACACCTGATTGCAAAGGAGGAGTGCAAAATGATTGATACATACAAAGAGCTCCTGCTAGCTGATACTACTGGGCTGGTGATGATGCAAAAGTTGAGCATGCAATGGCATTAAAGTGTATGAGATTAAGGCTATTTTGAACAGATAATTGACATATGCTTTTACTTGTAAAATCTTATTGTTTTTCTATATTCTGACACTAATTTGGTATTGTTTTTCTATATTCTAACACTAATTTGGTACATACTTTGGTAGGTTTGTATATTGGCTGGAAGGTTTTGGCAAAATCTGACACTAGTGGCGAGAGATTACATGTTTTATGATACTATTGTTCGGTTCAGTTTATGGTCAGTACTCATGTATTGTGATACTAACGTTCAGTTCAGTTTATGGTCAATACTCATATTATAACTACTTGTTTAGTTAACTTTATTTGTTCTACTTGTGTTGTTCATGCTCCAGTTTTATTTTTGAGATATTCTTGAGTTCACACGTTCATGCATGCTAACCAAACTTCTAGTATGGAGAAATTAGTGTAGTACTTGTGTTTGTCATGCTCAGTTTTACTACGTAGTCTTCTGCACATTCCCAAGACATGTATGCTTGGTAAGCAAGCTTTCACAATGCATTCAAACTTGTTGATCAGCTTTTCCCAACTGATGCATCAATGTTGAATGTAGAAAATTGAATCTTCTCATTCCCAACAAAAACTATGAACTTGTATATATTGAGACATACGAAACTACACTTTTGTACATCTACAAACCAATGCCTTCGTCTTGCTCCAAAAAATGTTGCACCAAACAAACTCATCTACTTCCTCTGATGATGCTGATGACACCAATACCATAGACCCGACCGAGATTTATACCATGGAAAATTTCATCGCCGAGCAGAATGACTTCAATAATTTTGCTGAGTAGATTGCCACGAAGTTTAAGGCCAACCTTGACGCTCTTGAAACTGGGTCATCTTGTCGTCGAAGTGGTCCAAGGAGGTACCTCAGTAGGCCTCGTGAAGATTGCCATCAATAGCTCATTGCCGATTACTTCTCGAACAATCCACTCTACACCGACACACTCTTTCGAAGAGATTTTGGATGACGAGACCTCTATTTCTGCACATCATGAATGCCCTAAGCAAGTGGTCTCCATATTTCATCGAGAGGATAGACTACACTCAATGCTAAGGGCTCTTACCATTGCAGAAGTGTACAACTACTATGTGCATGTTGGTGTACGACACTACAGCAGATGAACTTGATGAATATCTGAAGATCGGTGAAACTATTGCTACAGAGTGCTTGAAGTTGTTTGTGCAAGGTATGATCAATAAGTTTAGTGAGGAGTATTTGTGATGCCCCATTGACAAGGATTTGGAGCGTTTACTACAAACTGGTGAGAGCTGTGGCTTCCCTAGCATGTTAGGAAGCATCGACTGCATGCACTGGCAGTGGGAAAAATGTCCCGTTGCATGGAGGGTCAGTTCACTCGTGGTGATCATGGCACCCTTACGATCATTCTAGAGGCGGTTGCTTCACAAGACTTTTGGATATGGCATGCCTTCTTTAGTGTTACTGGATCCAACAATGATATCAACGTGTTTAATCAATTGCCATTGTTCGTCAATGAGTTGAAGGGGCAAGCTCCTGGGGTGCAATTCCATGTCAACGTGAGGCAATACAATACTGGATACTACCTTGCCGATGGAATATACCCGAAATGGGCTGCATTTGTGAAGACAATACTCCTCCCGCAGGCAGACAAGGATAACTTGTTTGCACAATATCAAGAAGCGACAAGAAAGGACATTGAGCGGGCATTTGGAGTCTTGCAAGCTCATTTTTCTATTGCACACCGTCCAGCACGTATGTGGAAATGAGCAACTCTTGGAAAAATCATGCGATCTTGCATCATTCTTCACAACATGATAGTAAAAAATGAGCAAGAAATGGTTACCATTCCTTTAGACTTGAACGAGACTCTGTGCACATCGATTGTTCTACCACCGGAAATCACCAATGGCGCTCCGCCCGTCTTTGCCAATGTACTATGGAGAAATAACACTATTCGAGCTCGACCAACACATGTCCAACTCAAAAGAGACTTAGTTGAGAATATTTGGCAAAGGTTTAGTCACAACTAAAATAATTAGGCCTAAATAATTATGTAATTTTTTCCTCAAATTAGTTCATTTGCTATGTACTCGTTCAAAAAATGCCATCTTCATGAGAAATAAATAGTTTTGCTTTCAATAATTTGTGTATTTGTTTTCAATATACTTGCCCTATATGGTATGATAAATGAGCCAAAACATATAGACCACAAAGTTGTACTTCATTGTTGATCATCAAGAATCATGCACACTTGTAGCAATTAAAGTCTTAGATACAAGATCAAGAAACAATCCATTAGAAGACTTGTTTCTTTTTATTAGATTGAGTACTCTCTCTCTCCTCTCAGTGACAAACTAAGAGCAACTCCAAGAGATTAGCCAAAAGAAGTATCTAAATTTAGTGATTTAGCTATTCTCTAAAATGAATCTCACCAAAAAAAAACAAGACTACTTGTCAGACCCAGATTTTTCAATCTGAATCTTACTGTGTTTCACTGCACTAATCCCTGGATCAGTAGTTAGTGCACACAGGAACATTGCTGAATCAATCCATACATCGCATAAACATTCATTATATTACATAACTTGAAATACACCACGTCGGGTGATAGAGTTTACAAAAGAGGCCGATCAGGCCAATTGCCTTATTACAAACATGCACAGCGGAAATACAGCAAAAGCAAACCCAAATCCACAGGCAAGCGACTGGAAGGTACTGTGTGCATTATATGTCACCAGCTAACTAGTAATATACGTGCACACAACGCCGGATGTCCACTTGTCCATGTCTAATTAACGAAGCCTACGCCTTAGTTTCCTTCGTTGTCCTTCTCCTCCGTAGCGGGAGCTTCCTCGTAGGCGTAGTGGTCTTGCGCTCCTGGTTCTGGATTGTTGCCGCAAAGCGAGCGTGAGCACTCCGACCCCGTGCTCCGCGAGCCAACACACAGAATGCAGTATATAACATGTATGGCTAATCAAATGATGGCTCCGGTTTATTTTCTTTTGCGAAGAGTGCTTTTGAATACAATTATATAAAAATTCCTTAAGACCTAGCATTTGGACAAAGGCATAATGTTCAAGGAGTATTAATATGAATTTCCATACATATGGCATCACACCATATGCCTAATATAACTTCTCCCTACATACGGCATCACACCGTATGACCTTTTTCAGCGTTATAGCCGCTTAACTTATCACTGGGACGACACCCAGGAACCACTGGAACGACATCCAGGACACACTGGGACGACACCCAGGCACTACTGGAACGACATCCAGGAACAACTCAAATCTGGGCTTTCCTCTGCCCTTCCACTTTTCCATTCCCATTTTTCAAATACTTTTGTAAACAGAACTATATCTAGTTAAGTTCCCATGTCTGCCCCTGACCGCGGGCACGGCTATTCGAATAGTTTTGACTCTGCAGAGTTTGTACACTTTCACCACAAGAGACAATCAACTCATTGCCCCACACGATTCCTTAGTCATGTGGTTGAGCAGACCATCACAGTAACCGTTCAAAGTACCTCGCCCCTTCCATCATTTCACCCTATGGGTCGTTCCCACTTGCGATGGGTCCCATCGTTGTGCGGGATGTTCTCCTTCGAGCGTCTAGCGGTGGCTCCCTACCCTCGCTAGCCCGCCACGCAGAACTTCACCTTCCATCGGTGTCCCATTCAAGCCGTCACCTGCATCGCCGCTTGCACATCCTCACACCGCCTCCGGAAGGATGACTTTCGGTCCGGTAATTCTACTAAGCCAAGTTGTAATTTACGGACTTGTGGTTGTCTTGTTGTACACAGGTTGACATGACAAGATTCGGTCCTTATTGGTATCCGGCGGTCTACCACTAATCCATTTGTGCATCCATCGCACCACACTGTGCATCCATCGCACCACACTGTGCATCCACCGCACCACACTTTCACACCATCGAACCAATCCGCCTGATTTTAAAGCATGTTGGGGTTTTGGGAAACATACGATAATCATATTCATCATTTATCGATTATTACCACCATGACTGCCGAACAAATTTTCTCATGAATAAATGTGATGCTCGGGACAATTTCTTGCCCCGGATTCCTATTCAATGCTAAGCATGGCATATGGTTACGGACTTATTTTCGAAATATTACTATTATATTTTTGCTAGGGCAACAAGGTTCACACATTCAAATACTCAAGGAGGGGGTAATATTATTCAAGGTAAACAACGGTATATAACTAGAATATCAAATTTAGCATGCATTTTCATGAAACTAATAGCAATGCAATTTGTTAATTTAAAACAAAGTAATTTGCAGAAATGTAGGTTCAACATGATCAAAGTATTGACTCTCCTTGGTCACAGTGGTCGAGTGCTTGATTATCCGGGGCTTCTAGTGCTGCGGCCTCGGTCTCTTCCTCTTGAGCTTCGTAAGCTATTGTAATCGTGCGCGAAAATTTGGATAAAAAGAAAACATCCAATCAATAAAATTTCACCAAAAATTCAAATGAACTCCAAAAATTATGATTTTAAATCCATTGGATAGATCTTGAATTTAGAAAAATTTAGAAATTTGTTTCATTCAATTTGGAGTTAAAATGAGAAAGTTATGATTATTTGAAGTTCTCAGTTCAGTAAATTCCAAAAATTATTAAATTTTCCTGACAGTGGGACCCACAGGTTATTTTAATCTTTTAATCTTTTTATTTCATTTCTTATTATGTGTGTATGACAGGTGGGTCCGTTTCTGTTCATGGGGTCCACTTGTCGCCAGGCTCAGTGCGATCGTGCCATCGGCCGGTGGGACCCTGGTCGTGGCCGCTCCGGTCTTGGCCGACAAAGCGAGGCCCACTGTCAAGAATGAAAATAAAGATATCGCTCAACCCGCGCGCGAGCTGGGCTCAACACGCGACGCGGAGCAGGAGGGAGAATAGATTAGCGGTGAAGCCACTCGGCCGAGCCGAGCGATGCTTACCCTATAAGGGTAATAAAACCCTTTGAGGTAGCTCGCCAGGGGCGGACGAGAGGAAGTCGGGCGACGGTGGCGGCGGCGGCGCGCCGGAGAGGGCTGGGTCGGCGTAGAATATAATCCCGAGCGACGGGAGTCTTACGTGTAGACGGCGGAGTGGAGGAGTGATGGCGGCGGCGGCGACGGCAATGCGGAGGTTCGGCAGGGTCGTCGCCGCCGCGGCTCAGCGACGAGACCCGATGGAGGAGGGCTAGCCGCTGGCTCGGAGATGGCTCATGAGCAAGGAATCGAGCTCGGGTGGCTCGGTGTGGTGGATGGGAGCTCGCCGGAGTTCGGGAGGATGAGGGCGTCGGCGAGAGATTGGGGCACTTCAGACCAAATGCGTGCAGGGGAAGGGAGAGTGAAGCGGGGCGACGCGTTTGCGATCTCCAGGTAAGGCTTTTATAGCCGGAGAGGGCTTGTACGGCGAGGACCACATTCGGCCCGCCGCTGTTCATGCCGGCGAGGGGGAATGGAGGCAAATCTCACCCGGATTTTGCAGAGGAGAGAGGGCGGGAGAGGTGCTTCCCCCCTCCTGTAGATTCTTAGATATTTTTCCCGTGAGGTGAGAGAGGGAGAGCGGATTGGCTGCGCAGAGGAGCGAGCGCGAGCGAGAGAGCGGCGCGGGCGCGTGGAGAAGAGAGGGAGGAGGGAGACGACCCTGGCAGGGCGGGGTCCACCGGCCAGAGAGAAAGCGCGGGGGCGGGGCGGGGCCACTGCGCAGAGGGAGGAACGCGAGGGCGGGGCCACTCGGCGTGAGCGCGCGGCGCGCGAGAAGCTGGGCCGCGGTGTCGGCGCTGGTCGCGCGTGCGTTAGGCTGTGGCGCTGCTGGCCAGCTGTCGCGTCGTCGCCATGAGAGAGGCTGGGCGGGGTGATGGCGGCCAGGTGGGTTATATTTTTTCTTTTATTGTATAGATTTTGTATGTATATACACTTGCACATACATCTTGGGTATATATCTATACACATACTTTCATCTCCTTCTTATGTTTGTGCATAAATATATATTTTATTTATTTATGGTATTCATGTGTATATATGTATATATGTCCTTATATACACATGGTTCTTTGCATATTTACATGAGTATTAACTTCCTTTAATTTGTTTACCCTAATTTTTAGGGATATTATTTTATGCTTATTTTCATTTCTCAACTTGGTAATTTATGGATCATCTTTTCAGATTCTTTATCTGATATTCGTGTTGTACCATTTTATGTGTGGATTTCTTTCCTCTTTTTACTTTTGAATTCCCTTTTACATTTACAAAAAGCCAACAAATTCCAAATTCAAATGCAAAGCAAATAAAATAATCCAAAAGTCTATCAAATTACTACTTATATTTTTCAGGATGTTACAAATCTACCCCCCTTAAAAAGAATCTCGACCCCGAGATTCAGCCTAATTAGTGAATAGGTCGGGGTAATCTCGACGCAGTTTATTTTCTCGTTCCCAGGTGGCTTCTTTCTTGGAATGATGGCTCCATTGTACCCGACATAAGCGGATAATCTGATTCTTAGTATTCTCTTCTATCGTTTACAAATCTGGTTAGACTATTTCTTGGAGGTATCAGGTCACTTCTCGCGTTTGGCTGCTTCCTACGGGTTTAATCCTTTTTATATTTGCGGACATGCCTTGAGTTAGGATACATGGAATTCGCTGTGCCCATCTGCTAGACTTGCAGACAGTTCTAGTTGGTAAGCTACTCCTCTTAGTGGCGCAGTCTAATAATTCTTTGGTGTTTTGTTTAGCAAGTATATTTTAAGTATGATGTCCAGGGTCTAGGTGGGTTACACTATTGATTGTTGGTTATCCTAGCAGGCGGGTTAAGTGCCCGTAGTTTCTAAAAGTTATGTGGATAACCTAAGCTTATTCACGAATCTTTTGGCTCTAAAGGATGAAATACCCTGATTGTGTAAAGAACATGCGTTGCTATTAAACTGACAAAGAACGTACCCATAAGAATTCTGGCGGCCTCCTGGGCTTCCTCAGCTGTGATGTGATTAACTTGGCCGCGGTTTTGCGCTGAGGTGTTCCTGCTGGCTTGCGAGCTCTGATTCCCTTTGCTGGGTACCAAGGCTTGACTGCGGGTAGCGGGAGGCCCTAAATTGATTCTCACTGGATTTGTCTGCCGTTGCGGGCACTGGCTGACAAAGTGTCCCTTCTCTCCACACCCGAAACAGCTCCTGGTGGTGATAGGGTGTGCCCCAGTGGACTGGCTTGCTGAGCGTGGCGTTTGGAGGGAGCCATCACTGGAACGGGGTGCTGGGGATGAAGCATTGGATTGGTTAGGCTTTGAAAAGGAAGGTTTGTTCAAAAATCCCTGAATGAACCTTCCTTGAGGTTGTTGAGTTGTCATCTTGCGCTTACGACTGGCCTCAAGAATCTTCTTCTCATTTTCTAAGGCCAATGCCTTGCTTACCAGCTGGTGAAAGCTGGCGAAGTCCTGGGTGATCAGCTGTACTCTTAGTTCATCCTTCAATCCTTCGAAGAATCTGTCAATCTTTTCTTCTTCTTCTTCGATATCCTTCTGAGCATACCGGGCTAGCTGCGTGAATTTTGTCAGATATTCATTGACGGATAAGTTCCCTTGCTTGAGATTGCGGAACTCATTCTTCTTTATCCGCATTATCCCGGCTGGAATGAAGTTGTCCTTGAAAGCCTTCTTGAACTCTGTCCATGGGATAGCTTCGGTGTCACCTCCGGTGGTATCATCTTCTTGGCCTCTAGCAGCTATAAAATTTTCCCACCATGCTGCAGCAGCTCCTTGAAGTAGGTGGGTGGCAAATATGACTTTATCCTCTTCTGCGCATTTGATTAAGCGCAACTTCCTTTCAACATCTCGAAGCCAATCTTCGGCTTCAAGGGGTTCTTCTGCCGAAGTGAATGTACTTGGTCTTGTCCTTTGAAAGTCTCCTAGATCAGCTCTGTGTCCGCCAGAGCTTCCTTGCTGTCCAGCATAAATGGCTTGCAGAATCTGAGTTTGTTGTGCCATTACTTGGGCCATTGTGGGGTTATCTGGAGGGTTTGGGAGGTCAGCATCTTGGTTCTGATTCTCTTCGGGGTTTTCGCCATGATTTGAGTCTACCTCAGCATGCTGAGGGTTAGCATGAGCCCGAGATCGTGTAACTCTTGGACTGGCCATCTGTAGCTATAGCTTCATAACTTAGTACTAACACTACCCTTGAGAAAAAGGAAGGGTATCATCCCTCTTTGCAAAAAGAATCATAAGATAAACGACAAAAGAACATTCAACACAAGGCCTTATGCCTGGCCATTTATTATCATACAAGCATTCACATAGCCAGCCTTTAGGCTGGACTTTGCGGTTACACAATATACTAAAGTTTGCTATGATGACGACTACAGTACTAAAGGACTAGTACCTCATCCTATTTTACAGGAATTAGTAATTGCACCACGCATGGTAAGTACGGCACTACTCTACCTACTCCTTCATCAGTAAACTTGAGCTTATGGTAAATGGGCTGATCCTTGTAGTTTAAATAGTGCAAGAGCTTGCGTAGTATGCTAGCAAACTCCCCTTCATGAACCCCATAGGCCAGGTAGCTCAGTTGCCCTTATCGCCAATTCCTGCCATCTGTAAATTAAATTACTAGGGCTAGAAATTTTCCAAAATAATCAATGAAAGGTAGAGTAGAACAGATCTAAGAGGGATACGGATAGAAATAGTATGCTATATTTTTCATAATTGCTTTTTGTATATTTAGAAATTACCACCCTAAGGTTCTTCTAACGACCATTCTACGGCTTGTACCTGCGATCGTATGCTCGATACTGTATTTATCGGACCAGATTTTTCAATCTGAATCTTACTGTGTTTCACTGCACTAATCCCTGGATCAGTAGTTAGTGCACACAGGAACATTGCTGAATCAATCCATACATCGCATAAACATTCATTATATTACATAACTTGAAATACACCACGTCGGGTGATAGAGTTTACAAAAGAGGCCGATCAGGCCAATTGCCTTATTACAAACATGCACAGCGGAAATACAGCAAAAGCAAACCCAAATCCACGTGCAAGCGATCGGAAGGTACTGTGTGCATTATATGTCACCACTAACTAGTAATATACGCACACAACGCCGGATGTCCACTTGTCCATGTCTAATGCGAAGCCTACGCCTTAGTTTCCTTCGTTGTCCTTCTCCTCCGTAGCGGGAGCTTCCTCGTAGGCGTAGTGGTCTTGCGCTCCTGGTTCTGGATTGTTGCCGCAAAGCGAGCGTGAGCACTCCGACCCCGTGCTCCGCGAGCCAACACACAGAATGCAGTATATAACATGTATGGCTAATCAAATGATGGCTCCGGTTTATTTTCTTTTGCGAAGAGTGCTTTTGAATACAATTATATAAAAATTCCTTAAGACCTAGCATTTGGACAAAGGCATAATGTTCAAGGAGTATTAATATGAATTTCCATACATATGGCATCACACCATATGCCTAATATAACTTCTCCTACATACGGCATCACACCGTATGACCTTTTCAGCGTTATAGCCGCTTAACTTATCACTGGGACGACACCCAGGAACCACTGGAACGACATCCAGGACACACTGGGACGACACCCAGGCACTACTGGAACGACATCCAGGAACAACTCAAATCTGGGCTTTCCTCTGCCCTTCCACTTTTCCATTCCCATTTTTCAAATACTTTTGTAAACAGAACTATATCTAGTTAAGTTCCCATGTCTGCCCCTGACCGCGGGCACGGCTATTCGAATAGTTTTGACTCTGCAGAGTTTGTACACTTTCACCACAAGAGACAATCAACTCATTGCCCCACACGATTCCTTAGTCATGTGGTTGAGCAGACCATCACAGTAACCGTTCAAAGTACCTCGCCCCTTCCATCATTTCACCCTATGGGTCGTTCCCACTTGCGATGGGTCCCATACGTTGTGCGGGATGTTCTCCTTCGAACGTCTAGCGGTGGCTCCCTACCCTCGCTAGCCCGCCACAGCAGAACTTCACCTTCCATCGGTGTCCCATTCAAGCCGTCACCTGCATCGCCGCTTGCACATCCTCACACCGCCTCCGGAAGGATGACTTTCGTGGTCCGTAATTCTACTAAGCCAAGTTGTAATTTCTGAGACTTGTGGTTGTCTTGTTGTACAGGTTGACATGACAAGATTCGGTCCTTATTGGTATCTGGGCGGTCTACCACTAATCCATTTTGTGCATCCACTGCACCACACTGTGCATCCACTGCACCACACTGTGCATCCACTGCACCACACTTTCACACCATCGAACCAATCCGCCCAGATTTTAAAGCATGTTGGGGTTTTTGGGAAACATACGATAATCATATTCATCATTTATCGCTTATTACCACCATGATCGCCCGAACAAATTTTCTCATGAATAAATGTGATGCTCGGGACAATTTCTTGCCCCGGATTCCTATTCAATGCTAAGCATGGCATATGGTTACGGACTTATTTTCGAAATATTACTATTATATTTTTGCTAGGGCAACAAGGTTCACACATTCAAATACTCAAGGAGGGGGTAATATTATTCAAGGTAAACAACGGTATATAACTAGAATATCAAATTTAGCATGCATTTTCATGAAACTAATAGCAATGCAATTTGTTAATTTAAAACAAAGTAATTTGCAGAAATGTAGGTTCAACATGATCAAAGTATTGACTCTCCTTGGTCACAGTGGTCGAGTGCTTGATTATCCGGGCTTCTAGTGCTGCGGCCTCGGTCTCTTCCTCTTGAGCTTCGTAAGCTATTGTAATCGTCTTGTGAAAATTTGGATAAAAGAAAACATCCAATCAATAAAATTTCACCAAAAATTCAAATGAACTCCAAAAATTATGATTTTAAATCCATTGGATAGATCTTGAATTTAGAAAAATTTAGAAATTTGTTTCATTCAATTTGGAGTTAAAATGAGAAAGTTATGATTATTTGAAGTTCTCAGTTCAGTAAATTCCAAAAATTATTAAATTCTGACAGTGGGACCCACAGGTTATTTTAATCTTTTAATCTTTTTATTTCATTTCTTATTATGTGTGTATGACAGGTGGGTCCGGTTACTGTTCATGGGGTCCACTTGTCAGCAGGGGCTCGGTCTGCGATCGTGCCAGCGACCGGTGGGACCACAGGTCGTGGCCGCCCGGCCAGATCGCCGACAGGGAACCCACTGTCGATAATGAAAATAAAAGATATCGCTCAACCGTGCGCGCGGAGCTGGGCTCGAACACGCGACGCGGGAGCAGGAGGGAGAATAGATTAGCGGTGGAAGCCACTCGGCCGAGCCGAGCGATGCTTACCCTATAAGGGTAATAAAACCCTTTGAGGTAGCTCGCCGAGGGGGCCGGACAGAGGAAGTCGGGGGCGACGGTGGCCGGCGGCGAGCGGCGGCCGGAGAGGGCTGGGTCGAGCGTAGAATATAATCCCCGAGCGACGGGGAGTCTTCTGGTGTAGACGGCCGGAGTGGAGGAGTACGGTGGCGGGCCGGCGGCGTACGACAGCGGAGGTTCGGCAGGTCGTCGTCGCCGCGGCTTCAGCGACGAGACCCGATGGAGGAGGGGCTAGCCGCTGGCTCGAGATGGCTCATGAGCAAGGAATCGAGCTCGGGTGGCTCGGTGTGGTGGATGGGAGCTCGCCGGAGTTCGGGAGGATGAGGCGTCGGCGAGAGATTGGGGCACCGGACCAAATGCGTGCGGGGAAGGGAGAGTGAAGCGGGCGACGCGTTTGCGATCTCAGTAAGGCTTTATAGCCGGAGAGGGCTTGTACGGCGAGGACCACATTCGGCCCGCTGCTGCTCATGCCGGCGAGGGGAATGAGGCAAATCTCACCGGATTTTGCGAGAGGAGAGAGGCGGAGAGGTGCTTCCTCCCGTAGATTCTTAGATATTTTTCCGTGAGGTGAGAGAGGAGAGCGGATTGGCTGCGCAGAGGAGCGAGCGCGAGCGAGAGAGCGCGCGCGTGGAGAAGAGAGGAGGAGGAGACGACGGCAGTGGCGGGGTCCACCGGCCGAGAGAAAGCGGGGCGGGGCGGGCCGCTGCGCAGGAGGAACGCGAGGAGCGGGGCCACTGGCAGCGTGGCGCGGCGCGCAGGCGCCGGGCATGAGCGGTGTGGGCTGGTCGCAGGCGGCGTTGGCCCACGCGCGGCGCTGGCTGCTGCAGCTGCGCGTCGCCACATGGGGAGAGGCTGGGCGGGGTGATGGCGCCTACTGGGTTATATTTTTTCTTTTATTGTATAGATTTTGTATGTATATACACTTGCACATACATCTTGGGTATATATCTATACACATACTTTCATCTCCTTCTTATGTTTGTGCATAAATATATATTTTATTTATTTATGGTATTCATGTGTATATATGTATATATGTCCTTATATACACATGGTTCTTTGCATATTTACATGAGTATTAACTTCCTTTAATTTGTTTACCCTAATTTTTAGGGATATTATTTTATGCTTATTTTCATTTCTCAACTTGGTAATTTATGGATCATCTTTTCAGATTCTTTATCTGATATTCGTGTTGTACCATTTTATGTGTGGATTTCTTTCCTCTTTTTACTTTTGAATTCCCTTTTACATTTACAAAAAGCCAACAAATTCCAAATTCAAATGCAAAGCAAATAAAATAATCCAAAAGTCTATCAAATTACTACTTATATTTTTCAGGATGTTACACTACTCCAACAGGCTATCTAAACTAGAGGGCGCGCGGTGGGTCGCGTACGTGCGGGAATGGGGCGCAGCGTGCGGGAAGGAAATGCCGACCGCGCCGAGAGGCTGGATGGTGAGCGAGGTAGGCTATCCAAAAATAGAGAGCGAAAGAGGAGGGATGGAGAGCTACTAAATTTGGAGAGTCATTTACAGAGTCTATTGGAGACGTTTTTTCTCCAATAATAACCAAATTTACCTTTAAAAAATGATTTAGCTCTTCTCTTGGAGTTGCTCTAAGAAACAAATCATTGTAGATGCTCTTATAAATATAGCCAGCCCAATGCCATAACTTACTCCACCATCTTGTCCAATAATCAGCACTGATTATCCATAACACGTTCGAGCCTTATAATTAATTTAAAAAGAACATCTACTAGCAGAAGCCATGCGCAATCACGACCATGTTCTGTCAGCGATCTTTTTACTTTAGCTGTCTAGCATCTCAATTTTTGTCCTCGGAATCTCTGGAATCTGGACATCAGCTGTATTGGAGCTTCTTATCTGAGTTTCTGGACATCAAACGCGTTGGAGCTTCTTATCTGGCTGATAATCTGGGATGCCTCATCAAACTTGTATGCTCTCTCATAGACCCCAGCAGCCACAAGATACAGCTCCTTCTTGTCGATGCTCGGGTCATTGCTAAGCTCGGCAACCAGCGCCTTCAGTGTCTCGAAGTCCTTTTGAGCACCGAGCAGGCTGAGCATCTGGAAGTGTACCCGGTCTGAGAACACACAGCTTTCCTCCCTCATTGACCTGTACAGCGCCGTGGCCTTGTCGAACTCCTTCAGCTTGCCATAAGCATTCATCGTGACGGCGATTGTCTCCGAGTCAGGCAAAAGGTCCACCTTCCTCATTTCATCGAACACCTCAATCACATTCCGGTGCCTCCGGTTCTTTGCAAACAAGTCCATCATTGCTCGGTGCACCAGTGGGTCCCTGACCTCGCCGGTGTCAGCTGCACGGCGGAACAGCCATATGGCCTCCTCCACCCGGCCGGCACTAGCCAAGATTGTGATGGCTGTCTCCTTGGAGATGCCCTCCTGGTCTTTGAGGTCATGCAGCAAACGCTTGGCCTGTGAGACAAGGCCGGCACGCTCATAGGCGACGACCATCGTCTGGTACAGCACCGGGTCAATCTCCGTGCCGGCCTCCCGCAGCTTCTTGAAGAGTTTGGCGGCACGGTCGAGCTTCCCGGCCTTCACCCATATGGACAAGATGGTGGAGTAAGTTATGGCATTGGGCTGGATACCATTGGCCTGCATGTCCTGCACCAAGCTCCCGGCTTTCTCGTCCTCCTGTGACTTGCCGTAGATGGCGATCATGGTGTTGTACGTCACCACGTTCGGCTTGACGGTACCACCGCGATCACTGCCATTAGAAGCGCTAGACATGAGGCCGAACAGGTGAACCGCTTCGCCGAACAGCCCGGCGTCGCCGTACACGCGTAGCATGGTGTTGTAGGTCACCACGCTCGGCGGCACACCAGCCCGGCGCATGGACCAGAACAGGCGGTCCGCCTCGCGCACGAGGTCGAGCTGCCCGTACGCATTGAGCACGATGTTGAACACTGATAGGTCGGGCTTGACGCGCGCCACGGCGCGCATGTGCGAGAAGAGCGACACGGCCGCGAGGTGCCGGCCGCGGCGCGCCAGCGCCGCGAGGATCGGTGAGTAGGAGTCCGCGTCGGGCGCGACGCCGTCGGCCGGCATGCCGTGGAGCAGCAGCCGCTTGGCGTCGCGGAGCAGGTCGGACTTGCAGTACGCGGCGATGGCGGCGTTGTAGGCCTTGAGGTCGGGCCTGATCCCCGCGGCCCGCAGGCGGGAGAAGAGCGCGAGCGCCTTGGGGGCGTCGCCGCCGCGGAGGGCGAGGTGGATGAGGTTGGAGAAGAGCACGAGGTCGGGGGTCACGGCGTCGGCCTCCATGAGCGGCAGGAAGGTGAGCGCGTGGTCGAGGTGGCCCGCGCGGGTGAGCGTGGCGAGGAGCGTGGAGTAGGAGAAGGCGTCCGGGGCGACTCCCCTGTCGCGCATCTCGAGGAGGAGGCCGGAGGCGAGGCGAAGCTGGCCAGTCCGGCAGGCCGAGCGGAGGAGGAGGTTGTACGGGAGGAGGAGCACGGAGGCCGGGAGGTCCGGCGCGAGGAGGTCGAGCAGCGCGACGCCGCGGCGCGGGTCGGGGAGGCGGGAGAGGAGCGTACCGAGGAGGCGTGGGGAGACGGGCCGGTGCGGGGAGAGCGCGGCGGCCAGGTCGGACGCCGTGCGCGCGGCGGAGAGGGCCGCGAGGAGCGCGGGGAGGTCGGGGATTTGGTCCTGGTGCTGGCGCTGGAATTCGGCGGATTTGTGGCGGAGGGGGTGGGAACTGGGGAGGTTGGGGTTTAGCCAGACGGATTTTGCGGTGGTGAGGCGGCGGTGGGAGGAGGGGGAAGGGAAGGCAGTGGCCGCGGCCGCAGCCGCCGCGGTGGGCGGCATTGGTCGTGGGGTGTGGCCGTGTGAGAGCGGGAGTGGCGCGGCAAGGGGTAAATGGATAGGAGATTTTTGCCAGTGGTAGTGATACTACGACAGGGCGCTGACCTGTTGGTAGTACTACCGCAACTTCTGCAATAGGGGGAGATCTCAACCATTCGATATGAACCCAACGACCAGTGATCGGTCAGCCCTTTTTAACAAAGATACAATCTCAGCAGAAAAGGAAAGTTGCCACAGCAAATATAGAGCCAACACTGACGAAATGCTCGACAATTATTTGATTATGTACTATCACTGATGAATCAGATGGATTACAAGAGTAAGTTTCAACTGTACAGATGCCCAGGGGGAAAATTTTCTCGTGTTTACATACACTCATGAATCTTAACTCACAAAGCAGGGTTTCCACTCCAAGAATTGCCCTGAAAGATACAAACCAAGAGGCCGTGCCACAGGCTACTTCAGCAAGCCTGCAACCACAAAGGTAAATCCTTCTAAAACTCAAGAAAAATGAAATGTTTCATGTCAAAAGGAACTCAGAAACTCTCTCTCTCTCTCTCTCTCTCTAGAGGACAAGTTTATAAGGCTCCAAATTAGGAGCAACCGAGAATTCATCCTTATATGTGAACAAATTACCCTTAAAATAGAAGAAAGCACCGGTTGGCTACTCATTAGTACGCAAATGAAAGCCATGGATGCTGTAGTGCCTCACTGGCCGTTGGTCTATTCCTGGGGTTTATTTGCAGCAAATAAGATAGAAAATCAATAAACTTGGAATCAGGGCATTGCAATTGATGTCGCAAAGGGGACTTCTCTGGGATCAAATACTCTAAATGATCTGTCTCCTGGATACAAATAAGGCAAGGAATAGAAGTGTTTAGTGTTTACTGTCCTATAACCAACAAGGATAGAGATAGATACGGTGAATTTCAAATAGACACAAGCAAAGGCTAGTTTGTTCAAATAGAAAAAAAAATCCATATAGTTATATGGCACAGCTAACATTTAAATAATCATAGGGCACACTTAACATTTAGCAAGGACAATAAAACAGTAATTAAGAACTGTAAAAGCAAACCAAAGAAATCAGAAGCTATTCGTGTATTTATCAGCTAACAAGATTATCTGATGAGGTGGTCATGGAATACTCTTATAGCATATGACTCCATAGGAAGGCATTTTTAAAGCAGCAAAGAAGAATGAATTGTACCTCATTCTTTATGAAAAGGTCGTAAGCATCAGTGAAATACTTCTGTGTCTCCTGTCCCAATGCTAGCATTTCCATGTCAATTGGGTCGATTATCCCAACCATTCGAGCAACCATCATGGACACTGGTTCATTAGGAAACAGTACCTGTTATGTGTAAGAGTCAGCAATTACGACTAGATGTTTGCTTCTTTTAAGTGCTAAAACAACTACTACGAGCACATCATTCCATTCTAGTAATAAACACCATTATGTTTTGTGTCTATTTGATTTAAAGTTATAACGCCTATCCACATAGAAACTCATGCTCTACTTTCTGGAATCTGGATGGAGCTGTATATCGCCATAGCATTTAGACTGCAAAGAAGAACAACATGCAAGCATACTATTTAAGTCCAGTATATTGCAATCTCCATAAGATGCAATGTGCTGATACGACCACAGACCACTATGTATATAACAAAATTAAAACTATCAAGTCAACAAAGACTACTTACTTCACCAGTGTATAGTTCAGCAAGGATGCAACCGAGAGACCAAATGTCAATCCTCTGATCATACGGCAGGCCCAGAATGACCTCAGGTGCTCGATAAGAACGTGATTGGACATACAGGCATAAGTTGTCTGTCAAGAAGCAACTACTTCCAAGATCAATGACCTTAATTTCACATCTGCTGTAGCTCTTGATAAGGATATTCTCTGGCTTCAGGTCACAATGGATGATCCTTAAATGATGCAAGTATACCAAAGCCTCTAAACATTGCTGAGCTATTGCCTGAAAGGAAGGGAAACTTTTGTTTCACAAGGGCTTTGTAACTTTCATGAGCGTATTATAGTTGTACTCAAAACTGTTAATCATTATCAGCAAAGCTATCATTTTGAGAAAATGATCAGTTAGGGTCCAACAACTAAAAAATTTGTTCTTTAAACAAAGAATGCTAAAATGGTTTTGAGTAAGGTGCAGACTACCGAGTGAAATGTAAATGTATGTGTATGGGCATGATTCTTTTCCTATGAGATTCTCGCAGTATATGACAATTATAGAGAACATCTCAGTTAAGGACAGTTGAACATACCTGTATCCTAGGCAATGTAAAGTACACTTCACCACCAGACCCATGGTTATATTTCTGAAACTCGTACAGATTTGCTCGCATTAATTCGGTGACAATGAAAAGGTGTTCCTGTCAGTATTGGTTTGCTGTCAGCAATCAGCATTATGCAAGGGCATGACCAAGATATTTCACTGGACTCTACCATCAAACATGCATGCAAGCAATTCAAGTACATGAATCAAAATAAAATGGTATATTGCTACACTATATCCTCTTCAGATATTGCTAGAGGCCTAGAGTATATCCCTACAGATACTTTCTTAGATTCCAAACATCCAAGTAGTATGCAGTATTGTGTTAACACAAAAGGAGTATCTTAGCCAACTGTATCTCTCAAGTGATATACCTGATGATAGAAGTAGTCATAGAGGCGTAACACATGATGCTCATCTAATGGATCATATTTGTTCACAAACTTCAGGAGCTTTATCTCATCTAAACTCTGATCAAGGAAATCCTTATCATTTTTTATTATTTTAAGGCAAACATCTGTTCCTGTCTGAAGATCGTGTGCTTGCACAACCTTGCTGAATGCAGCCAAGCCAAGATATTCAGCGACATAATATCTTCGTGCTATAACTGAATTCAAGATAATGGGGAAAGCTTTGTTTTCTTCAAATCCAGTCCTGCAATGGATGCCTACTATATAAGCATAAGGATTAACTTTTTACCAGCAATAAAAGAAAAGGAAAAACAAGATTTGATTGTGAACCTGTTCTTGCGGTGGACAATTCTTAATTCAAATACCTCATATTCTCGATCAAAATCAGAGAGGGCGAGATCAATGTTAATCTCTGTGTCTTTTTCCTCAGCTTTAAGAGCAGTAGAATTTTCAACATCTGTATTCATGGGCCCAATATCTCCAAACTCATAGGCGTCATCAGGATCACCATTCTCAGGGAAAGGTTGTATGGTACAGCCTTCTTTCATATATTCTTTGTCACTGCTGATTTTCAGATTTTTTTCAATGCTATCATCCAACTCTGCATTGTCTGTGACATCACGTACAAGTCCTAGACCTATAAAAGACAACAAGCATTAGAATTGAACCAATCAGCAACCAAGCAAAGGAAAATCTTTAGACATGATAAGTGGATAACAGGCATTAAATTATTAAATTACACATACATCAATACATATAACTATTGAACAACAAACAATATTTTAATGTGATTGATCCAAACATAGGTTCAAGCTTGTAATATCATAAATAATGTTTAAAAAAAAGTCCTCTTTGAAACATTTATTTTTAAGGCCATTTTCCTTTATGGCCATTGTCTAATCAAAGCCAGGTTACGAACTGAACAGCAGAGGGCAAATTCTGTTCTTTAAAATTTCCAGAGAAAATCCATGTGAAGCATAGTCATATAAAAGCATCGATATTGTAATACTGAAAATGGTTGCCACTGACTAATATATCATTTTCCTCTTTTGTATAGTTAATGGTGTATTTACAAAATGTAGAAGAAGATTCAGCTTTTCATAATTCAACATAAAAATCTCGACAGTATCCAACCTCTTCAATGTTGTAATTTATTCCCCCTTCCCTACCACATTAAATCCAATAAATAAATTGACATCATCTTCATTGGCATAAAGTAAGTTAAAGTGGACAAACTTTACACTGTACTAGTAAGAAAAATTAAACTTAAGTGAAGGCTTCGGAGTTCAGAGGTACTTACCCGCAACAACATCAGCATCGGCATTAGTATGAAATAAACTGAGCATTTGGAGCTCCTTCTCCACAACACTCAGCTCCATACGCTCATCTCCTCGCCCAGGATCTCTCGGAAAATTGCACTCGAGCACCACATCCCTACTCTGCTTCAACTGAAATACATCTGGGCCACACTCGTCCTGTATCTCTGTCTGGTCACTCATGATCTTGTACCTCCCGTACACAGAGGAGCTAGAATGCCTGACTACCTCGAGCACCTCCTCATTCTTCAGTCCCCCACCACAGCAACCGCAGAGCGGTGATGAGCAGGTGTAGACCTCAGCGCACGCTTCACAGCCGTCATTGCCAACGTGTTCGTGACGGCTGTCATCACTGGCGCTAAGTGTTATGAATAGCGCTTGTATTCAATATGAGGTCAATGGGTCGGTATATATACACAAAGTACAGGTGGCAAATATGCAAGGAACCCCTCATAACAATGAGGAATAACAAACTATACATATATCTCTAACACCCCCCTCAAACTCATGGTGGATCAACAACACTGAGTTTGGAGAGATAGAAGCTGTCTTTGTGCTCGAGTGCAGGCCTTCGTGAAGAAATCCGCTATTTGAAGCTCCAAGGCACATATCAAGAGTAATCACCGATCATGCACACAAGTCCTCATGAAAGAAGCATCAACACCAATGTGCTTGGTGAGCTCATGCTTCACGGGATCACGAGCAATACCGATAGCACTGCATTGTCGACAAGAGAGGGGTCGGTGTAGTGACGAAATACCAAAATCCTCAAGTAACCACCGTAACCAAGTAATCTCTCTGTCGAGAGCCATAGCTCGCAACTCAGCCTCTGCACTCGAACGGGACACTGCATCTGTTTCTTCGCCTTCCGTGCAATAAGAGAACCACCAAGAAAAACACAAGAGCAGAGATAGACCGCGATCGAGAGGATCATCGCCCAAGTAGCATCCGAATAGGATGAAGGCAGAACGAGTGGAACGTGGAAAGAAGAGACGGCGAGAGATAGTCCCACGAAGGTATCGCAGAACTCGAAGAAGGTGGTCAGAGTGAACCCGAGTGGGAGCTGAAACAAACCGACTCGTAATATGAACTGGATAAGTGATATCCGGACGAGTAATGCAAGGTAGACAAGACTCCCAACAAGATGACGATAGCGAGTCGGATCAGAAAGAGGCTCGCCATCAGAGAGTCGGAGGTGAACATTGAGCTCCATGGGAGTCTCAACAGTACGCTGATCAGTGAGAGAGGCGCGATCAAGAAGATCCTGAATATATTTCTCTTGGGACATAAAGAAACCATCTGGAGTGGAAGTAACCTCAATCCCAAGGAAGTAACGAAGAGGACCGAGATCCGACATAAGGAACTGTTCACTAAGACGAGCCTTGACAAAGGCAATGTACTCATAATCATCTCCCGTAATGATCATATCATCAACATACAGGAGAAGAAGAGTCCGACCACGAGACGAAGTGTGGACAAAGAGCGCAGGATCATGATCACTAGCTGAAAAACCAGCACCAGTGACCACAGAGGAGAAGCGCTCAAACCAAGCACGAGGGGCTTGCTTAAGGCCATAGAGAGAGCGACGAAGGCGACAGACCATGCCGTCAGGAACAGAATACCCAGGTGGCGGATGCATGTAGACCTCCTCACGCAACTCGCCATTAAGAAAGGCATTCTTGACATCAAGTTGAGAATGCAGACCGATGCGCAACGACGCCACCGAAAGAAGAGTGCGAACGGTGGTCATGTGGGCCACAGGAGCAAAAGTCTCGTCGTAGTCAACACCATGCTCCTGCTGGAAACCACGAGCAACAAGACGCGCCTTATAGCGCTCAAGAGAGCCATCAGAGCGAGTCTTAATCTTATAGACCCACTTACATGTGATGGGACGAGAATGAGATGGAAAAGGAACAAGATCTCAAGTACCAAAGTGCGCTCGAGGCAGCAATCTCCTCGGTCATGGCAAGCTGCCACTCGGTGGTGAGTAACAAAGATCCCGTGAAGAGACAGACTCACGAGTAGCTGCGCCAAAGAAAGGCAAAACAGGGGGGAGGCCGAATCGATCGACGATCGCGGAGAGCGTAGCGAGGAGAAGATGACCCATCAGGGGAAGATGGAGCATCAGAAGAAGATGGAACATCAGAAGAAGATGGCTCATCTGGAAGATCCTCAATACGAGGTCGACGAGTGTAGAAGATAAGGGGAGAAGGTATCAGAGTGGGAGGAGCTGCGAGTCGTAGGAGACGACACAGGCGGCGACAACGGCGGAGAGGCCACAGGGGGAATATGTGGAGACTCAGTGGGACAGGTGGACGAGGGCAAAACAGATATAGGTGTATCTGGAAAGGTCAAGAAAGACAGAGACTCCACAGAGGAAGCCGAAGTAGAAGCAGGACGTGGGTAGAATGGACGAGACTCGTCGAAAGTCACATCCCGAGAGACCCGTATCCGACGACCAACAGGATCCCAGCACCGATAGCCCTTGTGCTCGGCACTGTATCCCAGAAAGACACACTCAACAGACTGAGCGGTCAGTTTGGTGCGTTCTCGAGGGGCGAGGAGAACGTAGCAAACGCAGCCAAACAGATGAAGGGCAGAGTAGTCAGGAAGACGACCACAAAGACGCTCAACAGGGATTGCTCCCTTAAGAGCGTAAGAGGCTGGATGTTGACGAGATAGGTGGCGAGTGGAAACACCTCGGCCCAAAAGTGAGGTGGAATAGAGCGGCGATCATCGAGCACGAGCGATCTCAAGGAGGTGACGATGCTTGCGCCGGCGACACCATTCGAGCATGAGCACCGTGACAAGAGAATCGAGCGAGAGTGCCCTCGCCAAAGAAGGAAGCCGCGCAGTGACGAGAGAGGTACTCGCCAGAGATCCGCAGCGAAAGACACGAATAGGAGTGGAGAAGCGTGTGTGAATCATAGTGGCAAATTGTTTAAAGATAGACAAGACTCTCACTACGAAGACATGAAATATATCCAAGTGTGACGAGAAATCATCTATAAATATGATATAATATCGATGACCCCCTTTCGAAACGAAGGGAGCCGGACCCCAAACATCTGAATGAACAAGATCAAAAGGACGCTGAGACACAGACTCACTATGAGGATAAGAAAGCTGAATCTATTTACCTAACTTATAGCCCTGACAATCTAAAGACACGTCTCCTGAGACAGACCCGAGAAGACCACGACGAACTAAGGACGACAGACGAGATCCACACAGGTGACCAAGACGGTGATGCCACTGCTGGAAAGAGCCGGTAGATGAAGTGTGTAACATCCCAAAAATTTAAATTTGAAAAGTATGAAGTTTTTGAATTATTTTTGCAATATACTTTATTTGAATTTGGAGTTTATGATATTTTTCTGAAAATTTGGTTGAGATTCCAAGAAAATTTGAGGTTCAAGAAAGAAACAAACATTAGTAATGCCAAAAAGGAAATATGCAAATAATAGAAAAACTAAAATTTTAGATTCGAATCTGAAAAGATGATCTAGAATAAGGAGAGAGAAAACTGAGTTAAAATGTGAAATCTTATTTTGAAAATATTGGCATAATAGCAATAAAAAGTGAACGAATAAAATACAAACACATATGCATATATGTATATATATGTGTGTGTGCGCGCATATACAAAATTGTGTAAGAAAGAGTTTAGCCAGATAAGAAATAAGTATATATATATGTATACATGTATGCAAAAATTAAAGTAAGCCAACAAAAATAACATGTAAGAATATATATAAAAACATATATATACGTATACATATACATACAACCTAAATAATAATAGTACTAGAAACACTCATTCAATAGATTAAAAAGAAATTGAAGTTTAAATTTCGAATGCCATACAAAAATTAGTAATTATAAATAGCAAACAAAAACTTAAGTTAGAAAATAGAAATCCAAATTCAAGGATCAAAATTTCAAAAACTGCAAAAGCTACCCATTCTCCTCTTATTTATTATTTTTCTCTCAATTACAAGTGGGGCCCAAATCCCTTTTTCCCTCTTCCCTCCCCTTTCTTCCCTCTCACTGCCTGTGGGCCTTGCTCCCTACCGATTCCCCCTTCCTCCTTCCCTGCGCCACACCCTTCTTTCTTTCCCTTTTCCTTCCTTCTCTCGCGCAGAATGCTCCATGTCCTTCTTCTCCTGCACCCGCCGCTCGCTGCCCGCACGCCGCCGCCGCCTACCTTCTTTGCGCCGCAGCCGCACGCCGCGCCGGCGTCTCGCCGCGCGCGCCGCCACCGCCTCGTCTCCTCTCGCGCTAACCCGCGCGTCGCGCCGCCGCGCTCACGCCGCCCTCTCGGTCGCCTCCTCCTTTCGCCAAAGCCGCGCAAGCACGCCCACGCGAACCCCGCGCCGCCGCGCCGGCCGCCGATCCGCGATCGCTCCTCGGTCGTCATCTACAAGCAAGTCTCCCATTCCACGGCTATAAATAACCCGAGCTCGCTTTGCCCTCGTGCTTCCTCTCTTCTTCCTCTTTGCTCACCTCACCCATGTGAGTGCCGCCGCCTCGCGCGCCCGGCCGCCAGTGATGCCATTCCCATTTTGACCGCCACACGCGAGCCTCCACCTCCATCCGCCCCTCCGGGTTAATCGGACTTTGGCTCATCTGAGCTCACGCGCGCCCATCTTCCCATCGCGGTTGGAACCCGCCGCCCCACCATCCTCCTTTCTCAAGAGCTCCTCCAAATTGCCTCGCCAGAGCACCCCACGACGCCTCAATCTTCCCAACCGACGCCCGCCTCTCGACGCCGAGCTGCCCTCCACGTGCGCCACCTCCGCCGCCTTGGCTTCCGACGCTAGCCCGCCTCGGTCACTCGCCGGCCACCGACCGCGACCGTACGCTCCATACCACTCCTCAGCCCATGCTCATGCTAATTGGGCTCCTTCCCTGGCCGTCGTCGCCCCATGGCTCCTCCGCGCCCGCCACCTCCACCGCCGCCGGCACCCCTCGGCGCCACCTTGGCCGGAGCCACCACCACCCGGGGGTTCATCACCTCGGGGGCAGTCCATTTTGCCGCGTTCGCCGCCCTCCGGCCGACGGCCGCGCCGGCGAGCCCGCCGCCTGGCCCTGTGCCCGACCCCTCCCCTGTTCCTTCTCTTCTAGCCGCGTCTCACTCTTTCCCTCTCTTTCTCTGAGTTGTGGGTCCAACTAGGAAGTACCCTTCACGGCCAATTCATGTCCAGAGTTGATGTCTGCTCTGGTTCAAAGGAGCAAATTATCAATTGGATAAAAAAAGAGTAAGAATTTAATAGTAAAAACCCTTGTGTAAGATCTTGCAAATATATACATACGTATCTATGCATATATCTGATTAAGGGCAAGTTAACCCTAGTTAAATGGCAATGGACAATTTGTGAAAGTGACCAAGGAGTTTATACATTAATTTATTGTCAATAAAGATTGTTAAAATCTAATACATGAAATGGATTAAAAGATTCTCTTATATGTATATAGGTATATAAAGAGGAAATCCTAGAAGTGCAATTAAGGATGAAAACAAGAAAATCAGTTGTAAATCCCTAATGGAAGTTCTTGCAACTAAAAAGCTTAATTTCAAATAGTGATAGGACGATAAAGAGTGATAAAATGAAGAGGAAACCCTCTTGTGAACTAAATAAACATCTTGCATGGTTAGTTCCGCAAATGACAAGAAATTAACATGGACCCCATGGATGTTAATGTTCAAATTTATATTTGAAGCTAGTTAAAATGAGTTCACAAGTTAATAAACGCAAGAAGTTATAAATCCCAAATAAATGCCAACCAAGATTTAAGTCTCTTGTTTATGCTTAGAAAGTTCTCAAATATACCTAAAGAACCACACGATAATTTATGAATTGCAAATAATATTGAGAAGAAGAATTTAATTATAAAATTAAGACCAGGGCTCATGCTAACAAGAACTTTGGTTACCCTCATATCAACAATAATTAGCAATAGACTGTATTAAAAACAAAGTTATGCTATGGATTGTTTTACTCATTTAAAAGTAATTCTTGTCGAATATCAAATGGTTCATGACCTCAGTAAAGAAAATGGCCATAAAGATAACTCACATAATCATTGGGATAACTATGCCATCAATGTACATATTTGATCTACCTTGCCCAGTGAGTTTTCTCTCAAGATCAATCCTCAGGCCACATATGATATCAAGTATAGTTTGCATACCTCCAAAATCACGCAACACCTCTTGTATGGTAATCAATGTTTGGACTACTAGAATCAATGGTATTTAAACCTTAAATAATAAGATTAAAATAAGGTCTTACATGATTAATAACCATTCCCTCACATTCTCAAGATTTACATCCACCAATAAAAGATGGATCGTTAATCCTTAATAATAATTTGTTTAATCAACGAAATAATCACCCCTGCTCCTAATAATAATAGTAATAATAATAGCACTATCAAGAAGATCTTTGAAAAATCCTAACTCTCCTTTCTGACAAATCACAGCCATTGGTCCTATCAATTAAAGATGTTAATCAAGCAAAATAACCGACTTTAGAATTGGCGATTGCAATCCCAGATAAGTTTTGTCGCATGAAATATCAAAGTTTCACCGCATACTCACCTTACGTATCCATATCCTAAAATCATCAAATCGTGTTTCCCTTTACTACCATCGATACTCTCTTTTATCTGCTCCTAAGTCCTGTTCGACTCATGGAACTTCCTTGATAAATAAAATTCCATAAAAAGAAAGCTATTAAATAAAAGATCGAGTCGTAGTATCCCTCAATCGGCTATATCTGACCACCTTCTCTTCTCAAGCAGAAAACCCCTGTAAATATCTCTTTATCGTTGATCATTCCTTCTTCCTAATTTTCCCTCACGGTAAAGCTGCTTAGCCACTACCTTGTGCTCAGTCCCTTGGCTCTAGGTCTATCTCACACTCACTAATTCTATCTCCAAATCCTCAAACACAGTCAAAATTCTATTTGAACGTTTGGAGTTATTTGGATTTATTTGGTCCTTTGGTTTTATTTGGATTCAGTCATTTATCGCGTAACTAGAAACTGGAGTCCTGAGGATTCCCCGGAGCAAGTGTGGTCAGAGCAAAGTGAAGATAAAGAATAGAAGCTCAAGAGAAAGCATCATGTGAGCTCAAGACCGCGGTAAACCGCGCCAGGCGAGTCAATACTTTGATCATATTGATCCTACATTTCATGCAACTTACTTTGTTTTAAATTAACAAATTGCATGCTGCTATTTTTATGCAAATCCATGCTAAATTTAATATTCTAGTTATATGCCACTGTTACCTTGAATAATATTACACCCTCTGTTGAAATGTTTGAATAAACGAACCTTGTCGCCTAGTAAAACTATAACGGTTACATTTTGAAAATAAGTCCCTAATGTTATGCTACGCTCAATCGCATAAGTACTCGGGCGTAGAGATACCCCAACATCATTATCACTTTTACTCAAAGAAACTAGTTTGGGCGTCATATTGGGAATGACTGGTATATTTTGACATGATTATTTTATGCTCCAAAACTCCTAACTTGCTTTAATGTCAGGCGGATTGGTTCGAGGGTGTGAATGTGTGGTGCGATGGAAGCACAAAATTGAGTTAATAATGGACTAAAAGTGGGTTAGTGGTTCCACTAAGGACTGAATCTTGTCATGACCTCCCATGTAAAACAGTACAACCACAAGTCCGTAAAATACGACTTGGCTAAGTAAATTTATCGAAGTTCCGGACTCATCTCACTTGGTAGGGGTTTGAAGGGCTACGCTATGGCAGGGGGCTGAAGGACACCGGTGGAGGTGAAGTTTCCCAGTGTCCCACGTTGCGGAGAGGTAGAAGCCGGCTGCGTAGTGGCTCGGGGAAACATCCCGCGCACAGATGGGACCCACCGCAAGTGGGCAGTCTCCCATAAATGTGAGATGACAAAAGGGCCTAGATACTTTGAAAAGTCACTGTGATGGTCTGCTCAACCACATGTCTAAGGTATCGTGTGGGGCAATGAGTTGATTATCTCTTGTGGTGAAAGTATACAAGCTCTGCAGAGTCTAAAACTATTCGAATAGCCGTGCCCACGGTCAAGGGCGGACATGGGAACTTAATCAGATATAGTTCTAATTCAAAATGTTTTGTGAGTGGGATGGAAAAGTGGAGGCGTGAAAGGCCCTAGTTTGGAGTTGTCCCGGTGTCGTCCCGTGGTAAGTTAAGCGGCTATAACGTCAAGAAATTGTTATATGGTGCAGATGCCATGTAACAGTGGATGGAATCGAATCGATATTAATAATGCATTTCCTTGTACATTATGATTTGTTCCAAAATTGCTAAGTCACAGGGCTTTTTAATTAATTGTATTCAAAAGCACTCTACGCAAAATAAAATAACCCAAGCCTCTCATTTGTTAAGCCATGCATACTATTTATTTGCATTCTGTATTGGCTCGCGAGCACGGGTCGAGTGCTCACGCTCGCTTTGCGACAAAATTCGAATCGGGAATCAAATCAATGCTACCGCAAAGAACAAGATTGGACAAGCTGGAAGAGAAGATGAAGATGTCAAGGGCTAGGTCGCGAACCTCCGGTTGGTCGCTGTGGGCATGTCTTGAAGGTCCCACTGTGTGCTTCGTTCTTCCGCCGCAATTTAATGATTTCGGCCTAATTGGCCCATGAGTAAGTCTACTATTATATTTACGTTTCCGCATGATATGTAATTTGATATTCATTACTGTAACTGTGAGCACTATCTACTGATCCAGGGAATAGTGCAGTAATCACAGAGGAATCCGGATGTTAATATCTAGGTCCCTACAAAGTGGCAGAAGCTGAGAGACTGGCGGCGATGGTGGCAGCGGAAGGAAGGTGAAGCCAGTCAAGCTCCCAGAGACGCTGTGAGTCACGGCGCCGAGGGCCAGAACCAACCAGAGCTCCCGTGTGGCGATCCTGAACACAACAAGAGTCAGAGTCGAGAATGACCCGATAACTAAGGTCAGTAATCTGCCCAGCAGAAAGAAGCTGCATGGTAAGGCGAGGAACATGAGCAACAGAAGGAACATGAAAGGATGAGTTGCTAAGAGATCCTCTACCAGAGACAGAAAGAGATGTACCATCAGCAGTAAGAACACTGACAGGAGAATCAAGAGGTGTAATAGAAGACAGAGTGGAAGGATCAGGAGTCATATGAAAAGATGCTCAGAATCAAGAATCCACGGGGAGGTACCTGACTGTGTAGGAGGTGGTCTCTCAATACCCGAAGAGTCGATGAGAACCTCGCAGAACTGTTGAGGAGAACACGGCGGCAAGTAGGCGTCGAAGTCTGGCTATCTCCTGCTCGGTGAGAGAAGCTCTTGAAGAAGTCGAGGCGACGCCGTCGAGAAGCACTAGTGCCGAGAAGAACGGCGTGAAAGATGCCGCTTCTTCTGTAGCACTGGGACTCAGTGTGGCCATCCTTGTCGCAGAGGAACAGTGAGGATGGCCACCTCTAGACGGAGGACGCCACCACCACCTGTGGTAGCCGAGGAGGCGGTAGCAAAGCGGACGAACGGCGAGCACAGAGGGAGTGGCATCGCACCAGCACCACTCAAACGAATCTCTCCGCGCGTATCTCGATAAGAGCCTCCAGAGAGTGACACGAGGTGGCGTGCAAGGAGCCGGGCACGCCTTTGCTCGAACTTCGGGGCGAAGGCGAGTAAGGAACTCGTAAACCAGCTGAAACTCCAGTCAAGACGTACATCCAGCAAAGACGGACAGTACGGCGGCCAGAAGTGCGGAGAGAGTCCAACCGACGCCAAACAGAGAGCTCGAGCGTAAAGGCGCCAACGAGAGCATCACCCTGTCAAGAGAGTACTCCTAGCGGACCACGGGCCAGTGCAGGCATCACGGAGGGCTCGAGCGCCGACGAAGATGAGTCCACATCCGAAAGCCGAGGAGTCCCACCACCTCGTAAGAGAACCGAGGTGGACACTAGCGATGAAGACAGAGAAGGCCCGAAAGCGCCGTCATCGTATCACCGAGTGCGACGGCCGACGATCCTTGTAGGAATCGAGCCTCCGGTAGGCGAGGCGCTTTATCACCACTTCATCATCATCAGCGACCTTATCGGCCGTCGGGGCAATGCAACAGCGAGGCTCCGTCGGAGGAATAGGGCAAGGCGCAGTGACATCGCCAAAGAGGACGCCCGAGATGAAGACCACGCATGTGGATGCGCATGTGAGACACGAAGTCGGTGTAATTAACACCATCAAAGATCACCGCAGCGAGGAGGAAACGGTGCCCATTGGTAGGCGGCTACCGACGGCGCGGCGACAAGGCAACGAAGTCTAACAGCGCGCCCGGGACGCACGGCGGTTAGAACGACGCTTTTTTTTTTTTCTTTTTTTTTCTTTTTTTTATCTGGTCAAAACCGGCCGACCGTAGTCGGTTTTGGAAACCGACCGAAACCGAGTCGGTTTTGGAGAGCGGCCGAAGGGAGCGGCCTCGGGAGGCGACGCGGCAGCGGCGGCGAGTAGAGCGGCGGCGGCGCGACGATGGAGCAGCGCGATCGGCGGCGGCACCGACGAGAGACGGCGACGGCGGCCTCGGTTGTTGGCGGAGTCAAGCGCGACGCCGGCGGCGAAGCTGCGACTGGCGGAGCGACGCAGCGCGACGGCAGTGTCGAGCCGACCCACCGCCGCCGATCGGTGCGGATGAGCGGCGTCGCCGAGACCGCGCCTCGGGCTAGGGCGCGAGAGACGCCGTCGGCGACGCCGAGCGAGGCGAGGCGCCGAGCCGAGGTCGGGCCCGGAGTTTGCGGCCGACGGGGGAGTCGACAGCGGCGGCGACGAGGCGACAAGCGAAGCGACGGGCGTGGAACCCTAGGTAAGCAAAAACCCTAATTTTGGCTCTGATACCATGTTATGAATAGCGCTTGTATTCAATATGAGGCCAATGGGCCGGTATATATACACAAAGTACAGGTGGCAAATATGCAAGGAACCCCTCATAACAATGGGGAATAACAAACTATACATATATCTCTAACACTAAGCACGGTTGTCATCACTGGCGCTAAGCACGGCCATTTCTATCTTCCCTGAGCCGCCCTGAGCACTGAGAACAAACTTGTCCTCCTCCTTGTTTTTGCCGTCGTCGTCGTCCGGCTTGCTATTGAAGAGGTGGTCGTCATAGAGCCAACCTTCTTGGAAGAAGAGGTCGGTGGTGTCGTACTAGCGCACTGTGCCGAACTCCATCTCAGATGACAACGAGGCAGAGTGCGATTGCGGCGGCGACCACAGTCCATATGGATTCAGCAGACCTAATTTCAAAACAAACATATCAAAATTTGGATCAAAATTGCGACAAAATACCCACAAATTTGGAGCTTAGAACACTCAACTCGGTGGGGAGATCAGAATTTATTGGCAGGCAGTATCACTGATGAACCGAACCGAGGAGAGGGGTTTAACCAGTCCCCTACTAGATCAAAAGTTCAATTTTTTCAATAAAAAATCATTTGCTCAGAAACATAGTTGCTTTGATTAGGGGTGAAAACGGATCGGATACGGATCAGATAATGCCCAAACCACATTTGTATTCGTATTTGTAAACGAACATGAATATAAATCCGGATATTCTCAAATACGAATATGAATCTGGATATCTTCAAATACGAATACGAATCGAATATCTATTTAATTCAGGCGGATCCAGATATCCTCATAACTTATGTAGTTGAAGACATTAATGATATTTTATCCTCATGCAATAATGTTTAATCATTCTAATTCATTTACCTCACCTAAAAAACACAAATTCATGTTCAATTCAAAAAACTTGTCCAACTAATTAGTTATATTGTAATAAAATATGCATATTACTTCGTCGAATACGGATATGGATAGTCCGGATAAAATAACATTTCAGATGGTAAAAGTCTATACCATATTCGCATCCATATTTTTTATACGAATACAAATAGAATAAAAATTATTAATGAGATGAAAAATCTATATCATATTTGCATCTCTTCGAATATGGGATAATACGGATAATTATCCGCTTTTCACCCTAGCTTTGATCCAGCAGCTTCGAATTGGGCCCAAAGCCAACCATAGCCGCCGAAATATCGGTGCACAGATCGAGATTTCGCGAGAAGCAACCACCACCCTTGGAAACCGAGAAGAGGAGGGTTTAACGCTAACGAGAAAAAATGGCTTGTGCCGTGACTACCTGAAGGCGAGGAGCGCATGCTGACGAAGGCGGAGGAGGACGCCGAGTCGGAGCTGGAGCCGGGGCTTGCAGGCACCGGCGCACCGCCGCTGCCGGAGGCGGAGGCAGGCAACCTGAGGGGCGGGAGCTGGGGATCTAATGTGGCCGCGGAGTCGGTGTCCCCGTCGGCGGTGCGGGCCAGCACGTCATCGCGGAGGGCGGAGGCGGCGCTCGCGAAGCCGTGCTCGGTGAGGAACGCCATGACCTCGTCCAAGCCCGGCGCCGCCATGCACGGGGTGTGGCGGGCGGCGGCGGTCGGTGCTCATGTGCGTGGCGCGTGTCGTGAGGTAAGCAGTTGCGTCGCCATTGGAACTTGGAAGCGAAGCGAGCCGGGCCTGCGAGTAAGGCCCCGTTTGGCATGGCTCCACTTCACAAGTGGAGCTGTTTTTTTTGACTTCGCAAGTGGAACTGGGAGAAGCTACTTTTTTCAGCTCCTTGGGTGGAGTTACTTTTGTCTCAGCAGATTTTAAGGAACTCCTTGGGTGAAGCTATTTTGCTTTACCCCGTTTGGCACAAAACAGCTCCAAACAGCTCCAAAAAGCTGGTGGTGGAGCTGTGCCAAACGGGGCCTAAGAGACGAGGCGACGACTGGAGGAGGCAAAAGCCCCCCTTTGAGCTCATGAATTACAGTTCACCTAAACAAATGAATTTACGGTTTTGTTATTACATATTCGACTATAATTTTTTATCTCACAGTCATCTAAAATTGCACTCTTAATCATTTAAAATTATAGTGTACTAATTCCTCTCTTTTAAAGTTGTACTCTCAGTCACCTAAAATTTACAGTATAAAGAAATAACTGAAGATAAAGAAAAAAAACAGTCACATATATAATAGTTACTTTTTCATTTATTTTTATAGACACTTATTAGAGCAAAAAATATCAACTATAACTATAATCTAGCAACAGCCATAGCTCATCGACAGTAAAAAAATCAGAAAAGAGACAAGAGACCGCATAGGATCACAAAGGTTGCGCCTCCGCAAAAAAAGATATCGTAATTGTGTTTCAGCCCCTCCGATGGATCTGATGTTACAGTTAAGCTCCGATGGATCCGATATTACAGTTAAGCTCCGATGAATCTGATATTACAGGTAAGCTCATCGGGTTTTGTTGATTAGAAAAATGCCTTACGCCTTGGTAGTTAGAACACACTATTACGGTCAAAGGACCGTTTGTACATATCGAGTTGCTGATTAATTCATTAAGGACATATTAATAATGTTTCCATCTATAAAAGTAACCTTTGTATGGTACTCGGACATCAATAAAGTTAAGGACGAAAGCTTCCAATGAAAACTCTTATCATACTCCCCGTGAAAGACTACCCGTGCTGAATGGGGTACCCAAGGTCTAAACGGCAGCAGAGGGTGCTCTGGCCCCGGCTAACCTACCTACGGTTTGGGTCGGCCCCTGGACAAAAGATTCGGAAGCGCCGAAGCGGTGACCCATTTCACATCCAATATGATCCAAAACCGACGAAACGCTATTATGCAAAATTTTTGCCCGTATTATATGTTGCGGTGGGTGCACCCTTTTTAGCTTTCCAACGGTGGAAAAAGCGTGAGGACTCCGCGTGTGGGTCCCCTGCCCCAGTGCGGGTCCGGTTCCGGTGGGCCTGCCCCTAGGCGGCCGCGCCAGCTGATGATGGGCCGCACGGACGCGACATGGGCGGGGCCAGCCTCCGGGCGCGCGTCTCGAGAAAGTTGATTGTACGACCGTCACACTGGTTGATTTGTGTAACGGTTCAATCGGAGGCTAACATGTGGCAAAGAGAACACGGTAGAAAGAGGAAAATATAGCGAAAACTCCAAATAAATTGATACAGTACACGTCCATGTCATAAGTCAATCTCTAATTAGTCTGCTACATAACTTAATCTAAGTTACGATTACACAATAAAATTTCTCTTGACTCCACCCCCACGGTTCCACTGTCACTCGGCTCACCTCCACTGTCCTCACATCTTCGTGATTTGTTGGGGGTGGGGTGGGGATCCTCTGTGTTGATTGCCACTCCTGGAATGACAGCGTCGGTTGTTGAGACGAGCGGGCACTGCAGTAGTTGTAGTGCTACTAGCCTAGGGGTTTGTTTGATATGACTGTGACTTATGGTTTTTGACTGAAATTTTTTAATTTTAGCTGTTTGCGATAGAGATTATGGAGAGAGATATTTGCTTGTGATTTTAGTTGATACAGATGTTAGGCTTTTAACGTGTACTACAATTAACTTGTAGACTCCGTTTTGAAAAAATACTCTGTTTAAAAATTAGGTACTATAGTAAAATCACTTTTAGAAGCTGTAAAGAACAGGGACTAGTACTACCTGGCCTGGCCGTGGGGATGTCATCCCCGTATAGGTGAGGATGACCATATTTGTGTTTGTAGCGGCATAGACTGTTACATTCGTGTCTACATTTTTACCGCTACTGGTCTATAGTTATTTTCAAGTGCCTAGGATTTGATGGAGACATCGGCTACAAATCTACAAAAACATCTTCACCTTTCTTTTCGTTTTAACCTACTGTAGGCAGACTAAATCAGAGTTTTGTGAGGGCTTTAACAAATCCGTCGCCGTTCGAGGCGCTAGTCTTTGATTAAGCAACCACCACCATAACCAAACTCTCTTTGCTCATTTGCTGTGCCCCAAATGTTTTTAAAAGATCAGCAGGAGGCCACACATTGATTCTCTGCTGGTGTAGTTTGTCTTGACACATTGTATATTTTATAAAGATGTCATTATCAGGGTATTCTGGTATATGAACATTGTTCTTAAGCGTAAAGCAAACTTTAAAGGTGGCAATACAGGGTTTTTTTAACCACGCGATGTGTGTTATCTTGTATACTACATTATTTCCCTGCTAGAATTCATTACCGCATAGTAACATGAAGTATGGTTAATCATATACTCCATACAATAGCAAGCAACGTGCGCATCAACGCATTGTGCCAGTAAGATCGCTTGCCAGACGCTTGATGGCAGTTTTTAAGAAAGCGTGAAACTTCATCTAATGAGGACCGAACCATACGTCCATACATTAGCCATTGCTGGTGGTAAAGCAAGAATTGGATGGACCCATGTACACGTATACTATATATATTACACCCCACGGACTCTCCGGCCAGAGAGGATGTCCACATGTCAGCCTCCACGAAAAAGCCTGCAAAGATTTGGTAATTACATTTAGGTCTCCGGTTTTCACAAAAAGGTCACTGGATTCTTACGAAAAAGCCCCTACACAATTTTTTTGCTCGGTAGCGACCCGCGGTTTCTTGTAATTACGAACAGGCTCTTATTTCTTCCGAAAAGGCCCTCGGTTTTTTTTTGTGAAAAAGACCCTTCACTCTTCTTTTATTGCGAAAATGCCCTCGATTTTTTGCGGAAAAAACCAACGCTTTCTTTTTTCTGCAAATTTTCGTTTCTTTTACTTCGGTCCACACGGTAGCTAGCGTGGCATGGCGCCACACCTACGTGGCTAGTATATAATGATGATGGCTGAATGGTAGACCTCCAGTTCATCGATCTTGGGATATCAACCCAGTTTTAGATTGCTAGAAACGAATGACAACTACATAGGCTCATCAATAAACACAGAGACTACAAAACAGGCCACCCAACGAAAGTTCCTGGAAGGACCACGAAGTCACCCATCATCTCGAGAGGGTGTTAGGCGCACCTTCGGACCTTCCTCATACAGGACATCCGAAAGCGACAATTCGTGGCCACGGTAGCTGTGGAAAAAGTTCTTTTATGTCGATCAGAATATATAGTTAGCTCACAGGTTTTATTAAGACCGCTGAAGAGATAAATCCAAGAAAAATGCTTCAGCGCTCTTCACCTAAAGTGTTAAGTACGATAGCCTATGATAGCTTCCATGCCATGCATTTTGGGGGACTACTTTCCACTTGGGCATTTGGATAGGTATGTTGGGAGTGAGAGCATTTTAAGAATTTCCCAATTTGTTTTTGGAAATAAGAGAGAGAGAGAGGGAGGGAGTGGCCCACATGTCATACGAAGAGGATGAGGACAAGGAGCAGCTGTTCCTTCTTCTATTTCGCCTATGCGCTGCAATTGGCGGGATAGTAGGGATCAATCTGAACCCCACCTCTCATCGACATCAATTCTGAGATAGCTGTTGGTGGTGCTAGTCTTCTCCTGTAGGATCGTAAGGGTATTCTCACCCTAAAAGCTAGTTAATGTGGTGAGAAACTCATCTACTTTTAAGTTAAGCCTCTTGCCCTTTCACAACCAATGTAGGACTATTCCAACAATGTTCCCCTTCACATATTGGTGTTTCTCAGTTGTTCACCGCCCCTTCACCATTCACCGATGGTCTCTCGGGTCTCCTCACCGTACATCGATAGTCCTTCAAAGACACAGTCCATCAAGCGTTCACACACTAGTGTCCATTGGGCCAGAGATATTAGAACCGGGCTCTGATACCACTTGTAGGATCGTAAAGGCCTTCCACCCCAAAAGTTAGCCAATAAGGTGAGGAATTCCACTACTTTGAAGGTCTCTTACCCTTTTACAACCAATATGGGACTATTCCAACACCTCCTTTTCTTATACCCAAGTGTGGCTCCTCTCTCATGAGGCAGAATACTTCTTCCACTTTTCATCTACTATCCCCTCCTTCGATTTCTTCTTTTGATCTGATCGTATCCGGCCAACAACACCTCTTCAGTGAGCGTTGGTTGTAGCAACGCTGGTCCAGATTTCGTCTCTAGCAAATTGAGACCCCGTTGACTATTGGCTTTACCGGTGGCATCAATTAGGTTCCAGTAAGGATGGACGTGAAGGGAGCCCGGCACGGGCGGTGTCAGCACCGGTTTTGTAGTGGGCTTGTGCACTCCTTTTGTGGAGGAAATGGGGCTACGGCGGTGGTGGTCTACTGTTGGTCTTGGCTAGGTTTGGCTGTGATTTTGCTGTGGTTGTTTTTGCTTGTGTGTTGTGCGGTATTCTTCAGTGCCTCGACTTCTCGACTCTAGTGAGTTCCAGTGTAAGAAGACGGCTTTGTATATCTAAAAACCATATCGGGTAACCGTGGCTGAGACGGTGGCGATAGGTTTTGGGGCTGAATCATCAACGACGTGCCTTGCCTTGACTCCTTGGTGGCTTTGATTGTCATCATTGTAGCGAGTTTTTCTTGTTCTTTTCTTGCTTAGTGTGACATACTGGTATTTTGGTCTCTGTCAGTTGGTTGTGATAATACTGGTACAGGGTGACTGTGCAAGATTATTTGCGGGTGAACAATGCTCAATGAGGTTAGTTGATCTAATTGAGATAGTTGTGACAAATTTAGATCAATATGCTAGTTTTGAGCTATTAGTACATGCTTTCCTTGCTGGTCTATTGTTTTCGGTGATATTTCTTGAGTTGTGTCCATTCTGCTATTGTTGTTTATTAGTTATTATCCCTGAACTGTTGTTATTAATCAAGGTAATTTGCAGAGTTCAAAACTAGCAGATTAGTTGAGAATTGCCACTCTTATCATTAATTGTATTTGACCTATCGTGTTGAGGGGCCTTATTTCTAAAACAAGAGCAGCCATTATCTGATAGCAATCTTAATCATAAATTTCAAATTATTATGCAGATTGTTCACTGATACTCAATTGCTCGTTTAAGTATAATTTGCGGCATACATGAATTAAGTAAAGTTTACATTATCGTAGGCAGTTTGCCAATGCTCATTTCATTATATTACTGCTGGAATCATATTTTTATCATGATTTTTAGTTTGAGAATTATACATAAGCTTTTGCTAAAACCGCTAGTTACTCTACAAGATATGCAGCTAGCATATACGAGTGGTGAGTGGTGATCTAGTCAAGGTTAAATAAACACATGCTGATTGATGACTTGTCGGCGTAGTTATCAGCGTAGGCAGAAACAAAGTAAAGTGGATGCCCTTTGGGTTCTCCTCTTCTGAATGTGTTGTGGATTTGTTGCCTAACTTTAGCTGCCCCAAGTAGCTAGCAGTATTGGCCTTTCTTTTTTTCTTTTTCCAACGTGCGGGCGACTTTGATCGGAACTCCTGGAGCAGCAAATGTCTCGTCGGTTGTCACGAAGTCGCAACTTGTTCCTAGCAACGCACTCCTCTAGACATTTAGCTGGCTACCTATCGATCGATCATAGTCATATCTATATAAGTTGTACTGGAATGGCCAACGCAGCAGATTCATCCGTTTCCAGACCGATGTGATCGATGTGATTAACACATGACGTGTGTTTCCAAATCAAAGCAGCATGTGCGGTCTATCCGGAGACATCTCGACATAATATTCCAGAATAAAGCTCAATACATTTTGAACCACGCATGCATGCGCATATATGGTGCTTCGCAACAGTAGTTCAGTACTCCAGTTGTACATGTAATTGTACGTAAGACAAATTAAAGAGCATGCATCATGGAGCAACAGGTCAATTAGTTGCGCATATACACACGTATACATATACATACATACACACACATACATACATACATACATACATCTATATATATATGTATGTATGTATATATGTATGTATGTATGTATATATGTATATGTATATGTATGTATATATGTATGTATATGTGTGTATATATATGTATATATGTACATATGTATATACATATGTGTGTGTGGGGAATATATTTAGTGCTAATGATTGTTTCAGTGCTAAGGTGCTAATGAAGACATGAACCGTCTAATCTAGATTGTGTAGCTTAGATAGATATGGGTGGGAACTATATCCCACTTGATGGATATTTGTGAAAAGTGCAGGGGGTTTTCTGCAAAAGCGTTTAAGCGGGATGGGTTCTCACCTATCTCCATCCGAGCCATATAATCTAGATAGAATGGTCTACGTCATCATTAGCACCTTAACACTAAAAATACAGTACTAGAAAAAGACCAATATTAGACATTTTATCACAGATGGTTGACCAAAACCATCAGTATTAAATGCAATAACAGACGGATTTGCTTTAGAGAATATCTGTGTTGCTGGCAGTGCTAAAAACCATCTGTGAAAATAAAATATCACAGATGGTTCATGGTGAAAACCATATGTGATATTACCAAATATCACAGACGGTTTTTAATATAAACCGTTTATGATACTTCAAAGATGGCTTGTATTAAAAACCGTCTGTGGTAATTAAGTCATCACAGACGGTTTGTATTAAAAAACTATCTGTGATATTTTGCCGCCCCATTTATTCAAACTTTTAAACTGAAGTGACTCGTGAACTCTCAACTACTGATTGATTCCACTACCCAAATACCATTATATATGTTGCCCACACGCCTAGCCCAAACACTCCAAACTGAAGCACCGCCTAGCTACCTCTCCAAATGGATCGAAGCGCTACCTTCCTCAATGACGCCGACTTCCTCCCCGAGATCCTCCGCCTCCGATTGTGACCCCTTCCCTCACTTCCTTGATGCTTGGATATGAAGTTTTTTAAAGCCATGCTTGGATACTTCAAGGTGGAGGCGGATTTGGTGCTGGTCGGGGACAATGGTAAGGAGTGCACCTACGGCGACAGATACCTCAACCGCCAGGCCATCTTCTCCTGCCTCACCTACAAGGCCATCGATGCCACCGGGGTTTGCATCGCCTATAGCCTCGCTTGCCATGACAGCCATGAGGTGACCCGTCTCTATGTTCCAGTGTATTTTACCTTGTAAATATCTTGTTGCTCTTATAGTTGAGTGCGTTGGTTCTAGATGCAGCTGGAATGCTGGATTAGTGTCTATTGGGGGTGAGGAAGGGAACATGGCAACAAACAGCTTATGACCACGGTTTATGACTATGGCATACAACCACGACTTACGGCCACGTCATATGACCACACCTTATGACCACGGCATACCAAAGCAACCAAACAACATCACATACAACCTAAATAACGAGCTACCAAAGACATGATGCCAATCATAAATAGGTCTGCTTTGGTTCATCTGCATTATCTAATTGCACTATTTTATAGCACAATTAGAGAATATTGATGAACTGAAAGAGGTCTATTTATGATGTTGCGAGAACACAATCATATATGGTTCTTAACTAGAACCGTCTGTGATAATGGACTATTACAGATGGTTCATAGTAAGAACTGTCTGTGGTAACTGTTATCATAGATGGTTCTAATTAAGAATTATCGGTGATAATGGGTATCACAGACGGATCAAAAACCGTATGTAATATTCTTAGAGTATTACTGACCCATAAGCACAAACGATTCAGAAAACCGTCTATGGTGACATTTTTAAACTGTTTGTGATAAGTTTTTCTATAGTAGTGATAGACATTAGCACTTGGCTAATTCGGCTTGTACAAGCTTAGAGTGAGCTACAAGCTAGCGTAAGCTAGCATGCATTACGTTTAACTACATGTATATATAATAAGTTAAGTAGGATTGCACACGTACATGCATGTGTTATTCCAATCAGATAGATAGATTATAGTAGCATGCATTACGTTTAACTACATGTATACATAATAAGTTAAGTAGGATTGCACACGTACATGCATGTGTTATTCCACTCAGATAGATAGATTATAGTACATGGTGATAGAGCTAGCTCCAATTAACGTAACTACCGTTGGATCGATGTAGTTAATTAATTATTTTCGTTGATGGCTTGGCCCTTGAGAGCCTCGAGCTGCGCCTTGCCCTTGGGGCCGTTCTTCCTGACGTACACCCTGTACTTGTCGAAGGTCATCGGAGGGTAGAGGGACGGCCGGTCCGGCGTCACCAGCTCCGGCGCCGGCGCTATCGGAATGTCGCCCCTCGGGTTGTAGAAGAGAGCGAGGGAGATGCGCTCCTCCTTGGCGTTCACGATCACCCGGTGCTCCACGCTCTTGTACACGGAGTTGCTCAATATCTGTTTAATTACAAGAACAAATCAATTCAAGATTTATTAACAGATATTGGCTACACCCAGATAGATAAATACCATGCATGCATTACATGCACATGGATATTGATATGGATGAATTGGCCGTGCATGTGCGAAGTAGGGCGGCTAGCTCGTGGTATGATTCGCCGTAACATGTTTGCCCGAGGTAGCTTCGAACCGACAGATAGAAAATTGCTACGTTGTACGTAGAGCAATCACAATTCACAATCCACGCACACGTTTTATGATTAGGCTCACCGTCCACGCATGTGTGATCATGGCGTGCTGCGAGCTGAGCGAAAGATCGTCGCAGGAATCTTTAAGTCAACTTGGAACTATCTTCCTTGTACTATTTTGCCATGGCCACCAATTTACGGTCCAGAAATGCTGCTTGGTACTATTTTGCTTCTGGATCGGAAGCCAATACCGCACATGCATGCACGCACCACGCGCGCGCACGAACGAAATTGATCGGTTACCTGGATCTGGTCGCCGACGTTGACGACGAAGGCGTTGCGGACGGGCTGCACGGTGACCCACTCGCCGTCCCTGCGGCGGACCTGCAGGCCGCGGACGTGCTCGTCGGCGAGGAGGACGGTGAGGGCTCCCGGGTCGGAGTGCGCCGAGAGGCCCAGCGTCAGGTCCGGCTGCGGGCACCGCGGGTAGTAGTTGGCCCGCAGGCACGCGCCGCACTCCGCCCCGCCGAACTCCTCCTGGAAGCGCGCCTCGTCCAGCCCCAGGCGAACGGAGAGAACCTTCATCAGCTGCTCGCAGAGCCTGACCACCTCGCGCCCGTACTCCTCCGACACCTCCCTGTACGTACATATACACATAAGCTATCCGGAGTGACTGCAAATATTTTTAGTATCCATACAGTTCTCTTTGCTAAGGCTAGGCTAGCTAGCGAGCGTAGAAGTATCACTGTGTTACTTGCAACGCCGTTAAGTCAACCAAGTGACAGTGACTAGGCGTGGGAAAATCTGCTAGCTTGGAATAATAGTCGGCACTCTTGCTATGGACCTTTTACATTAACACACACTCCGCCAACCTTTTGTTACATGCACGTGCTGGATTTCATGGTGAGAAAGCTAGCTGCACGATCGAAACAAACCTCCTTTTCTACAACCTATTTTTATACTCTTACAGTCACAAATACATATCGCTTTAAACATATATATATATATATATATATATATATATATATATATATATATATAATCAAAATTTAAAACCTTTAACTATAAAATATTTAAATTAGATACATAAAAATTATATGTGTATATTTATCTTGAAAAGTACTTTTATAATATTATAATTTTATTCAGTTTTTATAAATATATTATAATAAAATTAGTTGTTAAAATTATGTTTTGAAAACTATCATTGTCTGAAACGGCATGTATCTGTGTGACCGGAGGAAGCAGATTTTAGACCGGCCAAGTATGGTTATTACGTCTATCCATGCATGTGTCACATCTAGCTAGCTTTGACTACGGCTAGAATTAACAGTCGCCTAGTAGCGGAAAATTTTCCAGAAATAAAAAAGATTAGCAGTAGGCAAAAAAAAATACAAGAAAACAAAAGAAAATTAAGAGTAATGGCTGGAATAGTACGTCATGGTTAGGGACAGTTACATTAATTTATATATTGCTCATGACAATCAGTACGCTGTTCTCAGGTACAAGCTGACCAAACTTGGATGTACATATTTTTTTATGAAGAGTAAATTAGATATAGTTGGGTAAGTTTGACAGTATGCCATATACTCATACTCTATGTTTGTCACAGAATATTTTTCTAAATGACATGCTTATAATTAATTTCACTGTACTGTTGATTAGTAAAAAAAGGTTCTCTTACCAAGTAAATGAATACATAGTGCTAAACAAATTATTCAACTCTAGTTAGTTAATTAACTATAGCTAAAACCATGCATGGAATATATGGAACAAAATGAAAATGTTTTTATTTAAAAAATAATTGCGTTATGCTAGAAGATTAACGCTGACCAGTATCAGTAAAAGAAATAATTGATCCAAAAATGTATCAAATAATGCACAACTCGATCACACCCACCACTGTTTCTAAAAGGAAATTCCACGTAGTACTAGAAATACATCAGTACCACAAGAACCTCAGCTACATGCACATGACCAAGTACTAGCTAGAATTGTGGATCAAAAGACCGAGAGTACATACTTGCAGATGCCGGGATTGGCTGGCCAGTACTTGGCCGGGCTCTTGGCGGACTCCGGCCATAGATGGAGGAAGTAGTAGTCGCCCCAGTCGAGAACGGAGCCCTTCTCGACGCCGAGTCGGCTGCCGTATCCCTCGTACGTCCGCGGCGAGTTGGCGTACTGCTGCTTCGCCGAGAGCGGCTGGCGGAAGAAGCCGCGCCACGCCTTCCGCACCGCGCGCATCAGATCCGGCCGCACCCCGTGGTTCACCACCTGGAAGAACCCCCACTCCCGGCACGCCGCAGCGACGGCCTCGGTGAGGTTGTCAAGGCCCCCTTCGTCGGCGTCAGCCGCGCGGCAGCCCTCCGCGAGCAGCTTGCCAAGGTCGATGACCGGAATGATGGAGTCTGAGGGCCCGTGGTCTTGGGCCTCAAGCTGCACCGCGGGGCGGTCGCAAGGTGGCTTGACGTAGCAGCGCGGGATGGCGTCCAGGCCGCTCTCGGCGAGCGCCTGCACGCTGACGACGGGCTCCGGCCACTCTTGCATGCAGTCCGCCATTTCTGTGCCGCCTATATGCAACAGTAAGAGTGATTAAAAATCGCAAAAACAAAAAAAAGCAACTGGTCTAACTCACCTACAGTGGCAGCTACCTACAGTTACAACGTGCGAGGTGTATATATACATGCACGACGCCTAGATCGATCTCGTGCCTTCAAACACGCATACAAACCAAGCAGAAAAACACGACGGGAACACATCTACATGAATCACGAGGAGAAGAAACGGGACAAAGCAGGAGGCGTCATGGAATTATGGGAATGCAAGTGACGACGACTCATGCCTGGATGGCGAGAGGCAGGTATGGACGCTAGCTAGCTAGTACTTAAATCACCTTGAAGACGTTATTAGGCTACTGTGACTCGCAAGAACAAGAGTAACACAAGACGATCGATCGAGCTATAGCTAGAACACACCGATCGAAGAATAATCAAGGAACGTGTGCGTACCGGGACAACTAAACCGCGACGACTCTCGAGTGATGATGAGCTAGCTGAGATGTGCCCATGTGTCTCAGCTCCTTCGCTTAGCAAGTGCTCGAGAGGGGTACATATAACCAGAGCAAGGAGAGAGAGAAGAGGGGGGGGGGGCAATTTCTATGAGAATTTTGTATAATACATTCTACTAATAAGTAAAAGGTGATAGGATAAATTTAATATGATCGTTAATTTGTAAGGGCATAATAGACTTTTCTAATAGATTGACCGTGGAACATGTGGACATTAGCACGCATGAATTTGTCAATTCAAGTAACAGCGCTCGGCGAGCAGCAGGGGACTGACCGCTCACCCGCTCTTGTAGCCCGGCGGTGCCGTATGGACAGCCGGTGGTGGCATGGTGAACATGCAGCTTACATAAAAACGTTCTTCGTGCATACGTCGCAACGGAGTGTTGGATGCCACAGAGGCAGGGTTGCACTGGAGAGTAGTATGACTCAAGCGGGCAATGCCAACGCACATGTGGAGCTCGGCTTGCACAGTTGCACCGCCATAGGATCTTCATCGTGCCATTGTTTTGCTGGGAAAATTCAGTTGGCAACTATGCTAGCAAACCGATGCACTTAGCTCCATCTTAAGGCTTCTGTATGTGTTCTAAACCTATTCCGTGCAGTGGATTGTAGATGTGCAGGAGCTTTTGGGTACTCGGGCCAGTGGTGCGTGCTCACTCGACTCACCCCAAAACCTGCTTTGCTTGAGAAAACTCATGGAGTGGGGCCGATCAAACCCACCAATGGGCAAAGTAGAAATTTTATTTGTGATCAGCATGAACACATTAATTCATAAGTTTTACATCTCCTTCATCAGATTGAATCCAATCTCAACCAATGCTAGAGAGGAGACTATCAAAACCTTTGCCATCCATCCAGAGATCGATTTTAGAGCTATAGAAGCATGTCCCGTTCCACCATTTGGAATGACACTAATCACCCAACACCGAGGCCAACCCCACTTGACAATAAAGTGAATTTACAAAGAATGACTACTCTGCTACCTGCCTACCTACTACCTACTGTCTACAACAGAATGACGATGCTCAAAAGCAGCGCGGTGATGACGACACGGACGAATGACGAGACATTGCCGATTGCCCTCTAAGAGTCAAAATCCGATGCCGTGGAGTTTGACGATGGTGCTGATGTGCCATTCAACAACGAGGTGCCATTCTTCCCCCACTACATGAGCAAGACGATCGTGTAGCTATGCTCGAGGGCGAGGGGCACGATGACACGCTCAGCTTCTTCGGAGTCCACCAAATGGCGACACCGGGAAGTACAAGAATGCAAAAGATTTCGTCGCCATCCAAACTCTGCATCCGGGCGACAGGCACACCACAGACACGTTGAGTCTCTCCTCCAGTTCACGATTCACCTACCTTGAGATGCTCCTAAGTAGACTATTTCAAGAGTTTGTCCTTTACAATTATATCCATCTCAAGATTATACTATTAGTACTGTCAATGATAGTATAAATAAATTATAACAAATCTGGTCTATTAAATAAAAAAAGAATAACGGTTATATTTATTTTTGGGCATCATAAAACAGCCTATTTTTTTTGGCTGGTTTTGCTTTGTTTGCTTTGTCTTTTCCGTGGACAAATCACACACCTGATCTGGTTTGTCGCGCACAGCTGGTTCGTCACGTACAGGGACCAGAGGCCGGCCGGAAACGTGTTTTTAGTGATGGAATTAGGGTATTCGTTGCCGTTCATGGGCTGATGGTGACCAGTGGAGCTAGCGAGGCAGCTAGCTGGGCTCGGCTGTAAGAAACGTACGACCACTACCACAAGATGACCGATCGATCTCGCCCTGGGCTCGAAAATTCCACGGAACCGATCGACGTGGGCCACGTGGCGAGCACGTAGTATTGATTTATTGGAAGGTCCACCTCAGAAAAGAAAAATATTGGAAGGTCCATGCGAGCGTGGCGTAGTGCTCATCATGTACATCAAGTAGATGAGGACGCATACGGCGATTGATTTGATACATTTATTTGCACCTTCCATCCGAACTTTTTTCAACTCATAGCGAGCAATCGTGCGAGCCAAACATTTCTGCCGAGAGATGTTTAAGAAGGGGAGTCAAAAAGTATGGTAATTAGTAATCTGTTGAATGCTGTACACGTACTGATTATACGTGCGATTAGTTTGAAGACTTGTGTTTTGCAGACAATCGACATACAGTTCTTTTTTATATATAGTACAACACTTCGCTAACAGGATATATATAGCGGTGGCAGGTGAAAATAAAAAATATAAAGTTTTTTTGTTTCAAAACCACTAGCTAAATACTCGTTCTTTGCTACAAATAAATAACTATTTTTATGGGAATATGGATAAATAATTATACTGTACATTCCAAAATCCTCTTTATTGCATAGCGTAGTGAAATAATTCTATTGCAATACAGTAAATTCTTCATTTCATTATCCTACTACAATCCACAAAATTATTCACTTTTAATTCAAAACCAAGAACATACTTAGGGCCTCTTTGATTTGCAGGATTAAAAAAACGTAGAAATATGAAAAACACATCAATAGAATATGAATGTATGTGCAAAACAGAAGATTGGAAAACGTATGAATGCATGACATAGCAAGCTATTTGGCATAAATAGCTTGCTGTGTCATGTGGCAACTCATCTAGAACCATCTTGACTATCCTCTACCCACGAAAAAGTCATATCCCAAGATTTTGGATTTTTTTCTGATTTTGGTGCAATCTTACTTATCTTTGGGAAATGTTGGAACTTTGACAAGGATTCATGTGATCTTTAGATGAAATAGGATTCTGAGACCCTAAACAAAGTGTATGCAAAGTTTCATCTCTTTTTGTTAAGGATTTTGGGAGTTGCACCATTCTTGATTTTGGCTCGGATTAATTTTCTGTTTTGAAAATGGGGGAGCGGTTAGACTGTTCCTAGGCCAAGTTGAACTGTCCACTGGTCAGACCGTTGTGGTCAAGCTGGTCGATCGCCACCACCGATCGATCGTCAGTGCATGTTGATCGATCGCCATTGGTCGACTATACCCTATGGCGGTCAAACCGGTGAGGTACTAAAAGTTGTCCCTCATGGGTGTTTGAGGTTGTTAGTTTGTTTCTAGGTTTTTAATTTTGATCTTTAGACCTCTGTAGCTATTAGAGTAAAGAATTTGCGAATTCTTGGGGAAAATTGTGGGGCATTATTCACCCTCTCTGTTGACATTGTGGTCCTTAAGTAGAATCAGAGCCCGGTTAGCTCTTCTTAACATATCTTGACCGGTCTTAGAGTCATGACATCAGACAAGTATTTTACCAAACCACCCATTTTCGATGGAGTTAATTTATCTTATTGGAAGGCTCGAATGTCCACTCACATTCAAGCTCAAAGGCGTTCAATTGGGAAAAGTCAAGAACTGTTATATTGTGCTTGTCGATGATCATGTCACTCTGGTAAAAACTCCAGATGTGAAAGCAAACAGCACGGCACAAAACTTTCTGATTCAAGGGGTTAGTCAATCTGAGTTTGAGTGAGTAGCTCATTTGGCATCTGCTCACGAGATCTGGAAGACCCTCGTTGACTACCAAGAGGGCTCTACGTGATCAAGGAAATGAGATAGAACCAACTCAACAAAGAATATTGTAAGGTCGAGCAAATGCCCAGTGAATCTTTGGATGAGTTATTTGGAAGATTTACTAAGATTATCCATAACTTATGTGCTATTGGATTGGCTTGACTTATTCTGAATCTAAGAATACACGCCAATTGCTAGGTGCACCAGATGTGAAAGTTTGGCAGATGAAGATTACTTCCATCAATGAAAACACTATCATGAATGAGTTTACTCTGGATAATCTCTACTCGAGGTTGAAGACGCATGAGATTGACTTCATGTCATGTCTCCCCAAGACAGAGTCAATAGCTCTTGTAATTGACCTTACTCAGAGTAGCTCTTCTAATCCTTTGACCTTTGGTTCTTTTAGATTTTTATTGTCCTTTTTGCATTACCTGAGTGATGAGTAGTTAGAGAGGCTTTCTGGGGATGACTTAGCATTCCTATCCATCAAATTCATAAGAGTCTATCACAAGGTGAGGAATAGAAAGATAAGTGGTCCTTTCACTTGCTTTGAGTGTGGTGAGCCGAATCATATTCCGACCAAGTGCCCCAAGCTGAAGGACAAGGAGGAGAAAGACTTGAAGGCATCATCAAGCTTGTGACACGAAAGTCCAATTACCGCAAGTTCATCAGCCAGGTCCTTGCCGCTCTTGAGAATGCAAACATGAGTGATGTGGACTTGGAGATGAAAGACGACTCCTGTGGCAAGAAGAATGTCAACATGTGATTCATGTCCAAGGGCAGCATCATGAACATTGATAATTTTGATGAAGATGAGCCCTACAATGATCCTGATGAGGTATGTCCCTCGACTCAAGAAATGAAGCATGTTCTTGTTGCAACTGAACTAGACTTGAAGAAATAAGCTAAGATAATAAGGAATTATGATCTAATGATTGACAACTTGAATCTAGAAATTGTTAGGCTCAAGTCCATAATTCCTATTATGAAAAATATGAATCTTGCTTGTTCTTGCATAATCAGTTAGCTATGCTTAAAATTGCGCATTCTTTTATTATCAAGCAACTCAAAAATGCTCTGGATGCACTAGTGACACTCAAGTCTAGTAATAATCATAATTGCATAGATGCTATTGCTTTACATATTGTTCCTTCATCATGCTCAAACTATGCATTGCTTAAACTAAAACTTAATAGTACCACTAAAAAATTGCTTAAGTTCAATCATGATCATACTTGCTCTTATTGTGAGGTTAGCAAACATAAGTTGGAAGAGATGACTGAAATGCTTCTTCATTTTAGAATTGAATCTTGTGAAAATTGCTTTAAACTCACAATTGAAATTGATGCTCTTAACAAGACACTTGAGGATAAATGTAAAAATAAAATAAAGAATCCTTATCCATGGATGCATCTAAGAAAGTAATTATTTCTTGTGCATTTTATGCTGAGATTGAAACCAATTTAGATGAGATACATGAGACATTTAAAGTCAAGTTCAAAAAGCAATTGGGTAGGATTAAACAAACTCCTCATGTGTCTTGTGAGGCTTTAAAACTTGAGGTAGCTGTCCACAAAAAAAGATATGTTAGGGCAATCAGGAACACCGAGTGTACCACATGTAAGAATCTAGCCAAAGAAAATGACTACCTTAAAAAGCCCTTGAAAGATTCTCCTAAAACTCTCAGCATGATCATTAACCAATCTAAAGTGAGTGTGAAGAAGAGAGATCTAGGATTCAACTCCCTAGAGCATACCAGAAACCACCTACCTAAGCTTGTGAGAGTTCTGAAGAGTGATAGGTTTGAGGTCAAACCCCTGAGCCTTCAATGATTGTGTTTAGGTCAGCTGAATTTGTCTAAATCCCTTCTAGCAAGTTAGGCACTTCTATTTTAGCAAGTCAGACCCCCTCATGTTAAGTAACATTGCACCTTCTGCAGGAAGAATGGCCACATTATTGAGTTCTACTTCCGTATGATTAAGTATGAGATAAAAAGGGGGGATGTATGCTTTGAAGTCCATTAGAGGAGTTCTTTCACCTATGAGTGTTTCTAGAGCCAAGCCTTCCAGTTTTGAGTGCTTCTAGATATAGGCCTAGGTTTGTGAATGATTTCTTTTGACTCCTTTAGTAGAGCTAAGTAGCACTTTAGGTTAGGATATCGTAAGAATATACCACGAGTAACGTCTAGATAAGGTGAGTACCGGTCTTTTGGTAGACCGATTTGGAGAGGTCTAGGTGGTTCGTGTGTGCATTCTCATGGTTTCCTTGGTAACCATTTTATTCCTGCTTCTACTGTTATTACTAGACGTCGTGTCGCTCACTACTGGATTCTTAAGTCTTTCATTTCTAACCCCAGTACTGTAACACTGATGTCTTCTGCTTATACCCTATAGGTCCAACGAGTAAGAAGGAGGACATATGGCTTGTTGACTCCATGTGTTCTCAACACATGACCGAAAATTCTTGTTGATTTCCTCTCTCACTTGTTCATCTGGTGATAAGTTGATCATATTTGAGGATGCTTCTATTAGGACCGTGATGACTAAGGGTATTGTGCACATCAACAACAAGTTCGTGCTCAAGATCATTGCTCTGGTAAGTAAGCTAATATATAATCTGCTATTTGTTTCACAGCTTCTTGATGAAGGTCTAGAAGTGAGATTCAAGTATGGTAGTGTAGAGTTCTAGATTCTTCTGGTGAGCTTGTGTTTAGGATCTCCTCTCTCACTTGTTCATCTGGTGATAGGTTGATCATATTTGAGGATGCTTCTATTAGGACCGTGATGACTAAGGATATTGTGCACATCAACAATAAGTTCGTGCTCAAGGTCATTGCTCTGGTAAGTAAGCTAAGATATAATCTGCTATTTGTTTCACAGCTTCTTGATGAAGGTCTAGAAGTGAAATTCAAGTATGGTAAGTGTAGAGTTCTAGATTCTTCTGGTGAGATTGTGTTTAGGATCTCTATGTTTGAAAAGGTCTTCAGTACTGATTTTCTTGTCTCCTTCAGCTTTGGCCCTAGGTGTCTTGTAGTTTTCGAATCTTTTATCTAGTTTTGTGACATCACTAGGTCACATAGGCTTTGACCACCTATCTAGAGTCAGCCATTTAGATGTCATTAGAGGTTTGTCTAAGCTTAAGAATAACAAGGACCTAGTTTGCTTACCCTATAGACATGGTAAGATTGTTGTTGCTTTTCACCCACCTCTTACCATCGTGATGACTGATGTATCTAGACAGCTTTTGCACTTAAACACAATTGATCCTTCTAGAGTTTAGTCTATACGAGGGAAGTGGTATGTTATTGTCATTGTAAATGATTTCTCTAGTTATTCTTGGGTATATTTTCTTACTTCCAAGGATGAGGCGTTTGATTGCTTCAGGGAGTTAGTCTTGAGGTTAGTAGCTGATCTCCCAGATGCCTTGAGGGTCATGACAATAGGATTAAATTTAATAATTTATGCTTTGCCACTTTCTATGTTGAGTGAGGTTAGAGCACTAGTTCTCTTCTTCTAGACTTTTCCAGCAAAATAGAGTTGTAAAAAGGAACAATACAATTCTTGTAGAGATGGCTAGAACGATGTTAGGTGAACATAGCACTCCTATGAGGTATTAGGTAAAGGCGATCTCCACCGCTTGTTATGTGTCGAATAGGGTGTTCTTGAGATCATCCATGCACAAAATTTCCTATGAGTTGAGATTTTGTCATAAGTCTAATGTCTCCCATTTCAAGATTTTTGGTTGCAAGTGTTTTATTCTTAAACATAGCAACTTAGATAAATTTGAATCTAGATGTTATGATGGTATTTTTCTTGGATATCCTACTCATTCTCATGACTTTCATGTTTTAAATTTAAATACTAACAAAATCATTGAGATTTATGAAGTCACTTTTGATAAGGCTAGTGTCGGTACTAAACTCGATAGTGCAAGTACACAAGCATATGGTGATCAGGAGAGCATCTTCGTCGACTCCAACTTGGAGGTGAGGATGCAATCCCTCCTCTTGTGCCTCCTGAGTTGGTTGGAGAGACTGCTTTATCTATTCCAACTTCACTTGAGCAGCCTCCTCCCATCTTCACCACAAAACGAGTGGCTCTGCTCCCACATCCACAGTCCATGAGGTAGAGGCCATGTTTGTACCAGGACCACCTTTTCATATTCAGCAACGACACCCACAAGAGCAAATGATTTGGGATCTTTCGAGTTACTCGCTCCAGGTTTACCTCTCTAGATTCATATACTCATTCTGCTTTTGTTGCATCTTTTGAGCAACAAGATGTCACCCATGCTTTATCTGATTCGTGGATTAATGCCATGCATGAAGATTTTGAAAACTTTGAGAGAAATAAAGTCTGAACTTTAGTTGAACTTCCTCCTAATCATAATATCATTGGTACAAAATGGGTATTTAAAAACACATAAAGTGATGATGGGTTGGTAGTTCATAACAAGATTAGTCTTGTAGTTCATGGTTTCTCGCAAATAGAAGACTTACACTTTGAGGAGATCTTTGCACCTGCAACTATATTTGAAGATATTTGTATTCTGATAGCATTTGCTGTGTCTAAGGGCTTTAAATTGTTTCAAATAGATATCAAGAGTGCATTCCTAAATAGTTTCATAGAAGAAGAGTTCCATGTAAAGCTGCCTCCTGGTTTTAAAAATCCCAAATTACTAAACCATGCGTAAACTCCCTAAAGCATTGTATGGATTGAAGCAAGCCCGTAGAGCTTGGTATGATAAGATTAAGAGTTCTCTACTTAAAAATGACTTTAAAATGAGAATAGTACATAAAACTTTGTTCACTCTCAAACATGGCAGTGATTTTGTTCACCCTCAAACATTGCAATGACTTTCTTCTTATTCAAATTTATGTGGATGACATAATTTTTTGTGGCTCCCCTTATGCTTTGGTATCCAGATTTTCAGATTTGATGAGTAGGAAATTCAAAATGAGTATGATGGGCAAGCTGATCTTCTTCTTTGGTCTTCAAATTAAGCAACTGAGGGAATGAACCTTCATCCACCAAAGCAAGTACACTAAGAACCTCCTTCGGTGCTTTGACATGAGAAATAGAAAGCATATGTCTACTCCAATTGTTACTTTCTACCATGCTAAATCCTGATGAGGATGGAGAGCCTGTGGACCAAAAGGAGTACCACAATATGATTGGCTTCCTTCTCTACCTCACTGCTTCGAGACTGAACATACATTTTGCTATGTGTCTATGAGCTTGATTTCAGACTTCCCCTCGTGTCTCTTACCGTCAAGCAATGCATCGTATTGTCAGGTATCTTTAGGACACTATTGGCTTTGGACTGTGGTATTCTTTTGATTTTGCACTCTCTTCGTGCTTTCTTGGATGCTAATTTTGTGACATGTAGGATAGATAGAAAGAGTACCTTATGCACTTATCATTTCTTGGACACATCTCTTGTCTCTTGGTCATCTAGGAAGCAGTCCTTTATTGTATAATCCACTGCAGAACTACTGCTAGTAGTTGCTCTCAGGTTTTTTTGTATCTTATCTACTTTGCGGGGCTATGGATTATATTTGTGTAGTGTTTCACTCCTGTGCGATAATACTTGTGCCATCAATATCACCAAAAACCTAGTGCAACAATCCAGGATCAAGCACATCGATATTAGATACCATTTTCTTGGAGACCATGTAGAGAAGGGGCATGTTGTTCTTCAATTTGTGGAGTCTAAGCATTAGCTCGCCAATATTTTACTAAGTCTTTTGATTCTTCTCATTTTGTTTCTTTATGGGGGGAATTGGGGGTCATTTGCCCTTTCGGGCTACTTTGAGGGGGAGTTTGGTTCTTTTGTATTCATTGCATCATTTTGCATATTTAAATTTCAGCAACTTATGTTGTAACATTTACATAAAGTTAAAATTTAAATAATGTTTTGACAATTATCCCTATGTGATATGATATATTACTCATATCTTGCCATGTCTTGTGCTAGTTTTGATAGATTAATCATGTCTATTTATATGTAGCTTAGTTTTTGACATGCTAGCATGCTTCTATCAATGTTGGATCTTGTGACTAGTTTTGATTTAGTATTCATCTTATGATTCATGCGATATCAAATAAACTAAGTTGAGTCATGAATCTAAATTAAGCTATGCTTTCTTTTTGAAGCATGAGTTTACATCCTCTTGGTTTTTGCGTCTCGGGTCAGGTATTGCTTACAAACTCAAGAGTAGCTCGTTATTTTTGAACTAGAAAATTAAATGAAAAATAATCTCTTTTATATGCGAAAAAACTGATCTCACCAATTCTTTCTCATAAGACGGCTTACCATTGCACTAGGCATGATCTTAGAGGGAGTTTTGGATGACCATGACCATGATCTTAAGCTTATCGGTTGGGATGGTCGACATAATGCTTACGATCTAGAACATGGCAAATTCACATGAATAAAATGTGGTGAAAAAATAGCTAAAACTTAGGAGGCAGTTGTGGATGGCTCCTAATTTAGGACTTGCTTTACTAAGATAAGACCAAAATATATTTTAAAAATTGTAAATTGTGCTCAAATCCAAATGCTTGGACAAAATGATTCAACCTTTAACTTATAGCACTCTAAAATAACTTAATTATAACTTCTTGGTTTTGTTTAATTTATTGATATGGTTTGGCTCATTTTGAATACCTTTGCTAAACTATGACTTTGAGCAACTTGATGTGCTAAGAAATCCATTTAATTTTTAAATTCTTGCTCAGTTAGTTTAGCTTAGCTATATATAGATTAACATGATCTAGATAGCTTCATAACATAATATGACTTGGTGTAACATTTGTAGAGTCACTTTGGATAACTTTTATAGCTCCTTATCAAGCTAAATATAAATAAAATGCAGTCACTTCATGTCTTTCATACTATATCTTCTTCGATATATCTTGATGACTTTATTGTTAAAGGGAAAGAAAGATTGGTAAAAACACGTATCTAGAGTATGATTTGTAGTTTTTATGCTAATTCTTATTAAGTTAGAGCTTTTGTGGTTTGTTATGACTCTCTTGATCTTTTGATCTCATCTTACACCGCAATGTGGTGTGGGTAGTGGGCTCTGAGCATGAGAAGGGCATTTTTTTAGAATACAACGAAAGAGGATGCGGACTTACGTACACCATATTTATACCACACACCACACGTATACACGTGTGTATATTCTACTGAAACACACTTTAGAACTTAGCGAAGATCGCTGGATAAATCTTGTATTTATCTAGTATCTCACAGAGCATAGACACATACTACCTCACAGAATATTGACAAATAATTTTTTACTACACATATATGTATATATGTATGTAGGTATAAAGTGAGATACTCGCGCCAATCCAATCAAACCCGAACTGGCTAACTCACACGACGACGGAACTTGCCGATGGAGCAAAGCTCGGTAGCCGATGAGAAGGTCATTTTGGTCTGGGATAAAGCAGAAAAATAGAAACGGCAGGTAGGACTCAGAGGAGCTCTGTGGCAGTGGACGTGACTTCTCCCACAGCCGCGAGCAGATAGGCACGACGCCGTCACAATCTCGCGCGTGACGTCCGTCGCAGAGCGAAACATCCACGCGCGCCGTGCAGCGCCGCGCGCGCGGCTTGGCTTCACGAGGAAGCGGCGTCCGCTGGTGGCAGCAGTAGGCACTTAGCCCCCAGGCTGCAGGTGCTACACTCCAGGCAGCGCCGCAGCCGCGGCCCGTGGGAACAGGACGCGCACGAGCGCGCTGCCGACGGCGCACGAGCGCTGGAATGTTTCTTGACGGCGCGCCGCACGCACAGCTCCGTTCGTCTTGCTTCGGTTTCGGCACCATTCGTTTGGGGCCTCCGGCCACGCCCACGGCCACGGGCCGGCACGCGCGGTCGCTGCCAGCGCCAGCTCGGGCGGCGGGCAGCCGCTTTCCCGCTGATTTGACGTCGGCCGGCACGGTGCGGCGGCACGTACCGCCGCACGTCGTGCTGTCCGCGCGCTGGCTGGGTGGAGCGATTGTGATAGTAGTGGTGGCGGCTTCAACGTGATTTAACTCTACATGGCTGACTCTGCCACTACTCGTGGAATTGACCACCTTGTATGCTTGCAACCGCTTTTTTGACGACGGTGTAAGCTGTACAAATGTTCCACGATGGTTGGTGTGGGGGCGGTGGGTGTAGGCAGCGGTAGCACTACACGGAAGGTCCGGTTGATTCGGGGGAAGCGAAAAGCAAGGTATAAGCCATGCTTCAAAGCGTTATTTCTTTAGATTAAAATTGTGTTATAACTGCTGTTAACTTATTATTATTGAATAAAAAAAATAAAAAAATAGGAAATATAAAAATACACTGTTATATCTCTATAAATAATATAAAAAAGAAAATGCTATTTTAAAAATCTTGAGAATTAAGATGAGACTTTTTGATTATATAGACTTACGCATGACACACCTTGTAATTGATGCTTGCGGAGTACCAAAGTACTCATTCTTGCTTATTAAGGTGCCGTTCGGTTAGGCTAAAATAAGTTAGCTTATAGCTGAAATTATACTGTAGTTGGTTAAAATTACTTTGTATCTGATGACGGTTTATTTGGCGTAACTAAATTTAAAAATTTTAAATATTGGAGGCCTTAATTTCCTTATATAGAAATGACGAATAAATATTGGAGGACTCCGTACAACCTCAATCGCTGGAGCAAATCTCTCCAAAAACCTAGCCTTATGGCTGTTAAGAGCAACATAAAGGCGGTCATAAAAATTTCCCTGCTGCACCACTCTAATTAGGGTTATTACTCGAGAAATCATCGCTTTGAGGGGTAATAATCCTTAAGCTAGTGTCTTTATTGTCATGAACAGCACTTATATTCCATATGATATATATATATATATATATATATATATATATATATATATATATATATATATATATATATATATATATATATATATATATATATATATATATATAAAATTACATATAAGGCACCATGGTGCCTAGGCACCAACATCCGATACACGTGTATGATTGATAATTTTTTGAGTTTGGGTATGAAAATGTTTTATACCCTTGATATATTTATGGTAAGTAAGTTTTGAACTCAGTTCAAACTAGTTTAAACTACTTTTGAGTTCAATGCAACTACAGTGAGTATATACCATAAAAATAGTTCAAACTAATTAAACTGAAGTTGAATTTAATTTTTTCGAGTTTGACATCTCAAATATACTTTTTATGGGTATATGAAGATACCCACATCAAACATTGCGAATCTCAAAGCAAATCAACGGGTATTGATATTGGTGCCTAGGCACCATGGTGCATGAAACACTCGTCCTATATATATATATATATATATATATATATATATATATATATATATATATATATATATATATATATATATATATATATATATATATATATATATATATATATATATATATATATAGGCACCCACATCCGATACACGTGTATGATTGATAATTTTTGAGTTTGGGTATGAAAATGTTTTATACCCTTAATATAAATGGGACTAATTAAAAGGAGTATGAAGATACCCACATCAAACGTTAGAATCTCAAAGCACCTAATCTATCTACCATTCGATCGCATTGAGATGTGCTAGTTTGTAGTCGGTATGAGATTAACGGGTATATCCATTAGCACATAGTGTTTGCCTTAGAATTCAAATGTCATATTAATTAGTGCAATCCGGATTTGTTATTGCCATAAATATCCAGCGATCTAAATCCCGTCATTTCTACGGCTTGCTGTGCGTGCGCGTTCCTATATGAATTTGTGATTCCCGCTTCCTGATGAACGTTGAGATAGGTATGTGTATAGATCCTTTTTAATTAACGTGGAAGTATGTATGTGTGTATATCATTATTTGCCATAAATAGAATTCTTGCTCAATGTGTATCGGCCATGTATTAATTAACATGGAGTAGATATGCAAATCCATACTGCAGTATTGGAAGTATGCTCGCTTGTACATATAAATTTAATAGTCTTTGGTGCATGCAAAATATCATTACGTGCAACATATGATGAATCATTGTGATCAAATCGAGTATTATACTCAGAAATTTTTTTAAGTGGTCTACTTACGGCATAAGAAAAACTGTGTTAACTTTCATTAATTGTTATACACCACACGAAATGATTCTGAGCGGCGAATTTGTACGAGATGTTAGCAGGTAAGGTGATAATCTTATGTGAATTTTTCAACTCAATTAGACAACAAAATGCTTTATTAAATGGATGATGTATACGAACGGCTTAGAAAAATCGGGTATGCTGACTTGCATTATTTCCCTTAATTTTTAGATGTCGCACGGAATGATTTAGAGTGGCGAATTCGCACGTGATGTTAGCATTTAAGGTTAGAATCTTATGTAATTTTTTCATCTCAATCGAATAACAAAAAGCTATCTTAAATGGTTGAAGGAGACGAACGGTTCGAGCAACAAATTCTTGTTGAATGGTTCGTCGAGACAAACGGCTTAAGAAAACGGGTATGTCACAGTGCATGATTTAGAGTGGCAAATTTGTACGTCATGATATTAGTTTGGGTGAAAATCTAAACGGGTATGTCTAGATTACCGCGTATTGTGGTTTGGCTTGGCCGCGTATTGCCGTGATCTGGGAGAAGAGGAATCCAAAAGAAAATAACATATGAATACATATCCAGACACAAACGGAAAGCTATGGAAAAAAAAAGGATTGTTATCGGATACATATCCGCCAGTGAAGCAATGCTGTGGATTTGGGGAAAGAGGCGATACTGGGGGAAAATGTGTGACCGGGGAAAGAGGCGATACCGGGGGAGATTCCTATTTTGCATGCGTTCGGCAGAAATAACGGGTCTAGCAGCCGCCTCCACCCGTTGATCGTCAATTCTACCGCTCACTGTGCATGCGTGATCGAACGGCTAAGGATTGAGGAGTCCAGACACCTAATAGCACTCAATATTTTTACTATATATATATATATATATATATATATAAGTAACTCTTTATATAATAGGGGAAATACATTAAAAATAATACGCATCTAACAATTATCAGTGGTGACGGGACGGGCGTCACAACCCCGGATGCTTATTAAAATAGAGCCGTGAGCTTCCCGGCTTACTCTTAATTATGCTCCGCGGCTGATGCGGCCAGTGGTGCTTTCCAGCATGATGCGTATCTGATGATGCAGCATTAGTCGGCGGATTTTTGGCGCGTGGCTGAATTCGGGCAGCATGTGACAACCCAGGTTTTTACTGTACGGTAAAAATGCTAGTCAATAAATTATTATTTATTTTAGCCGATAGAATATCGCTCTGACAAATAATAAGTCCGCCAGAGTATTGTAACAGGACAATAATTAGACACAAAACACGATATTATAAGAATATCACCACATAGGGCTAAAGCTTATTACAAAGCCTCAAGGGCTCAAATATCACAATCTTTAGAAAAGAAAATATTCTAACAACTTTTTACTAAAAAAACGAAGACAATAGAATTACACCCAATCATACTCGGTTTCACCAAAGATATTTTCTAACTATTGCCTACTTCATCCAACCTCCACACGGGGTGTCTGCCTTGTACCCATTGTATTCCGAGTCCACGGGATTCCATCCAGGTAGATTTCACTGATCCTAGCTATTCTTCGAACTAACATACTTCTAAATAAGGGAAGATAATAGCAAGGGTAAATACATAAATACTCAGCAAGCGTTATTAGAAAAATGCACAGAATGCATATTTTCTACACTTTAGGAATATTCATTCCTATCCTCAATCTCTTGCTCATTCTTATTCTCTATTTCTTCCTCATTTTCTTTCCCATGATTTATAGAAAATAAGGATTGGTTGTTAGGTTTTGAAAGAATTTCAGATTATTAATTTAGAAAATTACTGAACATTCATATGAACAGCAAAAACCCCACATAAGTTTCCATAATTCTCCTTTCCCAGAGACAGACATGAATTCATAATTTATATAGCATTGCGCAAGCTTGTACCACTTTACCCATCATCACTCTGATCCTAGTGGCTCATGGATCTTCGCATTTCCTTAAATGCGGTGCCCAAATCAGAGTATAGAACTTTTGCATCCTATCTCAGTATATTATATCTCCACCTAGTTACTCACAATCGGTAGCCTGGAGCGGTGTACCATCCTCACTCAGACCCACCGAAAGCAACATAACTATTGGCTGGGGCAGTTTCCAACCTTCACCCAACACACCACCTATGCTAATATATGTGCTCTGCGTCCCCCACTTCTGAGCTCTCTCCAGTGCAGGTTCTGCGCCCACGCCCCCACTCGGGCTCTCTCCCAGTGCGGGTTCCTGCGGCCTACGCCCCCACTTCTGGGCTCTCTATCAATTCTGGGTTCCTGCGGCTACGTCCCCCACTCCCGGTCTCTCTACCAGCTCTGGGTTCCTGCAGTTGGTTATATTACTTATCCATGTGGAGAATATAATAATCTCGATAGAGCTACTAATCCTGTCCGTCCTCGGGTAAAATGTTGGTTGATATGTTTCAGTACGGTTTATTCACACGGCTGAAGTCGAATTGACATTATATCTTATCCCTATGCAAAAGATCCCATACATGCCCTTTTTCTTCTGCCCATGGGACATTCCACCCACTTATTTATTAGCCTGACAGTGGCTTCTCCAACTGTCTACTTGATCTTTTTCTTATCTTTCTCACCACAATTATTTGTGTTAAACATGATTTTCCTTTTTTATGCATGGTAGTAATAACTTGATAGGAAAAATAATTTATTTTACAGAAGATACTCTGATCATATGCTCAAAGGGATGCTTGCCTGAATCTAAAATAAAGCATTAACTCTCCACGCTACCCTGATACAATTCCCTCTGAAGACCCGGTACCTCGCCTGCAAATTGTACTAGGGTTTAATCTATGGCGTCGAAGAGATAACATGACAAAATAATTGAGTGAAATATATTAAAGCACTTATGCTTGATTTCTAGATTTTCGCCTTATGTATAAACGGATTTCTGGGGTTTCTTATTTATTTTAATTGTCAGCTAACGATTGACCTTATTCAACTGATGTTATTTATGTGCGTAGAAATTTAAGAATATTAAATCGACATGGAGAATTTATGCTAAGTCTCGGATAGTTCTTAAAGGAATTTCTATTATTTTTACGTGGCTAAAGTTCAATTGCGTAGTTCTTAGGACCTCCAATTAATTTATTTACTTGCAACAACTCTTATACGATGAGATTTCTATAATGCACATATTTTAGCGAGGATTCCTAAGTTTAACAAAATCTAGCCTGCAATATTTTATTTGGTCTAATTTATTTTATTTTTCTTTTTCTTTTTCTCCTTACCCGGTCGGTGCCCTCATTTCTTGCCTCTCTTTCTCTCTCTTGTTGCTTTCCCCATTTTGTCGTTTCCGCCCCTCCTGATCCAGATCTCCCCTAGTGTCACGCCTCTGGCCCCTCGCGTCGTGCCACCTCGCCCTTTCTCCAGTCCTAGTAGCTCCACCTCCAACTCCTTTGTGCGCCACCTCCCCTCGGCTCGGCTGTGTCGTGGCTACGCCACTCTGCATCGTCTCATGGTGCCCCCACCGTCGGCGCCTCGCCTCAGCCGTCCTCTTGACTAGCGTTGTGGGTTCCCCTCTACTCCTCCTCCATCCCCTCATCGACTCCGTCTCCTCGCCGCCTGAGCTCCTCGCACCATTACTGATAACCCTTGGTCGATCCTAGGTTTGGGGCTATTGCCCATCGACTCCGGTCCACTCTTCTTCCTTCTTCCTCTGACTCACCTCTTCTACTCCTTCCCCTTCTCGATTTATTTAATTTTATACTAGATTGTAATTTGCCATTTTTTTGGATCCAATTGAGGGTGGTCATTCGGTGGCTCCAGCAGGGCACGAGGTCATGCCATACGCCGGGGGAGCATGCCATGTCCTTCGGGTGCGCGGTATTCTCCCTATACCATGGTGGCTCACCTCCTCGGTACACTTGCTTCCTCTGCTCTATTCCCCTACTTGCATTTGGTGCTCTATGTGATGGTTCCATGGTGCCCTAGTGATACTATGTCATTTGGTTGATTGCTGGTTGGCTACAGTTTTGCATGATTTAATCTTAAGAACTTTCTACTATTACTGAAAATGGATGGTGGACTACCTTCTTCGGTTGATTGTCGGGTTGTTTTGGGCAAGGATGGTGAATTGTGCTTGGCGGTTGCTTTCCTAGTCGCTTGTGTGCCGAGTGGCCTTGGCGGTGGCCTTCTCTGCCTATGGCTTACTGGCCTGGCGATTTGGCTCATTGTCGCCTTCTTGCTACTGGTTGGCACACCCTGGTGCTGATCTTGTGGTGGCCAGTGCTCTTTGGCTGTGGGGTTTTGGAGGGTTTGGAAATGGGTGGAGGAAGGGGATGGCTTGCTAGTGACATGCACTTCCTTGTCCCTTCTCTTCTACTCGGCTGGCTTGTTTGCCCTATAGTGCGGTGCTCGAAGCTATGCAGTGCTTCTCGATGGCCTTGCTGTCTCTGTGCCTAAGGTGCCCAGATGGGCTTTGCTGGCTCTCCTATTGCCAGGTGGATGCATGAGGGATATTTTGGTAATTTGGGAATAGTTTCCTAGTGGCTCTAGTATTTTAAATATACTGCAGGTTTGTTTACGCCGAATGATGACCCTATGGTTGTGAGAGGTGCCGACTGGCCCCCAAACAGTTAGGTATCTTTGTGAACGGATTGCCCTATCCGAAACTAACCTCTAGGACTCTGACGGTAATTTCTTCTTTTAATTATTTTCTTTTGTTCAGCCTTTTTCGGTATGCTTGAAATGATTATGAGATTGTCAGTTTGATTCATTGCCACCACAGACCTGTAGAAAAAGAGCATGCGCTTCAAGGCTAGATATCTCAGAAGTTGACTGTAGGTTATAGCTAGAAAGCCATGAAGTTCTGACATCACCCTTGTTTATATACTTTAGAAAATAATTGGTTCCAACAGTTGCAGCACCAAAACAAAGGTGCATACCTTTCAGCTATTCAATAATTGCCATCATCAAAAAAATCCTTAGTGTCATCATGTGATGCACTACTTCCATCGCTAGAAGAACTCATCTATACATGTTAGAAAATTGAGCATCAAGAAGTAATTGAATAGGCATGTAAAGTAATTCATGAACAACTTACAAATGATCAGTAGTACATAGAAACAATAAGAGTGGATTCATAGTTTAGTACAAATATATAAGTAGTATTTAGTAATTATTACAACTATACAGGAGGACTTCAGTGATCATTACAACTATATAGGTAGTTAGCATACAAAAGATTTAGGACATCACGCTACAAAGCATGGATAATTTTTCTTACCACCATGCTTGGCAACATATTTCTTCTAAGCTATTCATGGCATTCCTCGTCTATTTTCATAGTTAGAAATATTTGCCCTTTTCATAAATAATTCTGTAGCAATGAAGTGCTCATTGATCCCACTCCATGCTCCAAATTCCTGAATCAATGTCATGACATCTTCAATTCCACATACTGGAGGCTCAGCACGGGTGGCCAACTTATCTAAAGTTTACTCATATTTCCCTGTAGTAGTTCCTATACGCTTCAACTGGGCTTGCAAGAATGAAGCAGTTTGAACCTTACACTTCTTGGCCTTGCTGAGATCTCATAGTGGACTAGGCCTTTTATCTGTTCTAATGGATGCAGACCCTTGGTTTGGTTGACTGCTATCAATCTCTTCCACATTTCTGTCTACTCCATCAAGAGAAACAACATTAGCAGGGTTGTTAGTGTCAACTGGCACACGACCAGAAGCTGGTGACCAATGATCATTGTTCAGATTTATTACATGGCTTTCAAAAGATCCTCATTTTGTATACCGGCTTTGTGGAATTTGCTACGCCCAGGCAACTCTTGTGGATGAAAAAAGACACATGTTGATACGTAATGACAAAGTGCAAATGGTGGGAAAAAGCTATAATGATGTGTGTAAATTGTACATAATACATACTTTAATTGCCTTCTTCCACTAGGAATTTGTTGCTAAAATTGTCCCTTTCTCATTGTCCCAACCTAAACCTGTCTCCAATACTAGCAATTTATTCCAAGTGCTCCACTTAGTCTTAAGCTTCTCCCATTTATTTTTCAATTGTTTTCTCGAATAAACCAGTCTTATTCTCTCCTCAAACTTCGTAGCAACATCATCAGAACCAGCGTTATTGAGATGGGTACTTGGTCGATGTCTAGCTTGTACTTGCTCGGTAAAGAGGTCACATACAATTCTAGTGGTTCGTCGTTCCACTCAGCCATCTACACATCACATGGATTAGCCATTTGATTCATCTAATCTACAATCGATTCCCATTTGACATGAACAACCCATGCACATCTGACATTGTTCGAAATAAGGAAACAATAGACATGCATGATCTACCATCATTCTACTAACCAGCATGATCTACACTCATTCAACAAGTTTCAGGGCAACATCATTTGTACCCATGGCATACTAGTCACACATTCAACAAACGGACATACTACTCAAGCATAGATAACCTGGGTTCATCTTCTACAATTTTGCACAAGTTAGGCATGAACTCCTCACGAGCAAGAAGAGGGGATTTAGGTCTTACCTTGCTTCAGAGTTTGCGGAACAGGGGCGCCGGACTGGGGCGAACAAGGGGCGCGAGGGGGCATCGTCGGGGGACTAAGGGCCGAGCAGCCGCTGGTGTTGGGGAACACGGTGCAGGGAGGGCATGGCCTGGAAGTCGGCGTCGGGGTGACAGGCTAGCCAGGGGCGTTGGTGTCAGCGACGGGCCTAGACAGGGGCACCAGTGTTAGGGAAGGGCTTGGGCGTCGGCATCGGTAGGGGTGGAAAACGGTAACGGATAATTCGTTTTATCTGATATTCGTATCTGAGAAAATGCGAATGTGGTAAGCAAAATCCGTATTCGAAAATTTTCATATTCGTATTCGAGAATATTCATATTCGTATTTGAGAATATTCGTATTCGCATTCATATTCGAGAATATTCGTATCCGTATCCGTATTCGTATTCGATCCATTTCTAGACCCCATGAAAAATCCGTACGAATTTTGTGATTCAAAATTTGAATTTAGGCGGTTTAAAATCGGTAACCGGTGAAAAATGGCAAAACCGCTAGAAATCCATTTTATTCGATATTCCTATATGAGAAAATTCGTATTCGAAAATATCCGTATTTGTATTCGAGAATATTCGTATCATATTTGAGAATATTCGAATTTGTATTCGTATTCGTTTTAAAAATATGAATTAATATTCGTATTTGAAACTATTCGATCGTATCCGATCTGTTTCCACCCCTAGGCATCAGGGTGGGGCTACACAAGGGCGGTGACGCCTCCTAGAAGACCTAGCCTCATCGCGAAGAGTGCTAGGCAGGGGCTATGGAGCGTGGAGAGTGGATTGGCTCACCCTTGAGAGGGGAATGGCTAATTACATATGAGCGGTAGGGATCTGGTAATTATGTTAGCAACTTTGAGCCTTTTTACATAACCAAAACCGCAGGAGCCGATGAGCCTCTCATTCGGTGCTTCACACACGACGATCAAAAGGAGCTCAGCTCCTGCGTCGATTCATTGGTGCCGGGCTTTGGAGCCGAGGCGTTTGGCCGTATATTGGCTCCGAATTCGAAAAGTGGCTTTAGAGCCCAGCCAAACGCCGCCTAAGCCATGACATATACATGATTAACTTCAAAATTATGAGTATTTTTTATTCTGATATTAGAATATAGCGTCTACAATTTCGCTCGCTACCTGTTATCCGCTCCGTTGACAGCAATCCGATATGACCCTGTTATCCGCTATTTAAGGGTGTTTGTATTGGTTTTTGCTGATGACTTTTGGCTGTAGTTTATAGTTTATGGCTAAAAATGAATAACAGCGGCTGAAGAAACTGGCTTTTAGAACAAGGGAGCAATCGGTGCAAAGAGTGAGTGAGATATGTGTACACGTGACAAGAGCGAGAAGAGTGGTGTGGGTGATGCACTTATGACTCTCTGTCTTATCCTCGATGCGAGACGATAGCGAGAGTAGCAGTGTGGGTGATGTAGTTTTGACTCTTTGTCTTATCCCTAGAGTGAGATGGTAGCAAGAGAAATGAAAAAGCCACTTTAAAAAGCTTGTTATTAATGTTAGCCTTTAAATTTTTCTTAGCAGAAATTAGAGGCAGAAATCAATAAAAGGCTTAAGTACCTTTGGGGTGAGAGCAAAGCCCCCTCTGGTCTGTGTACCAAACACATGCTTTAAAAAGCAGCAAGCTGCTGGCTGGGGCCCCCACTTTGTGCCTCCTGTTTCCTTGGATTCCATTATGCCCCCGGCCCTGCCCTGTTTTCCTATTTCCCTTGTAGGTGCAGCTCCTCGGCTAAACACTGACTCGTGGCAGGTGCATAAGCCGGTGGATTCACATCCTCTGCCGTGCCATTTGAGCGGTACGGACGTGTAACCTCTCTGATCGGCATGGTCTTCACATGTAAGATCCATCGTACATGTGCCGTTTTATCTCACATTCTCATCGAGAAACATGGTATAAAACGGACTCAAATGACTGGATTCGCTGCAGCCTGCCTGCAGGGCTATAGACCATTCTCTCCATCACAAGCTTCTGGATGAATAGATTGCGCAGCAGTAGCGCACACAGGCTTGCAGCTGCTGGCTGTGCAAGCAAGGTGAACGAATCATGTGGAACGGTAGAAGCGAGTGTCGTCGTGCTGTTGCACCGATCGGAGAGCATGGTTTGGAGTTTGGGCGTGTTTGCCTCAATGGGCCGGGAAATTGTTGGGCCACCAAGCCTGGCTAGACACGTCGGGCCGAGCTTATAGGCCGCACCGGTGGCCTGCCCGTGCTGGACTCCCGGCTCCACCGTCCGCTGGGAGCCCGGCCCGGCCCGGCAGGCTAAATTCCTGCCTTCCTGTGGTGGGCGTCGTCGCTCCCTTCCCTGCCCACCTTTTTCCGAACCGAGCAACGCAGACCCCAGAGCAGAGCAGCCATGGACCGCGTGCAGCTCGTGCTCCTGGGCCTCCCCATCCTCCTCTTCTGCTCCGACCTCGTCACCCTCTTCGCGCCGCAGCCGCCGACGGTCCCCAGGTCCGACGGCCGACACCCGCCGGACTCCGACGCCTTGCAGACCGGCGACCCCTCCGCCGACTCCGCCGCTTCCACGCAGGTGGCTGTAAGTCTAACCTTCTCGCTCTTTCCAGTGCCAATTCGATCCCCGATCTAGTTTAAGCAAGGCGATTCATATGCTTTTCCCCGCTGTCTCTGGCGTAGGAGCCACAGGTGGATGGGCCTGGCTTCGGCACCACCGTCGAGTTGAAGTTCTGCGCCTCCTGCTCGTATAGGTAAAATCCGTGTCTATCCTGGCTTCGGTGGAGTGGTTTAGTTGGTTTGGAGGAAACAAATGCCAGTGAATCGGAAATCAAATCCAACAGATTTTGTTTGATTTATTTACCCGGACTGGTGGTTGAGGTACATATCTGCGGTTAAGGCCGTTGACCATACTGCAATCTAGCGTTTCAGTACTACTGTATAAATTTATGTTGAGCCCCAGAGTTAGCCCATGTTTGAAATTTGATTAGTGTAGACACTAAGTGCCCATCACATGATGATAACCTAGCCTCTCTTTGTTGAACTGATGTCATGAGATCAAATCTCAAATGTGTCGTCACGGTGGTAATGGACCAACCGCTGTAGAAGTAGGTGATCTAAAGAGAGCCGGAATGATGTGACATGTTTTATCTTGTATTTCTGTTGGCTGTCTTCTTCGAAGACAATACTAATAGTGACTGATGGTTGTCTTCTAAGTTCTAACACTATGATGCACATTCATATATGATATGCTTCCTGTTAAGAATTTGTCGCTGTTACCGGCTACTGATCTTGCCACTTAGCAAATGGTGTTGTTGAAAATCATGATGCATTACACATTGCATTCAGTCATTTTATTCCCATAAGGAGAACTGAAAGAAAATGAGAAGTTAAAAAAAGAAGGATCTTTCGTTTGAATTGAGGAAATTGAGGGGACATTCATAAGAATTGTGATGGGGTTAACGAATACTTGGAAGGAACTGAATAAATTAGAGGCTCTGGTCAGCAATTATTCTTTCTTGTGTCTTCAACTGGAGTGGAGAAGTTTCCTAGACGACTTCTCCAAACCCTGCTCAACAGGCTGTTGCAGTTAAGTTTGGCCAAAGGAAGATATTTTAGAAATCATCTCTATTTGATGTTTTAAGACTAGGCATGCGGCCTTCAGCAGAATGCCTTTCATATGTTTTGGGTGTGTTTTTATGATAAATTCTAATGATGAGAGCGGGAACCACCCATGGAGTTTAGCAAACTAATTCTCTTAATTTTTTTAATGTGTTCCCACTTTTCCACACATATACCATTTGACTATCGAATCAGAATGCAGATTTTTTACTCATTCATTCATATTCTTTAGTCTGTTGTGAAATCTTATATGTAAGAAATGTCTTTGAGAGTCCGTACAGCATGTTCTATCCAATGCTTCTAAGTCTCCTTCATGACCTTATTTGCTGGTTGCTGCCACTTATGCTGTTGGGTTATTATATGCTGTGGAAGGCAGGTAAAACAGTAAATCAAATGCACAACTATTTGTTACAGGAGAAGAAAAAGGATGAAATAAGAACTATATTTCTTTGTGGACTTTAGTTGTGTTTTTTGTACCTTCGTGGTGCCTACTGGCCATGTTAGGAAAGGCAAAATGAGAGAAAGAAGAGGTGACCTATGATGCACGGACACGGATACGTCGATACGACACGATACGACACCGACACGGAAATTCGCCCTTTTTCTAAAAATACCGATACGCCGACACGGCTATATATATTTAAATAATAAATAAATAAATTATATATATGTATTATTTTCTATGTTTCCACATGCTTATTACCTGAAATAATGGAAGTTGTAAACTTGTAATTTGTAAAGTGTATACTCGGAATATGTACCTCATGAATTATTTTGTTAATCCTGGCGATAATTATTGATGTGAATACCATTTCTAGAAATAAGAACTCCATTAATCTGGAAAAAAAGTAACATGATCAGATCGGCAAGACTACACGGGAGAAGATGCGGGAGCCGGCGACGCACGGGAGATGTAGTCGGCGGCGAGACGCGGGAGATGTAGTCGGCGGCAAGATGCGAGAGATGTCGTTGGCGGCGAGATGCGTGAGCCGGCGGGCAGAGGAGATGCGAGTGAGGAGATGGAGGCGGCAACGAGATGTGGGAGCCGACGGGAGCGGGCGTCAGCGAGATGCGGGAGCCGGCGGGAGCGGGCGGCAATGCGAGCGGCCGATGTGGAGAAGCGCGAACGAGCGATGGGAATGGTGCGCTCGGGAATCGGCGCTTATGGTTAGGGTTAGGGATGGGCCGGCCGTGTCCTGGGCTGGCTATGTCTAGGCCGTGTCCGACTCGTATATTTACTGTGTCCGACACGTGTCGAGAATTTTAATAATTAAAATTAATTCCGAAATCGGCCGATATGTTGCCGACACGTGTCCGAGACGTGTCCGTGTCGTATCCGTGTCCGACACGTGTTGGACACGGATACGACGGTTTTTACACGTGTCCGTGCTACATAGGAGGTGACTTGCATACAATTTCTTCTTTCTCATGGCCCAATTGCACTCTGTCCGTAACCAAGAGAAAATCCAATAAATATTGACAGTACCTATGCTGAATGTATCTTCTCTTGACTGTACAAATGAAGTTAAACCTACAATTGTTTCTCGTATGTTGGAGCAAAACAAGAATAGAGTGGGCATCGTAATCGATAAGCGCCTCAAGAGTAGAGTTGTCGACATGAAGAGACAGGGGGATATGATTATCCTAGTCAAACTAATCTTTGGTGACTTGGTTTTGAATGTTGTTAGTGCATATACTCCACAAGTAGAGTTGGATGAGACAGTTAACAGGCAATTTTAGAAAGATCTAGATGACATGGTTAAAAGTGTGCCTATCAATGAGAAGATTTTCTTAGGAGGCGATTTCAATGGTCATGTCGGTACAACTAGTGGAGGGTTTCAAAGGGTGCATGGGGGTTTTAGTTATGGTGATAGGAATCAAGAGGGAGATATCTTAAATTTTACCATAGCCTATGATCTCATGATAGCTAACACTTTCTTTAGAAAGAGTCATTCTGATTTAGTTACCTTTAGCAGTGGTCAACACTCTAGCCAAATCGATTTTGTTTTTATTAGGAGGGAAGACAAATGAGCCTGCATAGACTGTAAGGTTATACCTGAAGAGTGTGTTATCCAGCAACATAAGTTGGTAGTCTCTAACTTTCGTTTTAGTTTACGGGCTCGACAAGTTAAGGTCGCCAGAGCCACGAGGACGAAGTGGTGAAAACTCAAAGGAGATACCGCATAGGCGTTTAAGGAAAGGATGGTCATGGAAGGGACGTGGGACGTGGGAGAAGCGAATAGTATGTGGATAGAGATGGCAACTCGCATTACGAAAGTGGCTACGGAAGTGCTTGAAGTGGCCCAAAGGACAAGAGGAGAACCAAAAGACACATGGTGGTGGAACGAGAAAGTGCAAAAGGCTATTGAGGAGAAGAAAATATGTTACAAGCACATGCATCATGATAGGAGCGATGACAACGTACAGAAATACAAAGCAACAAAAAAGAATGCGAAGAAAACGTTGAGTGAGGCACGAGGCAAGGCAAATGAGGAAATTTCTTAGAAACTAAGTACAAAAGAGGGAGAAAAGGATGTCTGCAAGATGGCTAAACTTCGAGAAAGGAAGACGAGAGATTTCAACCAAGTTAAATGCATCAAAGACAACACTAATAGACTTTTGGTGAAAGACAAGGAGATTAAGGATAGGTGGAGAGATTACTTCGACAAGTTATTTAATCATAATAATGATGATAGTATGATTGAACTGGATGATACTTTTGACGACACTGATAGGCGATTTGTTCGAAGATCTAGGAGTCGAAAGTAAGAGAGGCTTTAAAAAAGATGAAAGTGGATAAGGCATTAGGGACTGATAACATCTCTATTGAGGTGTGGAAATGCTTAGGAGAAGTGATGATTGTTTGGCTAACGAATTTGTTCAATAGCATTTTTAGGTTGAACAAGATGCCAAACGAGTGACGGAGGAGCACATTAGTACCAATTTTTGAAAATAAAGGAGACATTCAAAGTTTTACTAATTATAGAGGAATTAAGCCCATGAGTCACACAATGAAGTTTTGGGAACGAGTGATTGAGTGCCGTTTAAGAAAAATGACTAGCGTGACGACAAATCAATTTGGTTTTATGGTTGGGAGATCGACCACGGAGGCGATTTTCTTGCTACGACAGTTGATGGAGAGATATATGGAGCAAAAGAAAGACTTTCACATGATGTTTATTGATTTGGAGAAACCCTATGACAAAGTACCAAGAATGATCATGTGGGGGCGCTCTAAAAGAAAAAAGCCCCAAGATATATTACCCTAATTAAGGACATATACAAAAATACTGTGACTAATGTCAGAACATGTGGTAGTGTTACTAATGACTTTCTTATTAAAATAGGATTACACCAAGGGTCAGCGTTCAGCCTATACATTTTTGTCCTAGTGATGGACAAGATCACACGGGACATACAAGGAGATATCTCTTAGTGTATACTTTTCGCTGATGATGTGGTGTTGGTTGATGAGAGTAGGATAGGTGTTCATAGGAAGCTCGGGTTGTGGAGGAAGACCTTAGAATTGAAGGGTTTTAGACTTAGTTGGACTAAAACTGAGTATATAATGTGTGATTTCTGTGTTGCTAGGGCAGATGATGGAGATTAGATTGGACGGACAAGTAGTACCTAAAAAGGACACGTTTCGTTATTTGGAATCAATGCTACAGCGGGACGGTAAGATTGATGAAGACGTGAACCACAGGATAACAGTAGGGTGAGTGAAATGGCGCCACGTATCTAGTGTCCTGTGTGACAAAAAAGTCACTCAAAAGTTAAAGGGTGAGATCTATATGACAGCGATCAGACCCGCGATGCTATATGGAGTAGAATGTTGGGCGACTAAAAGACAACGTATACAGAAAATGAGTGCAACGGAGATGAGGATGCTGCAGTGGATTTGTGGTCACACAAGGCGGGATCGCATCCGCAATGATAATATACGTGATAGGGTGAGGGTAGTATCAATTGAAGAGAAGTTTGTTCAACATTGTTTGAGATGGTTTAGACATTTCCAACAAAGGCCTCCTGAGGCACCAGTACGTAGTGGAATTTTAAGACGTACTGAACGTAGGAAGAGGCAGAGGTCGACCAAGACTGACGTGGGAGGAAGCAGTTAAAAGAGACTTAAGGGATTGAAATGTATCTAAAGAATTAACTTTGGATAGGAGCGCATGGAAGTTAGTGATCCACGTACCGCAACCATAAGAAAGTTAGGGACAATGTTTTAGACTCTTGGCTCAGATAGCAGAATATATGGCTTAGAGTTTTAGCATTGTAGGTTTTATTTCAAGACTCTCACCTCTTTGATCTTGAGAAAGTTTCATTTCTAACCTATCTCAGCTTGTTTAGGATAAAAGATTTTGTTGTTGTTGTATGTTGGAGCAAAACCTTCCTACGCACATGCTTTAATGAAAATTCTATAGCAAAGCATGTAATTGTTTCTCTTATGATGTTTCTGTACTTTTATAGCTATCACACTTTGTTTCTGAATTTAATCTACTAAATATTCTTGCCATTGCCTTGTTACCCCTACTATGAATTAATGTGTATGTTAACCAATAATTTCAAGTCAAATTCTGCAGGGGAACTGCAATGAACGTGAAGCGGATGCTGGAAACCTCATTTCCTGGGATTCATGTCGTCTTGGAAAATTACCCTCCACCCTTCCCAAAACGTGTGCTCAGCAAAGTTGTACCTTTTCTTCAAGTTGGAGCGATGGCAACATTAATGGCTGGTGATCAGATTTTCCCTAGATTTGGAATGGTTCCACCTCCATGGTACTACTCGCTGCGTGCTAATAGATTTGGAACCATGGCAACAATCTGGCTGTTTGGCAATTTTGCCCAGTCATTTCTACAGAGTTCTGGTGCCTTTGAAGTTTACTGCAATGGACAGCTGGTATGTTTCCTATGAATATGCCCATTTTTCTGCTCATTGCTCAGTCATCGTCAAATTGTACAATTTGTTGTGCATTACTGTGTGTAGTGATATAATCGATCAATCAAAATTACTATATTAGGGTCGCTACCGCAAAGATAATGAACCAAGTAGTAGTGAGATCATCTAGTCAGTAATAATCTAGAGATCAGCCCGTTTTAAAATAACAGTGTGCTTTGTATGCCTCCTAAAACTGGTTTGCAGTACTTGTACCCTTAAAATGAACGTGTAATCTTTCTCAGGATTACTCGATACTTATGTTTATTGTGTTTAAAATGTTCCCAAGTTTTCTTATCCAAAGCTGATTTTTTTTGTGCACATCTGGAATTATTGTGCTAATGCTAGTGAACTTCTTTCCGCTTTTCAGGTTTTCTCAAAATTATCTGAGCAGAGGTTTCCTGGTGAGATTGAGCTACGGGAGCTCATTGGCAACAGATTGCCAGATTCTCAATTTGGGAAAAATCTGGAAAAGGTCTGGTCTTAGATGATGATGTCAAGAGACCCTACTTACATTTTTCTGCTATTAAATAGACAACCGCTTGAAGTTTCACGTCTTATTGTCAATCACGTATTTGTCTAGAATTTTCTGGAGACATGATCTCACTTTGTTTTGTAAATATTGTTTACCCTTGCAAAAAATGACTGTGTAACAAACCTGAAGCTTTGGGAAGATTTGTCGTAGCTCCGTGATTTGCTTAAAGTGGATAACAAGCTGAAGCTGAATGCATTTGTCTGAAGTACAAGGTATGTTTGTTTGGTTAGGGTAACCAGTTCCTAGCAGCATTCGGAACACGAAATTTTTGTACGGATAACCTTTTTTATTCGGAAATACAGAAATATACCCGCGGGAATTTTTTTTTGCAAAAATAGCCTCCAGTCGCCCAATGGGGAGGCGACTCGAGAATTTCGCCCACCCGGAAAGCGACATTTAAAGAATCTGCGAACCGTTGGCGAATCGTCCGTCGCTTTGCACGTTGGCGACTTAATTTGTCGTATGCGGTTGGCGATCGCAATGCGATCGCCAACGCTAGGGCGACACTGAGGTTAAGGCGATGCACGGTGGCTCCCACTACCAACCACCTTTTTCACTCATTCAAAGCAAACACATTCAGCGCACAGAGAAGAGGAAGAAGGAAAAGAAACAAGGGGAAGAAGAGGAGAAGGAGAGGAAGGAGGGGAAGAGGAGAAGGAGAGGAGGAGGTGAGGGAGGAAGGAGGAGTAGAAGCTATTCCATCAATTTGGATCCAGATATTTTTTTGGATTATGTTGTATTTGCATTATTATTTATATGAAATGTTGCTGTTAATAAAAATTATAGATGTAGAATAATTAGTACCGTGTTAGTATGAAAATATTATTGTAGAAAAGGTTTGGTATGCAATTTGTAGTATGGTAGTATAGAAATTTTAACAAAGTTTGTGGTATAGAAAGTTTAGTATTGTGCGATATTATTTGACATGTCGCAAAATTGAAATATATATGCAGTCGACATCATCAATGTCCACTACATTGAGAGTGTATTACGGAGTGGAACCATTCGCGAAGGTCAGAATGGTGTGGATTTGAGCGATTTTTCGCAAGTCAATCTCGTATTCCGGATGACGAGAATGCTCGAATGGGAGATGTGCGACTTTGGTCGACCCGAGTTTTTCGTTGAACCCCGAGGTGTCTGGCGCCGCGTGCAAGGGTTTTGGAGCCGGTCTCCCACGGACATCGATGGGAGTTGAAGACATTGGTGCACTCGCCACATGGAAGGGCTTTGTGCTAGGTGCCGGCGTCGTGGATACGAGTGTGTCTTTGCTTGTGCAACCGTGTTCGAGACAAGCGGTGAGGAAGCTCGTGCAACACCGTTGTTGTGGGAGGTGCTAGCAGCGGCGCGGGCGCATGTTGGCGGACATGATGAAGTTGCTCGTCATGAAGCCGATGCGGTACATGAAGAAGATTCTACACCGTCAAGCCATAGAGAGCCAATCGGGCAAGCCGATGAAGGAGAGTATAATGAGTACATTGTGCGGCAGATGGACTCGATGACGAAGGGCATGGGATGAAGAGGAAGTCAGAGAGGACGACGAGCGAGGCGGTTCAATGAGGATGAAGTTCCTATCCCCGTGAATGGAACCGATATAATGCGAGGGTCTTTCCGCACATGATGAGCATGAATCACAATGGGAGTACCATGAGACAGAGGTTGGTTGCATGCTATGTTTGTTGACAAGGAAGCGCCGCAGATGCCATCAAGCTTTGGGCCCTTTCAATGCGGCGGACATTTCGTGTCGTCAAATCAAGCCGAGAGCGAGACACCGTGAAGTGCGAGCAGATCAGTTGCCCTTGGCGGTGCACGCCAGTAAACCTAAGTATGAGACTCATTGGATTGTGTCCAAGGTTGAGCCGCACTCTGCATTCTAAACACCGTCTTGGCGAGACATCGTAACTCGACGTCCGGTTATAGCCAATCTCATGTATGGGAGATAGTGCGGAAGAAGGACATGGCGATCACGCATATTGTGGTAGCTATTGAGAATAAATTCAAGTATAAGATTAGCTACGCGGCGTGGCGTGCCAAGCGCGGCGTTGGAAAAACGTTTTGGCACTTTCAAGGCGGCGTCGACAACCTTCCTCGTATGCTTAATGTCTGCAGAAAGGAACCGTGCACGTACATCGCCCTCCACGAAGCCGTCCATAAGTCCGCGGGGTATGCGGTGTTGTAGAGAGCAATGTTTGCATTTGGTGCTAGCATCGAAGCATTGTGCACATGCCGCGAGTGATCTCAATTGACGGACCTTCTTGACAGCAAATACAAGGGGCAGATCCGACGGCCATAGGCGTTGGCGGTAACAATCAAATATTGCCGCCATTGCATTTGTGGAGAGTGAGAATTACGAGAGTGGCCGTGGTTTCTCGGACATGTGAGGTGGAGTTGTAGCCACTCGGCACGGGTGTGCATAATCCATGATCGCCACGCCGGTATTATCAAGGCAATAAGAAAACTTCAAGAAGACCCCGAGGAGCCCTTTCCTTGGCCGGACATGAGGAACCGGTGGTGCAGTCGTCACTTAGCGGCAAACTTTTTCAAACAATTCCCTAAACAATCTTTGATGAAGCTATTCAAGAGGCTGGCTAGGTAGAACCAACAGAGGAAATTTGATGCTTTGTGGAGGTTGTTGGATGAGCACACTAGGAAGAACGTCGAAGAGAGGAGCAAGGAGCCGGTCACTCCTGGGGCGGCACAACCACAATGCTTGCCGCCAATCGATGCGCCTAACCCAAGTGGTCCAAGAAGAAGGAGCTCACGAAACATCAGGTGCTTCGCGCAGTGGATCGAAGGGGAACCGTTGGAGAAGTGGTCACTGTTGCACGACACGGATGGCGCAAGGTACGGAATAATGACAACTAACCTTGCCGAGGTGTACAATTGGGTTCTAAGGAGTCTCTGTTCTTCCCCTTGTCGCCATCGTGGAAGGTGTTCTTCACAAGACAATCCGGTACTTCGAGGAGAGAGACGCGAGTGCCGCACTTCATGCGCCAATCCGAAGCTCAGATTCGCAAAAATTACCGCTACATGGAGATGAAGGCACAAAGGGTCGATTGCACGCAGTGCAGGTCATGGGCAACAGGAGCATCGTTTTGAGGTGATACTCCGTGATAGAGCCGGATTTGGGACGGCTCGTTCACTTGTTACCCACGAGGTATGTCTTGGAGATCATGGAAATGAACCTAGCTGCACGTGCAACAAGCTTAAGTTGTTACACAAACCATGCTCTCATGTCCTCGCTGCATGCGGGACCGTGGGTATGGATCCTTCGAACTTCATGTCCGAGTTCTTCTTTAAGGGGAGGGTACTGCAGGCTTGGTGTGGGGAGCTCCGAGGGTTCAGGGTGGTGGGAAATTTCGCCACTTTGGACATTGCATCGAGGACCTGGGTTCCAGATGTTAACATGTTGAAGGGTGGGAAGGGTCGGTGACAGAGCCGATGTATTAGGAATGACATGGATGAATCACAAGCTGGAACATCGGGTGCACGTTGTGGTCGATGCGGTTAGGAGGGGCACACAGCTAGACGATGCAATGCATGTCCTGATCAGTAGTTACATGACTTTTCTGTATTCGACCTTGGTTATGTACTTATTTAGTACATGTATTTGCTGTTTGTTAAAATGAGATACTTTTGTGGCTCGTGCACAAGACAATCAATTCATGACATGCTTAACAACATTGTGCATTATTTCGATCGACCCTTGTACATACTACGGTACAACCATACACATCGTTGCTTATATGCCAAATGAGCCTCGTGGCACCCACATGGAGAACTGCTGAAGTGGACGCCTCGGACGGGTCGCCATCGTGGTAGTGGCACGCACATATGCAACTTGGGTTTGCACAAAGAACATGTCGGATCGCACGAGCTTCCTATGTTGACAACCTCCTCGTTTCCCCTCTCGCGTTGCATCGTTGGCGGAGCTCATTGTTCTCCTCATTGAGAGTCTCCATTCGGTACTCCAAGTCCATTATTCGGTCCCATAAAGTACCCACATAACGGTCAATATACCGTTCGTGAGGAGGGTCGATCCAATGGAGAAGTCGCATTTCGCCATCTACGAAAAGGACGATAAACATGGAGGGTCCATAAGCAATAAAAAAATGTACTATTAGTAATTTGTACCCCGGAGCGTGGGCATCGGAAGAAACGGCGCCCGCCATCGTTCGGCCCTTCCAGGACCTGCACGACCACGTACTCATTGTGTCTGCATTTCGGCCACGCGGGTTGCGCACGCCGGCTTGGTATCAAGCGCATCGTGGACCGAACATCTCCCTCCTTTCCAAGGGAAGGTCTTCCTTCGGTGACCCATATCCGACTGGCCCCTCATCTTCCGCCATGGTATGTTCCACCACGAAATATAAGGTTCTTCTTTGTTCGATTTACAGGACGATGTTGGGAGTCTGGACGGATCGAGTACAACGAGCCAAATACGGCCGTAGGTTCTTCAAGTGTCCAGACCTGGATGACGACTTCGTGGTAACGACAACAACTAAATCATTTGTTTCTCGTTATCGTTTTTCAACTTGATCCATGACATCTACCACGCCACACATAGGCTTGCGGGTTCATGGAATGGGTGGATCGGGTGCCGTCGACATGGCCAGATAACCGGGCAGTGGAGGTGGAAAACAAAGGACAATACTTTGTCAAGATGACTCAGGCTCGCGAGGTGGAACGCGGATGCGGCTTGAGCAAGAGCGCCGCGTGAGGGTGGACCAAATCCGTCGAAGGGCAAGGAGGATGAGTGCAAAGGAAGCGGGAGCGATTAAGTCTGCGTGAAGCGACCATCAAGCGTCGGGAGGAAGAGCTTCAAGCTCGTGAGGCGCTCTCAAGACCAAGAGTGACCGGAACAAGAATGCAATGAGCCATCTTCAAGGCGCGATAACAAGGGGAAACAACCACGCTACACCCAAGAGACCAAATGTAATAGACCCAGCAAGTTTTATTCCTAAGACAAGATCGTCGGAGTTGCTCTTAGTCGCATATCATGCTATATGTTATGCATGTAATAACAATGTACGCGCATGTTACTCCCAATCAGTATTATGAAGTTTATTTCTATTGACATAAGCTTATTATCTATCATGTCCGCATTCAATGATTCAGATAGCAAGTCATACTGGTTCTCTCCGTAAACTATTTCTCAGCAACATCAAAATATCACCTACCACTCTATGTATCTATCGTTCTACGGTCAATCATTCTTAAAAAAAATTTGGAATTTTTTTTTGTGCATCTACAACATACAGTGCACATAAACTTTTATTACAACTATACCAGATTTTTTCTCTGTTTCAAACTACAAAATTGCCAAAACTCTACAAATTTCAAGGCGACTGAATGAAGTCGCCTTACTACTGGGCGACTGCATTACAAGTCGCCCAGCCATTGGGCGATTTCTTTAAATCGCCCAGTGAGAAAGCGACTCCGTGATGTCGCTTTCTCGTGAAGCGACATAGACTCTTGTCGCCTGCCGGGTGGGCGAAAGTCTCGAGTCGCCTCCCCATTGGGCGACTGGAGGCTATTTTTGTAAAAAAATTTCCCGCAGGTATATTTCTGTATTTCCGAATAAAAAAAGGTTATCCGTACAAAAATTTCTTCGGAACACGGGGCATCCGTAATAACTAACAAAGACTCTGGCACAAGGCACCACTTAAATATTTGTCACAAACAATTCGAAACCATCATCATAGACGGTTCTTTAAATGTTTGACTTTATAGGTCGGTGATAATATAGACTATCAAAAACTGTCTGTGAAAATCACAGATTATTTAGAATTAGAATCATCTATGATAGTCAGTTTGTCACAGACGGTTCTTGGTAAAAACTATCTATGGTAGCTATACCAAAACTAAAAAAAGTGGATAATTTTATCATGGCTTAGATGGCTAAAAATTTGACTGCGTCTATATTTTTACCGTGACTTAGCCAAATTTTGGGTATTCAAGCCACGGTAAAAATCTAGATTTAGCTAATTTTTGGGTATCCAAGTTATAGCAAAATCGGATGAATGGGATTAAAGAAGAGATGGGAAAGGAGAGAAGTGGAGAAGAAGTGGGAAGAGAGAAGGGGAGATGAGGAGAAGAAGAGCCGATCGAGTCTTCTATTTTTAAGGGCAAATTTGATGAGGAGAAGTGGAGTAGAAGTGAGAAGAGAAGATGAGGAGAAGAAGAGCTGACCAAGTCTTCTATTTTTAAGGTAAAATTTGGCGAGGAGAAGTGAGAAGAGAGAAGAGATGAGAGGAGTGGAGAAGTGAGAAGAGAAAAGAGAAGGTGAGGAGAGGAAAAGTTGAACCGTCTATTTTAAAAAGTAAATCGAGCAAGATGAGCGAGAAATTCAAATTTGGTGAGAGTAGATAAGTTGAAATATTATCACCGACAACTCTAGATAAAGAACCGTCTATAATAAATAAGTCATCACAGACGGTTCTTTCTATTGCGTTGAACTTAGACGGTCCATCTTGTAAAATTGTTTGTGATAATTTTATTATTGATGGTTTGTATTGAACTATCTATGATAAGATGTTTTGGATGATATTTTTTTGTAGTAGTGACCAGGGTTCAAAATCCCGGTGGTTATCAGCCGGTAACCGCCGGTTACCGTTTTTACCCGTGGAGATTGGTAACTAAAAAAACCGGCCGGTATCAATTTTTGATTTTTGAATTTTGACTTATTTTTTCTGGTTTTTTCGGTTACTGGCCGGTTTTTCCGGTTACCGGTTTCAAAACATCTCAAAATTTAAATTTTGATTTTCAAATTGTGACCGATTTTTCCAGAATCATTCTTATCGCACGCCACGACCGAGATTTCTTCCGGTTCGGATTTTTGGAACCTTGGTAGTGACTGCCATTCATTTCAATTCCTCCTATGCACGTGAAGATTGAAAACAAGAAAGTGCCCCTTGCTCTTACTCTTCTTGTCAACCATCTTCGCTTCTTTCTCCTCTCCTTCCCCTCCTTCCTCCTCTTCAGCTCTTTCTTCTTCCTCTTCGCCTTCTTGTAGTCACCATTGACTACCACTGTGATCAGTTGCTCAATATTACATGTGCAAAGGGCGATATTTGCAGACATGTTGATGCAAGGTAATGATGCTTTTGTGGAGTTCAGGGAAACGACGAAGGGCCTTTGAAAAAAAGGGAAACGCGGAAGGGAGGTCTACAAATGCCGTATATCAGTTCTCAATTATGGTTGTGTTTCGTCTGCGTAGCCAGAGCATGAAACTTACTTGGCTAGATCAGCCTTTTACCTGAGATATAGGAGTATATATAAAATTATAAATAGCTGTATAGGACTATATAAATATGAAATGTTCGACGATTGGTAGGGGTTTTCTCCTGTATGGTGAACTTCAATCTGAAAAGGTAAGCTAAAACTGAATGGTATACCAAATGCCAGTTTTACGGCTCCGTTAATACTTGTACCTAAGCTTTCTGTTGATTCACACAATCTGGAGTCTAGTAAGTATGTTCCAATGCAGATCATATATACTGACGAACTTTGGCTTTGTCTCTGAATTGACCTGTAACTTTAGTACAGCCTTTTGTATCAATATCTGTGTTTGTCACATATTCTTACAAATCTCGAAGCTATTACTATTAGCTTCGGAGGTAGTACCGATCCTAGATGACGGTAGTACCGTAATACCCATTCAATGGCTCGCTCAGACACATTAAATGCATCAAGTATAACCGTTGAATAGTAGGTATGGTAGTACCGTACATGCTGAATTTTTCTTGGACTTATTCTAAACGATCGAATTTATAGTTGGAGGTTATAAATACCCCATCACCAGCACAAAGAAATGTATATATGATCTCATTAAATACACTAGAGCTTTGTGTGCACTCTTCTCTACTCATTTGCTCATATTTCCCATTTTTGAGTAGTTGAAGAGCACTTAAGTGCATTGATTCATTCACTGATCATTTTAACACTTGTTTCTCCTCAAGAAACACTGTGATATATTACTATTGATGTTTACTGACACCTAGATAGTTTGAGAGGAGTTTACGCGGTGATCTCTTCAAAAAGCTTGTGAAGAGACCTGACGCTGATTGTGAATGGTTTGATGCTCACCATCTTCGGAGCGGAGGAATAGCAATTTTAGTGGATTAAGGTTGTTAAACTTAATTTGTGGAGCTAATCCAATTTGTTTGGGGTTATCTTAATGTGAATTAGTGAAAACCGGCAAGTTCTCGATACCATAGAAAAATATCGCTTATCTCCATCGTGGTTATTTCTTATCTTTACTCTTCTACATTTATTTTCTAGGTATTAAATTACCATATCTTGTGTAACTAAAATTTTACTTGGTATGGGCATAACTTGTGGTGCTATAGAAACTTAGAATATTCGCTCTTGACTTATGCTAGGCTTTTGATTGATCCTTGTTATAATAGTTAGAGCGAAAAATTTTAGAATCTCCTATTCAACCCCCTCTAGTCGGTTATCCTTGATTCTATACAGAGGCAAGTTAGACTTGCTTGAGTGATGGAAGAACAACAAGCGGATATTTTATGGGTTGCACCATTTCGCAAGGGATATTACACTAGTTCCAGTATCCACTATCTTTTTGAAAGCGACATTCAGCATGGTAACAAGAATAATTGAAGAAAGGAGGTTATCCCTCACACCCAAGATGGTGGAGGCAATCACATGCGTTAAGGACTGGGAATTGGCGAAAGAGCGACAATAGCATCAATTGGAGGATCTCGAGATCGTGTAGGCGTACGCTAACCTGGAACGCATGAACAATCTCGATATTAGGGAGTACTTAGTTAGTATGTTGTTATTGTACTCTTTTCCTTACCGGGAGATCTTCACTCTGGGGCGTAAGGTTTTTACGAGGTAGTAACATTGCATTTGTGTCAGACCCAGATTTTTCAATCTGAATCTTACTGTGTTTCACTGCACTAATCCCTGGATCAGTAGTTAGTGCACACAGGTACATTGCTGAATCATTTCATACATCGCATAATCAACCATTATATTACATAAACTGAAATACACCACGTCGGGTGATAGTTTACAAAAGGGGCCGACTAGGCCAAATGTCATTATTACAAATAAGCACAGCGGAAATACAGCAAAAGCAAACCCAAATCCACAGGCAAGCGACTGGAAGGTAATGTGTGCATTATATGTCACCAGCTAACTAGTAACATACGTGCGCACAACGCCATATGTCTACTTGTCCATGACTAAACAACGAAGCCTACGCCTTAGTTTTCTTCGTCATTCTTCTCCTCCGTAGCGGGAGCTTCCTCGTAGGCGTAGTGGTCTTGTGCTCCGGTCTCTGGATTTTTTCCGCAAAGCGAGCGTGAGCACTCCGACCCCGTGCTCAGCGAGTCAACACACAGAATGCAGTATATATATAACATGTATGGCTAATCAAGGATGGCTTAAGTTTATTTTCTTTTGCGAAGAGTGCTTTTGAATACAATTATATAAAAATTCCTTAAGACCTAGCATTTGAACACACGTATATGTTGAATGCAGTAATAATAGTGATTCAGATTCCATCCACCATTACATGGCATCTGCACCATATAGCAATTCTTCAGCGTTATAGCCGCTTAACTTACCACTGGGACGACACCCAGGACAATTCCAAACTAGGGCCTTACACTGCCCTTCACTTTTCCATTCCCATCCACAAAGCATTTTGAAATAGAACTATATCTCGTTAAGTTCCCATGTTCGCCATGACCGTAAGCACGGCTTATTCGAATAGTTTTGACTCTGCAGAGTTTGTACACTTTCACCACAAGAGACGATCAACCCATTGCCCCACACGATTCCTTAGTCATGTGGTTGAGCGGACCATCACGGTGACTTTTCAAAATACCTCGCCCTTCCATCATTTCACCCTATGGGTCGCTCCCACTTGCGGTGGGTCCCATACGTTGTGCGGGATGTCCTCCTTCCAACGCCTAGCAGTGGCTCCCCACCCTCGCTAGCCCGCCACGCAGAACTTCACCTTCCACCGGTGTCCCATTCAAGCCGCCACATAGATCGCCGCTTGCACATCCTCACACCGCCTCCGGAAGGATGACTTTCGTGGTCCAGTAATTCTACTAAGCCAAGTTGTAATTTATGACTTGTGGTTGTACTGCTTTACACGGTTGACATGACAAGATTCAGTCCTTAGTGGTATCCGGACGGTTCTACCACAAACCACACTCGTGCACACTGCACCACACCCGAACCATCCGCCCGTATATTTAAGCATGTTGGGGTTTTGGAGACATAAAATAATCATATCCAACATTTATCAGTCATTACCACCATGATCGCCAAACAGATTCTCATAATTAAACATGTTGATGACGTTTTTGGGCGTTTTAGCGCCCAGTATATCAATGCGAGACTAAGCGTAGCATATTATTAGGACTTATTTTGAAATGTTATAATTATAATTTTTGCTAGGCGACAAGGTTCATTCATTCAAACATTCCAACAGAGGGTGTAATATTATTCAAGGTAACAGTGGCATTTAACTAGAATATTAAATTTAGCATGTCTTTGCATATAAATAACAGATGCACTTTGTTAATTTAAAACGAAGTAATTTGCGTAAATGTAGGCTCAATATGATCAAAGTATTGACTCGCCTTGGTTACAGATGGTGCGGATCTTGATTATCTTGTGCTTCTAGGTTGCTGCCTCGATCTCTTCCTCTTGAGCCTCGTATGCTATTTTTAGCGTATGCGAAAATTTGAATAAACAAAGAAAAACAATAAATCAAACCAAATAACACCAGAAATACAAATGAACTCTAAAAATCATGGTTTCAGTTCCATTGGTTAGATTTTGAATTTGGATGAATTTAGAAATTTGTTTCATTCAATTTGAAGTTAAAATGAAGAAGTTATGCCCATCTAAAGTTCTCGTTCACTTTTAACCTAAAAGATTAAAATTTGATGTGGGTCCCACTTGCTATTTAAATTTCTCATTCATTATTTTTATTCCTATTCCAGTGTGCCACTGACATGTGGGGCCATACATTGTATCTACTGAAGGGTGGGGCCCACATGTCAGGGAGAGATTTTAAATGATTACCTGTAATAGTACTTATGACAGTCATTAACAACTAAATTAATTTGCATTATTTATTGGCTAATCTTTGATTTTTTTTCTTAAGCATTCCCTAATTATTCCTTAATCCTCTTACTGCTGCTATTAGCAAAATGGGTGAAAAATCCTAGCTAAACTTTGCGGCCAGAGAGAGTCGAACGCGGCGCACAAAGCGAGCGCGCAACCGCTAACCAACTTGGCTCGTGTTACGACGGGTGAGGTATAGACAATGGGATGAGGAGTCGGTGTGGGCGTTGGAGCAGAGGAACTCGGGCGGGCTCGGCCGGTGGCGTCGCCGGCGATGGGTGACCGGAGGAGGTCGGGTGTGGCGGAAATCGTTGCACGCGCCGAGTTGAGCCGGTGGAGAGGTTGGCGGGGACCTAGGGTCACCGGAGGGGTGGCGGCGTGCGGTGTGGCGGCGGCTGGGAGGAGCTCCGTGATGGCGGTGTCTACACCGGTGAGGAGCTCGGGAGAGACGGTATTGTCTATGCGATGGGCCAAGGGTGGTGTGGTGGCGGTTAATTGGATTCTAATGGCTTAAGATGGCGGATCGGGTGGTCGCCGGAGTTGGGGAAGGTGACGGGCTTGCCGGCGGTTTGGTGGGTTATATCTCAATTGTTTTCAGGGTTACGCAGTGAGGGGTGTGGCGGTGCGAGTGAGGGGTCGCGCGGGCTTTATAGCCGATCGGGCACAGTTTGCCACGAGCGGGGCCGCGCGGCACGCCGGGCGGTCGGGTGGCGTCGCCCGGGCGATCGTGGGCGGCGCAGCGGCAGCGGCAATGCGGCGGCGGGCGTGTGGGAGCGGGATACGGGGCGGTTCTTCCGGGCTTCTCCCACGACGCTGCTCGGCTTGACCTACGCGCCGTGTCGCCCGGCTTTTGACCGAGGTCGAGCGGTGGAGAGGAAGCCACCGAGCGGGGAAAAAGACAGAGGGGAAGGAGGAGGCTCTGACCGCTCGGGTCCATTTGCCAGCGAGAGAGGAGGCGCGAGGGAGTGGGTCCACTCGACAGCGGGCACGCGCGTGGGGCAGCCGGGCCGTGGGCACGCTGGGGCAGAAAGAGGAAGGCTGAGCTGGGTCGGAGGTGACGGCCGGCCTGGCTCTAGTTTTTTTTATTTCTTTCTTTTCCCTTTTCTTTCATTTTTGGATTATGCATATTTATATATTTATATATATATATATATTTAAACCCAATTCTCTCATTATTCTTTTATGGATCATCTTTTCAGATTCTTAATTTAGATTTTAACTTTCTAATATTTAAACATGTTTGCTTCTTCTTTAACTTTTTGGAACCTTCATCAAAATTTTTTTAGGAAAAACCCATAAACTCCAAATAAAATTTAGTACAAAATAATTTAAAAGCTCCACATTTTCAATTCAAAATTTTTGGGATGTTACAAATCTACCCCCCTTAAAAAGAATCTCGACCCCGAGATTCAGCCTACCTAGTGATCCAGTCGGGGTAATCCTTTCACAGTTGATCTTTGCATTCCCAGGTAGTCCTTTTCCTAGTATGATGGTTCTATTGAACTCAATATAAGTGGATAGGCTGATTCCTAACATTCTTTCCTATCATTTATAAATTCTTGATAAGCCATTTCCTGCAGGTATCAAGTCACCCTCGAGCTCGACTGCTTCCTCCGGGTTTGATCCTTCTGATATTTGTGGACATGTCTTAAGTTAGGATACATGGACTACATTGTACCCATATGCTAAACTTGCAGTCAACTCTAGTTGGTAAGCTACTCCTCCTAGTGGGGCAGTCTAATATTCCTTTGGTGCCTTGCTAGCCAGTATATTATAAGTATGATGTCTAGAGTCTGGGTGGGTTACACTATTGATGGTTGGTTATCCTGGCAGGCGAGTTAAGTGCCCGTAGTTTCTAAAAGTTATGTGGATATCCCAGGCTTATCCACGAATCTTTTAGCTCTAAAACATGAAACCCTCCCTGATTTTTGTAAAGAACATGCGCTGCTATTAAATTGGCAAAGAACGTACCCATAAGAATTCCAGCGCTTCCGAGCTTCCTCAATCGTGATGTGGTTAACTTGGCGCGGTTTGGCGCTGAAGTGTTCTCGCTGGCTGCGAGCTCGATGCCCTTTGCCGGGTACCAAGGCTTGATCAGGTAGCGGAGGCCCTAAATTGATTCTCACTGGATTTGTCTGCCGTTGCGGGCACTGGCTGACAAAGTGTCCCTTCTCTCCACACCCGAAACATCTCCGGTTGGTGGCAGGGTTCGCCCCAGTGGACTGGCTTGCTGAACGTGGCGTTTGGAGGGAGCCACCACTGGAACGGGGTGCTGGAGACGAAGCATTGGATTGGTTAGGCTTTGAAAAGGAAGGTTTGTTCAAGAATCCCTGAATGAACCTTCCTTGAGGTTGTTGAGTTGTCATCTTGCGTTTACGACTGGCCTCAAGAATCTTTTTCTCATTTTCCAAGGCCAATGCCTTGTTTACCAACTGATGAAAGCTGGTGAAGTCCTGGGTGATCAGCTGTACTCTTAGTTCATCCTTCAACCCTTCAAAGAATCTGTCAATCTTTTCTTCTTCTTCTTCTATATCTTTCTGAGCATACCGGGCTAGCTGCGTAAATTTTGTAAGATATTCACTGACAGATAAGTTCCCTTGCTTGAGATTGCGGAATTCATTTTTCTTTATCCGCATTATCCCGGCTGGAATGAAGTTTTCTTTAAAAGTCTTCTTAAACTCTGACCATGGAATAGCTTCATTGTCACTCCCGGTGGTAGCATCTTCCTGGCCTCTGGCAGCTACATAATTTTCCCACCATGCTGCGGCAGCTCCTTGAAGTAGGTGGGTGGCAAATATGACTTTATCCTCCTCTGCGCATTTGATTAAGCGCAGCTTCCTTTCAACATCTCGAAGCCAATCTTCTGCTTCGAGGGGTTCTTCTGCCGATGTAAATGTAATTGGTCTTGTCCTCTGGAAATCCCCTAAGTCAGCTCTGTGTCCACCAGAGCTTCCTTCTATCCGGCATAAATGGCTTGCAGAACTGGGTTTGTTGTGCCATTACTTGGGCCATTGTGGGATTAAGCGGGGGTTTGGGAGTTCAGACATCTTGGTTACGATTTTCCTCGGGGTTTTCGCCATGGTTTGAGTCTACCTCAGCATGCTGAGGGTTAGCATGAGCCCGAGATCGTGTAACTCTTGGACTGGCCATCTGCAGCTATAGCTTCATAACTTAGTACTAACACTACCCTTGAGAAAAAGGAAGGGTATCAACCCTCTTTGCAAAAAGAATCATAAGATAAACGACAAAAGAACGTTCAACATAAGGCCTTATGCCTGGCCATTTATTATCATACAAGATTCACATAGCCACCTTTAGGTCGACTTTATGTTACACAATATACTAAGGTTTGATATGATGACGACTACAGTACTAAAGGACTAGTACCTCATCCTATATTACAGGAACTAGTAATTGCACCACGCATGGTAAGTACGGCACTACTCTACCTACTCCTTCATCAGTAGACTTGAGCCTATGGTAAATGGGCTGATCCTTGTAGTTTAAATAGTGCAAGAGCTTGCGTAGTACGCTAGCAAACTCCCCTTCATGAACTCCATAGGCCAGGTAGCTCAGTTGCCCTTATCGCCAATTCCGCCATCCACAATTAAATTACTAGGGCTAGAAATTTTCCAAAATAATTAATGAAAGGTAGAGTAGAACAGATCTAAGAGGGATACGGATAGAAATAGTATGCTATATTTTTCGAAATCATTTTTATAAGTTCTTCAAATATGGTGACCCTATATCCATCCTAGCACCGTTCTAAGGCTTTTACTCGCGATCGTATGCTCGATACAGTATTTATCGGACCAGCATTTTTCAATCTGAATCTTATCTGTGTTTCACCGCACTAATCCTGGATCGAGAGTTAGTGCACACAGTACATTGTGAATCATTTCATACATCGCATAATCAACCATTATATTACATAAATCAAATACACCACGTCGGGTGATAGTTTACAAAAGGGCCGACTAGGCCAAATGTCATTATTACAAATAAGCACAATGGAAATACAAAGAAAAGCAAACCCAAATCCACGTGCAAGCGATCGGAAGGTAATGTGTGCATTATATGTCACCACTAACTAGTAACATACGTGCGCACAACGCCATATGTCTACTTGTCCATGACTAAACAACGGCCTACGCCTTAGTTTTCTTCGTCATTCTTCTCCTCCGTAGCGGAGCTTCCTCGTAGGCGTAGTGGTCTTGTGCTCGGTCTCGGATTTTTGCCGCAGCGAGCGTGAGCACTCCGACCCGTGCTCACGAGTCAACACATGTAATGCGATATATATATAACATGTATGGCTAATCAAGGATGGCTTAAGTTTATTTTCTTTTGCGAAGAGTGCTTTTGAATACAATTATATAAAATTCCTTAAGACCTTGCATTTTGAACACACGTATATGTTGAATGCAGAATAATAGTGATTCGATTCCATCCACCATTACATGGCATCTGCACCATATAGCAATTCTTCAATTATAGCCGCTTAACTTACCATGGGACGACACCGGGACAATTCCAAACTAGGGCCTTACATCGCTCTTCACTTTTCCATTCCCATCCACAAAGCATTTTGAAATAGAACTATATCTGGTTAAGTTCCCATGTCTGCCCATGACCGTGGGCACGGCTATTCGAATAGTTTTGACTCTGCAGAGTTTGTACACTTTCACCACAAGAGACGATCAACCCATTGCCCCACACGATTCCTTAGTCATGTGGTTGAGCAGACCATCACGGTGACTTTTCAAAATACCTCGCCCCTTCCATCATTTCACCCTATGGGTCGCTCCCACTTGCGGTGGGTCCCATACGCAGCGGGATGTCCTCCTTCGAACGCCTAGCGGTGGCTCCCCACCCCTGCTAGCCCGCCACAGCAGAACTTCACCTTCCACTGGTGTCCCATTCAAGCCGTCACACAGACTGCCGCTTGCACATCCTCACACCGCCTCCTGGAAGGATGACTTTCAGGGTCCGGTAATTCTACTAAGCCAAGTTGTAATTTATGACTTGTGGTTGTACTGTTTTACACGGGTTGACATGACAAGATTCAGTCCTTAGTGGTATCCGGACGGTTCTACCACAAACCACACTCGTGCACACCGCACCACACCCCGAACCATCCGCCGGATATTTAAGCATGTTGGGGTTTTGGAGACATAAAATAATCATATCCAACATTTATCATCATTACCACCATGATCGCCAAACAGATTCTCATAATTAAACATGTTGATGACGTTTTGGGCGTTTTCAGCGCCCTGTATATCAATGCAAGACTAAGCGTAGCATATTATTAGGGACTTATTTTGAAATGTTATAATTATAATTTTTGCTAGGCGACAAGGTTCATTCATTCAAACATTCCAACAGAGGGTGTAATATTATTCAAGGTAACAGTGGCATTTAACTAGAATATTAAATTTAGCATGTCTTTGCATATAAATAAAGATGCACTTTGTTAATTTAAAACGAAGTAATTTGCGAAATGTAGGCTCAATATGATCAAAGTATTGACTCGCCTTGGTTACAGTGGTCTGGATCTTGATTATCTTGTGCTTCTAGGGTTGCTGCCTCGATCTCTTCCTCTTGAGCCTCGTATGCTATTTTTAGCGTGCGCGAAAATTTGAATAAACAAAAGAAAAACAATAAATCAAACCAAATAACACCAGAAATACAAATGAACTCTAAAAATCATGGTTTCAGTTCCATTGGTTAGATTTTGAATTTGGATGAATTTAGAAATTTGTTTCATTCAATTTGAAGTTAAAATGAAGAAGTTATGCCCATCTAAAGTTCTCAGTTCACTTTTAACCCAGAAAAGATTAAAATTCTGACAGGTGGGTCCCACTTGCTATTTAAATTTCTCATTCATTATTTTTATTCCTATTCCAGTGTGCCACTGACATGTGGGGCCATACATTGTATCTACTGAAGGGTGGGGCCCACATGTCAGGGAGAGATTTTAAATGATTACCTGTAATAGTACTTATGACAGTCATTAACAACTAAATTAATTTGCATTATTTATTGGCTAATCTTTGATTTTTTTTCTTAAGCATTCCCTAATTATTCCTTAATCCCTCTTACTGCTGCTATTAGCAAAAATGGGTGAAAAATCCTAGCTAAACTTTGCGGCGAGAGAGTCGAACGCGGCAGACAAAGTAACGCAGCAACCGGCTAACCAACTTGGCTCGTGTTACCCGACGGTGAGGTATAGACAATGGGATGAGGAGTCGGTGTGGGCGTTGGAGCAGAGGAACTCGGGCGGGCTCGGCGGTGGCGTCGCCGGCGATGGGTGACCGGAGGAGGTCGGGTGGCGGAAATCGTTGCACGCGCCGAGTTGAGCCGGTGGAGAGGTTGGCGGGGACCTAGGGTCACCGGAGGGGGCGGCGTGCGGTGGCGGCGGCTGGGAGGAGCTCCGGTGATGGCGGTGTCTGGCCGGTGAGGAGCTCGGGAGAGGACGGTATTGTCTATGCGATGGGCCAAGGGTGGTGTGGTGGCGGTTAATTGGATTCTAATGGCTTAAGATGGCGGATCGGGTGGTCGCGGAGTTGGGAAGGTGACGGGCTTGCCGGCGGTTTGGTGGGTTATATCTCAATTGTTTTCGTGGTTACGCATGAGGGTGTGGCGGTGCGAGTGAGGGTTGCGCTGGCTTTATAGCCGATCGGGCACGATTTGCCACGGCGGGGCGCGCGGCTGCGGGCGTCGGTGGCGTCGCCGCCGGCGATCGTGGCGGCGCGCAGCAGCGGCATGGCGGCGGCGGGCGTGTGGGAGCGGGATACGGGGCGGTTCTTCCGGGCTTCTCCCACGACGCTGCTCGGCTTGACCTACGCGCCGTGTCGCCCGGCTTTTGACCGAGGTCGAGCGGTGGAGAGGAAGCCACCGAGCGGGGAAAAAGACAGAGGGGAAGGAGGAGGCTCTGACCGCTCGGGTCCATTTGCCAGCGAGAGAGGAGGCGCGAGGGAGTGGGTCCACTCGACACGGGCACGCTGCGTGGCAGCCGGGCCGTGGGCGCTGGCTGGCTGCTGGCCTTGTACAAGCGAAGAGGAAGGCCGAGCTGGTTTGAGGTGACGGCCGGCTGGCTCTAGTTTTTTATTTCTTTCTTTTCCTTTTCTTTCATTTTTGGATTATGCATATTTATATATTTATATATATATATATATATATATATATATATATATATATATATATATATATATATATTTAAACCCAATTCTCTCATTATTCTTTTATGGATCATCTTTTCAGATTCTTAATTTAGATTTTAACTTTCTAATATTTAAACATGTTTGCTTCTTCTTTAACTTTTTGGAACCTTCATCAAAATTTTTTTTAGGAAAAACCCATAAACTCCAAATAAAATTTAGTACAAAATAATTTAAAAGCTCCACATTTTCAATTCAAAATTTTTGGGATGTTACAATTTGTAAAATATCAAGAAAATTTTATCTTTCTCCCCAAATATTTACGTGTCCATATTTTTACGCAATTACTTAAATTTCAGCATTTTCCTTCTTTTTCACCTCCTCTTTTTTACTTTTTCTCCTTCCCCTTTCCTCCTTTTTTCTCCTCTCCATTTCCTTTTCCCACTTCTCTCTTCTCTCCTTTTCTTTTCCTGCATCGGTGCATCCTTTCTTTTTCTCTCCCTGTAGCCTTGCCTTCCTCCTCCATGGGCGATGACTCGACGCTCGCCTACCAGCACCGCCGCCCTCTGGATCTGACCACCCAAGTCTAGATCCCGTCGTCATCCACTGCCGCCGCTTGTCCTTAGCGCCGCCTTCGACTCCGCATTGCTGGCTACAAGTCCAAGGTGAGTAGGCGGTGACAGTGGCCGAGGTGGCGTGTGCGGGAGGATGGGAGCACAGGCTGCCCCTCATCTTCCTCCTCCATCACCAATGTCGCATCTCCCAGGCCCCCCCATCTTGGTCCTACATTGCTGACACTCGCCTATTGGTGCTGCCACCCTCTGAATTCGGTCGCCCAGGTCCAGATCTCATCACTATCCACCGCCCACCACTCATCCTCAACACCGCCTTCGGCTCCACATCACCATCCACAGCTTGTGGCTCGTCCTTAACACTGCCTCTAGCTCTCCATCACCGGCTATGAGTTCAAGGCGGGCAAGCGATGATGGCCCAGCGTGCCATCATGTGGTGTTAGGCCTCGCTGACGGTTTGGAAAACGTGCCAACTAATGTACTGTATAAAAATGACTTATTTAGAAAACGACCCACCAGCTAATAAATGAGCACATGGGCTTCTTTCCCGTGGTTTGATTAGCCATCCCGTCACCCTCCTCGTTTCGGTTTCAGCTTCTAACTTATTTTTCACTATTAATAAATTTCATCTTTTTCTGAACTTTTGGCTTTTTTGAGCTTTTTTTCAGTTCTTTTCCCCATATTCGTTTGTGTTGTCCGTGATGAGCTAGCATATTTTTTCTATTTTTAAATTTTTTGAATTTAATTACGCCAAATAAGCCACCTTCAGCTACAGTGAAATTTCAGTCGCTACAGTGCAATTTCAGCCATAAGTCACAACTTTTCAACCCAACTGAGCGGGGCCAGCTCGTTAGGCTTTCTTTTTAATTACTAATATAGCGTACTATGTTTACTGCTGAGAATCGAAATTTCGTTGAGCTTAAAGTTCGCACTGTTCAATTTTCGTAGAAATTTTAATTTTAACAAATTCCTCGTCTCCTCGCGCACAGAGAAAATTGATACTTTGCCATCCTATTCGGTGAGCTTCGACAAAATGCCACTCCCTAGAATGACCATTATAAAATGCCACTCTTAACATTGACACTTTGATTATTTGCCATTTTGAGGGTTTTTTAGGATTCTTAATTATTTTTTAACCATTTTCAGATTATTTGCCATGGGAAAAGACACATTTGCCCTTGGGCCATTTGCTTGTTCTCATCGTTACATTTTCTCGGTGCGTGAGACAGAGGGCGGCTCGCACGGGGACGAGAGGACACGAGAGAGACCGAGAGGGAGGAGGCCCTCCGGCCACCGTGACGGCGACGGCGCCGCCCTCCCCGGCCACGGCGCCGCCCCTGCCCCGACTTCTCTTGTACGGCACTGCCCCTCCCCGGCCTCCCTGACTTCCGCGGCATCAACCCGGCGCGGCACCCCTCCCCGGCGACGGCAGGTCGGCAGCAGCCCATCGACGGCTCGCCGGCTTTCTTCCCATCTGCAGCATCAACATTAGTTTTGTGGAAGCTTGTGATTGATATGCGGTGCAGAAATTCTGTTTAAAAAATTTGCTATATAACAGTGCCCAGATCCACATTCCAGAGATGTGTGGAGTTCTAAAATGTAGCAGAAAATTCACAAAATAATAGAACAACCATAATTGCAAGATAGACATCATTCAACACTTAGTACAGTTGATGCAACCAACCATCCAAAGTCAATACAATTCGTGCAACCAACCATCTAAAATGAGGAACAAAGTTCACATCAGAGTACTGCTCGTTACATAATTTTTCAACAAAGAAAATTAGGTCTTCTTTTTCTTGGGAGTAATCTTTTTCTTGTTTTTAATTGGAGCTCTCTTCTGAGGTGTGGCTGCTTGAGAAGTGCTTCCTACAGGGCATCCATAAGTGGTCCTAGGGTCATTGAGGGCAAAGAGTAGTAAACATGTTTTGTTCCATTACATCTTTTGCATTAGAAGACACTTAACAAACCTAAAAAATGTATAAAAAAAACAAGGGTTACATTTTTTTTGTTCCATTAAGTGGGCATTTGTAGCTAGCTTGCCTGTGACCCTTTTCACCACATCTTTTGCATGTGACTGGCCCTCTGATCATTTTCTTCTTCCTATCATCACTTTGTGCACTAGGTTTGCCACCAGTCTCAAGGCATCCTTTTATCCTCAATTTTCTTTGTCTCCCAACACCCCTTTTTCCTAGTGGTGCACCCAAGCTAAAAGACATATCTACCTTTGGCCATTGTGACTTGTCTGGCATTGGCTCTATCACTCTCTCATATGCAGACTTGAATTTCTGCAAAGAGTAATAGTCATGAACATATGCTTCCAAGTCCACATTCTTCTCTGTTGTTATAAAGGCCAATGCATGTTGACAAGGCTGACCCGTGTGCTGCCATTCAAGACATGTACACTCCTTCATCGTGGTATTAACAACATGTCTCCCATGATCAATGCTGTTGTCCCAGACCTCGGCACTATGCAAGCTAGCTTTGACAACTCTCAAGTGTGCTAACCCTCTAGTCCTTGCCCTCAACTGATGCATGACAGCTGGTAGAATCCTACCATGCAACCTTTCTCCAATCCTCCTTCTCTTGTCCCACAAAACCATTATCATCTCTCTCATCTTGTCAGCTAGATCAACAACAGGTAGGTCTTTGAAGTCTCTTATCCAATTGTTAAAATATTCTGCAAGATTGTTGGTGATGTAGTCACACTTGATTTCAATGTTGAAGGCACATCTCATCCAGTTGTCCTCAGTCTCAGAGTCTATAAATCCAAATGCAGCTGGATACATCCAATTATGCCCATCTATAGCTGTAGCTGCAGCTAAATGACCATTCCACCTTCCATTTAGTGCCGTCGAATCTACACTAAAGTATGGCCTACATCCAGCTACAAAGCCCTCAATGCATGGATGAAGTGCACAAAAAAACCTATGAAAGTACACTCTTCCATCAACTTCTTTGGTGTCAATTTCTACAACACTACCAGGTGACCTCTTCAAGACCTCTTCCTTCCAACTATACAACATGGCAAAGCTTTCTTCCCAACATCCATATAATTCTTGCAAAGCTTTCTCCCTTCCCTTCCAAACTGTATCATAAGCAATTGTGAGCTTATAATCATCTTGCAATTTTTTATGCAACTCTTTCGCTCCCATGTTAGGAGAATCCCTCAGAATATCCAAAGACTTGTCAGCTACCCAGGCTTGTGATGCTGTGGTGGTCTTTATCCTCATGCTCGATGTACAATCATGCTCTTCATTATGAACAGTAACCTGCAATGAAAGGAAATCAATTAGTCATGCTTAGAGTTGCTTTTATTGTCTACCAAGTTAGTAACAAGTTAATACCATGATGGTTTTCTTATCACTCTGTCTACGCCCAACGATTCTCCATTGACAACCTTCAGCTGTACAAAACCCTCTAAATCTCTCCTTATCATTTATCGGTCCGAGCTCAAATTCCTTGTTGATAGCATACGCCTCACACTAAACGAATTCCTTCATTGAGGATACTTAGTGCCAAGATCCATACATGGGTTATCCTTGTCATAACTTATTATAAGTTCACGGTATGGCATCATCAACGAGAAGTGCCGCCCTTGGTGTCCTCAATGACCCTAGGACCACTTGTTTCACTACATTGCTCGGACCAAAGAACATGTTTACTACTCTTTGCCCTCTCATCTTCATCCTCAAACCTAGAAGCCCATATAATCGATCCTCGCTCATAATCTGAATTCTACCTTCCTCATCTTGTGTTTCTGAATTTCTAAGTTATCCCAATCAATCACCCCAACCGATTGTTCACCAATACCTACATTTAAACTTGCTACTTCGAACTTGTCCCATGCTCAAGGAGTAGAGGTTCATTTGTACAAGTGCCAAGCATATCTGATTTAGACTGGTTCGAGAGACATTCACTTGTATGGACTGCTTTGCGTATTCTACACGCACACTGGATCCAACCTAACCGATTTGTACACGGAGAAAAGAACAAATAAATCGAGTTAGCTCCATCTAACTCGATGCAAATAAAATAGTAAAGAGAACAAATTAGTAATGACTTTTACCCCGAGGGAGTGTCATATGGAATGGAGTTCATATTGTCGTCGCCGTAAGCACTCAACCTCAAACATCCAACACCTAGGGTTTTGTTTCGCCGACCTTTACGGATGCGGGCCCGACAAGTGATGCCGCAGATGGGAAGAAAGCCGGCAAGCCGTCGATGGATCTGCCGACACCGCCATCGCCGGGGGAGGCGCCCGGGGTTTGCCGCCATGGTCGTCGGAGGCGGGGGGCGCGCGCGCGCAAGAAGTCGGGCGGGCGGGCGCTTACGCGCCCATGGTGGCGGAGGGCCTCCTTCCTCTCGGTCTTTCTCGTGTCCTCTCGTCCCCGTGCGAGCCGCCCTCTGTCTCACGCACCGAGAAAATGTAACGATGAGAACAAGCAAATGGCCCAAGGGCAAATGTGTCTTTTCTCATGGCAAATAATCTGAAAATGGTTAAAAAAATAATTAAGAATCCTAAAAAATCCTCAAAATGGCAAATAATCAAAGTGTCAATGTTAAGAGTGACATTTTATAGTGGTCATTCTAGGGAGTGATATTTTATCGAAGCCCACCGAATAGGATGGCAAAGTATCAATTTTCTCTTGCGCATCTCCCATTTTCTGGGTCCTTTTCTCTTCACTCGTCAGTCCTCGCTCCGAGTCTCCATCTTTGTCAGTTGGGCACGCGACGAAATGCTCAGTCTCAACGCCCATCCGTTCCCGCTGCTCTCCTCCTCCCCACCCTACCCTCGCCTCCGATCGAGACCCATCTCCTCGCCCACCAACGCCGCCGCGGCCACCTCATCCTCATCTGCTTCGCCTTCCCTCCACTTCCGCCGCGGCCGCTTCACCGCCGACCGGAGCCGCAGGTCAACGACGATGGCCGCGGGGATCTCACCGGGGGGCGGCGGCCTGGCCCACGACCTTGGGTCCGCGGCCGTCACCTCCGGCGTCGCCCTCGCCCTCCTCCGCTTCTTCGAGGAGCTCGCCAGGCGCGGCGTCTTGGAGCAGGTCAGTCGGCGCTGTTGGAATTATACTGAGTTCGGTCTCTTCAAACAAGTGTGATTTGTTTTTCCTTTGTCAATCTCGTTCCCCGTGAAAGCGGTGTGTTCCGGGGTAAATCGAGTGTATAATCCTAGGTATATTCTCAACAATTGGTATCAAAGCGAGATGCGAGGCTGGTCGGTGTGATTGCGCGCATCCGGCGGAGGTGCACAGTTGCTGACGACGAGTCAGCTAGTGCACACAGAAACACGGCGGCGAAGGTCAGCGCGGCCATGACAAGGCCGGCGCAGTGTGCCAGATTCTCACATGCCGTGCACATCTGTGACGAACAACGTTCTTCCACCATTAGCATCGTCATAGTGTAAGGTGTTGTGAACACGATGATATCTAACATGGCGGTGGCATCATCGAAGTATGTGTGTGAGTCTATGTGTATATGGTACAGTAGGAGTGTTGTATGTGTCATTCGATTGTTTGTGCACATAGAAGGTGTGTTACATACATCCGCATAGTTGTGTCATTTGGTTGTTTGTGCGCATAGGAGGTGAGTTACATATATGCGCATATCTCGCTGTCAAGTTCTCTCTATTTTCTAGATATTCACTACTATGATTCGCACTCAGTTCGATTTGCCCATTCATGTCCTTCGTGTCGACTTTGCTGGGGAGTATCTTTCTGCTGCTTTGCGTCATTTTCTTGTTGAGCAGGGTACTCTTCCCCAGTACTCTTGTCCTGGTGCTCACGCTCATAGCGGTGTCTCTGAGCGTAAGCATCGTCACTTACTTGAGACCGCTCGTACTCTCATGTTTGCATCCTCTGTTCCCCGTTCCCCCTCACTTCTGGGCTAAGACTGTTTCCACTGCTGTTTTTCTCATTAACATGCAGCTTTCTACTACCCTTCAGGGTTCCACTCCTGTCAAGCGTCTCTACGATCAAGCCCCAGAGTACGGTCACCTTTGTAGTTTTGGCTGTATCTGTTTCGTCCTTTTTTCACCTCGTGAGCGCACTAAGCAGACTGCTCTGTCAGTTGAGTGTGTTTTCCTTAGCTACAGTCTTGAGTATAAGAGTTATCGTTGCTACAACCCTGTTGCTCGCAAGATGAGGATTTCTCGTGATGTCACCTTTGACGAGTCTCGACCTTACTACCCTTGTTCCCCTGTAGTCAAGTCAGTCTCTTGCTGAGTCGATCCCTTTTCCAACTTTTCCTGACTCATTGCCTTCCACTCCTGTGTTTGCCTCCTCCGGCTGCACCTCTTCCACATCCGCTAGAGTCTACTTCCCATTCTGTTGTTGAGATCCCACCTTTTCCTCTGCACTACCCTCGTCGTCTTCGACCTACTTCTTCAGTTGAGGCTCCGTCTTTGCTGGGTCCTGTTCCCAATTTTTCTTTGTCCCTGCTGGGTCCTGCTCCACCCTCTCCTCCCAGATATAATCTTCGTTATCGCCACACTGTTAGGCCGCTTGAGCGCTTCAGTTTTGCAGCCGCTGCCTCTTTTGAGCTTGTGACCTACCACGAGGCTGCTGCTTACGCTGAGTGGTAGCTTGTGACATCTAAGGAGATTGCTGCCTTGGAGCGTACTGGCACGTGGAATCCTGTGCTCCTACCTGCGCGTGTCACCACCATCACGTGCAAGTGGGTGTACAAGATCAAGATCCGCTTGGATGGTTCCCTTGAGCGCTAGAAGGCTCGTCTTGTAGCGTGTGGTTTTCAGCAGAAGTATGGTCATGACTATGATGAGACTTTCGCTCCTGCTGCTCATATGACCACAGTTCACACTCTACTTGTTGTGGCCTCTGTTCGACAATGGCCCATCTCTCAATTGGACGTTAAGAATACATTTCTCAATGGTGAGCTGCGTGAGGTCTACATGCAGCCGCCTCCTGGGTATACTGTCCCTCAAGGTGCAATTTTTCGTCTTCGTCGCTCTCTCTGTGGGCTCAAACATGCCCCTTGTGCTTGGTTTGACCGCTTCTCTTCTGTTGTTGCCGCTGCCGGCTTCTCCGCCAGTGATCACGATTCTGCCCTCTTTGTCCACACCTCTTCTCAGGGTCGGACGCTCTTTCTTCTCTATGTGGATGACATGATCATTACTAGTGATGACTCAGTATATTGCCTTTGTGAAGGAGCATCTCAGTGAGCAGTTCTTGATGTTTAGTTTAGGTCCTCTCCGTTACTTCCTTGGGGATTGAGATCACTTCTATGCCCGAGGGCTACTATCTCTCCTAGGAACGTTACATTTAGGATATTATTACTCACGTTTATCTCACTGATCAGCGTGTGGTGGATACTCCTATGTAACTTGGTGCTCACCTTCGGGCTTCGGCCTATCGATGGTAAGCCTCTTGAGAATCCTACTCGCTATCGTTATCTTGTTGGGAGTCTTGTTTATCTTGGCATCACTTACCCTGACATCTCTCACCCAGTTCACATCTTGAGTCAGTTTGTCTCTGCTCCTACTTGGCTCCACTACAGGCACCTTCTTCGTGTTCTGCGATATTTTCGCAGGACCATCAGTCGTCGTCTTTTCTTCACTCGCTCCAATTCTTTGCAGCTTGAGGCGTACTCTAATGCAATATGGGCTAGTGATCATTCTGATCGCCGGTCTCTTGCTGCCTATTGTGTTTTCCTTGGTCCCTCTTTGATTGCCTGGAAGACCAAAAAGCAAACTGCCATTTCCTGTTCAAGTGCTAAGGCTGAGTTGAGAGCCATGACGTTGTTGACAGCTAAGATTACATGGCTTCAGTGGCTACTTGAGGATTTCGGTGTTTCCGCTACTGCACCGACTCCTCTCTTCTCATATAGTACTGGCGCGATCAGCATTGTTCGAGATCCCGTGAAGCATGAGCTCACTAAGCATACTGGGGTGGATGTTTCATACATACGATTGTAGGTGTAAGACCAAGTTATTGCTCTTCAATTTGTACCTTTGAAGTTTTAGTTAGTAGATTTCTTTACCAAGGCACAGACTAGAGCTCAGCATAGCTTCTACCTCTCCAAACTCAATATTGTTGATCCACCATGAGTTTGAGGGGGTGTTAGTATTAGATATATGTATACCCAAGTTACCCTTTCTTGTAACACAAGTTGTACATGGCTATATATATGAAAGTCACCCCCCACATTGGGTGTGAGGTGTTCCCCTAATTCTCTACATGGTAACAGATTGATTCCTGGGCATCTTCCGCTGCCCCCTCCTCTGTTTTCTCACCCGCCGCCGCCCTCCTCTGCTTTCTAGGGTTTCAACCCGACGCCGCCACTTCTCTGTTCCCTGGCCGCCGCACCACCCTTCCCCAGGCCGCCACCTCCTCTGGTTTTCTAAACCCTAGCCGCCGCCACTCCTTTTCTCGGCCGCCGCCTCCCTGTTTTTCTAAACCCTAGCCGCCGCCGCTCTTCTTCTCAGCCGCCGCCGAAGCCCCTTCTCCCCGGCCAATCTTCCACAATGCCGACTGCTCCTCCACCAGATCCCAACACCAGCGGCGACATGCCAAACCTCCCTGCTGGACCGATCGTCGTTGCCCCCTATGCCACGATCGCAGTCCGCTCACATGTTCCTCTCGTCCTCGAGTTGAAACACCCAAACTTCCACAAGTGGGCTCCCTTCTTTAAGTCCTTGGTGGGAAAATTCGGGCTTCGCGGCCACATCGACGGGACTTTACCGGCCGATCCCAATGATCCCCAGTGGGTCATGGACGATTCCTGCGTCCATAGTTGGCTTCTCGGCTCCATCGCCACCGACGTTCAGGACCTCGCTATGGCGCAAGATCAATCGGCGCGCCAACTATGGGTCGCCATCGAGGGCCTCTTTCTGGCTAACAAGGAGCCCCGTGCCGTCTTCCTGCATGAGGAATTTTCCTCAATGCAGCAGGGCGATCTCTCCATCAACGACTATTGTCAGCGCATGAAGACCGTCGCCGATGCCCTGAGCGATGTCGGCCATGCTGTTTCACCGTCGCAGCTCGTCCTCAACCTCCTCCGCGGCCTCAACCGCGCTTCTCCAAAGACGCGGACAACATCGCCGACACCACGCCACTTCGGACTTCAACACCGCGCGCGAAGCTCGTCCTCAAAGAACTTCGCCGCCAATGAGGGCAAGGTTTCTCCGAGACCGCGCTCCTCACACGCGCACGCGCTTGCCGCTCGGCTCTACGTGCCTCGCGCGCTGGCACAACCAAGGTGGTCGCAGACCTCCTCCAACCGCCGCAACAACAAGAAAAGCGGCGCGGCGAATAACAACAACGGCGGCAACATCGGCGAAGATCTGGCGGTGTCGCCGCGACAAGCAAAGATTCTGGGGTCCGCGACTCCAATCCCTCGGTCCATGGGTCTGCTTTCGGCCCATCGCCGGACAAGCAGCAGCCGCAGCCATGGTTCAGCGGCAAAAGGCAGCAGTTCGCGCGCGCGGGTCTCCTTGGGCCGCTCACGAGCTCACACGACCTTCACGCCGCCACTTCTCCTCCCGATCGGACGTGCAAAGAAGATTCATTTCTCCGCCGTCCGAACCTCTCAAGATAGCGGTTGGGACCAAAGGGACTCATTGCCGCCTCGAACCAAATGGCCCTTCAAGGCGCTACTCCCTGGGTGCTCGACACTGGTGCTACGTCCCACATGTCCTCTTCGGATGGTATACTCCTCACCCGCCTCCCTCCTTCCTCTTCCTCTATCACTGTGGGCAATGGTCACTCCATTCTGTTACGGTACCGTGGCACTTCCATCCTACCCACAGTGACACTTCCTTTTTCCTTAACAATGTTCTTGTTGCACCAGCTCTTGTGCGCAATCTTCTATCTGTTCGTCAGTTTACACGTGATAATAACTGTTCCATTGAATTTGACGCTTCTGGCTTTTCTGTCAAGGACCCATGGACGGGACACGTGATTCTTCGCTGCAATAGCAGCGGGGACCTCTACACCATCTCACCAACTTCGCCATCCACCGCCGCTAGTTGCGGCCTCGCCGTCTCGTCCACCATATGGCATCACCGCTGGGTCATCCGGCGCCGCTAGTGCGTCTCTTCAAAATAAGTCGCTTATCACGTGTAATAAAGCAACAGCGATCCTTGTGCCATGCTCACAACTTGGCAAACACACGCGTCTGCCTTTTGCTAGTTCCATGTCCACTACGTCCGAACCTTTTGCTTTAGTTCATTGTGATGTATGGACGTCTCCAGTCCTTAGTACTTCGGGTTACAAATACTATTTGGTCATGCTTGATGATTACAGTCACTTTTGCTGGTCCTTTCCGCTGCGTCAAAAATCCGAAGTCTATGGTCACTTTGTTGATTTTGTTGCCTACGCTCAGACTCAGTTTGGTTCTATTCCTAAATGCTTTCAGGCTGACAATGGCACTGAGTTCGTTAATCATGCCATGTCCACCTTCTTGGTGAACCACGGCATTCTTCTTCGTCTTTCTTGCCCCTACACTTCTCCACAAAATGGCAAAGCCGAGCGTATGATCCGCACCATCAACAACACCATTCGCACCCTCCTCATACATGCTTCCATGCCGCCAGCTTACTGGGCCGAGGCTCTTGCCACAGCCATCTATGTACTGAACCGGCGCCCCTCCTCTGTTGGTCACCAAATCCCGTATCAGCTCCTTCATCATTCCGTACCAGATTACTCGCACCTTCGCGTGTTCGGCTGTCTGTGTTACCCCAACCTTAGTGCCACAACGCCCCACAAACTCACACCTCGTTCTACGCCCTGCGTTTTTCTTGGGTATCCCTCTTCTCACAAGGGTTACCGGTGCCTCAATATATCCACACGGCGCGTGATCATCTCACGCCATGTCGTGTTTGATGAATCAGTGTTTCCATTCGCCACTGCTCCATCTGGTGCATCTTCACTTGACTTTTTGTTGCAGGACGCTTCTTCCGCTATGTCGGTCGCTCCACCTTCGGGTGTTGAGCAGCCGCCTTCTTCTTCGGTTGCTCCTACGCAGCCGTTCCTCGACGACCCGGCCATCATCATTGCCGGCCCTGCTGCTCAACCCGCTGGACATACTCCGGGCGGGTCTGGCCGCTTCGGCGCAGTCTTTCAGCGTCGCCCGCCGGCCCTAGCATCCACGGCACCTCCTGCTGCAGCTCCCGACCGCCGTTTCGGCAAGGTGTACCAACGTCGTCCACCCCAGCCTTCTACACACACAGTCGGGATTTCCCCGTCGGCCGCTGGAGAGCCGGTGAACAGCGCTCTCCGCTCCCATGCGAACTGCATCGCCACCAAAACCGTACAGCCTTCTACTCCCGCAAAGCGGCCCATGACTCGTTTGCACACGGGGGCAGTACAGCCTGTCAACTACCGGAATCTCTCCGCTACATCGACTTCTCCACTGCCAGCCAACTACCGCAGCGCGTTAGCTGATCCCAACTGGCGTGCTGCCATGGCGGAAGAGTACCAAGCTCTCCTCGACAATGGCACTTGGCGCCTAGTGCCACGACCACCTGGCGCCAACATTGTGACGGGCAAGTGGATTTTTAAACACAAATTCCACTCCGATGGATCGCTTGCCCGCCACAAGGCTCGTTGGGTTGTTCGCGGCTTCTCCCAACAATACGGGTGTCGACTACGACGAGGCGTTGACCAGCCGGTCAAGCCGGCAACCATCCGCGCTGTGCTAAGCATTGCTGCATCGCGGGACTGGCCTATTCATCAGCTCGACGTGAAGAACGCCTTTCTTCATGGCGACCTTGCGGAAACAGTCTACTGCCAACAGCCGTCCGGCTTCGTCGACCCTTCGGCCCCTGACTCCGTCTGTCTTTTGCACAAGTCACTATACGGTCTCAAGCAGGCTCCTCGAGCATGGCACCAGCGGTTTGCTTCTTACATCTGCGCGCACGGCTTCACGGCGGCGAAGTCTGACACGTCTCTCTTTATTTATAAAGATCGAGATGATGTCGCCTACCTACTACTCTACGTTGACGACATCATCTTGACAGCGTCTTCCCCGACTCTTCTACGGCGCATCACCGACCGGCTCAGCTCCGAGTTCGCCATGACAGACCTCGGTGCTCTCCACCACTTCCTCGGCATCTCGTCACACGCTCCTCCGACGACCTACTTCGTCCCGGCGACAATACGCGTTGATCTTCTTGGTGGCCGGCATGGCCGAGTGTCACCCTACAGCGACACCTATTGACTCTCGGGCCAAGCTGTCCGCCACTGACGGCGCTTCTGTCGACAGCCCCTCGGAGTACCGGAGTCTTGCTGGCGCTCTACAGTACCTTACTCTCACTCGTCCGGACCTGGCCTACGCCGTTCAGCAAGTCTGCCTCTTCATGCACGACCCGCGGGAGCCGCATCTTGCTCTGATCAAGCGCATCCTGCGCTATGTGAAGGGCACCCTCGACGCAGGCTTACATCTCGGCACTGCCAGTGTGTCCTCCATCACTGCCTACTCTGACGCTGACTGGGCCGGCTGCCCTGACTCTCGGCGTTCCACCTCCGGCTACTGCATCTTCCTCGGCGACAACTTGGTCTCCTGGTCTTCGCGGCGGACATGGTGTCCGTTCGGTCGCAGAGGCCGAGTATCGGGCTGTTGCTCATGCAGTTGCTGAATGCTGCTGGCTGCGACAATTGCTTCAGGAGCTTCATGTCTCGATCCCTTCGGCGACTATTGTCTATTGCGACAATGTTAGTGCAGTCTACATGACAGCCAATCCGGTTCATCACCGTCGCACGAAGCACATCGAGATTGACATCCACTTCGTCCGCGAGAAGGTTGCTTTGGGACAAATCCGTGTACTTCACGTTCCATCCTCACATCAGTTCGCGGACATCATGACTAAGGGACTACCTGTACAGTTGTTTAATGACTTTAGGTCCAGTCTCTGCGTCCAGTTCCCTCCCGCTGTGACTGCGGGCGGGTATTAGATATATGTATACCCAAGTTACCCTTTCTTGTAACACAAGTTGTACATGGCTATATATATGAAAGTCACCCCCCCCCACATTGGGTGTGAGGTGTTCCCCTAATTCTCTACAGTTAGACATGTAAATAGTCTAGAGTCTAGAGGGTTATTTGCATATTTACCTGTACACATTTGTATGGGCTTTGGGCCTCTTTGCAATATAAGTTTTCATTCCAACATTGTGAACATATCTACAAATCTTGTTATTGTTGTTCAAGATATTAAGTATACTATTGTCTGATTATGGTGATGGGAATTAAAGAGCTGTGCACTGATTTTTTATTCAGTTGCATTTTTCAGTTGCTCGTGCTATTTCTTATGCATGAAAAGTTGCTCCTGCAAATGTTTTTTTATTTCGACCACTCCATTAGAAGGACACAAACTATATATAAAAAAGACATAGTCCACCAGCTGCTATTAAATACATTTAGAACGAGTGAAAAAAATAATAATTCTATTCTAGCCTATAAATCTCAGTGCATGAACCCTTGTGGTAACTCCACCGCCCACCCTGTCTTTCAGTTATTATAGCCGATGTGAGATGGGCTGTCAATTTCTCATTAGCTTATTGAGACATTGACACAAGATGGCACTTGAGCTAGTCACTCAGTGCGATACAAACACGTGTGGAGTTACCCACAACAACTAACACAATGGGCTGTGGTATTAACTATGCTAGGCTAACTTCAGAGGGGTCGGTGTTAGCTCAGAATTTAGCATATGCTTTTGACGTTGGTTTTATTTTTGTATTTTTGTGTATTTTGGAAGTGCACAGAATATTACTTGAATCCGTCTGGAAACTTGGTATGTCTGATTGCCTAGTTTTTTTAGACCACATGCAGTGCATTGAGGTGCCTATTGCCTTAATATTTAGTCAGTGTTAATAGATCTAATGCTGTAAATGTTATTTTAGGCTTATATGTATGTTCGGTCTTCACCCCTTGTTAAGCTTTCATAATTCATTTCTTATGCTTCAATTGGAGAAAACAATTTGGTAATGCACATGGGCAAAAAAAAAACTGTTGTTTTGAGTGTTCCATAATCCATAATAATATATAGTGTGAGCAGCCATGAAATTACTCTCCATTTTAATTAAATATAAGGTCATTGATTTAAATTAAACACAACTGTTTTAGTAAATTACTATGTGAGAAGAACAAAGCTAATGTTGCCAGTATTATAATGGAAAAATTAGTTGATCACCTGGAACAAGTGGTCTTTTTGGCCAACTGCAACTTTACACACACACAGACACACGTATATATGTATACGTATATATGTGTGTATGTGTGTATATGTGTGTGTATTAATTTGCAGTAGTAGTACCGAAGCAATGTTTGATAATTTGAGGACTTAAGTAGTACTGGCGTACTGTGGAAGAAATGTCCAAACTAATATTCGTTTCTCTAATCTAAGCAGTGCATGTGGCCACTAAATATGCTGAACTACATAACAATGTAACAATGTGATGGATGAATGCCGTTTTCCAAATGAATCTGCAACTTTGCATTGATAAATGTCCTTTGCATGCAGAAACTCAATAGGAAACTTGTGCATATAACTATTGGGATGGTATTCTTGCTCTTTTGGCCTCTTTTCAGGTATAAAGATTCTGAAATGCTCCTGTCAATGCAAATCATCATCTTGGTGTTCAGATACTAATGCTGTTGCTTTATACAGTTCGGGAAACTATGCTCCTTTCCTTGCTGCACTAGCACCTGGGATTAATATTATAAGGATGCTTCTGATGGGGTTAGGAGTAGTGAAAAATGAAGCTATGGTCAAATCAATGAGCCGGTCTGGAGACTACAGGTTGCACACTTACATATACCAACCTTTTGTCATTTAATAGATTTCCTATTCCTTTTTTCTATTGCATATTAATTTTTGCTCGCTGCTGCTTCAGGTCATCATCCTTTTGTAACAGCATTTTCTCTTGAACACAGGGAACTTCTCAAGGGTCCACTTTATTACGCTACTACTATAACTTTCTCCACTTCTGTACTATGGAGAACCTCTCCAATTGCAATAGCACTTATCTGCAACTTATGTGCTGGAGATGGTACGTGCATATATCTGCAGTTGGCACTATAAATCCTACAGTATGTCTATTGTACGCAACATAATCTGCTGGCTCATTTACAGAGTGACTGGAAAATTGAATCAATTAAGTAATAGGTGCTCCCCTATGCTTGATGAAGCAAAATCTTTCTATCTTTGCATATTGCAACTATTTTCATACTCTACAGATGAGAATTAATTTAGCTGCTCCCCATTTGCTGATGTTGTTTACACACTTCCAGGTATAGCAGATGTAGTGGGGAGACGACTGGGGAAAGAAAAGCTTCCATACAACCCCAACAAGTCATATGCAGGAAGCATAGCAATGGCATTGGCTGGTTTCTTGGCCTCAATTGGGTAATTACTTGGCGAGACCTGTTACCAAAATTTTCTGTCGCATGAGCTTTGTTTGAATCATCTACTTTCATATTATTCAGGTACATGCATTACTTCCACAAATTTGGTTTTATTGAGGAAAGCTGGTACATGGCTTTAGGCTTCCTAGTGGTCTCTCTAACTGCAACACTCGTAGAGTCACACCCCATCAGCACAGAACTGGATGACAATTTGACTGTTCCTTTAACATCATTCCTAGTCGGTAGCCTCGTTTTCTGATGTTTACCCTAAAAGGAGGATTAGTGTGATGTTTTCTCATCACGAGAACTCCTGACATGTAAGAAGATTATCGACAAGTTTGTGAGAAAATTTTACCTTGTAAGTAGGATTGCTTCAATGTGTATGAACAAATTTTTTTCCACTGGCCCGTTTATCAATTAGCATTACATACTTTTTGACAAACTGCTTTGTAGTTCCTACCCAGATCACTTCAGGATGTGTAAAGCAGCATCCTATTCTCTTTCATTTGCCCCCATGATTGATATTGCATTAGCATACCAAGTATGATCCCTTGTATTAAATTACTGGGCTCCCAAATACCGAAGTGATGCACTGGATCTGTTCAAGATCAAGGAAGCTAGGTTCTTGCCCCTCAAGTGACAAGGCTCTTTCTAGTGCATGGTATGAAACGCTGTTATCGGTTCCCTTACTCCGACAACTGATGGAAGTTTCTCTCAACTTGGTAAGTTGATAATTCGGCAATGCCGCAGAGGAGGTAGTAGGCATGCCTCCCATCATTTCAGTAACCTGGCAAGTATCGAGCGTACCAAATCACTTCTTGCGAACTCCTTGTTGAGATTTACATTCGCATATATGTGTTGGATTCTGCAGCAAATCACTACCCTTAACTTGGTGCTCTGATCTTTGCAACAACATGCATTTGTGTGCAGTATACAACTCACATAATCCAAGTCGTGGTTACAAAAACGGTAGGATGACATGCCAATGACAGACAGTGCCCGTCGTGATCCAATCTCCAGTTCGCCACACGACCTGCAAAGCAGCAATTCTTTACGAGAGGAGATTGGTCTCCATTTCGAGTATCTTTGAAGTGGGAATATACTGAAGAGTGATCCCATGGGACCAATCTTCAGAATCCAGATGAGAATTGCAACAGGTTAGGCCAAAACCTGTTCCTGTAGATCATTTGCGCAGAGATGCGAAAATCAGAGAATACCATAGACATCAACTCGTTGAGTGCCTGATGTGGTAGGGATGAACCCTACCTACGCACATCTGGTCTGTTAAAGGCTAAAGGGGCAGTGGGATATGTACAAGGACGTGTATGTCCTTTTACAGGGTACTTAATTGTAAAGGTATTATTGTAATCAGACCATATGGGCATGTATATATATGTACCTGACCGTGGAGGAAGGCCAAAACTAGTTTATTTCTCGTAACCACTCTACTACTATTCTAATTTACTGTTTGGCCCGTAGCCATAACACTTGACTTCATTAATTTCTGCCAGACATACCTTTCTTGTTACATGATTCTGTCAATGGATTGCTTGGCCAAATTAAATATGCCTATTTTGACCTCCTTAACAAGTACTAACGAGGGGAACAAAGCTGAAGTTGTTTGAAATAAATTAGGCCGCAAAGATACAATTTTCCTATTCAACAGACGTACATCCACTGGATCCTTATCCAATGGACGCTCACAACTTCTATTGATCGAGGACATGTTCAATGTGGACCGTCCGATGCGCGGTAAAATTCCACATACTTGTTCGCTGCTTTTGCGCTGCCCTCAAGCGTGCGTTGTCCCCTCCTAGGTGCGATCACCGACACTCTCCAACCCCTCACCGCACACCTTGCACGGCGCATCCAATTGCCTCTCCAAACAGCCAGACTTTGTAGATTCCGACCATCACTACTGGTACCTCATGTAACTGTGGAGATGGTTATGAATCAAGTGCCTATTAATGTCTCTTTTCGCAGAGCTTTAACTGAGGATAAATTGGTGGCTTGGCTTAACCTAGTAGCTAAGATAGCCAATGTTCAACTTTCAAATGAGAGGGATGTTTTTAATTGGGATCTACATAATCATGGTCAATTCTCTGTACGGTCAATGTATGCATACTTGATAAACCAGCATATCCCCTTCACTAATAAATTCATTTGGAAGTTGAAGCTCCCTCTTAAGATCAAAATCTTCCTTTGGTACCTCCAAAGAGGGGTTATCTTAACTAAAGATAATTTAGCTAAGAGGAACTGGTCTGGTAACCAAAAGTGTTGTTTCTGTGATCGTAATGAAACGATAAAGCACCTGTTTTTTAATTGCTGCCAGGCTAAAACTATTTGGAATATTGTTCATATTGCTACTGGGATAACTCCACCTAGATCTTTTTCTCACATGCTTAGAGGCTGGCTCACGGGCACTGGGCGAGAGGATAAAAAACAGATTTTTGTGGGGGCTGCTGCAATTATTTGGGCAATTTGGTGTACTCGTAATGACATTGTTTTTGAGAACAAACAAAACGTTTCTTTTTTGCAGGTTATTTTCAGAGGAGCATATTGGTTGCGGTTCTGGGCGCTGTTGCAGCGTGAAGACAAAAGAGAGACGTTGCGTTTGGCAAGCAAAGCTTTGGAGGTTGTTGCTTTAGATGTATTTGCTAAGAATGGATGGCAAAGTTATATTAGAATTTGCTTTTGAAGTTACTTTTGCTTCTAGCAAAGTATTATTTTCTTTAATTTGTAAGCAATAAGCTGATAACATTGTAAGACTTGGTTGTGTGCGGTTGCAGAGGTCGGACTTTTCCATTATCTAAAAAAAATCACTACTGGTACCTTCATTAATTTCTAGCTGGGTTTTTCAACTGGAGTTCAGTTTCCAGTTAAATGCTAACGAATTGAAATATTTAAGTCTCAGATGAAAGCTTACAATTGCTATCTAGCGGTCATCCTCCAAATCGATGTGCTAGAATATTTGTGTCCAAGTACTGCTACTGTCTTTAACAGCGTCCGTTCTCCTAGCATGGTGTCTTACTGTTTACTAATTCGTACTGCCTCGGTTGACTTCAGCAGTTCATTTGCCCAACGTTTGACATAGAAGGAGCACAAAGTAAGCTCAATAGATCAAATCCGATAAATTAATGTAAGACAAACAAAAAAATCAACGAAGAAAATAGGATGATCCACCGTAGACCATGGGCCAGAGCTGCTCGGGTTGACCTGGAAACCGGCTATGGCTCCCCCACATTTCGTCCTCACCTCTCATCGGTTCAAGCGCGCGTCACGACTCACGAGCTCGTCTCCAAGCTCCGGCCTAAACATAATTAAACTCATCCAGCATAACACTAATCCATGCATCACCATCTCTCCCACGGCTATTAAAACGCCCATCACCAGGTCGCCACTTCAAGCTCCATTGCTTGCTCACTGCAAGCCTAGCCATGCCAAACAGAACCAATGCACGTAACGTCCACAAGAATGGCGTCGCCCCCGGAGCCCGGCCCTTACATGCCCGACCTCCCGGCTGTACCGGCGTGGCTGAACAAGGGCGACAACGCGTGGCAGTTGGTGGCAGCGACGTTCGTCGGCCTCCAGTCAATGCCGGGGCTCGTGGTGCTCTACGGCAGCATCGTCAAGAAGAACTGGGCCGTCAACGCCGCCTTCATGGCGCTCTACGCCTACGCGTCCATGCTCATCGTCTGGGTGCTCGTCGGCTTCCGCATGGCGTTCGGCGACCGCCTGCTCCCGTTCTGGGGGAAAGCCGGCCAGACGCTGACGGAGGGCTTCCTCGTGGGCCGCGCGTCCTTCGCCTCCACGGCGCACTACGGCCCGGTCGGCGCGCCAAGCCCTACTACCCGCAGGCGTCGCTGGCGCTGTTCCAGTTCGAGCTCGCGGCCATCACGCTGGTGCTGCTCGCCGGGTCGCTCCTCGGGCGGATGAACATCAAGGCGTGGATGGCGTTCAGCCACTGTGGCTGCTCCTCTCCTGCACCGTCTGCGGCTTCAGCCTCTGGGGCGGCGGCTTCCTCTGTTAGGAAATCGACCACTCAACTGTTGAAAAATGGCTGCTCCAAATTGTTTATGACCACATTACAGTTTACGACTACTCAGCTGGTTATGACCGCTCCTTACTACTGTGCTATACTTGTAACCGAGTAACGACCACTCTGACTTACGACTACGCCTTCCCGATCGGCTCGTACTCGTAGCCTTATTATGACCAGCACGTCTTTGTAACGACCATGCCTTCGATCACGTAGTACCTTCGACCACTCAACTCTAACTTACGACCACGACTAATCTGCCCCATCTTTGAGTACTTGAGTCTCTTCTAGTCCTAGCGTCTTCGAGAATGACTGTGGCCATTCACCATCGCCGCCGGCCACCTGAGCTGCCTGTTAGGAGGAGAAAGAGGAGTGTTTGAGGACTAGAGGTGGTGGAGAGGTGTGGAGGAATGGAAGAGGAGAGGCAAGGGCTGACTGTGGCCAAACATCTTTTTTTTTATCAGTTTTGCTATTGCACAGGCGACTGAAATTTTTTTATGTTTTAGTCACCTGAAATTGCACTCTCAATGAACTATAGCTGCAACTTTAGGTGATTCAGAGTGCAACTTCATGTAACCTGAAATTGCACTCTTAATCAACTAAAATTGCAGCCCCCCTCCAAAAAAACATGTGCAACTTCAGGTGATTCAAAGTACAACTTTAGATGACTGAAAGATAAAAAAATTTCAGTCGTCTGTGCAATAGTCTATCCCTTTTTTTATTTATTTGCTGGTCGGACTGCCATGCCAGTCGAAAACCAGTTACATGGCTGACTGCCTAGCGAAAAACATAGATGAAACTAGTACGCGGGTGAAAAAGAGATGAGAGTGGTAAATTATCTGGTTTTGTAGCTAGAGATTGAAATTTAGACTACATCGTAGTTCAGGAGGGTAAAGTTGAGTTATTCCTGGCCATTCACTTTAGCTTTGCTTAAATTTAGGCTAGAAAATCAGCTCGATACTTCTCTTGAAAAAAAAATTCAGTTTGTTTCTGGCATTGGCAGGAAAGTGACCTAAGCATGGCTGTTCTGAAGCATAGCATGTGTTCAGTACGTAATTTTTTACCAGACTGGTTATTGTGAACTTTGCTTACGGTATAATTACCACCGTTTTGCCTGAACGCATCTGAAATGGGGGCTGCTATTCAGCCTTGTTTAAGTAACTAAATTTCTGAATAACTCAACCGTGGACGCGGATGCCTGGTCCAAAGAACCAACGTGTGATGTTACTATCAGCAGAAGCAAGACAGAATTTACGGCATGGTCAGTGCAGACTGAAATTTGAAAGCCCAACAGATCTGAAGCAATTCACCTGTATCATTTGATAACATCTCAGGCAGTTAAATAGCAAAAGGCATCAAACTTCGTGCATATACACATCAACTTCGTGCCTGTGAAAAGAATGTAGACACCAATCTCACAAGTTACACGATACATTAAGAAAGCGCCATCTGAGGCTAATCGAATTGCTCCCAGTAAGTGTTGATTTGTGTGGAAGAAACCCGAGATGGGGGCGCATTCAAGCTGCCCATGCCATTCTCGAACGTCTCCCACTGTGTTGTCACTGAAACAGCCTTGTTGCGATCACTGAAGGGGTTCCCATTTCTTGCCTTCAGCTTGTCCAAGGTCTCCGCAAGACTCTGAACTCGGCGCACCTGAAAATGAGGATTCTATGAAGCTGACGAACCTAAGTTATGTTTTGACCTGGTGTTACCATTCATCTCACAGTACACCACAATTACCTTTTTGTACCATCCTTCATCTATTGACCTTTTCACCAATATTAATCTTCGAAATTAAATTAAGGAAACAAAAGAAAACTAAGGAAAATTGCACAAACGGTAAATATAAGTCTTCGCACTTTGCCAACTATAATAATCCTAATACAGTTTTTTTGTCTCGATAATTTAAACCAACACAAAGGAGTATGTAGTCTGAGGATATATCCCAACATCAGATCAAGTGTTTGTTCGGCCTAAGCTTCAGATAGTGTGGGCTTACAACCTGGAGTTCGACCACACAGCGAGATTTATTTAGGGCTTACTTAGTTGGAGACCCTCTTCCATGAGAAGTGTTACAAATCTAGCCTCAAATTCTACTCTTTATTTCTCGCAAATATTGCAATGCATAAACTGGTTACAAGCATCTCAATTTATATGCCTATAACTCCTAATAGCACACGACTAGGACTTCGAATTGGACACTACTTCAACTCGAATTACACCCGAAAACGAACTCAATTTAAGACTAGGACTCTTAAGTCAAGATTAAATCTAACAATCTCCCCCTTAATCTTGACTTTCTAACTTCTTTCCATCTTGTTTGAGTTTGTACGGTGACACATCTCAAACGTCCCTGACTCAACTCATCTTCAGAGCACTTCATCTTATTGGCGCCGGCAACAAACGCTTTCTTCGTCTTCGGCTTTTGGCATTCTGAAGCAAAGTGTCCATAATCATTGCAGTTATAACACCTCACTTTTGCCTTATCAAACCTCCGGCCTTTACGGCCTTGGCCATCACCCCTGGAAGTGTTCTTGCCTTCACGCTTCGATGATTGGGCCTCCCACTCAGCGCGAGTCAACAAGAGCTGTCCTTCACCTTTGTTACTAGTGTCATGGATGCGTTCCTCATACACCTTAAGACGACCGATGACCTCCTCCATGGTCATTGCCTTTAGGTCTCTAAATTGCTCTATGACTGAAGCAATCGGGAGAAACTGTGAGGGAATAGCACGAAGGAATTTCTTTACCACATACAACTCTTCCACCTTCTCGCCAAGGGCCTGTATCTTGTTGACAATGACCGTCAACCGGACGGCGAAGTCATTGATCGACTCCGTTTCTTCATACGAAGCACCTCGAACTCGGTTTTGAGAGTTTGTACCTTTGCTTCCTTCACACGATCTGCGCCAAGATGCATCGCTCTCAACGCCTCCCACGAGGCTTTGGCCGTCTCCTTTTCGGCCAGTAGGAAGAGCGTCTCCTCTGGGATGCCCTAGTAGATGGCCACCAATGCCATCTGATCTTTGCGCATATCGACGTTGCCGTTCTCGATCGCATCCCACACTCCTTGAGCCTTCATGTACACCTTCATCTTGATTGCCCATGCTGCATAATTGCTCTCCGTGAGCATCGGATAATGCAGCGAGATAGCGGAACTCTCCTTCGCCATCGCACCGGATGATGCCTCGTTGCCGTCGAGATCGCTTCTCGAATTACGCGACATGATCTTGGGCACGGATCAAAAAACCCCGGCTACTTTGAAGGCTCTTGGACGGAGAGAAACGGAAGGAAAAAATTACTGTTTTCCTTTTTCTCTTTTCCTTGAATTTTGCTCTTGCTCTTGCTTGGACTTGCCTTCTGTTGTTTGTCTCCGTGCTCTGTTTCTTGCTGGACATAGCCAGCGACTTTTCTTTTCCTATTTGTGACGCAATGCTTGCTATCCTTGCTTTGCTTCTTGTATGCTCTTCTTGGCACAGGAATCCTTTTTGTATCCTCTCTCTCCTGCGCAAAGGGACTCAATACAGGACTGCTGCCTTAAGTTACTTCTTGTATTCTCTTCCTTTTTCCTTGCTCACGCTCGGACAAGCACAGAGACCACGCGACCGATTGGACGAAACGATGCGTGCGTGGAGGCGTCGGAAGCGTTGCACGGGATGCAAAGATATCTTCGATCCGGCGACGCCGAATTTTTTTTCTTCTCTGCAACGGCGGCGTACAACGGTGGCTGCCCCCGGGAGCGGAGATCACCCCCCGGGGGCAGCAGCAGAAGAACTCAAGATTTTGGCTCTGATACCAATTGTTACAAATCTAGCCTCAAATTCTACTCTTTATTTCTCGCAAATATTGCAATGCATAAACTGGTTACAAGCATCTCAATTTATATGCCTATAACTCCTAATAGCACACGACTAGGACTTCGAATTGGACACTACTTCAACTCGAATTACACCCGAAAACGAACTCAATTTAAGACTAGGACTCTTAAGTCAAGATTAAATCTAACAGCAATCAACTAAGCTCAAACTAGTACAAATTTGGTTTTTATGAGCTACAAACTTATGCTCAACGAACTATCTTATTTGTGGAGCTGGCCAAGCAAAGCAAACCCCTTGTCCATTGCCCATAACCCATGCAGTAATCCTTACAGTAAGAGGGAAGGTTCAGTCGAACTAAAAAATCCAGAGATACTCCTAATGAAAAGTCAGAGACATCCTTTGTGATGACAGCAATAAAAGATTGATTCAACATAGCAAAGAAGCTATTGAATGGCAAGCTTCGAATGGTAGACACACCACATGTATCTTTTCAAGGCTTTTAAACCAAGGTCCTAAAAGCACCGCTGACAAATTTATCATTAAAGGATGCTAGGTTACCTGGTGTGACAAATCCCCCTTCTCAGGATAGATATGTTTTAACTGTCTGAAGCATCAGGAACTAACAAGTACCGGACTATTATACCACTATCACAAATGATGAAATTGTGCTTCTCATGTTAGCCAAGACAAAACTAGAAAGAAAACTTTTAAGAAATAACATGTCATGATCATCATCACAAAATAATCTATCTTGGAAGTCTTGCATCACAAATATTTCAGCCCCAGTTAAGTGTTCTAAATGAGTATGCAGAATTTGCGATAACTCATGACAATCAGGTTCCAAAGAACAGCAGACGTGTTCAATAAGACAATAACCACTGTACCTCTGCCTTCCTCTGTGCTCTTGCTTCTCCCTTTGCCTCTATGCCATCAAGTTTCAGTAGCTGCATCATAAGCAGTTCCGTCAAGACAACAAATTCTTTATCCTCAACCTTTCTCCCTGCTAGCATGCTCTTCTCCAATTCACACACCTAATGACAGAAAAACAACCAAAAGAACTGCATTAACACCAATACAACATGGTACAAGAAGCATCAATGTCTCACAAAACAGGTGAGAATAAGCATTGTTCCTTCACCTTAGCAGAGAGCTTGTCAACTTCAGTTCTGACACGCGCAACAGATTCATAAGACTTCATCATACTCTCATCCATCATCACTGGCTCAACCTTCTGCTCCGCGTTGGCAGGAGCAGGCTTCTCAAGCAGAAGCAGTTTTGCTCCATCCTTAACCCCTTTTGTGTGTAGGAATTCGCTGTCACTCTTCTCCTTACCACGGAAGAAGAGCCTCTGCCTCTCAGGCTCCAAGCCAGTAGCCTGGGCAAGGACCCTCTTCAACTCGCCTTCAAACAAAATACAAATTAGGTCCTACTACCAATTAGCTTGTTGGAATTCAGCTCTAAAGATCCTCTGGTCTGTAAGAATTGAAAAGGTAATAATTGAATCACAAGATTGGCTTGGGAGGCTTTTCGATGCAGAGGAGAGAGACGGCGGCGATGTAGAATGGCAATGGACGATTGGGTGATTTGGTGAGGTACTAAAGGTGTTCGCGAGGCAAATTAGGTGCTCAGTTGGGCTTAAAAGCTGGAGGATGGCGGTGGGAATAGGAAGCCGAAGTCGGTGGCACAGGCACGAGGTGGGCTTGGTGACAGTTTGGTGACGGTCGGGCTCGGTTGGCAAGACTGGCTTATGGGTGAGGTGACGGGGTAGTACCACGGCTAGGGTAGGGGCTTGATAGTGGCTGACGTGAGAAGTACAGTTTGGCACACGCGTCGGCCGTAGCGCGCGAAGAAAATCGGTGGTTCGGCGAAGCTGTGCTTGCTATTGGTGTGGCTGGGGCGTGGCGACGACTCGCCACTAGCAAAGCAACGTGCTGGAGAGAAGGCATGGCGTGGTGTGAACAGTGGTTCTGGGTTGCGGCATGAGCGGCGAAGCACAGATGACCGTGTGGCCAAGAAGGCATAGAGGACGCCGACGGTTTCTTGAAAGACGCCGGGGAAAGGGGAAGACGGGCTGGCCAAAAGAGGAAAGCAGAATCTCAAGGAAAGATTCTGAATTGGGAGAGAAAAGCAAATTTAAATGAAATTCAAGAAAACTCAAAATTTTGCAAATTTTCGGGTTATTTCAATATGGGTAGTATTTGGTTTCCTAAGAAGTATAAACCACAACTTTGCTACTGTTGGCACCAAGAAAAAACCAGCATTCGGTTGTGGCCCTAAACAAGACTATTCACTTAATTAAGAGACAATAAACACTAGTCGTGGTGTTTGGTCGGTGGCTTAGTGCACCTAATACTTTGCTTTCAATTGACCAAGGCTCACAGGCTGTGATCACTCACTCGATGACAGCATAATTTATGTGGTACGACTACCATGGTTTCCGCCGACGCTGGATGCTAGCACAATGTTTAGATTTACAATTGACACGTGAGGCCATTGTTAGAGCAACTCCAGCAGTAGCCCTCAAAACAGAGCCCCTACCTTTTATTTGAGAGTTCTCCTTACTTTTGAGGGCTCTGTTTTTTAGGCTACACTCCAGCAGGAGCCCTCAAAACAGGACCCTCAAATTCATTCTTAGAGGGGATGACACATAGGACTCACCCTCATCCTCATCCTACTTTTGAGGGCCGAGGGGCAAAAAACTCACTCCAGCAGGGCCCCTACTTGAGCCCTCAAAAGTAGGGGCTCCCTCCAGACCCCCAGGAATGAGGGCTCGAGGGGGAGATTTGAGGGCCCCTACTTTTGAGGGCTCAAGTAGGGGCCCTGCTGGAGTGAGTTTTTTGCCCCTCGACCCTCAAAAGTAGGATGAGGGCTCAAGTAGAGACCCTGCTGGAGTTGCTCTTAGGCCCACAAGGCAATGTGATACACTCGTTGTTGATGAACACATGCGGGTTCTAACTTAGGGGGAAAAGTCAATTCTGATCTTAATTCTTGGTTGGTTTAATTTTCGTCTCTTTTTTTGTAAAATAGGTAAAACATATCGTTCAACTCTCAAAACTATTTAGAACCAATCTCTCCTACTAGTAAAAGACAGTTTTAATTGAGTTTGAACCATGTGACACGTTATGTTGGCTCTAAGCTAAGCTAAAACGAGGTAGGTCGGCGTGTCCATAATGTACTGAGTTCACGGATAACTCATGGGGTAAACTTGACGCACATGTTATTGAAATATTAAGTATTTTTGGTTTTTGATATAAAAATAAATGTGAGCCTAATCTCATTTTGGTTGGCTGAGATTTAGGGTGGGTTTTTTTGGATTGATGGTTTATGTCTTATAGCTTAAATATGTGAATTCTAGCTGTTCACGAGAGGGAGTACGCAGAAGAAAATAGTCGCATGCGATTTTGATCGGTGTAGCTAAACTTAGTATATTTTTTACTATAATTTTTCTATTGATTCATCTTGAAAAAACACACCGTTTAAAAGCTAATTACTGTAGATAATATAAGCATAAATTAACTTTAAGTCTAAAAGGACCTGGCTTTAATATGGCATGCTAAGTGTTTTGCCTGATTTTACATGTGAAGGATAAACATTAGATTATACGAAGAATTAAGGGACAAGAATAAAAGTGTTGGCCATAGAAGTGACGTGTCTAGGGGTTGGAAAGTCGGCAAGACGTCAAAGGCCGGTGGCAAGCCAGTGGAAGACAAAACTTGCGAGTTACGATGAGAACAACGCAGAGAAATCCCAATAGGGCTACAGCCCTAGACAGCCTAGTACGATCTTGCTGGATGAGTTTGACCGCACGAGCCAAACTACGGTTAATTCTAGAAAACAAATACATATATTACGGAGGTCTCACCAGGATATATATATATCATCGACACTGTTTCATACTGCATTTTATCTGGAGGCGGGTTTAGGCCGTTCAATCTGGTTTTTTTAGCATTTTCTAGCTTTCGATTGTTAATTTTTTTATTGAAATTGTGCTGTAACATCTATTATCTTTTTCTAAATCATTTAATTAAAAATAAATAAAAAATAAAAAACAATTACATCTTTACAGATAATTATAAGGAAGAAAAGGTTAAAAAACCCCAAAAAGGCCAAAAAAATCAAACTTAAGAAGGCAACGTATTCATTCCGACTTTGGGATTCGTTGATTCTATTCTGTTTAATTTGTTAATTTCATGGTTTGTTTGATTTATTCATTCCGGCTTTGGGATTCGTTGATTCTGTTCTGTTTAATTTGTTAATTTCATGGTTTGTTTGATTTATTGAAATTCTAGTAAAAAAGAAGCCAAAAGTCATGTGTGATGTCCCAGGATTGGTGATCATGAACAGGGTTTGATCATTCAACAAAACCGAGTTATAGAACGTCAAGCTGTTTTGGATGCCAACCACCCTCCCCCTTGCTCTGTCCCCTCCCCCTCTGTCGCCTCTCATAGACCCCTGCATCAACCGACGAAGAGAAGAGCATTCCATAGAGGTGAGGAACCCAGGTAGACAAAGAAAGAACAGGAGGCATCGTTTCCTTCATTTTATTTGGGCTAACCCAATAAAAGAATGGATAAGCGACTAAGGTGAGACAGCCACCGATCCCATTTAGCCACTCCTCACGTCTTCTCCTTGTAACCCTAGAGAGGCGACGACCGGAGAGATGCGAGGTGACTAGGGCGCGGGAGGCTGGTGGCGATGGAGTGGGCTAGGCATGACTACGAGCAGTGGAGTGAGCAAGAGAGCGGGCCAGGAGCACGGTGGCCAGGCTGCGTGGCAAAGAGGGAAGAGTAGAGGTGCAATCCCGTTAGTAAAATCAGGATTTTCTGACCCTTATTATTTTGGGTAATAACTTTGCATGAGATGCAATCTCATTAGATTTGTTATGATGGATGTGTTAATTAGTACCTGCAATATGTTAGATCAAGCTATGAGATGTGTGAATGCGTTAATTCGTTGAGATTGTTGTTTCTAATCATCTAATGTGCAAATTCGTTACATTGTTGTTTTTGATATGTTAATTCGTATGACATGTAGTCTTCTTGCATGATTATTTGTGTGGTTTCACTTTCGTAAATGGTGCTGTGTAAATATATCAGTTTTGCTGATTGATTGGATATTATTGCAGTATTGAACAAAGCATTATGGTTTTTTTGGTGAAGTTTGTGACCCTTGGGGGCAATCGTGGCCCTTGGGGGCAGCCCGCGGCGAATGAAGAGGGCGTCAGAGAGGCGCGCGCGGCCACACGGGACGTGCGTACGCAGCCATCGCGCGGCCCCTTCCACGGGTTCTGCCGGTGGGCGGAGCGAGCGGCACGGCCGGATGAGCAACCGAGCGCGCGGTTGAGCCGGGTGCCCGTGACCGTTTCGCCACGCGGGATCGATCGGTGGACGGTGGCGGACGAACAACATCTCGTGGGCGGGCGCTGCATGCGCGAGCGACCGACGCACCGCACCGCACACGGCAGTCGGCACGAGGCTTCGAGAACCGACGGGGGATGCGGAGATCGAACACAGGGGAGGAGACACGAGACGGGGAGGTGGAGTGGTGACGCGAAAGACGAGACGGGCACGTACGCGGATGGGGCCCGCGCCACTCTTGGCTTCCTTCCTATCATGAGCTCATGAGCGCCTGCCCAGGTCTGAAACGGCACCGCCGGACAGGAGCAGGTAGGGGGCCAGATTGCCAGGCCGCTACTCCATCGAACTGCAGAACCGTCAGCGACTCAGCCGGCCACATCACATCCCCCACTCATACGCACTAGTCACGCAATCTAATCGCGGCCTGACACAACGCGATCCGTACGTACGCATCCGGGTTCTCGCTTCGGAACTGGGGCCGCGAGCACGGACCGTTCACGAACTATTCATTGTCCAGTACCATGCCCGGTGGTAGTTCGGTACTGAGTAGGTATTCGGGCAGGCGTTCCCAATTGGGAATTCAATGTTTTCCGAAATGAAATTAAGATCGCATCTGAATTGTAACGACGATGGCACACACTTGGTTCACTGAATTCAGCCGCACGAACTGTAATGACGACGACACACACTTGATTCCCTGAATTCAGCCGCACGACGTCCTCAACAATGTCGCACGAGAAACGCTACCTAGACTAAAAAATTTGAGCTCCTCTCAAGCGGGAAAACGACATTTTACTTCCTAGCTTGTTCCTACAATCCTAATTGTGTAGTATTGGGTACGTTCCTTTTGGCTTTTAACTGTGGCGTATAGCTTTTGGGCTGTTCATAAGAAAGAGTACGGAATAATAAAAACTCGTGTGCGGTTTTGGCTGATATAAATGAAGTCGTTGCAGCATGTACTACAATTAACTTATAGGCCCCATCTTAAAAAGACACTCCATTTAAAGTTAGTTATTGAAGAAAAGCTGAAAACAACTTTTAAAAATTGGAAAAAAAAGGCTTATTGGTTCCCACAAATCCCTATACATACTGTTTGGATGTCAAAATAGGACATAGAACTGTAGAATTGGAATTGGTGTTTCTGAATATATGGTGTTTAATTAGATGCAATTTGGAATTGGAATCCCAACCAAATTCCACTAGAATTAATGGATAACTAGAAATGGGGGCCTTCCAAATCAGAGCCCAGAACCTTTGAATCGCATGGAAACACCATCGATGACCAAATCTTGAGCGCACCTCCTCCCTTCTGGCTCCACGTCGCCAATTATTCCCCTTCTCCAGCAAGAATCCAACAATCCGACCATTGCTCCGGCGAGCCCTCTAGTGGATATGTCCCCTTCTCCTACTGCCTTCACTAGTGATGCCGGATGATCTGCTCAACACCGCCACCGACCACCTCTTTCTCCTCCTTCGTCTTGGGCGGCTGTGGCCCCTTGCGTCATAGCTTGTGTCGCATACACAGCGAGCCAGGTGAGGGGGGATAGGCCAGAGGGGGTGCTCATCCGCTATCAACCGCTTATTCTTCCTCCTCTCCAATGCTTGCTCCTCACGAATACCGCCAACCACTTCTTCTTCCTACATTTGTGAGGCAGCAACTCACTCTAGATCTAGGGTTGCTGCATCGCAAACTCCACGACTGTCATCGGCAAGCCCCCACAAACCTCCACCGCCGCCATCGGCGAGCCTTCATGGCAAAGGCACTCGATCAGGTGTGGTATCAGCGCTAATGTAAAATTTCTTTTGGCAGCCAAACATGATTTGGCATTGGCTTGTGATTCGATTTCCATTCAACAATTTTTTTGCCAATCAACCAAACAAAGTTGAAATGTAGCCTAATTCCTATTCTACTTGAAATTGAATTGGACTCCATTTCCAATAGGCCAATTCAATTCAAGGGTCCTAGTAGATCCTTAGGGGTGTTCATATTGGATGCGGTTAATGCTTTTTTTTTGCTGAAAATAAAAAAGTAGTGGCTAAAAAAATGACTTTTAGAAGGAGAGGACGAGCGGCGGAAAAATTGAGTGGGAGATATGTACGAGACAGAAGTAAAGAAAGTAGGGTTGTGATGTATTCGTGACTTCTGCTTTATACTCAGAACGAGACGGGAGCGAAAAGAATGGAATAGACATTTCAAAAAATTATATATTAATATTAGCTTCTAACTACTTCAAATAAGACCTAAAAATAAAAACATAGTAAGTTTTAGAGTGTATAGTTTCCCAAAACCAATTGAAGAAGCTTAGTCATGCGCACCTGTCTCTTTTCACCCTGTAGCTCCTCTCTGCCTAGCTTGCTTTTGTTTATCCTGAGGTGACTGCCTCTACTTTCTGCTCGCAAGGTACACGGGCAAGGCACGAGAACCTCTGACTTGTAGCTGGCGTTCCTAGATCTCGAGAACTCAGAAGGCCAGAGCAAAAGATATGCGGAATACTCATTGATGGACCCCACTATGCGGCTCGCTACTGTTCCAGGATTTAGAATAAAACTACATACGTACGTACGACATGTCACAGGGCCTTCAATTTCCAAGAACTGTACTCGCGCACGATTGGAAGTTTGGAACGTATCCATCTTTGAATCAACAATTTCTCGAAATGCTATAACATCATTCTAGTGATCAGAATCGGATGACTTGAGGCTTGAGGACGTCAAATCCAACGATGCGCCTTATCGTAAGCTGGGTAGCAAATTCTCATCTTGTACGTATAAATCAATTGTAAATTAGGTGGCTAATCGTATGATCATCATAAATCAAACGTTGGTATACAAATGTAGACTCAATTCGTGCACAAAATACAGTGAAAAATTCAGCATGAATGGTGCACGATCATTGTCTAAAATGAACATATATCTCATAGAAAAAGTTTAATGTGCGCACTTTATTTTATAGAAAACTTCATTGGTTGCAGAGCTTCAAATTCCAGGAACCAGAAGGTAAAACAACGGGAAGATAATGGAAGCGAATAAATCAGTAATATTCTATGCTGTCTCTTTGCCTCCATCTCCGGGGATGTGTTGCCTGCTTGCCTCCCGGGTAGTCATCTGTACAAGGTGGATGTGACACAGGTACCAATCATGTGATCGTGTAGAGTATTTCACAAAGGCACTCGAGCAAAAGGATGTACGGTCGGCCGGCTTCCTAAAACACTAGGCGCTCTCTTTTCACTAGAGCCCTTGAGGGCTTCCGATCTCTCACTGAATGCATATGCGTGGCTAGAAAGGAGAGAGAGCTACCCTTTCGTGTACGTGCTTCTTCCGTGTGAAGCCCCCTGTTTTGGTGATCTGCGATTGCCTACATCATCATATTTACCGTATATAAATCGACTGCCGTACTACGTACGGAGTAAAATTTTCTACTGAATATGCACCAGAAAGTAGAACAAGCCAATTGACAAATTTTGTGTACCTGAAGAAGCTGGCGGTATTGCGTATTGACTTTCGGTCATTTTTCTTATGGATCGGTCTGGATTGTGCCTTTTAGTACAAAAAGATTCATAAATTACTGTAATGCCCTAGAGTCCAAACCGGCTTAAACCTAACCTCATTCTGGTTATACTACGTATACGTAGCAACCCGTTTGCATTTTTGTCCTCGCTTCGTGCAAAACGGTCAACCGGAGGTTGCTACCATTGGAAACCCTAGAATTATATGTTAATAATTTTCAAGCTAAACTATCAAGGTAGGACTAATCCATAACATCATGTACGCACACACATATAGGTCATCATAGGCCTAATTCGACATAGGCTAAGGTGTTACATACACCCTTCTCAAAAGATCCGACATCCTCATCGGTCCAACATACCCACATTGGGACAAATGATCATAATCTTCCCTCTTAGCACATGTTTGTGCGTTCAGTGTCAGCACATATGCCATGCCGTGTGTCCACTCTGGGCCTACCCGTGCCATGCGCTATATGCGAGCGCCCCTGACCCGCACACGCCCATGTAACCACCAGGGTCGACTTTGATACCATGTGTAACGCCTTAGAGTCCAAACCGGCTTAGACTTAATCTCGTTCTGGATAGCCCATGTACGCGTAGCAATCCGCTTGCACTTTTATCCTCGCTTTGTGCAAAACAGGTAACCGAAGGTTGCTACCATTGAAAACCCTAAGCTTATATGTTAGTGACTCTTAAGCTAAACTAGCAAGATAGGACTAACTTATACCCTCACGTGCGCACATATATAGGTTATCATGGGCCTAATTCGACATGGGCCAAGGTGTTACAATTACAAGCATACTTTTTTTGTTCAAATTTCAGGTTCAAATCAGCTCAAACCTAGACTAGAAGGCAACATTAATTAATAGTTCATGTATGTTTACTTACGAGAAAATTTCATAGAACCACGTCGTTTTCACATTCATGTTAGAAAACATTAACATAATACTAAGGAAACATTAACATAATACTAAGGAAAAAACAATTTGCAACTGGTATTTTATGCAAAATATTCAGTTTATCATTGTTACATCCACCCAGCATAATCCAAAAGAACCTTATCACAAGCAAGAGATCTTTGTATGACACTCTTGAATTTCCCTTTTTTTGGTCAGGATTTCTTAATGTGTTCCTTTGTGTTTTCTTTTTCTCTGTGACGCTATACTCGTTTTTATCTAAATTAGGATCATAAATCTATACACTATAGAGAAAAAAGTGCAAATGAACACACACAAGATTCAGAAAACCGTCGAGAACCGGTTAATAGCATTGTCACTAATTCCAGATTTTACTTAGGTCAAGAAGGCGCTATGTATAGCAGCCGGGAAAGTTCATGTGTTTTTCCCGGCCAGATCCCGAATTCCTAGCTGGGTCCACGAAGTATGGAAAATCCGATATTGTTAAATCTTGGATCACATGCAAGAAGCAGACAAGTTCGGTCTTCATTTGTCACCCAAATTGAAGTAATCTCTTCATGTGCTTATACGCCCCCATGCGATCCTACGAGCAGTATATATACAGCATCGCCTCCACCCCAACACGGCAACACATAGCTCTAGGGCAGAAACCAACAACACAGTAGTTACACAACTAGTGTGCATCCTAGCTATGGATCCATACCACTACGAAAACATGCATGACCCACACGGCTACCCCATCCATCCGCAGCCCTACCTCCACCACCAGGCCGGCCTCGGCGAGAGCAGGATGATGGGCGGCGGGCGGCGTCGCCCCGGCGCGAAGCTCTCGACGGACCCCCAGAGCGTGGCGGCGCGGGAGCGGCGCCACCGGATCAGCGACCGCTTCCGCGTGCTCCGCAGCCTCGTGCCCGGCGGCAGCAAGATGGACACGGTATCCATGCTCGAGCAGGCCATCCACTACGTCAAGTTCCTCAAGGCGCAGGTCAGCCTGCACCAGGCCGCGCTCGTGCAGCACGAGGGCTGCCTCCGTGGTGCAGATGATGAGGTGACGATCGCGATGCAGCTTCCAGGAGTACCGGTCCAGGACCAGGAGGTGGTGAGCTATCACACTGGGGCTCATCAAGTGCAGGTGCTTGCTGATCTATGCCCAGGGCAGATGAGTAGTGCTCACGAGCTGCCTCCTTTGCCTTCGTGCGTCTTTGACGAAGAGTCCGCAGCCGCGTGCTACTCTGTGTGTGATCTCCAAGGCGAGGAGACTGATGTAAACGGATCTTATTAGCTAGCTAGTTAGCTATCTAGTAATGTAGTTTCCGTACGTACGTAGGATGGTACGTAGCTATTAGCCTGCTACTTTGATCTAGTCTACTTAGCTTACTTAGCCCAGTAGTACTACCGGCCTGGCAGAAAGTTTCTCCCGGTGCATGCATACTGCATGCATGGTTCTGTTTCTGAATATGTACGATTGCTTCTTATTTCGTTCTTCTATCTAATTAAGTACTTCTCATATTATCACTTGCAGCTTATTCTTCTTGTTTTGCCCTTTCTTTGGGTTTTTTTATACAGCTCTATCGATACTCGACATCCCAATGCTTGGAGGGGCTGCTTCCGTGATTCCAACTTTTTGTATACTTGGCATGTATAGGATTAGGAAGACGTATGTGCTGTTTATGAGTATACAGGAATTGCATATCCAGTTGCTGCGCGCATGCATAAGTTATCAATGATGCATGTTGGCTGACCACGTACGCGCAACCTCACTGCGGCCAACGAATTAGTGAAGAACATCCACCGGGAGCTTTATCAGGCTCAAACCTACCCTCCACACTAACGTCGATACCCCTTTTGGTGGCCATGGCCTCAGCCCTTGGCCAAGGCTCCTCGGTCGATTGCATAAGAAGAAACAAAGGGGAAGAAATAGAGGAAGACGAAGGTGGGCCTTTGCCGTAGCCCACAAGGCCCAACTGTGGTCTAACATTCACAGGTCCAATCCACCTCATGTTCCACAGTCCACCCAACGGTCAATCAATCGAACAAGAGGAGAGCTGAGAGCGCATCTGGCTGAGGAAGAAACCCTAGGCAGGCTGTGGTGGAGCTGCCTGACGAGAAGTCGGGGGCATAGGCGAGTGATCGAGCGAGCTGGCGAAGAAGCCGCGGGCGCGGCTGCGCTAGGGCTACGGTGTGAGGAGCCAAGGGTGGCTGACCAGCGACGCGATGAGGAGAAGGGGAGCCGCCGTGCTGGGCAAGGGGTGCGGGTGCGCGGTTGAGCAGAGAAGCCTAAGGCACAATCGCCTAGGGTGGCGGCACGATGAGGCACGGGCCGGGACGGCAGGGCAACGGCATGACAAGCTGGGGCCCGGCGCGAGGAGGACGATGAGCTGCGGAGCCATGGGTATATATAATATATTATTTCATTTTTTGCCCTTTAGCATATAGCCATATCCTCCTATGTATAATATATTGTCTAGTTAGTAATATAGTTGTATACTTGTATTTGTTTGTAGACTTACAATAATAGAGAAATAAACTTTGCGTAACTATTTCACAAGCAACTCAAGCAGTACTCTTTCAACCGATGGGAGCACACTCAACCAAAGAGGTTTCAACTAGAATTCAATTCTAACAAAATTACTACCAATCCGATTAAAGATGGCAATGGGTACCCATAACCCAAAACCCGATGGGTAATTACCCCATTAGGGTACATATATGGGTTAAAATGTCTACCCATGGGTCTACTAATGGAGAAAAATAGGACCCAATGGGTACGCGGGTGTGGGTATGGTTTGACACTACCCATACCCATTACCCAATGGATACCCGAGTATTTATGGGCCATCTATTTGTAGCCCAGCCCACACAACAAATAATTATATTTGGCCCAGCCCAATAGATGTAAACTAAAACCCTAACCCTATTCCCCAGACGACCGCCAGACCCCAATTCCCCATTTCACAGCCTCCAAGCCGTTCAGGGCTTCGGGCGCCCTCCAAGCCGCCGCCGCCGCCCTCCAAGCCGTTCGGCGCCGCTGCCCCCCTCGCCGTTCGATGCCACCGCCCTCCAAGCCATCCTCGCCACCCTCTGCCAAGCCGCCGCCGCCGCACTCTGCCAAGCCGCTGCCGTCACCCATCTGCCAAGCCGCCGTCGCCTATCTGCCAAGCCGCCGACGCCCATGGTGGCACTCTCCGGCTCGACGAACGACGACAGTCGGTGAAGCTTCCTCGCCTCCTTTAACTCCTGATGGTTGTATTCTGGAATGGTTTATGCACTATTATGTTGGATTGGATTATGTGCTATTATGTTGGATTAGATTATGCGCTATTATGTTGGATTGGGTTATGCATTGGTATGCTTATGCACTCTTTAATTTAAATGGTGATCTTGTTGTTTAGGTGATTTGATCCTTAATCTTGTATATCATGTCTCGGGTATGGGTCACCCGCCGAGTTTATTTCACCCGCGCGGGTATGGGTTTGGGGGAAATGTTGTACCCGCCTGTGTTATTGGGTCCTCCAGCGGGGATGTTTTTGCTTAATGGAGGTGGGTTTGGGGTGGTGAAACCCAATGGGTATAGACCCATTGCCATCTTTAAATCCGATACATCGCATACCAATAGAAAATTATGCTAATGAAAGTAGTGGTAAGTGAGGAGGATTAGTGGTATGGTTCGTTTATTTTGAATGTCCATGATCATATACCATTTACTATTGTATTGCGAATTTTGCTAATTTTGATATACAGATAACATATCACTATTCATTATAAGCATATTTATATGTTTTGGGGTTTGCACTTTTTATTAGCGAGGTACCTTTATTTTATTTCTCTTTTTTTCTTTGCTTCTATTCTTTTCATATATGAATTAAGATTGCACATGAGAACAACACTATGAATACATCAATTTAGTTTTGTTCTTTAAACCTGCTCTCTATTTTTATTCTGATTTTATTGATGTAGGTGTACTATCTTTATAACTTAATGGTAGAGTGTATGCAACAAAGGGATCGTTGCGCGTCTGGAATGAGATCCAAGTATCCAACTAGCTAGCTTCAAGTCGATCGAAATTTGGGCGACACTGTGTAGGTCGCCGGCCGGGAGGGTGGGCTCCACGTACGCTGTCCATGTGTACGCGTTAGATCATGCCTGCAGGCAGCAGGAACTGGACTGTGCGAGAATAAAGGGTTCCATTAATGAGGACGGCGACGTTCACCCGTGTGATCAGAGGCAAAGATTTTGGTAGGACTGGTGCTATGTTATGTAGCGGCCGATTTGATGTTCTAGGGCTTTAATTTACTCATATGTAGCAATGTAGGCAAGGCATAGACTGGTATGCCTCGATCGGCGAGACCAGCAGCCCGGCTACCTAGCTGCCAGGCTGGTTTACGGTTCTTGGCAGCGCACGGTCGGATTGTCCTGACGTGCATTCCATCGCATGGCTCGGCTGTTTTCGGTGTGGCCGGTAGTTTTTTATCCGAGTATTTGTACAAATAAATTAAACAGTGATTAATTATTTTAAAAAATTATTCTGATAAACCATTTTAAAAAGATATGAAGAAGTTATTTTGTTTGTTTGTTTGGAAAACTATAAATTGAAAAGAAAAGATCTTTTATTTTGGTGGGGTCGGTAGGAGCGGATGAGCGGGAGCATTATTGTAGTAATTGAAATGTTTCATTAAAACTCCAACTTTCCTATTAAAAAACAGCTTTAATGAGATACTAAATTAGAAATGCATGGCACTATTGTGTTTCTCGATGTCGATGTCCAAAACAAAAAAAAACTGAAATACACTAGAAGTTCTCACAAAAAAGAAAACATCTAGGCCTTAATCTGATGGTCCTTAATTAAAGTTAAACTATAGCGATGTTGGATGTTATTAGAAAAAACTGGAAATATAGTAGAAAACTCATAAAAAAGAAAAATATGTAACCCTTAGTTTGGTGGACCATGATTATAAAAAAAAAACTCTAATATATTGCTTGGAGATAATTCAAATTTAGAAGGAAATAAATCCAATCCCTCTATCCTTTACGTGACTTCACGTCACTACCGCACCCCACATGGCTGCTCGACAATGGAGGCTAGGGTGCGGCGACTATGGCACTCTGGACCTTAATTAAAATTAAACTAAAGTGGTCATTGGATGTTATTAGAAAAAAGAGAAATATAGTAGAAATCTCACAAAAAAGCAAAATATGTGACCCTTAATTTGGTGGACCTTGATTATAAAGAAAAAACTATCGTTGACCTAATCTATTAAAGTTAAAAGGAAATAAATCCAATTAATCCCTCTATCCTTTCAATAATCGAGGATAGGGTGTGGCGACGGTGGCACTTTGACAGTGCAATGGAGACGATGTGGCGAGCAGGGCATGAACCTGGGGATAGGGAACTCATTTTTGGCGGCTCATAAGGACGGTGTTAGACCTAGGTGTAGGTTCATGTTGTGAGGAGTAAACAGACAAGTGTTTTTATGTCAAGGTGCATTTCAGCATGATGGGTTGCTTTGTCTGGGTGTGCGCAGGTTAATTTAGTGGACTGGAATGCCACAACGATAGGAGATAGACGTAGAGGCATAGGATGTACCGTGGAGTCCAGTTGATGTCTAGGATGTGAGGAGAGGCCAAAAAGATTCACCAAAGATGACAAAGACCATATGTTTGTGTGAACGTTGTCTGGTTTACGGGCATGCTTTGCAGCGAGGTTGCTTTGATTTGCGTGAAGCGAACGGAAGCAACAAGCTGCGTTAGCCTGTGGTAGACCAGCGACCGGCACGGGAGCCAACGACCGGTGCATGCATGAGCTTGACGCTGAGCGACCAGCACAGGAGCATGTGCTGTGTAGCGACTGGTGCGTGCGTACGCGGAAAAGTTGATCCGGACGTGCATGCATGTATCGCGCAGAGACGCATGGAAGCCAGAGGAGTGTGTACGTGCGGACATGCAGTAGTGTTCGTGTGCAGACAGGAGTTCGACTCGGAAAGTGTTCCGTGTTTCTAGTTGGTTTGGTGTGAATGCGTGTTAAGCCATATGAGAGTTGGACCCTGATTAGGTTCCGTGTGCTAGTTGAAGTTGTGTGTATATACCTAGAGGTGAGAGACGGGTCATGTTTTTTTAGACCAGCCTAAAGCACGGTTAGCCCCGTGCTGGCATGGTACGAATGATAGGCTGGGTTGGGTTTGGAAAGTCGGCACGATAGATGGCGCATAGCACGGTCCGACGTAGTATGCCGTGCTCGAACTGGCCCAACCCGGCGAGCATGGCCGACACGAGGGGCATGGCCAGCACGCCAGCGCCCACCTCGGTCTCGCCTCCTGTCGCCCTCTCATGACGCACAGTCATCCCCAATTCCCCACAACACAAGCCATCACAGTGCACAGAGAGGGAGTAGAGAGGAAGGATCGAAGGAGTATACCAATCACTAAAGGAGCCATCACGGCGTGCCACGGAGGTCGTGCCAAGAGGATGAGCCGTTGGTTGTCGGCCATAGGGCTAGAGGGGAGGCCAGTGGTGGCAGCTATACGAGCTCTGCAAGATACCGAAGAAATGGCGGTGGTGCGGTACCTGCGCTCTCTGAGCTTGTCACCACGAGAGAGGATGCCGGTAAGCCTACCTCGATGCTGGTCTTGGTAACCCCGAGAACTGCTCACCGTCGTAGAGGGTGGTGTCAAAGATGTGGATGTAGTTGGGACCATCAATGCGATTGGGGGACAAATGTAGGGACCCAGATATTAATATCCGGATTCCTCTGTGAATTCCCGCACTATTCCCTGGATCAGTAGATAGTGCTCACAGATTACAGTTCTGAATATCAAAATACACATCATGCGGAAGCATAATTAAAATAATAAACTTACTCATGGGCCGAATAGGCCGAAACCATAAAATTGCAGCAGCGGAAGAATGAAGCACACAGGTGGGACCTTCAGGACATGCCCACAGGCAGCCAACTGGAGGTTCGCGACCTAGCCCTTGACATCATCATCTTCTCTGCCAGCTTATCCAGTCTTGTTGCTGAGGCGAGGTGAATTGATTCCTGATTCTGTATTTTGTCGCAAAAGCGAGCGTGAGCACTCCGACCCCGTGCTCCGCGAGCCAATACGCAGAATGCAAATAGATAGTATGCATGGCATAACAAAGGAGAGGCTCGGGTTATTTTTTTTTTGCCAAAAATTGCTCTTAGCAGCATTATTATTTTTATTTAATCAAAGTGTTATTGTTGCTACCTAACTACACCCTACAATTGCCAAAATTAACTTAATCCACCGAAAATGCACTTTCTTTATTGATCTGTCTAAAACTCCAAACAGCAAGTGTCATCATTTATTTAATCCTCCGATCATACTTTGTATTTTGAATTACTAATAATCCAATCCTGTCATTACTATTCATCAGCTCCTCACCTCTGAATTCTAATGATTCTCTAACATGATTACTTTCAAATCCACCGATATCATTCGTGTTCAATCCGTTTCGTCATTGATTCAAAACCATAATCCAATAATCAATCTCATTTTCCATTATCTATCACCAGCTAATCCACTAATATACCTCCACCGAAAATTCAATTTACCAAGATTATAATCCACTAATTGTTAAGAATCCTCCAATCTTCTCAGAAATTCAAATCATCCCTCTAGTAATTGATCAACTCCTATTAATTTCCCATATTGTCAACATCTTCCAAGAATTAATAATCACCATTATATATCCACCAAGAATATCATTGATTAATTCTACGATCCCCTAGTATCCTCCCACCAAGTAAATCACTAGTCGAACTATAATCCAATACTTGTATTACTCCTCCAAATTCGAAAATTCAATTGATTCATCAGTAACCGAATCTATTAATTCCAATATTGTCATCTCCCAAGAATTTATTTATCATGTCAGTAATCCAATATTTACTGTGCAATATCTAAATCTTCAAAACTATTTAAATCATCTATCTAGCCTATCTATTCAGCTAGACTCCACCAATTTATTTCTCCCATAACCCACACTATCATTTCCTGTTTAAGATCGACATGAATCCACCAATACCTTTATGTGTACACTACAAACATCTATTTCCTTTACTCACGACCCTGCTTATTCTTTCCATATTTTATTTTGTAGGAATAGAAATGCCACTATTTGGAATACAATACATAAAATTTCCTGAGACCTAGCAGTTTTGGAACAAAACATAATGTTCAAGGAATATTAACATGATTTTCCATACATATGGCATCACACCATATGCCTAATATCACCATAATTGCTCCATGCATACGGCATCACACCGTCTAACATCTTTCAGCGTTATAGCCGCTTAACTTATCACTGGGACGACACCCAGGACAACTCAAATCAGGGCCTTTCACTGCCCTCCACTTTTCCAATCCCATGTATAAAGCATTTCGAAATAGAACTATATCTGGTTAAGTTCCCATGTCCGCCCATGACCGTGGGCACGGCTATTCGAATAGTTTTGACTCTGCAGAGTTCGTACACTTTACCCACAAGAGACAATCAACTCATTGCCCCACACGATTCCTTAGAAGTGTGGTTGAGCAGACCATCACAGTGACTGTTCAAAGTACCTCACCCCTTCCATCATTTCACCCTATGGGTCGTTCCCACTTGCGGTGGGTCCCATACGTTGTGCGGGATGTTCTCCTTCGAACGCGTCTAGCAGTGGCCACCACCCCGCTAGCCCGCCACGCAGAGAACTTCACTCTCTACGAGTGTCCCATTCAAGCCGTCACCTGCATACCGCTTGCACTATCTCACCACCCTCTCTGTGAGGATGACTTTCAGGTCCAGTAAATCACTGAGCCAAGTTGTATTTCAGACTTGTGGTTGTCTGTTTTACACGGAGGTCATGACAAGATTCAGTCCTTAGTGGTATCTGGCGGCCTACCACTAACCCACTGTGTGCTTCCACCGCACCACACATACACACCCTCGAACCATCCCGCCCAGATATTTAAGCAAGATGGGGTTTTTGGAAACATAAAATAATCATAGCCAACATATACCAGTCATTACCACCATGACTGCCCAACCAAATTTTCTCATGATTAAAGTGATGTTTGGGCGCTCTCGCGCCCATGAATACCTAAGCGATACTAAGCATGGCATATAAATTACGGACTTATTTTTGAAAGGTTACTATTATAACTTTACTAGAGTGACAAGGTTCACACATTCAAATATTCCAAAGGAGGGGTAATATTATTCAAGATAAACAATGGGCATATAACTAGAGTATTAAATTAAATATGTATTTGCATATAAAATAACAGCATGCAATTTGATAATTTAAAACAAAGTAATTTGCAAAAAAATGTAGGTTCAATATGATCAAAGTATCGACTCGCCTTGGTCACGGGGGTCGAGATCTTGATTTTCAGAAGCTCCTAAGGTGGCTTCCTCCTCCTCTTCTTCTTGGACCTCGTACGCTATTTAATCGTGCAAAAACCCAAATAAAAGAAAAGCAACAATCATTCAAAAAGTCACCAGAAATTCAAATAGACTCTAAAAATTACGGTTCTGGTTTCATTTGATAGTTCTCGAATTTAGATGAATTTAGAAATTTGTCCCACTTAATTTGGAGTTAGGATGAAGAAGTTACAAGCATTTAAAGTCCTCAGTTCATAAAAATCCCAGAAATTGGGAAAAGTCTGACATGTGGGTCCCACTAGTTATTTTTATTTTATTTTCAGTAATTTATTATGTTCTGTATTGTACCTATGACAGTGGGTCCGGGTTACTTTATCAATTTATTTCTAACCCGAGGCCAGCGACATGCGGCCCAGTGTCGATGAGCCGCTCGATTCTGATCACGACAGTGGGGCCCACTGTCACCGAGGATTAAAAGAAGAAATTCAACCCGTGTGGGAGCGGGCTCGAGCAGCGCGCCGGGGAACCGGGGAGAAGAGAGTTTGCTGCGCTAGCCAGGTGAGGCTCCAAGTGTTGCTTACCCTATACGGGTCGATTAATCCCCTTATACCAATACTCCTAGCGTTTCACGTGAAAAGAATTTCCAACTAAAAGTGCGGCCGAGGGAACTCGAACCCGGGCCGATCGCAAGAGTTTGCACAGCGCTAGCCACCCGAGCACACGGCCTTACCTGACAGAGAGGGCGAGGCGGCTCTTTTGAATAAGGCTTGGGGAGGGGGTCGGGGCAGAGAAGCTCGGGGCGGCGGTGCCGGCGGCGGACGGTGGTCGGAGGCCTCGGACGACTCTTGAAAGACGTTCCCGGTGGCTCGCTGGTGCCGACGGCGGGTCGGTGGGTCGGGAGCACGGTGGTGGCCGGCGGCGAGCGGGTGCGGAGGTTTGAAGAGGGGCGTCGGGGCCGGCGAGGTTCGGCCTATGAGAAGCTCCGGTGAGGCCGGGGATGTCTTCGTGACTTACTGGGGACGGCGTGGAAGGAAGTAATCGGAGTTTGATGGAGTAATTGTGTGGGGAGGGTGTCGCCGGAGATGGGGACGAAAGGGCGGCGCCGGCGGTGGTGAGAGGTTTTCAGCACAATTACCTGGAGGGGGAGAGAGCCGAGAGCATGGGAAGCGCAATGGGGCATCCGGGGATCCTTATAGGGGGCCGAGAGGGGCTGGCAACGGCGCTCCCACCCGGGCGGTCATGTTGGGGAGCGGCGGAGGCAGTGATGGCGCGGGATTCCTGGGATTCGGGGGTGAACGCGCTGGAAGGCTGCAGCACTGCGCCGCACGCCCGACGAGAGGGAGGGATTTCGGCTGCGGCGCGGATTCGGCCGGTGGGGCGTGATTTCAGCTGGCACGGCGGGCAGAGCAAGCGCTGACCCGGGGCGGCGCACGCGGCATTGCGGGGAGGCGACCTTGACGGGACGGCGGCAGTTCCTGCTGACGCGGGTTCGGGACACGCCGGGGTCCATCGGTCCAAAGCCATGTCGATCCGGGCAAAGAGGTGCAATGCCGGTGTTGCAAAGGGGGAAGAAAAACAGTGTAATGGGGTGTGTCCCTTCGGCAGGGGAGGAGGGAGGTGGACTGCGCGCCTGAGGAAAGGTGGTGGGGGTCGGGCTGGGCCGGTCGGCCTGGTCTGGCTCCCACCCCATTGCATTTTTTTTTATTTTTATTTTTGCTTTTGAATTTGAATATGTATATATATATATATATATATATATATATATATATATATATATATATATATATATATATATATATATATATATATATATATATATATATATGTATCCTGAGGTATATACACGCATACTCATTCTTATTTATTCTCTGGTTTATATGTGTACATATATCTATTTTACTTACATATATATATATATATATATATATATATATATATATATATATATATATATATATATATATATATATATATATATATATATATATATATATATTCACATTCTGTATATATTTCCTCTTGGCTACTTTATTATTCCTTTATTTTTGGTATTGCTCTTTTATACTAATTTTCACAATGAGGTGGTATATTTTTAACCTGGTTTCTTCCTTCGTATACTGGATCATCTTCTCAGATTCGTGTCTACAATTCTTAGTTTCTTGTTATTTCATGTGTGGGTTTTTCCTTCTTGCTCCTTTTATCTTTTAAATCTTTTGACAAATTTTAAGAAAATATTATAACTCCAAAAGCAAACGGAAATACAATACAAATATAATTGATAACTTCACATTTCCTTAATGTCATTTTTCAGGATGTTACAAATCTACCCCCCTTAAAAAGAATCTCGACCCCGAGATTCAGGTAGAGCGGAAAGAAATAGGTGAGGCTAAACTTGGCTAGCAACAGGGTTTAGGGTTTAGCTTGTCGTGACGATCTTGCGAATCTTCTCGGTCTGGTTCCGTTAGGTCCTAATACGAAACTATTACGCTTCCACGGTAGTCATACATCATTTCGTTACTCCCAAAAGTACTTATATAGTTCTTCGACATTCTCGTCTAATCTTGCTACCCCCCTTAATAAATGGCAACTAACACTGGTTATCCTTTTTAACTCTGGGCATGACAAGTCCTGCGGCAACTTGGAGACTCGTTCGTTGTATCTCAGCTGCTTTGGTCAGCAACAGGTGCATGGAGCAGTCCTTGGGGCAGTGGTCTTGTCCTTCGCAGAGGAAACAGGTGATCCTTCTGGTTGGACATTCTTCTGGCGGGTGGTCTTCCTCACAGTTGGGGCAGCTTGCAGTACACTGACCTTTCTCATGTCCTTTCTCTCCACAACGCCTACAAGCTATTAGAGTCGTGAGGCAGTCATTCGGGTAGTGATATTTCTTGCAATATGAACAGTAAGGGACTGGGCAATTGTAGCTATAATGACCAGTTTGCCCACAAGTGAAACAGGCTCCTTGTCCCATTTGTCGTAGAGGAGGGCAGTATTGTGCGACATGTCCTGCTCCGCCACACTCGCTACATATATTATTCGGTGTAGCTTCCTGGTCTAGTAATAAAGCCCTTGCAACTTGTTCTTCTTCGTCGGAGTTGAGGCTGATGGTGATGGCTTCCATCATTCGCTTGTCTTTCCTCTTGATGGGGCAATTCTTCACATAATGTCCCGGGTCGCCACATCTGAAACACTTGCTTTGCTTCTTCTGATGGCCTTCATTAGAGCGATGTCCAGTATACTCGCCATAGGAACATGTGTCATTCTTTTGGGGTTTACTTAGCGTAGGGCCGCTATTATCTTCATGATGATGGCTTCTCTTTGACTTGTCTCGTAGAGTAAAGTCATGTGATGGCCGGTACACATGGTTGGGACTATTGCGAGCATCAATTATTATTCTCCCTCTCTTGCTTCTGACTGTGGCAGTGGCCTTGCTCCTATCCATTAGGCCTGATAGGATTTTCTAGAAAAGGTGAGAGGGAACAGCATGAGGTGAGTATTAAATCGTATAGATAAGATATTCTAAACCCATTCAAAATTTTTAAAACAAGAGGTTCCCGTGACTGCAAAAATAGGATGCACGAGGGCAAAAAGGCAGTGCATAGGGCCTAATGAGAATCTGGCGACAGTACATCGTCTACTCGAGAAAGCACACATAAGACGGCACAGGGTTTGTCTGCATAGTCCGCTTAGAGCGAGGCCACCTTATCTTCATGACCATCTTCGACGATCCTAATCTTAAATTTTTCGAGCAAGGGTAAGAGAAAGTGAGTTAAAGTTTCTCTTGAAGTCCATGGAAGGAAGAGGAAAATATTAGGAGGTAATTAGTACTCATTCTTGTAATTGTTTTGAAAACGCAAAACCTCACAATATTATTTTTTTTGTATAGGTATACTAATCCTCCAATATCCATCAATGATTTGATTTACTCCCATATGATCTTCATACGCAAGGCCTAGAATCAAACGGCCTTGATAATTTATCCTCCAGTATTCGGCCATAACCTTGTTGATGTCTAAAATTCCAATTAGCAAGTGCCATCGTTTATTTGTCCCTACTATCATACCCTCCCAATTGCGTTCTTTCAATTTCCTTAATCCGGCCATGGGTATATGAATCTTCTCATAAATCCTAACTTCCACCAAAGATTTATAATTCAATTTTCATATTTCACCATGTCCACATACTCCCAATCTCAGATCTATTATTTGCCAACTTGATTATTTTCTAAACCCAATGGGAGCCTAGTATTCTTTATCTCGGGTCCATCGATGATTTTTGGTATCGAGACTCCCTAATAATTCAGTCTGGTATTATTGATTCAAATCCATAAGTTGCTCCTCTAGAGATTAACCTAAATATTCACTATCTCCATTTTGTTTCATTTTTACATCCTCCGAAAATTATGTTATTAATCAGATCTATAATCCGATAGTGGTTATCACCTCCCCAATGTCTAAAATTTCAGTTAATCCATCCAGCTATCGATCATATTCCATTATTATAAACATCTTCCAGTGATTTTTCAATTCATCAGTGCTGCAATCCTTTAATTAGTTTCGCACTTCTATTTCTCCAAGTGTAAAACAATTAAGATTCAAGGTTAAGCGTCATGATTCTTGGCCTAAAGTGGGTTTTCATAGAAAATTACAAGAGTAGTACTGGATTTTCTTCATTTTGAACTTTGGGGTAAGAGAGCTTCAGAAGTAAAATGGCTAAGGTAGCATATAGATGAGAGGAAATCATCTAAGAGAGATGAGAATGAGCAATGTAACTTATATCTTTGGAAATAGTATTTTAAAGAAATATTCCTAGTCATAAAACTAACGGCCAAGCTAACTAGGTCACGACCTGCAGTCGATATGCTCTGATACCATCCCTGTAGGGACCCAGATATTAATATCCGGATTCCTCTGTGAATTCCCGCACTATTCCCTGGATCAGTAGATAGTGCTCACAGATTACAGTTCTGAATATCAAAATACACATCATGCGGAAGCATAATTAAAATAATAAACTTACTCATGGGCCGAATAGGCCGAAACCATAAAATTGCAGCAGCGGAAGAACGAAGCACACAGGTGGGACCTTCAGGACATGCCCACAGGCAGCCAACTGGAGGTTCGCGACCTAGCCCTTGACATCATCATCTTCTCTGCCAGCTTATCCAGTCTTGTTGCTGAGGCGAGGTGAATTGATTCCTGATTCTGTATTTTATCGCAAAAGCGAGCGTGAGCACTCCGACCCCGTGCTCCGCGAGCCAATACGCAGAATGCAAATAGATAGTATGCATGGCATAACAAAGGAGAGGCTCGGGTTATTTTTTTTTTGCCAAAAATTGCTCTTAGCAGCATTATTATTTTTATTTAATCAAAGTGTTATTGTTGCTACCTAACTACACCCTACAATTGCCAAAATTAACTTAATCCACCGAAAATGCACTTTCTTTATTGACTGCTGTCTAAAACTCCAAACAGCAAGTGTCATCATTTATTTAATCCTCCGATCATACTTTGTATTTTGAATTACTAATAATCCAATCCTGTCATTACTATTCATCAGCTCCTCACCTCTGAATTCTAATGATTCTCTAACATGATTACTTTCAAATCCACCGATATCATTCGTGTTCAATCCGTTTCGTCATTGATTCAAAACCATAATCCAATAATCAATCTCATTTTCCATTATCTATCACCAGCTAATCCACTAATATACCTCCACCGAAAATTCAATTTACCAAGATTATAATCCACTAATTGTTAAGAATCCTCCAATCTTCTCAGAAATTCAAATCATCCCTCTAGTAATTGATCAACTCCTATTAATTTCCCATATTGTCAACATCTTCCAAGAATTAATAATCACCATTATATATCCACCAAGAATATCATTGATTAATTCTACGATCCCCTAGTATCCTCCCACCAAGTAAATCACTAGTCAGGAACTATAATCCAATACTTGTATTACTCCTCCAAATTCCCGAAAATTCAATTGATTCATCTGGTAACCGAATCTATTAATTCCAATATTGTCATCTCCCAAGAATTTATTTATCAGCGTCGTAATCCAATATTTACCTGTGCAATATCTAAATCTTCAAAAACTATTTAAATCATCTATCTAGCCTATCTATTCAGCTAGACTCCACCAATTTATTTCTCCCATAACCCACACTATCATTTCCTGTTTAAGATCGACATGAATCCACCAATACCTTTATGTGTACACTACAAACATCTATTTCCTTTACTCACGACCCTGCTTATTCTTTCCATATTTTATTTTGTAGGAATAGAAATGCCACTATTTGGAATACAATACATAAAATTTCCTGAGACCTAGCAGTTTTGGAACAAAACATAATGTTCAAGGAATATTAACATGATTTTCCATACATATGGCATCACACCATATGCCTAATATCACCATAATTGCTCCATGCATACGGCATCACACCGTCTAACATCTTTCAGCGTTATAGCCGCTTAACTTATCACTGGGACGACACCCAGGACAACTCAAATCAGGGCCTTTCACTGCCCTCCACTTTTCCAATCCCATGTATAAAGCATTTCGAAATAGAACTATATCTGGTTAAGTTCCCATGTCCGCCCATGACCGTGGGCACGGCTATTCGAATAGTTTTGACTCTGCAGAGTTCGTACACTTTACCCACAAGAGACAATCAACTCATTGCCCCACACGATTCCTTAGAAGTGTGGTTGAGCAGACCATCACAGTGACTGTTCAAAGTACCTCACCCCTTCCATCATTTCACCCTATGGGTCGTTCCCACTTGCGGTGGGTCCCATACGTTGTGCGGGATGTTCTCCTTCTGAACGTCTAGCAGCTGGCCACCACCCCTGCTAGCCCGCCACAGCAGAACTTCACTCTCTACGAGTGTCCCATTCAAGCCGTCACACAGACAGCCGCTTGCACTATCTCACCACCCTCTCCTGTGAGGATGACTTTCAGGGTCCGGTAAATCTACTGAGCCAAGTTGTATTTTACAGACTTGTGGTTGTACTGTTTTACACAGGAGGTCATGACAAGATTCAGTCCTTAGTGGTATCTGGGCGGCCTACCACTAACCCACTGTGTGCTTCCACCGCACCACACATACACACCCTCGAACCATCCCGCCCAGATATTTAAGCAAGATGGGGTTTTTGGAAACATAAAATAATCATAGCCAACATATACCAGTCATTACCACCATGACTGCCCAACCAAATTTTCTCATGATTAAAGTGATGTTTGGGCGCTCTCGCGCCCATGAATACCTAAGCGATACTAAGCATGGCATATAAATTACGGACTTATTTTTGAAAGGTTACTATTATAACTTTACTAGAGTGACAAGGTTCACACATTCAAATATTCCAAAGGAGGGGTAATATTATTCAAGATAAACAATGGGCATATAACTAGAGTATTAAATTAAATATGTATTTGCATATAAAATAACAGCATGCAATTTGATAATTTAAAACAAAGTAATTTGCAAAAAAATGTAGGTTCAATATGATCAAAGTATCGACTCGCCTTGGTCACGGGGGTCGAGATCTTGATTTTCAGAAGCTCCTAAGGTGGCTTCCTCCTCTTCTTCTTCTTGGACCTCGTACGCTATTTAATCGTGCGCAAAAACCCAAATAAAAGAAAAGCAACAATCATTCAAAAAGTCACCAGAAATTCAAATAGACTCTAAAAATTACGGTTCTGGTTTCATTTGATAGTTCTCGAATTTAGATGAATTTAGAAATTTGTCCCACTTAATTTGGAGTTAGGATGAAGAAGTTACAAGCATTTAAAGTCCTCAGTTCATAAAAATCCCAGAAATTGGGAAAAGTCTGACATGTGGGTCCCACTAGTTATTTTTATTTTATTTTCAGTAATTTATTATGTTCTGTATTGTACCTATGACAGGTGGGTCCGGGGTTACTTTATCAATTTATTTCTAACCCGAGGCCACTGACATGCGGGCCCAGTGTCGATGAGCGCTCGATTCTGACCACGACAGTGGGGCCCACTGTCGGCGAGGATTAAAAGAAGAAATTCAACCGGCGCGGCGAGCGGGGCTCGAGCAGCGGCCAGGAACCGGGAGAAGAGAGTTTGCTGCGCTAGCCAGGTGAGGCTCCAAGTGTTGCTTACCCTATACGGGTCGATTAATCCCCTTATACCAATACTCCTAGCGTTTCACGTGAAAAGAATTTCCAACTAAAAGTGCGGCCGAGGGAACTCGAACCCGGGCCGATCGCAAGAGTTTGCACAGCGCTAGCCACCCGAGCACACGGCCTTACCTGACAGAGAGGGCGAGGCGGCTCTTTTGAATAAGGCTTGGGGAGGGGGTCGGGGCAGAGAAGCTCGGGGCGGCGGTGCCGGCGGCGGACGGTGGTCGGAGGCCTCGGACGACTCTTGAAAGACGTTCCCGGTGGCTCGCTGGTGCCGACGGCGGGGTCAGCTGGGGTCGGGGGAGCACGGTGGTGGCCGGCGGCGAGCGGGTGCGGAGGTTTGAAGAGGGGCGTCGGGGCCGGCGAGGTTCGGCCTATGAGAAGCTCCGGTGAGGCCGGGGATGTCTTCGTGACTTACTGGGGACGGCGTGGAAGGAAGTAATCGGAGTTTGATGGAGTAATTGTGTGGGGAGGGTGTCGCCGGAGATGGGGACGAAAGGGCGGCGCCGGCGGTGGTGAGAGGTTTTCAGCACAATTACCTGGAGGGGGAGAGAGCCGAGAGCATGGGAAGCGCAATGGGGCATCCGGGGATCCTTATAGGGGGCCGAGAGGGGCTGGCAACGGCGCTCCCACCCGGGCGGTCATGTTGGGGAGCGGCGGAGGCAGTGATGGCGCGGGATTCCTGGGATTCGGGGGTGAACGCGCTGGAAGGCTGCAGCACTGCGCCGCACGCCCGACGAGAGGGAGGGATTTCGGCTGCGGCGCGGATTCGGCCGGTGGGGCGTGATTTCAGCTGGCACGGCGGGCAGAGCAAGCGCTGACCCGGGGCGGCGCACGCGGCATTGCGGGGAGGCGACCTTGACGGGACGGCGGCAGTTCCTGCTGACGCGGGTTCGGGACACGCCGGGGTCCATCGGTCCAAAGCCATGTCGATCCGGGCAAAGAGGTGCAATGCGGTGTTGCAAAGGGAAGAAAAAGCAGTGTAATGGGGTGTGTCCTTCGGCGGGGAGGAGGGAGGTGGACTGCGCGCCTGAGGAAAGGTGGTGGGGGTCGGGCTGGGCCGGTCGGCCTGGTCTGGCTCCCACCCCATTGCATTTTTTTTATTTTTATTTTTGCTTTTGAATTTGAATATGTATATATATATATATATATATATATATATATATATATATATATATATATATATATATATATATATATATATATATATATATATATATATATATATATATATATATCCTGAGGTATATAGGTATATATTCTTATTTATTCTCAGTTTATATGTGTACATATACTCATTCTTATTTATATATATAGTTTATATATGTACATATATCTATATATATATATATATATATATATATATATATATATATATATATATATATATATATATATATATATATATATATATATATATATATATATATATATATTCACATTCTCTTATATATTTCCCTCTTGGCTACTTTATTATTCCTTTATTTTTGGTATTGCTCTTTTATACTAATTTTCACAATGAGGTGGTATATTTTTAACCTGGTTTCTTCCTTCGTATACTGGATCATCTTCTCAGATTCGTGTCTACAATTCTTAGTTTCTTGTTATTTCATGTGTGGGTTTTTTCCTTCTTGCTCCTTTTATCTTTTAAATCTTTTGACAAATTTTAAGAAAATATTATAACTCCAAAAGCAAACGGAAATACAATACAAATATAATTGATAACTTCACATTTCCTTAATGTCATTTTTCAGGATGTTACAACAAACTACAGCCGCCACAACTCCAGGGACAAGCGGACGGGACGGGGGAGGGCGCGGGGGCGACGGGGAATGCTAGGGTTGGTGGCGGCAGCGAGGCCATGGGAGAAGCGCTGCTTGGTGGCGGGGGAAGGAGGGGGCACCAGGGTGGGGAGGGAGGCAGCTGGGGGGAGAGGAGAGGTGTGCCGGGGTGGAGGAGGGTGGCGCATTCGAAGAAAGGAGATTATCCCTCACGCCCAAAATGGTGAAGGCAATGACATGCGCCAAAGACTGGGAATTGGCCAAAGAGCTGCAACAACATCAACTGGAGGATCCTGAAATCGTGCAGGCGTACGCTGACTTCGAATGCATGAACAATCTAGACATTAACGAGTAGATACTATGTACGCATGTTGTTATAGTTAGTATGTACACATATTGTTACTGTACTCTTTTCTTTACTCGGGGAACCCCACTCTGGGGCGTAATGTTTTTAATGAAGTAGTAACATTGTATTTTTAAAATATCAATGAAATTCCACTTTTTCACAAAATATTTACGTCATTACGTGTCCATGTTTTTATGCAACTAATTCAATTTCAACTAGTTTATAACAAGACGGGTACGAGAGAAAGAAGATGGCGACCGCCGCCACCATCGTCACTTCCACCTTTGTCGTGTATAGTTACTTCGGGTTGGGTTTGGGCTGGCACGGCATGAACACTAGCACGACGAGCTTTGGGCCGTGCTTGGGCTTGGTGGAGGCGAGCCGAGCCGACACAGCACCGCACGACGAGACGACTGGGCCGAGCCGACACAGCACGACACGGCCCAACTCCCAGCTCTATATATACCTATTAGCCTTTGAGGCTAGAAAAGGGGCGAGCATGGAAGAATTTTTGTGGCATGGGTTTTGTAGAACAACAGAAAACTAATCAGGGCTAGACTTGAGAGATTATACTAGCACGATGTTTTTTTTCTGAAGAGATTCAATAGAAAATCTGCGCTTGAGGCGTGAAAATTCTTGGTATTTTGTAACGCCCCCACTTTTGGGAGCGATGCAGTTTACCTCGCTGTTGCCGAGATTGTTCAATTGCAGTCTTTAGCAGAATGTGCACCATTGCCAAAGCATGCTTAAGCATAAAACCGGACTTTATTACGAAAGTAAGGCTTATCAACTAAGTGTTATATAAAGGCGTACAACCCAAAGATACATTACCAAAAGAACTTCCACAGCGGGCTCGAGTGTAGAATAAGCCCTAACACTCGGCGTCGTCTACATCGTAGAGCTCGACGTCGTCTTCAGAGACTTCTTCCTCCTCTTGACAAGCACTTTCTGTTAATGTGTAACATCCCAAATAGGGAGCTAGTGTAATTTAAAAAAAAATCTTAAAATCCTTTAATCATTTTTTTCCTAGTGCTTCTCAAAAAGTTTTTGCCAAAGTTCAAATCTCTCGAATTGGATTTTCTTGCCGAAAGCCCAATTAATAAAATTCGAAATCTTGGGATCAAGAACCAAGTTTGAAAATCAAAATGAGAGAGATACAATCCCCCTTGGAAGTATTGCTCTCATATTTAAAATTTGAAATCTGGACTCCCAAAACCAAATCTTAAATCCCAAAAATCGGGAATTCTAGAAAATACCAAAATCCCTTTTGGGGCCCGGCCTTTTTTTTTTCCTCGGCTGCTCCCTTTTTCTTTTCCTTTTCCTCCGGGCCGTCCGGCCCGCTCTCCCTTTCTCTGGCCTCTGGCCCACCCGACCGCGCGCATCCCCTTCCTCCCTGCTTCTTCTTCCTTCCTCCTCCTCCCTCTCCTTCCGTCGCGCCAAGCCGGCCCGGCCCGCGCCTCCCGCCCCGCCCCCAGCTCGCGCCGCCCCCGGATTCCCCCCCCCGTCACCTCCGCGCCAGTACCCTACCACCGGCCTACCCTTGGCGCCATCCCCCTACTCCATGCCGCTACCCAGGCCGCCGGACGCGTAGCCATGCCGTGATACGCCTCGCCCATGCTTCCGGACGCGCCACCCATGCCCGCCGCCGCGCGCTCGCTTATAAAGGGGCCCTAGCTCGCCCCCTCTTCCTTCTCCCCATTGGAGCTCGTTCGAGCTGTCCGAGCTCACGCCGGCCGCTGCCACTTCGCACCGATTCCGCTGCTCCGGCCACTCCCTCCACCAATCGACCGCGTCGCCTCAAGCCTCGGCCGTCTCCGCCTCCCCTCACCGTTAATCGGGAAAACGACGCCCGAGCACGCCGCATCCGCTTCTTCTCCGCCTCCGGCCGGTCACCATCGTTTTCGCCGCCGCCTACCCCGTGGTCGATCCCCGGCCGATTCCCCACGGCGAGAGCACCACCTGCGCCGCCCGAAGACACCCCAGTGGTCGGCCGCCGCCCACCGCCGCCCCAGCGTCCCGCCACGGCGACCGGTTGCGCCGCCGCCGCACATGTCGCCGCCCGACCGGCCTCCTCCGCCACTCCAACCATTTCGGTGAGTTCCCCGTGTCTCCCTTATGCTTTCGCGCGCCTCACTTTTCCCCTTTTCTCCTCCGGCCGCCGGCGCCCAATTTCTCCTCACCGCCGGCCACCTAAGGCCGCCGCGCGTGCTCGGCCCCTCCCGACCGAGCTCGCCACCAGAGCCTCCTCGTCGCCGGGCGTTCGGTTTCTTGGTCGCCACCGCCTCCCGGCCGCTTCGCCGGCGTCGGCGTCGCCAGCTCGGTGCCTCCTCCTCTACCGGTTCGCTCGGCCTCGGTGAGCGGCCCTCCTCTCTGTGTGCGTGTATGGCATGTGGGCCCAGCAAGCTAGTTGCTCAACTTTTCACCTTTTGGCTCATAATAATTCCCTGTAAGAAATATCCATGCATGTATTGAAGTAATGTGCATGATAACAGAATGAGCATGTATTTATAAGTTTATAATGAAAAGATTTAGGCAACTAAATTAAAAACTTAACATGGGATAACTATATGCCGGTTTAGGTTAATATACTAATCCCCATGTAAAACTAAGACAAGAGCATGCATGATCTATTTTCGATAACAGAAATCGACATGGGTTAAATGCATGTGGATGTTAACGAAATCAAATGTGTAAAACGAGTTAAAAGTTTCTCTCTTACAAATCAAATGTACGAGAAGTTGATCTGATTGAGTAAGGATATATGTTGGAGCTTTATAACGAATATTTCGATGCTTTCAAACTTTACTCTAGAAACTCGAATAATACATTTAATCCTATCTCGAGTAGTTTAGATACTATCCTTCCTCCATCGATCTAAATATATTTAAACAAATTAAGTAAATCAATTTAACATGATTTTGCCACATAAAATATTAATCATAAATCGCTCGTATCAAGAATCATGTCATCGCACTCATTAGTACTTAAAATAGTCCTTGCCTCACATCCGAACCTCCACTCATTATCTCATAAATTCAAATGTAATAGTTGAAAATAACTAATACCAAAAGAAATAACTTCAATGAGGCAATCCCGTTAATTCATGACTCACTCACTCAATAAAAGTCCGACTATGAAAATGGAGTGGTTAATTAGTAAAATAACCAAACTTGTCCATAATAATAGTTGGTTAAATGATTAACTCCATACCTTAATTAAGTTATTAAAAATATTGATTCATTGTTTTGGTCATTGCCATCTTAGATAAATAGTGCCGCATGAAATATCAAAGTTACACAGCGTATACAAATATACTCATCTTGCGTATCCGTATCCTAAAATCCTAAAATCATGTTTCTCTACACTACCCCGATACACTCTTTTATCGACCTAAGTCTGCCCGACTCACGGGACTTCCTTGATAAATATACAGTAATAAAGAGAAAGTTACCAAATAAAAGATCGAGCCTCGCCCTTCCCCAATTGGCTGTGTTTGGCCACCTTATTTCCCAAAGTAGGTAATTCCTGTAAAATACTCCTTCATCTTGAATCCCTTCTTATCTTAATTTTCCCTCACGGTAAAGCTATTCCGCCACCTCATTCCTTCGCCCAATTCATCCTCCGCTGTGCTCACGGCACACTAACCCGGATCATCCTTCTATTCTCAAACCGTAATAAATGTATAATTTAAATTAACTTGGGCATTTAAAGTATTTGGATTTATTTGGTTTTTCTTTTCTTGGCCGCGTATTAGAATCTGAAGACTCGACGAGGCGACATAGTCGAACAGGATCAAGACTTGGGTAAAAGCGACGACTAGGAAGTTAAGATCACTGACTGAGTAGGCTTTGACATAGATCAATCAAGGCCGTGGTACACCAAGCAAGGCAAGTCATCACTTTGATCATACTGATCCTACATTTTATGCAAAACTATGTTCTTTTAAACTACCAACTTGCATGCCTAATTTGTTATGCAAATATATGTCAAAGCTTAAGGTAGCTACATGCCCACTTGATGTTGTATTAAATTTATTATGCCATCCTTTGATACTTGAATCACCTGATCCTTGTCACCATAGATATTAATGATAACTTTACTAGCTATAAGTCATATTAAATGCCATGCTAGTCTTGTCAAGTCCAGGGCGCTAATTGCCCTGATCATCAATCTTCAAAAACATAAGAACTTGTTTTGGGACAGTCACGGGATGTACGTGGCTGAATACTTTGCAACTACTTATTCTATGCTTCTCAAAACCCTTAAAACCTGCTATACCAGTCTGGGCGGATGGCAAGAGTGGTGGGTGTGGATGTAACACGAGGATTGTGGTTTGTGGAATGAACCGCCCGGACACATTAAGGACTTAATCCTGTAATGACCCCTCCGTGTACAACAAGACAACCACAAGTCGGCAAACCGTAGGCTTGGCTGAATAATTTACTAAACTCTCTAGCCATTTCACGGAGAACGTGTGTAGGTGGGTAATAAAAGCCCCCGTGAAATGGGACATCGGATAAAGGTGACGTCGCCAAGGCTAGCGTATGGTGGAGAGTGGAGTCCGAGTGCGCCAACCTGTGGTGACATCCCGCACAACCTATGGAAGCAACCACATAGGAGTGAGATGCTAGAGAGCGAGGTATTGTAAAGGCCTCGTGGTAGTCTCTCGATCTGCATGACTAAGGAATCATGTAGAACCATCGGACGATTACCTCTTGTGGGTAAAGATGTACAGACTCTGCAGAGTATACAACTATTCGAATAGCCGTGCCCACGGTCAAGGGCGGACATGGAAATCTTCCTCGAGTTAGTTCTATTTCAAAACCTTTGTGGGTGGGGCAAAAACTTATCGAGAGGAGGTACTGATTTTGAATTTTTCTGGAGGGACGTACTCAGCGTGGTTGATAATATGGAAGTGGCATAAGGATCAAAAGCTAGCATAGGTGGTTGGAACCATGTAATCGGTGGATGGAACCTACACTGTTATAAATATTGCACATTTTCAAACTCTTTAAAGCATGTTTATAAAATGCCAAGTTATAGGAATTTTAATTATGAGTATTGCAAATGTCGCACTAAGCAAATAAAAGAACCTCAAGCCTCCTTTGACAACCTTGCATCTATTATTATTGCATCTGTGTGGTGGCTTGTCGAGTATCATCGTACTCATTCTTGCTTAACTGCTATCATTCAGTCAGAAAGGAACTAAAGTCAAGCCCTGCGATGCCTAAAAAGGGTCGATAGAGCTGGAAGGCGATGAGGTCATGGACTAGGTCGCGAACCCCAGTTGGCTGCCTGTGGGCAAGTCCATGGTCCCACTGTGTGAAGTTTCGCTGCGCATTTTATCATTTTTGGCCTAACCGGCCCATGAGTAAGTATTACTGTATTATTTACGCTTCCGCATGATATGTTTTCGATATACAGTAATGTATCTGTGAGCACTATCTACTGATCCAGGGAATAGTGCGGTGAATCACAGAGGATCTGGGTTTTGCTAACCCGAGGTCCGACAGAGCTGGTATCAGAGCATATCGACTGTAGGTCGTAACCTTAGTTAGCATGGCCGTTAGCTCTATGACTAGAATTATTTCTTCAAAATCTAAATGCAAAATATAAGTAGTATTGCTACTCTTATCCCTCTTAGATGATTCCCTCTCATCTATTTGCTGCCCTGGCCATTTGTAGCTCCAAGGCTCTCTTATCCTGAAGTCAAACTAACGCGTGCCTGAGTTCTCTTCTGAAAAATTATCTTGGGCCAAAATCATAAAACCTGTATTGAGTTTTATTTACAAAAGTTGTTTATCCTTGGAAGATCAAATTATCAAAACTATTTGCAAAGCTTATTTCCAAGCTCATTTCAATAAATCTAAGCTTCCAGGAAAAAGTTTCCCCAAAATTCAACTCCCTGCCAATTTATGCCAAAAGATCATTTTGATTTCTTAGATATATGAGTAAATCTTGGTGGATTCAAGTCAATCGTAAGAAAGAATCAATGGTGTGAATTTCTGGGCGAAAAATAGGCAAATTAATTTGAATGATTGAATTAGCTACATCGGTGAACCAACTTAATGATCAGATTGACTGAATGGATAGACCAGTTTACATGATTGGATTGGTTGACATGGATGGACCAATTTAAATGATTAGATTGACTACGTAGGTAGACCAATGTAAAAGGGACTGGATTGGTAAGATAATCGGACTGGTTAATAAATGGAGCGATACAGATGATTGAATTGGCTAAATGAGTGGATCAACTCAAAAAGATTGGATTGGCTAAAATACGTGGATCGATGGAATTTTAGAAAAGTGGGGAGTTTAATAACATTTGTGGATTGCAGCTTTAATAAATAGCATGGCCCTGAGAGTGTTTACACTAGTGGGATAATGGAATATAGCTTGACTAGTGCATGGATTATTGACAATTCTGAGAAAATTACGATAAGTCATAATAATCCTTGATTTATAGATTTGAGTAATAATCTTATTCTCGGTGGATGTTTATGACAATGAAGTCGCTTGAAAGGAAATTTGCGGATAGTAGGACTGATCACTTGGTAAACAAGATTATGAGTATAGATCCATGGTGAGAAAGGTTGGATTATAATACAAATGCTATTGGTGGATTGAAATATCGAACCATACTACAAGTGGCATTTGGATTTAAAATGCAAAAGATGTGTAGTATTGGTGGATTTAAAACATGGAGATATTGAAACCATGATACAAACAAATACGAGTGGATTTAGAGGTAAAGAATTTGGAGTAATGTGCAGGTAAATAATTGAATGGGATTGTGGAATAATGAACCCAAGACTGGATTTATGATTTTATGTAGGAAAGTGAGATCCATTTGAGGAATAGGTAACTCTGATTTGGTGAAGAAACCATAGATGATACCTTGGAAGTTATATGATCTGTGGATCGGATAAATGATAACATTCACTGTTTGGAGTATTAGACGAACAATCTGCTGAGACTAAGTAATGAAGGAAGTCAGTTTTAGATTCAATCAAGTATAAGCAAGTTTAACAAGGCTATGGATTCTAAGCCTACGAATGAAAAGATTATGGGAGTAAATTAGTCTATTGATACTGTGATATTGGAGGATGCTAGGATACCTTTGCCAAAAAGGGTATTTTAAAAGTTCGAGTATTTTAAAAAAAAAATCACTCTTGATAGAGAACTCCATATCAAGAGTATACAATGTACTTTCGATGCAAAAAGGTTTGATTCAAGTTACTCCAAAACTTGGCCCTGATTTGAAACAAACCCAAAGCTCAATTCCCGAGAACTTGCTCTTAAAACCAAAACTTGGGAATCTAGTTGCTCAGAAAAAAATCAATTACTATTGATAGGGTTATCTTGGAAAAACAAATGTTTTCAGCCTCAGCATTTTTGAAAACTGTTTTCTAAAGAGCTCTGCTTTCAAAATAATAATAAGAAGCATGAGCTTCATTGCCAAGGCCCTCTCGGTACTCCCTTTCTCTACCTCATGCTCAAAAGGAAGTCGTTTTCCTATTCTCTCTCCCTTGCTTCAAAGGCTTAAGCTCAAGATGTCGGGGATGCTCGTGAAAATTTGGTGGCCTCGCTTCAACAAACCTAGTGTTCAGAACCCTATGCTCTCTTGTGTGTGCCTTCGTGCATAGACGTTGCTTGGTCAAAGGAGATTTTATTTGGCCCTCTGCACTGCCTTCTTACCCTTGGGCGTTGTATTTCGTAGTCACAGGAAAAGTTGTTTTCAAAAAGCTTGGTTATTCTGTGTGGCTTGTGTACTGCCCCAGTTTCTGGGTGTGCACACCTTAGAATGGGTTAGAATATCTCATCTCTCATATCCTTTGCGCATCTCATGCTAACTCCCCTCACCTTATTACTGAAAACCTCGTCAGTCTGCAGCAAGAGGTAGCAGATAGCCAAGTCGAGACACTCAAAGCTTTGAAATTAAAGAGGCAACACCTTCGGAAAAGGACAACAACTAAGAGGCCCTAGCCTGCAAAAGGATCAAGACTCAAGTCCCCAACTCGCCGAGAACTCATTGATCCAGTCATCATCGAACAAGCAATGGTCAAGAACACGACTAGAAGCAAGAAGAAGGAACCAGAGCTCCTACATGCTTTGGTCCCTACCACTCAACCAAATATTCGCTCAGACCCACTCCGCAGAGATTGCTGAGAAGCAGTCATCACAATGGGAATAACAGTGGCATGGCCCCAAGCAAACCTCGAAAGCATATTGCTTGCTTCTGTTGCCAAGATATCGGACACTACGCCAACCAATGCCCTCAAAGAAAGCAAGACAAAGGGGACAACTGCTTCAAATGTGGTGACCCAGGACACCATGTGAGATACTGCCCTCAACGGAGATTGAACAATCAAGAAAAGAATGTCGTCACCATCAACCTCAGCCACAGCACAGAAGGACTCGTCGGCTTCAAGTACCCCCCCAAGGAGCAAACTGCCTGTGGCAAAGCTCGACCACCAGGTCCAGAAACTCCGTTGGCTATTGCATGCATTGAATGTGGCAAGACAGGACCTGACGCCCAATCATGCCCTCCACTGCGACAGGTTACATGTTTTGCTTGTGGACAAACAGGACACTACAGCTACAATTGCCCAATTGCATCGTCCCTACTGCAAGAAACACCATATACCAGAAAGCTATCTCAAGAACCTAGTGGCATGTACACGCTGTAGAGAAAAAGGACATCAAGTGAATCAATGCACTGCAAACTGCCCCAATCGTGAAGAAGATCATCAACCTGGAGAATCCTCCATGAGCAAGGTTACTTGTTTTCTCTGTGAGGGACAAGACCATTGCCCCAAGGATTGCTCTATGAGCCTGTTACTGACCAAGGCTGCTGAAATACAAAGACTGAGCCTTCAAGCTGCCATCAGACTCATCATGCCGAAAGATAACAAGAAGAATTAGTACCGGCCACCCGTCATGTTAAGGGGGGTAGCCTAAATAAATAAGAAGTGTCAAAGTACCCTGAGGTTAGGCCCTACTACCACTCCAGCATAAAGAGAAGTTAGCAATCAGCACTAAAGAAACAAAGAAACCCCAAATGCCAAGCAATGGAGGGAAGCTAGTCGCAAGCTATCCGTAAGAACAAGGTCTCCTGTGTGGTGTTTTCTCCAAAGTGTTGATCCGCTTTTGTTTGAATGTCCTCTCTTTGAATGGCTCCAAGGGCAGTATGCGTAGTATCAAGCAATACCCTAAAACATTTTTGCTAGCCAGCTTGTTTCCACCCACTTCTATCTGCTCCACTCGAATCTCGGGGACGAGATTCATGTTAAGGGGGGTAGGATCTGTAACATCCCAAATAGGGAGCTAGTGTAATTTAAAAAAAAATCTTAAAATCCTTTAATCATTTTTTTTCCTAGTGCTTCTCAAAAAGTTTTTGCCAAAGTTCAAATCTCTCGAATTGGATTTTCTTGCCGAAAGCCCAATTAATAAAATTCAAATCTTGGGATCAAGAACCAAGTTTGAAAATCAAAATGAGAGAGATACAATCCCCTTGAAGTATTGCTCTCATATTTAAAATTTGAAATCTGGACTCCCAAAACCAAATCTTAAATCCCAAAATCGGGAATTCTAGAAAATACCAAAATCCCTTTGGGGCCCGGCCCTTTTTTTTTTTTCCCTCGGCTGCTCCCTTTTCTTTTCCTTTTCTCTCCGGCCGTCCGCCCGCTCTCCTTTCTCTCGGCCTCTGCCCACCCGACCATGCGCATCCCCTTCCTCCTGCTTCTTCTTCCTTCCTCCTCCTCCCTCTCCTTCCGTCGCCAAGTCGGCCCGCCCGCGCCCCGCCCGCCCAGCCGCGCGCGCCCGGATTCCCCGTCACCTCGCGCCAGTACCCTACCACCGGCCTACCCTTGGCGCCATCCCCCTACTCCATGCCGCTACCAGGCCGCCGGACGCGTAGCCATGCCGGCGGTACGCCTCGCCCATGCTTCCGGACGCGCCACCCATGCCGCCGCCGTACGCGCGCTCGCTTATAAAGGGGCCCTAGCTCGCCCCCTCTTCCTTCTCCCCATTGGAGCTCGTTCGAGCTGTCCGAGCTCACGCCGGCCGCTGCCACTTCGCACCGATTCCGCTGCTCCGGCCACTCCCTCCACCAATCGACCGCGTCGCCTCAAGCCTCCAGTCGTCTCCCGCCTCCCCTCACCGTTAATCGGGAAAACGACGCCCGAGCACGCCGCATCCGCTTCTTCTCCGCCTCCGGCCGGTCACCATCGTTTTCGCCGCCGCCTACCCCGTGGTCGATCTCGCCGATTCCCACGGCGAGCACCACTGCGCCGCCGAAGACACCCGGTGGTGGCCGCCGCCACCGCCGCCTTGGCAGCCCTCGCCACGGCGACCGGTTGCGCTGCCGCCGCACATGTCGCCGGCCCGACTGGCCTCCTCCGCCACTCCAACCATTTCGGTGAGTTCCCGTGTCTCCCTTATGCTTCGCGCGCCTCACTTTTCCCCTTTTCTCCTCCGCGCGGCGCCATTTCTCCTCACCGCCGCCACCTAAGGCCGCCGCCGCGTGCTCGGCCCCTCCCGACCGAGCTACGCCACCAGAGCCTCCTCGCCGCCGGGCGTTCGGTTTCTTGGTCGCCACCGCCTCCCGGCCGCTTCGCGGCGTCGGCGCCGCCAGCTCGGTGCCTCCCTCCTCTGCCGGTTCGCTCGGCCTCGGAGCAGCCCTCCTCTCTGTGTGCGTGTATGGCATGTGGGCCCAGCAAGCTAGTTGCTCAACTTTTCACCTTTTGGCTCAGTAATAATTCCCTGTGTAAGAAATATCCATGCATGTATTGAAGTAATCTGTGCATGATAACAGGAATGAGCATGTATTTATAAGTTTATAATGAAAAGATTTAGGCAACTAAATTAAAAACTTAACATGGGATAACTATATGCCAGTTTAGGTTAATATACTAATCCCCATGTAAAACTAAGACAAGAGCATGCATGATCTATTTTCAGATAACAGGAAATCGACATGGGTTAAATGCATGTGGATGTTAACGAAATCAAATGTGTAAAACGAGTTAAAAGTTTCTCTCTTACAAATCAAATGTACGAGAAGTTGATCCTGATTGAGTAAGGATATATGTTGGAGCTTTATAACGAATATTTCGATGCTTTCAAACTTTACTCTAGAAACTCGAATAATACATTTAATCCTATCTCGAGTAGTTTAGATACTATCCTTCCTCCATCGATCTAAATATATTTAAACAAATTAAGTAAATCAATTTAACATGATTTTGCCACATAAAATATTAATCATAAATCGCTCGTATCAAGAATCATGTCATCGCACTCATTAGTACTTAAAATAGTCCTTGCCTCACATCCGAACCTCCACTCATTATCTCATAAATTCAAATGTAATAGTTGAAAATAACTAATACCAAAAGAAATAACTTCAGCGAGGCAATCCCCGTTAATTCATGACTCACTCACTCAATAAAAGTCCGACTATGAAAATGGAGTGGTTAATTAGTAAAATAACCAAACTTGTCCATAATAATAGTTGGTTAAATGATTAACTCCATACCTTAATTAAGTTATTAAAAATATTGATTCATTGTTTTGGCTGTTGCCATCTTAGATAAATAGTGCCGCATGAAATATCAAAGTTACACCGCGTATACAAATATACTCATCTTGCGTATCCGTATCCTAAAATCCTAAAATCATGTTTCTCTACACTACCCCCGATACACTCTTTTATCTGACCCTAAGTCCTGCCCGACTCACGGGACTTCCTTGATAAATATACAGTAATAAAGAGAAAGTTACCAAATAAAAGATCGAGCCTCGCCCTTCCCCAATTGGCTGTGTTTGGCCACCTTATTTCCCAAAGTAGGTAATTCCTGTAAAATACTCCTTCATCTTGAATCCCTTCTTATCTTAATTTTCCCTCACGGTAAAGCTATTCCGCCACCTCATTCCTTCGCCCAATTCATCCTCCGCTGTGCTCACGGCACACTAACCCGGATCATCCTTCTATTCTCAAACCGTAATAAATGTATAATTTAAATTAACTTGGGCATTTAAAGTATTTGGATTTATTTGGTTTTTCTTTTCTTGGCCGCGTATTAGAATCTGAAGACTCGACGAGGCGACATAGTCGAACAGGATCAAGACTTGGGTAAAAGCGACGACTAGGAAGTTAAGATCATCGATCGAGTAGGCTTTGACATAGATCAATCAAGGCCGTGGTACACCAAGCAAGGCAAGTCATCACTTTGATCATACCGATCCTACATTTTATGCAAAACTATGTTCTTTTAAACTACCAACTTGCATGCCTAATTTGTTATGCAAATATATGTCAAAGCTTAAGGTAGCTACATGCCCACTTGATGTTGTATTAAATTTATTATGCCATCCTTTGATACTTGAATCACCGATCCTTGTCACCATAGATATTAATGATAACTTTACTAGCTATAAGTCATATTAAATGCCATGCTAGTCTTGTCAAGTCCAGGCGCTAATTGCCCGATCATCAATCTTCAAAAACATAAGAACTTGTTTTGGGACATCACGGGATGTACGTGGCTGAATACTTTGCGACTACTTATTCTATGCTTCTCAAAACCCTTAAAACTGCTATACCGATGCAGGCGGATGGCAAGAGTGGTGGGTGTGGATGTAACACGAGGATTGTGGTTTGTGGAATGAACCGCCGGACACATTAAGGACTTAATCCTGTAATGACCCCTCCGTACAACAAGACAACCACAAGTCGGCAAACTGTAGGCTTGGCTGAATAATTTACTAAACTCTCTAGCCATTTCACGGAGAACGTGTGTAGGTGGGTAATAAAAGGCCCCGTGAAATGGGACATCGGATAAAGGTGACGTCGCCAAGGCTAGCGTATGGTGGAGAGTGGAGTCCGAGTGCGCCAACTGTGGTGACATCCCGCACAACCTATGGAAGCAACCACATAGGAGTGAGATGCTAGAGAGCGAGGTATTGTAAAGGCCTCGTGGTAGTCTCTCGATCTGCATGACTAAGGAATCATGTAGAACCATCGGGACGATTACCTCTTGTGGGTAAAGATGTACAGACTCTGCAGAGTATACAACTATTCGAATAGCCGTGCCCACGGTCAAGGCGGACATGGAAATCTTCCTCGAGTTAGTTCTATTTCAAAAACCTTTGTGGGTGGGGCAAAACTTATCAGAGGGAGGTACTCTGATTTTGAATTTTTCCTGGAGGGACGTACTCCAGCGTGGTTGATAATATGGAAGTGGCATAAGGATCAAAAGCTAGCATAGGTGGTTGGAACCATGTAATCGGTGGATGGAACCTACACTGTTATAAATATTGCACATTTTCAAACTCTTTAAAGCATGTTTATAAAATGCCAAGTTATAGGAATTTTAATTATGAGTATTGCAAATGTCGCACTAAGCAAATAAAAGAACCTCAAGCCTCCTTTGACAACCTTGCATCTATTATTATTGCATCTGTGTGGTGGCTTGTTGAGTATCATCGTACTCATTCTTGCTTAACCGCTATCATTCATCGAGAAAGGAACTAAAGTCAAGCCCGCGATGCCTAAAAGGGTCGATAGAGCTGGAAGGCGATGAGGTCATGGACTAGGTCGCGAACCCCGCTTGGTCACTGTGGGCAAGTCCCGGGTCCCACCGTGTGAAGTTTCATTGCTGCATTTTATCATTTTGGCCTAACTGCCCATGAGTAAGTATTACTGTATTATTTACGCTTCCGCATGATATGTTTTCGATATACAGTAATGTATCTGTGAGCACTATCTACTGATCCAGGGAATAGTGCGGTGAATCACAGAGGATCTGGGTTTTGCTAACCCGAGGTCCGACATAATGATTTTAGCAAGCCTGAGTACTCCGACCCCGTACTCAGCAAATCACATGGGTAAATCCTGATTTACTATATGCAAGGTTATTCAAGGATGGGAGTATATTGGTTTTATTATATTGGGTGGATGCAGTTTTATTTGTAATCACATAAAACTTAAAACATTTGCTCCTTAAGATCAGGGGTTTTCATTAACAGAATCAGTTCATCACTTATCACATTAAATCAGCTCAAACCCTACTTATGCCTCATTGTTGGAATCACCCAATTAACATGCTTCATTAACCGGAAGCACGGCGTATTCGAATACCATTTATTACACTCTGCAGAGTTGCTCAACTTTACCCACACGATCCCTTAACTCCCGCTAAAGAGTTAAGAAAGCCAGGTCGGTTCACTGCTCCGTTCTTTATATAGACTCTACCCGATAGTATCACTCAGTCACGGCTACAATTGCGCACCTACTCTTCCCTAGCCGCTTGTGAGTGAATACTACCGTTGTTAGGTACCCGCAGCATACCTAACTCCCCGTCTACCGTCAACACAGCCTGTAGAGTTTCAATTGAATGGAGCAGCTACTAGACCAGTGTTGACAAGTCAACTCCTGTGGCCTGAGCGTTGACTATGTCTTTTACTTGGCATAAGGTTCTCGTCCTTATATTTTCCACCTGAGGCATCCAACCACATCTCCTCTCGTGCCCACCGGCACTACCACCACCCATCCATACCAGCCTCTCACTCGGGCAAGGTCGTGGCGTAGATCACCGCGTGATTTCCCACAGTACACCCTTCGCAGTCTCAATTCCTCTAAGGTAAAGTCGTGGCGTAGATCACCGCGTGATTTCCCACAGTACACCTTTACCTTAGTATCAATTCCTCTAAGGTAAAGTCGTGGCGTAGATCACCGCGTGATTTCCCACAGTACACCTTTACCTTAGTATCACTTTTCAAATCCTACCGGCCCGCGGCCAATACCTTAGTAGTACAAAGTTGTTGTATGAAACGATCATGGTTACTCTGATATCATATACTATTTCTTACTAAGGTTGTCAAGGTGAATATGGCCATCAAGGTAAACAGGGCTATTTATCAGTGGTAGGATTATCTAGATAGCATGCCATTCTAAACATTTGTTTTAAACAATTATCAGTTCGCAATTATCAATAATGAAAATCCATTAAATAATGTAATTTAATGGGATTCAACATGATCAAAAACATGTGACTTGCCTTGCGAGTTTATGATTTTGACTATTTTTGTATTCTTCAACTTCTTGATCTTGATCTTGGTCCGATGCTTCGTCTTCTTGAATCAGCTGATCCTCGACGTCACGTGCTAGCGTAAAACAAGGAAAAATCAATTTAATTCCACGCTCGACGGAAATGAGCTAGGAATAATGAAATGGAAATAACAAAATAAATTCAATAAAATTCAAATAAAATAGGTTTGGGATTTTTGGAGGCTTGGTATGAATATTTGGAGCTAAGAAATGGATTGGCGGGCTCGAAACGGATCCGGGGAGTATAAACATCAATTTTTGGACTTTGGGTCGGTCACTATTCCTTTGGCTCGGTCGGTACTGTTCCTCGGGCTCGGCTAGCGGGTTCGGTGCGATCAACTCGGGCTGGCCCGGTCGGTTGCATCGGGTGCGGGCGGAGCTGGCTCGGTTCAACCGAGTCGGCCTGGCTCGGTCGTCTTCCTCCCCCAGACCGCACGCGCGCAGAGGAGCAGGGGAGGCGGGCGGTGGCTGCCGGCGGCGGTAGGACGGACGGCGATGGCGGGTGAGTGCATGGGTGGACTCAGCGTGACACAGGGATTCCATTTTTGGTGCTCGCGGGTCCGGTGGTGGCGGCAATCGCCGGCGGCGAGGTCACTTTATCCGCGGCCATTTTCGAAACTGTAAGCTCCTGGGGGAGGCTCTAGGCAATTGGTTTGGCCTTAGAGCATCCTTGGGAGGCGGGGAAGCTCGAGGAAGAGGCGGCGGGCCGGGAAGCACGGTGAGGCTAGCCACGGCGAAGGCTTGCGGCGGTAAGGGAGCTCTCGGCGCCGGAGAAGAGCGGTGCTCGGGAGGCTTAGGCGGCGGCTTGGGAAGGTTTCTAGGAGCTCAGGGATGCTACCAACGGAAGGAATTGGAACGAAGTTGGCCGGAGGTCAGACATTGAGTTAGGGTTCATGCTTGGGGAATTCCTTCAATTACCGGCGATGGAGGGGGCGAGGAACGAATTAGGTGGGTGGGGAGCTTCACTGGTGTGCTAGGAGGAGGTCGGAGGGGTCATTGGCTTTTATAGAGGCCCGAGGGCGGTTGGCACCGAGTGGCCATGGCGGCGGCTTGCGCTCAGGAGCGGGAGGGCCGAAGGGAACAGCTGGAGGGGGCAGCTGGCGGGGAGCTGTCCCGAAGGGCAAGGTGGTGGAGCTAGTGAGGTGGCAGGGGAGAAGAAGACGCGAGAGCTAGCTCGGTGGCGGAGAAATATCGGGCGGCGGCGAAAATTTTGGACGGCGCACAGTGACAGCGAAAACGGTGGAGAGAGGAAATTGCTTCAAGATTCGTGCGCGAATTTGGGTGTAGATTGGTGAGAATTAGGCTCTAGTTTGAGATTTTTCAATAGAATTTGGAAATTCAACTCAATTTCAAATTTTTGAAAAATTTGGGTCGTTTCATATTTTCTTAGTAAGTTTTTGTGTTCTTTTTCTGATTTCATATTGATCTGTTACTAACTCTCTTGTTGTCAGAATCGATGCTCTTTCGTATGATCAGTTATGACTGGATTTATTTACTCAATTGATTAGTTTTCTTCTGCTGTTTATTCTGGATAGATAAATTAGTGTTTTAGGTGTTCGGTATTATTCTTTTTAGTAGATCGATTTATTTTTTTTTATCACCAATTCACCCCTTCTAAGTTAATCCGTAATCCACTATCCAACAGACGGGGATGATGTAGTAGCTGGAACGGGCAAGATGTGGATGGCGGCCGCGGAGAGAGAGAGAACTCGCCAGTGACAAAATTTAAGAGACGATTTCGGCGAGCATGATACGTTCCTGGGGACAGGGAACCCGTTTTTGGTGGTGCACGAGGACATGGATGATCATAGCAGCTGAAACGAGCGGAATGAGGGTGGTGGCCGTAGAGAAGGATAACTCACGGGAGATGGAATCTGGCAGTGTAACGGTGACGATGAGGTGAGCAGAGCATGTTTCTAGGGATAGGGAACCCGTTTTTGGTGGCACACGAGGACAAGGATGATCATAGTGGCTGAAACGAGTGAGATGAGGGACCGCAAAGAAGGAGAACTCACCGGCGATGGAAATCCGTCAACGTAACAGAGACAATGTGGTGAGCATGGAATGTTCCTAGGGATGGGGAACCTGTTTTTGATGGTGCGCAAGGATGGGGATGATCATAGCGGGCAGAATGGGCAAGATGAGAATGGTGGCCACAAAGAAGGAGAATGGTGGCGACGAAATCCGAGGAACTCCTGGTCGGTATGGAGGGTGCACGAGCACGACATGACCTCGGGGATCACTCCTGCGTGGCGACACGACCTAGGGCACACCTTAGAAGGGTGGCATTGGTGGCGGCCATGGCAAGACAATGGTGCTCAACGGTGGCAGGCTTCAGCTACATTCTTGCTCAGTTGAGGGCTTAGAAAGTTTCAATAGACTGGGCCGGTACCAATGATGTAGTTAGCGATGTGTGGAAAAACTTGAGGTGGCGGAACGCAGTAACCTGGTGAGGAGGATGTGGTGGGTCGTTGTTACAGTCTGGTAGTCAGCAGTGTTATGTGAATATTTCAGGCTTCCAAGTGCCCATCTTAAAAATGTGCAAATTGTTTGAAAATAAAGTATATGAATATGACTACAATTCATTAAAAATTCATACATATTGGGCAAGTTGATATTTAATAAGGATGTCTTCTTTTGTAAAGATGAAAGGATGGCTTTAGCACAGAGAATGTACATACAACTCTTTCCTCCAAAGATATAATCTATATGAGAAATATGTATATTCAATCTATCATAATACAAATAAAACTGTTAGCTTTATTCCAGGAGAAAATGCACACATCGCAAATAAACTGAGTGAGCACAGGAGAATTTCTGAATTTCTCTATTATCTTATTTGGTCCCCCTTTTCTTATTTTTTCTTCTCTTACAAAACTGGCTATAAGCCTCTTCAATATATAGGCTAATAATCTCCTACTAGTATACGTATTCGGATTTCAAGTTGGACACAACTTCAACTTGAGTTACACACGGAGATGGACTCTACTATGTCTTGAACTCTAAGTTAAGATTATTTCTAACAAAAACAATTTTACATACACAAAATTTGAATCAAGTGATAGTGTCCTAAAAATTGCAACCATATGCTTTCCACATATAGTCCTTTCCCACCCATGTGTTTTTCCTATTCACGAAATCCCACGTATGGCCATTTCCCACCCATGTGTTTTTTTATTGAAGAAACACAATCACATAAGTTATCATCAAACCATTTAAACATAATTTAGGAATGATATCCGCACAGATGCGCAAATCACCTTGCTAGTTACTATAGTAATTGAAAATTGAAATGTTTCACGAAAAGTTCCTACTTTCCAACTAAATATGCCTTTAATTAGATTATAAATTAAGACACTATTGTGTTTATCGGTGCATACCACAATCCAGATTATTCCTAACGGCCAGGAACCGTCAGAGATGAAAGGAAAACCGACAGGGAAAACAATCCCTGACGGGCCTGCCCGTCAGAGCTGCGTCCCAGGCAGCACAACGGATGCCTGACAGGAAGCCGTGAAGGATTCCCACGTTACGATTGCAAAATTCCTGACGTTTATTCTTGAACCATCAGGGATAACGAGGTATCTTATCCCTGATTGTTAAGCTATAACAATCAGGGCTTTACTCATCTTTGACATCGATCTTGGGTCCGTCAGGAACACTATCAAACCATCAAGGTAATCTGGATTTTGGTAGTGGTGTATGTCTTAAGTAGCATGAACTATCCTTGGAAAAAGTGATGCTATAGAACACCGGAGTGTTTTTCTAAAAGAAAAGCTTCAATTTCAGTCCTTCCACTAGTGGATCTCACCACTCCTCTCTCTTATGTGTATAGGCGATGCGTGCCTGCTTAGGCTTGTATATAGCGTTGATTTTCTCCAACAGGCAACAGCTACGTGGCCTTTCTTGCGTCGTCTCGAGTAATTTGGCACATTAGCTGCTTTCCTTTCCTTCGGCGGTTTGTTGCTATCATATCGCTCCTTTACCAAGAAACTAAACATGTTTTGTTACATTGTTCTCTCTATGTGGAAGTTCCCTTTCAGAGGACCTTACCTAACAGCAGGCCAGAGCACACTGGGGAGTTTTACTTTGATAGGTTGGATGTCGCATTGCACCTAACATCACGGCCCGAAGGTAAGTGGCCAGGTGCTGTTTTGAGGTAAGGAGCTGCTGTGTTTCCCAGGGTTAGTGGCCACGTCGAAACCAGTTTGTGTACTGCAGAGTGCAGACCTTGTCCACTGAATTTTCCTGTTTATTTTGACTTGAATTTCTAGCTTTTTACTTATTTTTTATTATTTCTAAATTTTGTCTTTTTATGATTTTTTTTTAGTTTTTTTTGAGCTTTTTTGCCGGTTCTTTTTTTCGTATTCATCTGCGTTGTCCGTGATAGGCTAACCTGTTTTTTTTAAATTTAAATTTAGTTACGTCAAATAAGCCACCATCAACTACAATATAATTTTAGTCAGTTATAGTATAATTTTAATTATAAACTAGCTTATTTTAGTCTAACTGAGCGGCACTTAAATCTGATCCTATACAAACTTATTTATAGAGTTTTTTTAAAGGAAATTTATAGAGCTCAATATTTAGTACTATACATGTGTGGATTGATGGATGCAAATATGCAATCAAGAGAATAGGTGGGCAACCTATACGGCACCTACCAGTATTTTTTTTAGCAGAATAGGACACACCTACCCAACAACAAGCTCAGATTAAATCGAGCCTGCCGATCGAGATTGTTCCTTCAATTAGTAGCAAAATCTGAGCGTGTGACCGCCTGTCAGTAGCTCAACGAGCAGTATCACAACATGTACAATCAAAGACACCCACACATTTCTACTAATAAAGAAGAGCATCGATAAATTAAGATGCTTCCAGAAATGCAGAGTAACTGCAGGGAATTCCACAAGTTTGCGTCTTGAGAACAACTAATCGACCACATGAAACATTCTTAGAATCTTCCTAGTAACTTTCGAATCCCACTCTACATGAATACCATCGAGAGAACAGTTGCTGGCACATTTCTTGGCCCAAGACGAAAACGGTCACTTTAGATGTGAAAACTGGGGGCCGAATGTTTGCGAGAAAAACTAAAGAACGGTATATCGTTCCACTTAAAAACAACAGTATAGTTTCCTACCATTCGAGCTCTCGCTCTCTCAACTCTCTCTCTTCTCTCCCTTGCTCACACCGACTGCATGAATCTGTCGTCTCCAACCATGGAGCTGCCACATATCGTCATCCTTGACCACAAAGTTGTCAAATCTAGTCGTCTCCTGATGGGGTGAGGTTGACCAAGGTCCAGACCTAACGGTACGCCCCTTGCTCTAGCACTCTAACTCTCTCTCCTCGATCTTCTCGAGCTTTGCTAAAAGGAGCGGTGGTGCCTAGGCCACCGATAGGTTCATTACGCTCTCCAGATGTAGAGGGAGGCCAGGGAGGCGGTTGTCCGGTGGTGGGCGGTAGCAGAGAGAGGCATGACGAGGCAGCGGTGCATTGAATATTAGATTGTGTGGGGCGGCACAACAAGACAGCGAGGTCGCCGTTGGCCACCAGTGGGGGAGGAGGGGGCGGGGGAGGCGGCGCGACAAGACAGTGAAACTTTATACGTTAAAAAATATTCCCAATGGTATACCATCATGTAGCAGCCTCTAAAGTTTAAAGCCGGTTCATTCCGGCTTTTTCAGTGGCTTGTGGCTTTCGGTGGCTGGTTTTTGTCTGAAATTGTACTATATCAATTGTCAGCTTTTTCTAAGTCATTCAATTAAAAAATAAGAAAAATAAATAACACAAAAATTAAAAATACTATTATATCTCTTTAGACAATGCAAAAATAAATAGGAAAAGAAGGAAGAAGAAAAGCAAAAACAAAAAACAAAATTAAAAAACTAGCATGCTCATTCCGACTTCTAAAAACTGGAACCGGAACCTAAGGAGCCTAAAACCACCTTGATCACACACACCGCCAAGGCCACCCATTTAAGCACCCACTGGGGCCAGAGAGCGCCAAACCCACGAAAGCGATTGCATGCACCAAACAGTTCATCCAAAAACTTAACACTCCTCATGTGTAGGTCACCACAGGGCTAAAACGTAGAATAGAAGTAGGCTGTAATTATTTTTTTTAATTATACAAACTAGGTGTTGAACTCAAAATTTTTTAGCTCTAATATTATATTAACTTGTATGTACCAATAACTTCATCTAAACACTTAAATTGATGAAGAAGGACGGGTAATTCGTTTATACACGCAGCCCGCCGTGCAGCTAACCGCAGACGCACGCTTTTAATTTTGTTCGTCCGCGGCAAAGAAGGATAAGCCGATCAGCCGACGCTGCTGCTGGAACTGGTCGAGAGCCGCATGGCAGCGCAGGAGGCGTCACAGCCGCTGCGGTGGCGTTACGGCGACGTCGACGACGGCAACTTCGCCGTGCGCGGCCGCGGCGTCCAGCTCCTCGTGGCGCTCCTCGCTGTCCTCGTCTGCTTCGTGGCCGTCTGCCTCTACCTCCGCTGGGCGTCCCACCGCTACAACACCGACGCGACGCTGCCCTCGTCGCCGTCCGCTGCGGCGCCCGCTTCCTCCTCATTGCCCGGCCTCGACGCTGCCGCGATAGCAGGCTTGCCCGTGACGCTGTACCGGCGTCCGGTGGCGTCGCCTGGTGATGAGGACGACTCAGCGCAGTGCTCGGTATGCCTCGGCGAGTTCGGGGAGGGCGAGAAGGTGAAGGCGCTGCCGCGGTGTGGGCACAGCTTCCACCCGGAGTGCGTGGACGCGTGGCTGCGGTCGCGGCCCAGCTGCCCGCTGTGCCGGGGCTCGCTTCTCGCGGCAACCACCAAACCAGACGTCGGAAGCGAAGCTGTCTGATCATGCTTAGCACTGCTACTCGCAGCGATCAATTGGCAACTGTACCGTGCGGCGACAGGGCGACTGACAGCGACGCGTGGAGCCCCGCCTCGGAACCGGTCCGCCGGCCAGCGGACACATTCCATTGCGCTGGTGGTGTTCACGGCACGGTGGAAATCATTTTTTTTTCTTTGTTAATGTGTACATTAGCATTAGTTTTACACGGTGGCGTTGTTATGCCCACAGCAATAACAGAAACAGGTTGCGTCTTCTTTCGACCATTTCTTTCAGGTTTGAGATCGCAGTGGATGAGATGACGTTCTTTACTCTTTAGTTAGAGGCTACGAACGGGAGTGGTGCCATTTGGAGCGTTGCACTTGCACGTCAGCACCAAGGGGGGCACTTTAGCTTTCAGTTGCAGGGTGAGGGTGTTGGGCTTGCACGACATACTTACTTGGCGAATCCACCGTGGGTGCTAGTGGGGGCTCGAGCACCCCCTCCTCCCACCGTGGAAGAAGGAACCCCCTCCTCCCAGGCTCCCAGTCTCCCACCATGTCGTCGCACGTCGCCCAGGACCCCAGGTTGAAGAAGTTGGCACTCTGGCAGAACTCCGCATGACGGCATGAGGGCAGGCCAGGCGGTGTCTTAAGGCCCATCACCCTAGCCGCCAGCCAGCCCAAATACCCGACGAATCCTGGCCCAAAACCCAACGAGAACAGTCAACAGGACACCTCAACAGTAGATCTACGAGATCAGATCGAGGAAGATGAACAGCACACCGTAGATCTGGACATCTGGTCGCCGAGTCGGAGAGAGACCGTCGCGGCGTCGCCCGTAGCCCGGCGGCCGGCGCAGTGGAGGGGGAGCCGGGGAGGCCGGGAGGGGGAGGCGGCCGCGCGATGGAGCGCGCGGAGCGCAGCGGAGGGGAGCCGGGAGGGGAGGCGACCGCGCAACGAAGGCCGAGGGGAGCCGAGGGGGAGGCCGCGCGCGAGGGGGGAGGTGGCCGGCGCGGGCGCACGGCGGAGGGGAAGGCCAGAGGCGCTGTGTTTCTGTGGAGAAGAGTCGGAATCTCGGATCGGAGAGGACGAGCGCAGTGGCGCTGTGTTTTTGTGGATTGGCGAGCAATACTGTTGGAGAGGCCTTATGGCCTGGTGAATGAGTGAATCGCCACTGATTTGTGCCTTTGTGGGCAACGGGCTTGGGGCTTTGCGCAGTTACTCTCCTTCACTATTATCGGATTGATATTTTCAATGTTGCTCTTGATGCAATTATGGCAGAGATGGATCATCGTTTCAATGAAGTTTCTTCAGAGTTATTGGTATGCATGTCTTGTCTTGATCCAAGCAACTCCTTCTCTAAGTTTGATGTGCAAAAGTTAGTTTGCCTTGCTGAGATTTATACAGCAGATTTCACCATAGCTGACTGTTTGTTGTTAAGAAATCAACTTCAAACTTTCATTCTCAATGTTAGAAGAAGTGATGAATTTCATGAATGTCGTGATCTTGCAAAGGTTGCTCAAAAGATGGTTGAAACCGGGAAAAATATAACTTTTGCATTGGTGTATCGCCTCATCGAGCTCACATTGATACTTCCAGTGGCAACAGCATCAGTTGAAAGAATTTTCTCAGCATTGAAGATTATTAAAACAGATTTGCGCAACAAGGTATCAGATGAATGGCTTAATGACTTGATGGTATGCTACACTGAGCGAGAGATATTTAGAAGCCTTGATAACAAAAGAATCATTCAACGCTTTCAAGACATGAAAACTCGTAGAGTGAAATTGTGTCGTAATCAGATTTAGTGGTATGTTTTCATTTCATTTTTAATGTTTATGGACATTCATAATTTAATATTGTATCACTACATTTGATATTTTTTATCTACAGATCGGTACTCACATATTTATGAAGATTTGGGGGCATATTATCCATTAGCAAGGTACTAAATTTTTTGTATTGTACATTTTCAATTTGTTCTCTTCCTATTTATGTATGAATTTGATATTGCAATGGCAAAAGACTAGTGGATGTAGCTTTGATATATTTATGTTGTGCTATAGTCTCAACAGTAGAGCTCCCCTCTATTTTCATCCTGGATTCGCCACTGCTGTAACCAGCATATCCCCGGTTAGTTTGTTTATGATGACATACTTTATCGTGGTGTTGTTTGACAAGGCGGTTAGAACATACGCTTATTCTTAATAACCGTATATGATTTCTCTTTGACAACAACCATCGCACGGTGAATGGGCCACTATGTCTCTCTGATAGTAATTTCCGTCAGACGGTTATCACCCGAAGCGTTGAGGTGTCTTTTAGTGCGGGACAAAGGCCACTGCTTTGTCGACTATATAAAGGTTGACGTCGGAGAGTTGGGGAGGGCATTGATTCAGAAGATAGTACTAGGTATTTCGCATTACTCTCAGTTGTAATCAATTTCTTTGAGCAATAGTCACATAGGACGTAGGGTTATTATTCTCCTAGGAGAAAGCTCAAACATGTATAAAAATTTATGTGTCTCTACTCTACATGTTTATACACCGAGTCTTCTAGAGTTTTCACAAATCTAAACAAATCATATATAATATCAATATTAAAACATCGATAACACCTAAATTTAAATGGGTTATACAATAAAGAAACGAAATTGGACCTGGTGTCCTGTGTACCCCGTGGATCTCTATGGATCCGCCACTGCCTCCCATCAACATCTTCCTCTATCCCCAACTCCTAAATTAGTATAAACACATATGATTAGAGAGTTTCCTGTCAGACTATAATTACTATCCAAGCTCTTAATCCAAATTACTTGGGCAGATGAACCCTTTTTAGTGTAAATTGAGACACAAAATTATACACTAGAGTGACAAGAGAGTATTGTACTGAAGGGTGTGGAGAATCTGGAGATGAATAGGGCTGGAAAAAAAGCTCGTTAGTGGGCTCGTTGGCTCGGTTCAAAATTGCTTCAATTATACTTGTTAATTGGTTAAACATTAAAATGAGTTGATTTCAAATGAATTTGAATCTTGCTAAAGCTCGGCTCGGCTCGGCTCGTTAGCTCGTTTCTAAAAATACTTTTAAATTATATGTAAAATGGAAAAGCTCGATAAGACGTGGAGTTGGCTCGATATCCACCCCTAGAGATGAACCACGTTTAGGATGTGGAGTCTTGAAGCGCCAGGAGATGTAGGCACGAAGAATGCGCAGAGCCGAGGCGCTTGGTCACCTGCAGACCACAGCAGCTCCGGTGAGGCGGAGAAGTCGTGTGGTATAGGATCCGGTGAAGAAGCGCCGGACCTAAGAGCGCGTCACTCACGGAGGTGGTGGATATGGCGCCGCCGGCCGCGATGAATGGAATCACCCCCTCCCATTCGCTGCCATAGGCGCCGCCTCCCTCCTCCCACTGCTCTCTCGCTCCAAGGATTTCTAAACAGGCTGTGTCATGCGATCTGATCCATTGTATCCTAATCGAATGGGTAGTTTTGCACCTGAGCGTGGTATCGCACAGAATCGCATTTGTGTTGTGATCCTAGCGATTCTACCTCTGCGATACCACTAAAATCCGATCCATGTTGCGATGTGTGTCATGCAGCTCTGATAGAATCCATGTACGATACTATGATCCATGTTGCGATCGTGACAGCCTTGCGTGGGAGGGAATTCGAGGCTGATAGCATGTTTTGGAGGCAGAAAGAGTTGGCATTTCTTAATGGGTGGAACAAGAATGGGGACTGATAGAAAGCTCACGCTTGTAATGGCCTTAATACAGCTGAAACTTGGAGGGATACTCAGATTTGGGCTATAAAACATATTGGAGAGGTCGGAAAAAGAAATCAGACAGACATGTCCCAAGAAACTAAATGAGGCCCAACCAATGGCATAGACTACAGGCTTGTTAAGGACTGCTAATGGCCTGATGGCCACCCGGGTTCCATCCTACACGCGCCAAACGATTTTCTCTGAACTGCCAACACGGTCCTAATTCTCTCCGTGCCTGGAGCCTAACATCGCGCAAAAAGGTAAAAGGAAATATATTCGAGTCTTCAAGTTCCCAGGTCAGGGATTACAATGTCAGACTCGGAAGTATCCGGCCATGGAATGCTAGTTCCAGGATCGAGCAGGAGCAGAACAAATGAGATCCTGCCTCTGCTGCAAAGTTGGCCGGCTTGATGTGGGCAACCGCGAAAAGAAGGGCACCAACTTAAATCTCGATGGTCCTTCCTGATAATGTTGCCGCCACGAATAGCAAAAACGAGCGCAACACAGCAGAGGAAAATTTACAGCAGAAACGAAACAGCACTCCCATCATCAGGCTTGGGACTGACAATTGCAGCTACCACTAATTTGGAGCGTGTAAGGAGACAGCAGGGAAGGATCAAAGCGGATGCTAGAGACGATTAAGACGAAGATTAACGGAAGCTATAGTTGTTTGGAGCTTGAGGAGTCGCCGGGGTTTTATAGAGCGGCCGGCGGCGGCGGGACTGGGAGCAACACGCGGTGCGCCGTTCGCGTGCCGCAGGGTAACCGAGCTCGGGTGACCAGGCCAGGCCTGGCCACAGGCTACCGACCAGGCCGGCCCACGATTTGCCCTAGTTTTGCCATGAGAATTTTGCATTTTCTTTTATCCTTTTTTTTGCGATCTTTTATCTTTTCTGAACCAAATCCATCCAGCCATCTTCCTGGTGCAACCGTTTTTCTGTGTTTGATAAGATTTTTAGAAAACTTACTCCTTGGTGGTATAATTAAGAAGTGAATGCTAAATCCATGTAAAGCTGCTTTAATTTTGTTAAAAAAACAATGTAGACTGGGCCAGAGTGAACAGGCCTGAGGGCCTCTCTGGTCATTGAGTAGCTGGGCCCTAGTCCAGTAATAAAATTGTAAGCAAGCAGCAAGTCACTGAGATGTGAGATCCCCAAAAATTACTCTCTTTCTTTCTTCCATTTGTAAGTTTTTTTGGTACTTGACAGCCCAATTCTGTGGCCGGCGAAATCGTTAAACATTGCCCTTAAATATGTTGATTAGACTAAATCCGATTTGTGTGGTTGATGTACCAAGCGTATCTTCGTGCTCCTCTCTCTACCCAGTACTCCTACGTTGTTGAGGACCATGCATGCTTCGTGTCCGGTCTGAGGCATTTAATTGAGGCTGATCTGCTGAGGTGGTACTGTACTGTGTAGTAACACGAGTCCATCATCAAGCTAGTATGTACATGCGAGGTGCCCCTGAAAGTACAGGACAGCCTCGATCTCTCTCCTCCTCTGATAGCAAGTTTCAGGACTACTCGTAGCCTTTGAGCTCGGTTTGTTCGTTGTACTAGCAAGTTACAGCAACTTTCATCGATCTCTCCAAGGAAGAAAAGCTCCGGCTTCCCTTTTCTCTCGTGATGTCCCTGCGCCTCTCGTATATGGAAGGCCACATTTATGTGTAGCACCTGTCGCAGCATCTGGTCAGGACGAGAGCGATACGCGAGCTTTGCTACCAAAATTGAAGAACGCAGAAAGGCAGCATGGATCTTCTCTGATCCCGAGTACCAGCCCATCAAGTCAACAACACACTTGTAATGCTATCATTGATCGGTAGCTCCCTCAAGTGCTGCTTCTTCTTGTCGCTCACTTTTTTAATTTCAGGTGGTATATCATCGAGCTTTACGATGAAATGATCACCTGAAAGAGCCTCGAGCCCACTCCATTCCCTTTCCATCTGCGGCACAACAGTCGGTATAATATATCCATTTTCTCCTTAGGGATATAAACTATAAGCTAGAGAGACGACCAATAGAGAGAGATAGGACTAGTAGAAATAAGTAGATCTGGTTCTCTCGCCCCCTTGTTGGGGTTTATATATACATAAATAGGGTATGATGAGAAATCTTTATTCTACCCCTTAATAATTATAAAATATAAAGGTATACTAGTATATTTGTTTATACTATTGGGCCTATTGCAAAGACTCAGTCGTTTGGGGCTAGACCACCCCACAACAGTATTCCATCGACAGCAAGCGTGGAGGTCCCGAGGGGCGAACTGGCGTGACCATCAGCCCAGCTCCCCATCCCCTGATAGCAAGCACGCAAGTGCCGATAGGCGAGTTGATGTAACTTGTAGCCACAGTCCCTAAGGGTGTGGACGCTCTAAACCTCTCGGAGCAGGGTTCTTTCACTGAGCATGATGTGGTCATGGAATCTCCCAACAGATCTTGAGCCGGTGCGTGGAGGTTGTGCCCCGAACGCTGGCGACGGGACAAAGGTTTTGAAGCACGCGCTCTATCCCCACCCTTGGATTGGCGTCGGCTAAGTGTCGACCACAACATGGTCGTATATGTTGACGAAGATGCGACCACAAGGCTAGTAGAAATGAGTGGCTCTGGTCCTCTCGCCACCCTGTTAGGGTTTTTTTATATATACATGAATGGGGTAAGATGAAAAATACCCATCATACCTTTTAATAATTACAAAATATAGGGATATATTGGTACATTCTTTTATGCTCTTAGGCCTGTTGCAAGGTCCAATCATTTGGGACTTGGCCACCCCTACAACAATTACCTCATGATATCTCTTTTCCTTTCAGTTAACCTAACCCCCAGCATCTTTTGACAGGTAAAAAGGCTAGAAATAATGTAAAGAAATGAAGAAGAAAATTTCTTTTCGGTGCGATGTATAACCAGCCAGCCAGTCCAGCCCACGAAAGTATGAATCGATTGAATTGTAATATATATTTCGCTTCATTGCTATACCCGTGCTGGCCTGGACAGTATCCTGGTGTAGAGTATGAGGTTCCAGATGTCCGGCACGCCGGGGAGGCACCAGTGGATGCAGTCGGCGTAGGTGGTCGGGTCGGCCTGCTGCTCCGGCGTGAGCACCTGGCCCTGCCGCATGGTGTGCACGGATGTGTGCCCGTCCTTGCGCCGCTCCGACATAGTGGTGATGTCCACGAACGTGATGGGCACCCGCGGCGCCGCCGCGCGTGTGATGTTGGCCGCCGCGTGGAACATGTCCCAGTCAGTCCCCAGCCAGATCGGGCCGTGCCAGTTGAGCAGTGGCGTCGTCTCCTTGGCGCACCGGATCCCGTCGGGGTTGCCCCAGACCTCCGGGCTGTTCAAAGAAACCATCAAAATCGGTTAATTAGTCCAGTATTGTCTCCATATCATTATCAACATAATCCTAATGAACAGTGACAAATCAGCCAGCCGTTTCTGGAAGAAACCGGTTAGTTAAACTAAGCTAGCTAGCTAGGTGCTTCATTCGTGGACGTAGTCCCGATTGCAATAGTCAACAATTTCGAGATAACTGGACACGTACGCCAAACGATATGGCATTACATAGATGTTTTTCGTTAGATTGATCTTCCTACTTCAAGAAGGAAAGCGGTTTCTAACAGGCTATTGAACACAACGCATGTGGAAGAGCACGTGATTTATTCCTTCACCAGAACAATACCATGGCAGTTTTGCCCGGTTACTCCTTATCTTCTCACACAATACTAAAGAGAATCATTGACTGAAAAATACTCAGGGCGAATCAAAGTGATTTGCTTCACGGAACCTAAACATCTATCAGCTTAGGATAAGTCCTTTTTCCTAAAAGCTTTAGGTGAGCTTTCGCCAAACAGATCCTTATCAAGGTTTATTGATTGTCATCGGCTATCGGTAATAACCAACACAACCTTCTGTTTGATCCATCTATCTAGTCCTTCATTTGGAATTGCTAAGTAGGAAATAATTCATGTGTGAACAGGTCTTATGTGTAACCTGAACTATCCTCCTCCTTTTCCGGTAAGGCTAAACTGTGTGGAGTACTTATGTGGTACGAGGAGATGTCCACTCAATATAACACCAAAGAACTTTTGAGATTGAATTGCGCAAAAAGAAAAGCAAAACGTCAGATGCAAGTTTTAAGCAGGATCAGATAGACGACCAGATTTGAGTTCACCTCCAGCTTTTAAGCCTAAAACGTGACACTAGCTGTGCCTAATGTGTTCTCTATTCCGAGATATCCTAATATCCCGGTCACGGGATAACCTCTCAGAATGGCGCACGCCAACCAACGCACTCATAGTTTCTCTCTCCATCACGAACTACGAGTCCTCGATATACACGTCGCTGATCATTGATGCATCATGGGATTCATTCACGGATGGCAACGTCCAAAGAAAAATCGCGCGGAAGCTTCCGTTCGGATCCATGCGCAAATAATTCGATCGCCCATGTGAATGGGCAGGTACACACTACATACCATGCATGCACCCTACAGTCCAATCATGACAGTGTTAATTTTCCCTCGCAAAAAAAAGAGTTTAATTTTTCAGAATGCAACATGCACAACAAGCTAATTAGTACAATAATAATACTCGCCCGATACCGATAGGAACATCTTTTGGTTGGACTTTTATGCGTACTAGTAAGCCCGCTTGTGCTGCGACGCACATTCTTGACCGCATAAAGTGCATATAGAACTGGAGAGATCGAAGGAAGATTCCACTCCCAAGTAACATCCAAAAAGCCGTGTCCATCATTTGTGCATAAAAACGATACGTATAATATAGTGCTAGTACTGATCAATACATGCATACTGTGCAACTATGGTCACCTTGGGATGGCTAACGGAGTTTTTTTAAAAAAACAAAGGTTATAGCTCTGACATTCATTTCAAAAAGAAAAGAAAAATACTGATTCCAATTAGGATACATCAAAGACATCAACACTAACATTAAGAGGGGACACCGACCCGAAAGAGGGGAATATAAGAGCAAGGCTAATAATACAGCCTTTAGTTGGCTGTATGAACATTTACAGCCCACTTATCAGCCAATTCATATAGTAGTTTACAGCCAGCTGAAGACTGTATGACCCACTCTTTTCTCTCACAAAGTTTCTTAGTTCTTGTGCTTCAGCTGGCTGTAAACTTACAGCCCACTTCTCTTCTCTCTCCTCCTCTCTCTCTCCTTCACCTCAGCATACAGCCCACTAATAGCCTCTTATTATACTTGCTCTAATACGGGGAAGGAGTATTTTGTTCTGCTGTGGCAGTAGTCGGTGCTCAGTGGTGGCATTCCGTGTGGCTGTAGATTAGTCTCCATTCGACCATCATGCACTGGTCGAAATGTCAAAACCATGCGTACATTAAAGGGGATATATCCTAATTGGTCGAAATGTCAAATTCCGTGTGGCTGTAGATTAGTCTCCATTCTACCATCATGCACTGGTCGAAATGTCAAACCATGTGTACATTAAAGGGGATATATCCTAACTGGTTCACTGCAGTATAACTATGTCTACTTAACAAACTTGTATACTATATTGTACTAGGAAGACACAGACGGTTAAGGAACGGACGGGCAAGGTGAACCCATGTGTTCCACACCAATGTTGCACGCTTGTAGCTAGACTAGTCGCATCACACCGATGTTGCACGTTTGTATCTAGTTTCACGACTTAGCTCAGCTCAGGAGAATATTGGACGTGTAGGGCCACATAGCCTCAGGCCGTAGATAACGACCATCCGGCTTGGCGCGTCCATTCCCCTTCGTTGGACTCGTCTAACCCCACTTGCCGTTTTGCCGCTGGAAACCGACCGTGCCGATCGGTTGCGCCCACCGCACCACCAATCCCATGTACGTACAATTCCCTCCAGCCTGACGCGCGCGAATCGATCTCAGGCACAGTGGTAAACAGGACGTACGCACCACGCGTTGCCGTTTCGTCTTTTTGGCAGCGTGGTACCACCGTGCGTGCATGCGCGCGCACCTTTTGGTGGGCAAAAGTTAATTTCCAGGTTTTGGCGTTCGCACACACGAACCGTTAAGATTTAGGCCCTATTTGGCACAGCTCTACTACCAATTTTGAGCTGTTTGGAGTGATAAATAAAACTGCTGAGACAAAAGTAGCGCTGGGTGGAGCACTAGCTTCACCCATCCATGAAGTCAAAAACAGCTCCACTTGTGAAGTGGAGCCGTGCCAAACGGGGCCTTACAGTGGCGGAGTCAAGATTTGGTTACGTCACTCAATGGTGGAATGATATAGACTATCTAGATTGGACCATAAAAATGTTACCTAGACTAGACTGAATTTATCCGGACTGTACACTAGATATTTTTTCATATCTCGGGCTGAAGTCTACCCTGTCGGGTTGTGGCTCCGCCTCAGATTAAGAACCAAACTGGCACTACTAAATGGTTGGTCAGTTAAGCGTGCGTGCGTACGTACGTACGTGCCTTACTCGATCGAGTGAATGCTTTCGTTTAAAACTTGAAACTATATGATGATGGAATGAAGGAACTAGTAGAAAATTAGGAGAATATATAAAAGAAGGTAGGTATATATAGGTACCTGAGGTGAAGAGGGGACATGCTCATGAAGAAGACGGACGTGCGCGCCGGGTCGATGTTCTCGTTCACCCAGCTCGCCCAGGTGGTCAGCACCTTCCGGTACGCCTGGATCCTCACGACCTCGTCGTGGTCCTCCCAGTTCTGCCCGGCTGGTCTCCTGCGAATCGATCAAGATCGCCACAAATTTGCCTGTCAGTGCCGCCGCTGTTTGTGCGAGCCACGTCAATTAAAATGGGACGTAATTTTCGATCGTCGTCCGCGTCGTTGCAGGTTTGCACGGCACGGCACGCGTAAGTTACGTAGATGCATTGTACATACTTGACTTTCATGTCGAGGCTGTTCATCCACCAGATGTAGGTATTGAAGACGAGGTAGTCGACGCCGCGCCAGTTGTCGGCGTGCGCCGCGATCTCCTCCGCCTTGATGATCCGGTGCTGGATGCTGTGGATCTTGGGGTCGTCGGAGTTCGACTCCACCAGGAACGGCGCCCAGTAGAACTCCACCGTCGCGTTGTACTCCTGTTAATCAGAAGAATTCCGATCATTTGACCTGATCAGAAACAGCCCAGAGAGATGCGAAGTTGGTGCGACTAGCCGCCACCAACGACATGCACGTCATATTTGAAAACGGCTGCTAGCAGCCGTGGGCCCCGGCCCCCGTTAGCTAGCTAGCTACGTTTATCCTCCGCGGCACGAATCTTAAAGGGCGAAGGAGACGGCGGCGTACGCACCACGGCGTGGAAGACGACCCGCTGGTCCTCCCAGGTGACGTACTTCTTCCCCGGCGACAGCGCCGACTGCACCAGGCACACCATCGACTCCCACTGGTTCCGGTTCAGCGAGTCGCCCACGAACATGAACCGCTTCCCCCGGAGCCTCTCCATGAACAGCTTCGCGTCAAACCTACAAAATTAAGGGGGGAAAACTTGCCGTTCATGCATGCACGTCCAGCTATTTTCATTCCTGTCGTCTGAGCCTTCAAAAGAAGCAACGCGCTATACGTTTCTACTACAAATTAAGACGTGCATGTATGCATGGCCGTGTGTGCGTACCTGGGCATGGAGCAGTCGTTGGGCTGCCACCGCCACTTCTGGTAGGTGTCGTCGCGGCGGCCGTTCTTCATGCACGTCACCTGCGCCGTGAGGAACTGGCACTCCTCCTCCCGGTACAGCGGGTAGCTGGCGTTGTCGAACACCCACTCGCCCTTGGACAGGTCGCACGTCTCCGGCACGCTCAGCACGGCCGGCGCTACCGTCTTCTTCGCCGCCCGCTGCCTCCTTGGCTTCTTCTTCTTCTTCTTCTTGCTGGAGACCTTAGGGACTCCCTGCGCCGCGGTGTCCGTCACCGCGTTTTTCGGCTTCAGCTTCTCGTCGTCGGGCTGCAACACCGCGGCCTTTTCCGAAGACGAGATGTCGCGCCGGGGGGTAACGCTCGCGACGTGGCCGCCCGAGACGGCCGCCGGGGGCGACGAGGGCCCCGCGCGCGCGAGCGGCTCAAGCGTGAGCAACCGGATGTCCTCGCCGTACATGATGACGACGAAGATGACGAAGAAGACTCCCGCCACGTACACCGGCAGCCGCCCGCCCTTGCGCAGCGACGACACGGCCTGCCTCGCGCCGAACGGGTCGAACGCGCCGGCCCCGGCCGCCGCGAGCGACGACTTGCGCCGGCCGGCGAAGTGCATGGCGCCCGCAGCCTGCTACCCGCTCGCGCTGCACGTGCGTACTGTAGTTTGGCTGGATCGATCGATGCGTGCAGTGGAGAGCGAGAGAGCTAGCTAGCCCCGCGGGGGCTTTATGGATTGGCGCCCGGGCCTGCAGTGAGTCACCAGCGGGGGCTGCGGATTTGGTGAGGGGAAGCCATCTTTTGTTGATGCTCTCTCTCTCCCCCCCTCTTGCTTGGTCAGGCGTTGAATCGGCAACTAAGCGAGTAATTGGATGGATGGGTGGATTCCTTGATTCCTTGATAATTCGAAGGCTCCGAGACTTGGCCAGACGAAGCATGGAGAAACGTGGTACAGCCCGTCATTGCATTGATGGACTACATCAATTTAGATTTGAGTCCTACATATATACAGCAAAGTTATTAAATACTACTAGTTATTCTTCCACGAATCTGGTAAAATTTCGTAGTTACCATGTATAAATTGATTTTTTTGCAGACTTGAATAATTTGGACGACGAACAGGTATATACCGTGCATCGATTGATGTATATATATCCTAATGGTCAACGTGATAACTTATGGATAGATTGGCTTACGAAGGGAACAGAGAAAAACATGCATACGCATGACACAACTACATAGATGGTGGTGTTCACGGTGGAGTTAGCGAAGGTATCTGGTATGTTCGGCACATCCAAAAATCAAAAATCAAAAAAACAAACAAGATCAATGTTGTATTTTTGACTTAGCCCATAACAAATGACACACTGATAACCCCACACCAGTCCACATGCATCAAACCAACCCATAGCCACCTTTATTTCCATTTCCTCCCCAATTCCCAGGCCTTAATTCTCTTGTCTCCTCTCCATCTCACCAGCGAGAGTAGCTGAGTAGGGGTAAGCAGGCAGAGACGGGCGGCCGAGTGTGACGTCAGCGCGGCGCAGAGAGGAGGAGCAACGCGGCGCGAGGTAAGGCAGGGTTGCACTGGAGTAGTGGCACGGCGTAGGAGCAAGAAGCGGCAAGTGCGCAAGGGCGCAGAAAGGTAGCGACTGCACGGGAGCAGCTGGTAGTGTGACGGGCACACACACCGGCACACAGCCATAGATCACAATAAGTTCTTGATTTTTGATTTACCGATTTGGGATTTCAGGATTTACTAATTTGTATTGTACTTTTGATATATTTCGAACTTATATGTTAGAATTATGATGTTACAAAATCATGATACCATATTATAGAATTATACGTATAAAGTGTGTACTTCTATTATAAATTTTTTAGCTCACCACATATGGTGTTTCAGAAGGAACAAGCTTTAGCAGCTTTCTGACTATAGGCTTCGCACATTTCGGTTTTAGTTTTAGCTTATTTTTTACTATTCCTAAATTTCGTCTTTTTCTGGCTTTCTGGTTTTTTTAAGCCTTTTTGCCGGTTCTTTTTTCCCATATTCATTTGCATTGTTCGTAATGGGCTAATCTGTTTTTTTTCTATTTTTTAAATTTAATTACGTTAAGTAAGCTATCATCAACTATAATATAATTTTAATTGACTACAGTGTAATTTTAGTTATACGTTATATTTTTTTAAGTCTAAATGAGCAGGTTCTATACATGCTAGCACACGTCGAGCTACCTACCGGTTTGAGACTTCCAGAACTGAAGAGCTTGCAGCGATGTGACCGTGATTTCTACATTATGATATTGGTGACGGTGGATCTTGATCGCTTATCTCCTGATTGTCTATCTGCCTTGTCAGTTAAGGAAAAGAACATTTTCAAACGAAGCATTTCCCACCCGTATGAACTGATCATCTCAGTCCTTTTAAAAAATTGAACTGATCATCAGTAGTTGCAACATAAGGCACATTCTATACCACTGCGGTTTTAGAATACGTATAATCCCTGATTTTCTTCGTAAGATACAATCTTTCATGTCTGAAATTTTATCACGTAATTAATTATGATCAGGTCCGCAGTATTTATCATAGGCAAATCCATGTGCGATTTGCACCTCCACATGCCCGTAATCATATTTCAATCCCCTGATCCTGTATCTAATTCAGGCTCCACTCTCCTACGTTACTGCATTAGTGCTCACAGCGTGCCTACATTTTTTTTTTCAGATAACATGTTCCCCCTAAGATGCGGAGCGTGCTTCTGCAAGACATAATTAATGACATATCTGATGAGAATAAAATAATTATTAAATTATTACATCACTATATTTATCGAATATATGTTTTATGGATGAGGGAGAAGATCCACGAAGTGGTCGTAAGTCCTCCTTCGGCTACACTATGGTCGCAAGCTCTTCTACGACTATGAAGTCGTAAGTTCTTCTACGACTACTCTGTGATCGTAAGCTCTTCTACAATTATGAAGTTGTAAGTTTTTCTACGACTATTCCGTGGCCGTAAACTCTTCTACGACCATAAAGTCGTAAGTCTTTCTACGACTACTCTGTGATCATAAACTCTTCTACGATCTCTCTCTGACAATAACCGTTGCATGGCGAACGTGCCACTACGTCTCTTTGATAATAACTTCCGCCAGACGGTTATCACCCAAAGCGTTAAGACGTCTTCTAGTGCGGGACAACGGCCGTCCCTTCATCAGTTATTTAAAGGTTAACATCAGGGGAAGAAAAAGGCGATGCCAGATTAAAGATAGTGCAGACTCTTTTCCGCATTACACTCTTGTAATCATTTCCTTTGATTAGTAATTACATAGGACGTAGGGTTATTATTCTCCTAGAAGAAGACTCGAACTTAGATAAAAATTCCTGTATCTCTGTTCTGCAAATTCATAGCTTAGTCTTCTAAGAAAATGCTCGAATCCAAATAAGTCATACGTAAGATCTGTATTAAAACACCGACAAATACCCATCTCCACTGTATTGTCATCGCTAGATCATCTGGCGAATACGTTCAGGTCCAGGTTTTATTTTGCGAAAACTATGCCCGGGAAAATAAGAACCGTGCAGTCCATTCGGTTACGGGAGATAAATTGTGACATCAGCTGAATCGAACTGCACCGTTGTGATATCCTTTTCGACAGCAAGGCACCACCGTACCGGTGTCTGTGGCGACGCTTTAGCTGTGCTACTGGAAAAAGGATGTGTGCATTTTCGGCAGCCTCGGAGCACACCTCTCTCCTCTATTTTGTGTTCGCCTTCTTCAGATACTCAAGAGTTCCAAGGACATACACGCTCGTGCCTTGTGCCATCTTTGTATGCACCCTACTCAAAATCTGGAATCAACCGTCCAAATCGACCAAAGCGGATAATCGCAGGACCGCGCTAGCTGCGTGCAAGTTTTTCGCCGGCCGTTTCTGATCGAGCACTCAAAACCGGACGAACTCGCTGCTTGAATTTCCAAGTAAAGGACCATGTGAGAAGGTCCAATATACTGTTATGATGAATTATTATAAATTTTGTAAAGTGGTAAATAGTTTAGGAAATATTGCATTTGATTTGGGCTGAATTATAAAAGTCACAGAAATATCGGAAGTACCGTAGGTATAAGAGCGGTAGTACCGCAAGGGTTTGTGCGGTAGTACTGCAAGACAGTAGTTCTGACTATATGGCGGTACGTTTATCTAGAGAGGTCATGTGTGAGGAGCGAAGGTGCGGAAGTACCACTTTGGGCAGCAGTAGTACCACAGTATGGTAGTATCAGCATGTTAAGTATGGTACTACCGATCTTCCCAAAAAAATAGTATTTTAGGATTCGAGTTATGGATTGAGTTGGGATGGCCTGGATCATTGGATTAAGGTTGCATGATGCACGTCTTGGGTAATGTAGGTCAAATTGTGAAGAATTTATTCCTAAAAATAATTTCTTTGTTTTAGGATGCGAATGATCGCTTGGAGGCAACTGTGGTCAATGGCGATGATCGGGGCTAGGCTCACAGAGGAGTTGAGGTCCAGAATGATCGAGGATACCGAGTGAGACGGTGAGCTCAAGTATGGTACGAGAAAGGTGGGAAATGTTGAAGGCGAGTTCGAACGGCGGGATGGCGCCATGTGGCTTACACGGGCCAAGTAAGCTGTGGTTCGGTGGAACTGGGACGGGAAAGACTTAGCGATGCGTAGCAAGCTGATGATGCACCTACACGTGGCAAGTAGAGCGATTAATTGTAGTGGTAGTCAAGGAAGAGTATTTTGGTAGTTTGACCAAAATACCGGAAACCATCTTGGATCAAAAGCGCAGCGTATGGGCGATGCGTTGGAGAGCGATTTAGGTCAAGGTGGAGCCAGTTGGATCAAGGGTAAGGATTTAGTGGATGCACACTTATGTACTTTGAAAAGTGTGGATAAGTGAACTAATGAGAGTAAAACCCATGTGTGGGGTTAATAGATTTCTCCCATTATAATGGTAGATGGTATCCACTAAGGTGAATAGGTGCCTGGTTACCCACCTATAAAAGGGGTTGGGATGGAGACATGTGAGGTTAACCATCAAACTCATCTCTTGTACTCTCTTCTCTAGGTTCAGGGTCAATTCACTTGAGTGAGACAAAGGAAAGTGGAATTTCATGTGTAGGGGTGAAATCCGTAGATCTACCTTATCCGATCGAAGTCTTATCCATATTTGCTTCGTACTTGCTCCATTTTTCAAAAGTCAACCCAATAAATATCTATCATGATTTGTGCAATTCAGCCTCAACGTCCATAGAAGGGTTTGAGAGTGAGTACCTTGGGTGCTCTTTATCATTTAAGATGAAGTGGTTATAAAATCTACCTTCTCAAGGAAGTAGTATATCAATCTTTGTGCAACTCTTGAGTCTCTCTTATTTTTGATTGATGTGTTTGACTTTTGGTTGGTTTTGATCTCTTTTCTTTCCTTTTTGAGTCATGGATTGAGTTGGGATGGTTTGGGTCATTGGATTAAGGTTACATGATATATGTCTTGGCTAATGTAGGTTAAGTTGTGAAGAACTTATGTCTGAAAATGATTTCTTTATTTTTGGACCTACAGGTTCGCTTGGAGTGAACTGTGGTCAACGGTGATGATCGGGGCTAGGCTCATGGAGGAGTTGAAGCCTAGAACGATCGAGAATGCCTAGTGAGATGGTGAGTTCAAGTATGGCATAAGAAAGGCGGGAAATATTGAGGGCGAATTCGAACGACGAGATGGCGCCATGTGGCTTGCACGGGCCAATTGAGCCGTGGTTCGATGGAGCCAGGACGGGAGAGACTTGGCGACGCATGGCAAGCTAATGTGCACCTACACATGGCAGGCATGACGATTGGTCATAGTGGTTAGTAATGACTGGGTCAAAAAAGGTATTTTGGTAGTTTGACCAAAATATCATAAACCATCTTGGATCAAAACCGCGGAGCATGGGCGATGCGTTAGAGAGCGGTTTAGGTCAAGGTATAGTCAGTTGGATCAAGGCTATGCATTTAGCTGATGTACACTTCTGCGCTTTGAAAAGCATGCATAAGTGAACTTGTGAAAGTAAAAACTTATGTGTGTGGGGTTAATGGGTTTTCCTATTTTAATAGTGGGTAGTATCCACTAAGGTGAATAAGTGGCTGGTTGTCTACTATAAAAGGGTTTGGGATGGAGACATATGAGGTTAACCATCTAATCTATATCTTGTGCTCTCCTCTAGGTTCAGAGTTAGGGTTTGAGAGTGAGTACCTTAGGTGCTCTTTGTCCTTCAAGGTGGAGTGGCTATAAAATCTATCTTCTCAAGTAAGCAATATATCAATCTTTGTGCAACTCTTGAGTCTCTCTTGTTTTTGATTGATGTGCTTGGCTTTTGGCTGGTGTTGATCTCTTTTATTTCCTTCTTGTGATCCTGCTGTGCCAAGAACGTGTGAGAAATGAAGATAATCCTTGAAAATACATCTCTACCCATATAGGCACTTTGATAGCAAGATTCACGAGAAAACACAGTTTTACTTAACTTTGTTCTCTTTGGTCCATCTCTTGATCCGAGGTTTTTGGCTTGGTTTTTGTGGTGATCCAACTTTCTGTGACATGTGAGAATACATATATACCTTTCTTGGTCATCATCATCCTACGAGTAAGTTATATTCACTGATTTTATTTTTAGCTCAGTTTCAGTGCACCTTTTGATCAAATCGAAAAGGTCTTAATTTTGTCCATAATTTTCATAATCGTTTGTTGAAACAGGTTCTTGATAACCTAGAGAAAATCTCTACAAAATTTTATATCATTTGGATCTACGAATTAAAAATTCCATCAATTTTAGTTTTTGAACTTGGGCTGATTTCACTTTTCATTGAGGAAAGAAAGTACCATAGTTATAACAAAGGTACTTCTGACTTTCCTGAATTTTCTCGAAATTTCAGATGTTTGTTTTGCTTGTTTGGTGTTAGTTTCTCATTCCAATCTTCATAATTTTATAGCTATTGGAGTGAAAGAGTATTGATTACTTGAGAGAAAATTTAGAAGACAATATTCACCCTCCACTCTATTGCCATATTCAGTCTTTCCCCAAAGCCTTGGACAACAACCCGTCGAGAATCTAATGCAGCAATTTGGAATTAAATTTGATGTCAGGTCTTACTGTCTGCTCTGCCCCCACAGTACAAAGCCAATGACAAGACTGTTGCATATGCAGGTCGTTGTTATCAGTCACTTATTAGAGCATCCATATAGAGAATCCACGCTGTGAAATATTTGATACACTATTTTTTACCTCTGAGAGAAGATAGGGGTTGGTTGGAGGCAAGCTCCAACACTCCAGCCCTAGCCTCTAAGCTTTTTCAGCTGGAAACGCTTCCAGCGCAAGAGGCAACCTCCAAGCATGAAAATAACTAGCAGCATAAGTGTGGCACCACGCCGCGCTAGCTACCATGCGACCGAAGTACAAGAGACAAAAATCTGTAAGAGGGGACTATCTGAAAAAGTGAGGACATGTATGTATTTTTGGAGAATACGGGGTGATATCCTACAAAAAGGAGGGCCTTCATGAAATGCGAGGACCTGTATGCAATTTCGGAGAAGTGGAGGGGGATTTTCGGGAAAAAATGTGGTAGGGTTCTTTTTGCAAGAACCGAGGACCTGAACATGATTTCGCAAAATTGAAAGGGCTTTTTCGTAAAATTGCTGACGTGGCACTCACCGGTGGCGCTTCCCCCCGGTCATAATATACGATGATATTTTCTGCAGTATGGCCTTTACAACATGACAGATTCTAACCGTTGCCTTCATCCACCCAGCCTATATAGCAATGTACACACCGAAATAAACTTCAAACTTTACGTACAACAGCTAGAAACCTAAATCAAATACATGGAGCACTCATGTTCAGCAAGTTTCACAAATTTTTGAGCTCTTCAAACTCAAGCCAAGATCCAGAAAATACAAACAACTACTTTCCTAATGTCCCACCACCTCAATTTACCCCAAGCTTCCCACCCTCTCAGTATGGCCAGCATTTCCGACCCCCATATTCACAATTTTTTTTTCCATTTCCTACTCAAACAAACTATCATCCCTTTTCGCATACCGATGAGGAGATTGAGTGGGGAATTAGGGGTCGCGGGAAGGATATGGGGTTTTCCCGATCGGTTGAGGCGGAGAATACTTGGGACTTCCGGGGTCTGCCTGCGAGGCTAAATGCAATGTCACAACCGAGTGTGTAGAGGGTCTTTAAACGTTATGAATATCTTAAAAGTCAGTTTTTTAAACTATGGTTTATAAATTTTGGTTACAATTTATTAATGTAATAAATAAGGATGGCCGAGAAAAGTCAAAAATCGTTGAAAGATAAAAAAGAACAGGGCTTGGTCCTCACTCTTACCAATGCTATTCTGTATCCGTCTATGTTCCTTTTATGATCTTCGTAATATTTTGGCGCCTTACATCCGTTTGGCTACCTACCCGAAAATAATTTGCATCGTCCAAAACCTTCTTTGCAACAAGATTAACAGCGATGTCCCTGCACCGGTAATCTTATTAGAGGAATTTTCCTTCGCTCTGAAGCCCAGCTCGGAGATGGTTTGGCTTTAGTCGTGCTGTCGGACGTAACCTTTGGGTCCGCTCCAAAGGACTTCAAGCTATTTGAAATATATCAGTTTTTAATTTTAATTTTGGGTTATTTTAGTTTTTGCCTTTTTTCTTTTTTCCTTTATTTGTTTGTATTGTTCGTGACGATATAATATTTTTTTATTTTTAAGAAAAAAGCTAATAGTTGTTATAGTATAATTTTAATTATAAATCAATTAAAAACTTAAGCCGTAAATCAGTTGGAGTAGGAAGCCGTCGGTTGGGACTAAGGGCGTCTCCAACAGCTGGCTATTTAGTTAGCTAGATCTGATATGGCAAGGAAAAAATAGGAGAGAGAGTAGTCACTAGCGACGAGCAAATAGCTGATCTATTTCACGTAGTCCAAGAACATGAGAGAGGAGCATGTGGGTCCAACAGTATAAAATAGTCTTTGCTTTTGTCTCTCACCTCCACGTCAGCTGACTATATAGCTAGTACTAGCTATTACCATTGCGGACGCCCTAATAAGAAAGCGACTGCATATAGCTAAGCTAGCGAGCCTGAACTGCTGCTCTTTATTGCTGTCTGGTTTCTCTCTTCCCGGTGTTGTTAACTATTTCCCTTGTGTAGCTGTGTTCTTGCAATGGTCCGGGGATGGATGGAGAGATCTCTGCTTTTCAGTTCCTAGTGTTTTCTTCCGTTCAGAGAATTTGCTCGCGTTGTAAAATACAGTTTACTCTTGACCGCTCGTATCTGATGTAGTGGTGGTACATGAAGTAATGAACGGAATACATATAATTCCGGTCTAAAACTGGGTTGTCCCAGTGGATTGCGTGACTGCATCATGTTTTTTTCCGGTAGTTTTTTAGTAGGCATTGGCTTGGCTGGTACGCAGTTTGACTGTTTATACAGAGCGTACTTACAAATTAGGTTTCGAGCGAAGTGGGCATAAATTGATAAATACAAACTGTTCAATCAAGTTTCTGCAGCTCAGGAATTCGGAAACTGTTCAATCAAGATTATGTCACGTACGTACGCATCATCACAGATAGGGGCGGATTCAAGCCTACGATAAGGTGAGCTTCAGCCTGAGACATGATAATATTAGTAGTGTATAGTCTAGATAATATCAGCCTATCTCAAGATACTATACAACATATGTTAATGTACCAACCTATGACTTAACGTCACAACTTACCTAGGTTCCCAATCTCCTTCTTGTCCCTTTGGCCCAAGAGGTAACAGCCTAGCCGTCAGCATATACACAGCTAGACACCTAAGCCCAGTCCATTCCCAAGAGAAGGCAAACACCATAGTGGGTAGTGCTCGTGATCGGCTGCTACTGGTCATGCATCATCTCCACAGCTCCACATGACCACACCAGACGCACCGACGCCTCATGCGGCCATGTCCCCAAATCCGTGCAGCACTGTCTCTACTCCATGCCGTGCCACGCCTAGCTCCCACGCCCCGCCCTGCTCCCAACCTCCCACACCACGGGCGCTGCTCCCATGTTACGCCATGCCGACACGCTGCAGCCAGGAAGTCGAGAAGGCCCGAAGGCCGAAGCGGAAGGGGAAGCTAGCCATCAAAACTCCAGTCGTCGGCCTAGCCGCATGCCTTATTTAATCCGGGTGACATTGTTGCTGATCTTGAACTTCGAAAACCAATTAAGAAGTTGAATGATGAAGGGGTTGACATTGTTACTATGCTACATTATTTAAGTTTTACCATGTTTTTGTTATTATGTTTTTATGTCAAGCATTGAGCCATGCATTTGACAATATGTTATTATGTTAAGCATTGAGCTGGCACTTTTGCTATGCCGCGGTGTAGGCATAAATTAGTTTTAGTTCAAGATGTTAGCCCCTTAGAGTTTAGCTTGGGATATGGTGAAATTCTAGATCTACCACTGGTCATACATAAGAGAAACTAGGCCCGGCTAATCACGGCAATAATTGATTGACGACGGGACGGACGCAGCCAAGAGGAAGAGAGTTGCGTTTGTAACCTGGAGACAAAACGCACGGTGGTTCGTAAACGACATGGCCTTCGTCCGTCACGCGGGCTGCAAGGAGGTCAGGAGACAGGAGGCTTCCCCAACCGCGTGCTTGCGCGCAAACCTGCAAGAATAGACGGGTCTTGCCTTTCAGTTTCAGACTTTCAGCTCTCAGCTTCAGCGGAGGAGAGGACCAGCTATGTATTGATGTGATCAGAATTAGACGTACTACCTCCCGGAATCCAGAGATTGCTTGCTGAGTCAAGTGGTAGCGATTCTTTTCAGAATTTTAGACAGGCACTTCGGTGGATTAATGACGACAGGGAAGCGTCCGAGCGTGCACTTCTTCCCAAGTTGCAGCTGTCAGTGTTGTTACTTTGTCTTTTTATATAAAAAAAAACTAGTACTTATGCAAACATCATCCTTAGAGTATGTTTAAATGACATAACAATATATATGTGATTTTATTTTTTTTTTCACTTAGTTGGAATTAAAAAACAATCGCTAATTTCCTTTGATTTGTATTCTAAATTTGCAAATTTTTAGATTGTACTTAAGATTTTATTTTTCAGTTTTTGGTTTGAATTCCTATATAAATCTAGCTGGCAATTTTCATTTCAAATTTATGTCATTTTTATTCTACGTGGCATGGATTATTTCTATTAGTCCAAATCTTATGTTATTGAATTTTGAATTTTAGTCTTAGGTTAGAACTTGCATACAAATCCAACTCCTAATTTTCATCTAACTTTTATTCAGAGTTTTAGCTACAATGGTGTAACCCCTTGAAAACGTCATAAAACTTAGTCAACTTAGACATAAAACCTCTTAAGAAACCTCATGAAACACCATAAAATTTAGATATAAACCTTATAACACTTAGTCAACTTAGGCATAAACCTCATGGAACTTTAAAAACTTAATGAAACACTATAAAACTTAGTAATGAACCTCATAAAATTTTATGAAACTTACTCATAAAACCAACTAAAACTTTATGAAACTACATAAAACTTGGATTTCAACTTCATGAATCCACTATAAAAAAATTTCAACTTTATGAATCCGCTATAAAACTTTATAAAACCTCCTAAAACTTAGACATAAAACCTTATGAAACTTAGTCAATTTAGCTTCATAAAAAATCAAACAAGAGCAAAAATCCCCGATGTTCTCAACTGTGGCTGCACAACCGCTTGTCGTAGCAGCTCCACACTTGCCAGGATGCCATGACTATTAACCTTCCTGCCTGTCACCGAGGTTGCCTATGGCTACACGGCCATCGGGACACCGCGACTACTTGTTGCTGCCTGTCCTTGCCGTTGCGTGCCACCACAACCCATCGTGCCAGACAACCAAAGTTTCAGAAAATTGCACAAATATTTCAAACCCAAAACCAGTGAATTCAACCATCGCAGTCACCGAGACCATACGTCGCTACCCCGCAGCTTCTATAGCAAATTCGTGTCATCGTTGGAACCATGCGCCTGCCCACATGAGTAGCTACCTCTGCTGGCCCATCTGCACCATGGCTGCTTGCAGGTCGTCATCCGCCACCACCCCTATGAACCCACAACAGCACTCAACCACTCGCCATGGCTGCTCGCAGCTCACGTCCATCACCACCGCACAAACCTGTGGCCAAGATCTACCACTCGCTATGACTGCTCACCGTCCACCGCTGTCGCATGAGCCCACGGCATATGCGAATTGGGCTCAATTGTGAGATCCACTGACGATGGCGATGAATCAGCCAATGAAGGTGGAATCAACTGAGCAGAGAGAGAGATAGAGGAATGAGGAACCGAGCAGCTGGGCAGGCCGCCGAACAACTCCATCCTTTGCCTCACTGCGAGCCACACCATGCTATCCTTAGCCTCGCCACGAGCCGTGCCACACTATCCTTCGCCTCATCACAAGTCACGTCGTGTCATCCTCCACTGACCGTGAGCCACACCGACGTTGGTGGAGAGAGAGAGAGAGAGAGTCATGGCCTCATGGGGAAGACGAGAGACATGAGAGGTGGAGAATGAGTTTGAAGGGATAAGGATGAAGCCAATCACATGGTTAAAAGTATATGTGGGGATTGATCGGATGGGTATAATCTATACCATTGGTTTGGAGAAGAACGCTATAGCCTTATGTAGTTTTTCTGTTTTCTTTTTTGAGAGGAAGAAATAGAGTACTTGTCTACTAAATACTAATCAAGACCTGAACACAACCGGTTTGAGTCCAAGCATTGGGCCAATGGACCCCATCTAGCTTTGATTTCGCCAAAGGCACCATGGTATTTATGGGTGCTCTGTCATTTTTCCACCCCATATTAGATCTTTCGGCCTTGCTGACAAATGATCTTCTAAGACACCATGGATGGTGGTAAAGGTTTTTGGGCATGTTCCTCGCTTGGTAATCTAGCCTTCTTGGACTCTCAGGTGCTCTTTCTTTCTTTCTTTCTTTCTTCTTTTCTTCTATGCTCAAGCAAGTTTGCTGATTTCGTTCTGGACTACTGGGCTGTCTAGGCTGCTTGGAGGAATGAAGTGAACACCTCTATTTTTGGGGTCGTTAGGATTTTCTCATAACTACCCAAGATTGTTCAGCTGTGAGTATCGTAGATAAGTGTACATCATTGCCATCATAAGTCTAAGCATAAAAATCAAACTTTATTACAAAATTAAGACTTAGCAGCTAAATTTTACATAGCGGGGCATGCGGCCCAAAGTTATATTACAATACAAAAGAACTCTACAGACATGCTTGAGTGTAGAATAAACCCTAACACCAAGTGTCGTATACATCGTAGGGATCTTCAAAGCCTTCCTCAATGGTTCCTTCATTGTTTTTCCAAGCAACTTCTATTAATAGTTTAACAAGCGTTAGTACAACAACCGTACTCAACAAGTCACATGGGAAAAACTATATAGCTACTTGCTAGGATTTTCAAGAGATGGGAATATAGTGGTTTTGTTAAGTATTTGTGGATGCAATTTTATTACAAACATTTTGTTTTTAAACACGAAATAACAAATCATAAACTTCTTAAGGAATATGGGGTTTCAACATCTCGATTACTAAACTTCAACATTTTCAAATTGTTTCCAAACATACTTATGCTTTGCTATTGGAATCACCCATTAAACACAACTTCATTTACCAGAAGCATGGCATATTCAAATGACACATATTATGACTCTGCAGAGTTGCCCAACTTTACTTACAAGATTCCTCAACCCTCATGATTGAGTTAAGAAAACAAAGTTGTTTCATTGCTCATCTCTTTATATAGCCTCTACCCAACAGACTAGGTACCCCCTGTCACGGACTACGGCCGCCTGACAAGGTGGAGCATACCGTTGTGAAAGTATGGTTTTACCGTTTCTATACTACATACTTCGTCGGTTGTTCTTTTTTCTGGAATAGTATATTATATCTATATAGTAGATATTTAATCGATTTGAGCAACTACTAAACTAGGTTTGACAAGTTAAGCTTGTGGTTGAGCGATTATTATGTTTTTTTACTTAGCATAAGCTTCCAGTCCTTATTTTTTATCAATCAGGTGATAATTCACAAATAAATATCCTAGTGCACTACGGCACCACACTACTAGTGTAAAGTAGTTGAATTTCCTAAACTACCATGGTATATTTTATAACTATTTATTATTACTAGGGCTTGTCAAGATGAATATGGTCATCAAATAAAATAGGGCTTTTTCATGTGGTAGGGCATAACTAATATCATATCATTCTAAATATTTATTATACAAGAAATAACAGTGTATAAATAATATAATGAAAATACTGATAAATAAATAATTAAAGGAACGTAGGTTCAACACGATCAAAGATATGTGACTTGCTTTGCGGACTAATATATTCTACTGATTCGTATTCTTCTTATTCTTGAGCTTGAACTTGAGCTTCTTCTTCCTAGACCAGCTGGTCTACGATATCGTGTGCTAGTGCAAAGCAAAAGAAACTAAATCAATTCCATGCTCAAAGGATTGAGCTAGGAATAAAGAAATAAAATCCAGAAAACCAAATAAAATAGGTTTGGGGATTATAGGAGTTTGGTATAGGAAAACGGAGCTAATGAATGGATAGACGGGTTCAAAACGATCGAAATAGATGTATTATGTATTTTTAGGGTTTCATGAACTGTAACGGGTCTGGGCACTGTTCGTCGCGGGTTTTATTGTTCATCGGGTTGTCGCTGTGTACTCGGAGAACTCTACGAATACTCGGGTGGTCTCTGATGGCACAAGACCTGCTCACAAGTGAAGGTATTTGTGGAGCTGGAAGACGTGGACGTAATTGAGTTAAGGACTACTGAGACCGAGTATCCTGTGTGGTTGTAAATCGCAGCATGGTCGTAAACCACAGCGTAGTCATAAACCATAGCATAGTCATAAAGCACAACGTGGTCGTAACGACTCCCGAGTAGCCAAGTGCAAAGTCGATAAAGATCGGACGATGCATGAGTTGCTACTGAGATTGGACGATGTTTGAGCAGTTGCGGGGTTTGGATGGCGTTTGGGTGGCTTAAGAGATCAGACGGCATTGAGCAGTTTAAGAGCATCGAATGGCGTACGAGTGGCTTAAGAACATTAGACGGTGTACGAGTGACTTAAAAGAATCGGACAATGTCCAAGTAGTGTTGCTCAGGACTCGAAGCGGCGCGGTCGAAGTTTCTCTTAACTACAAGGTGGTTGGAGACTTCAAGCGGTGGAGCGGTCGGAGAGTTCAAGCAGGGGAGTGGTTGGAGATTTCAGGCGATGGGGCGATCAGAGAATCCATGGTCGAAATATCAGTCGACGACCATCGGTGGGTTCCTGGTGTCTGGGGGTTTTCATTTTGGGGTTCAGTGGCAGCTGGGGGGTTGGCGTTCGGCGGCACTGAGGTCCTCTCTTCAGAACATTTGAATGGCACAAGGCTTAAAGGACAGGTTAAGAGGATAATAGCGTTAGGATTTGGGCATATTTGGGGTTAGAGGAAGCTCAGGGAAGTGGTGGCTTGGGTTGGAGATGGCTGAGCCAAGCTGTCCATGGTGAAGTCTCAAGGTCGGGCGGTGGCGCTAGTCGCCAGTGCAGTAAAGGGCTTGAGGGGCTAAGGCAGTGGTTCAGTGGTGTTTCTGAGAGTCTAAAGGTGTTACAGGTGAGAGCAATTGAAATGTGATCAGGCAGACAAGCGGAATCAAAACTTGGTTTACTTTAAGATTTTTGAGTGGTCACTGATGAGACTCCGGTCGAAAGATCAATTGTGGTGTGGTGGTGGCTCACTGGACGCCTATGGCAGTTCGGCACAGGAGCGGGGCTAAGGCAGCGGCGGTGCGAGGCAGGGGTCGGGAAGGTGCAGGAGAGCACGGTGCTGCTGGTAGAGGGAAGGTATAGGCTGTCTCAGGCGCAGCATTGTGGCGGTCAAAAGTGGTCAAAGGCATGTCAGGTCGGTAGTGAGAGGATTAGAGCAGAGAGAGCGAAATAGACGACGACGACAGGGGTCGGGAAGGCTCGGCATGGTTCGAAGAGGTAACAGGAAGGTCGGCATGTGTGTTGGCATCTCGAGCTATGTGCTTCTTGGGCGGTGGTCAAAAGTTGCGACTATGGGGTGGTCAACCGTGAGAAATCAGAGAGCGCGAGAAGAGCTATGGCAACGGTGAGCTTTGCTGGTTAGCTAACGCATTGCCGGTACAGTTAAGAGGATGTCAGAGGCAGGAAGGTCGGGTTGGTACGGGCTCTGACCAGTTGGTAGGGGCGTGGTAGCGGCGGGAAGTGACGGGAAGGGGCGGCAGCGAAAAGATTAGGTGGTGGTGATATTTTTGGTCAGTGATTAGTGTTTGCGCGAAAATAGTTCAAGGAAGCAATGTGGCAGGTTGAGATTGGAGCTTGAACGGCTTGGATAGATGTGGAATTTGGCCAGGATTTGATTTTGAAATTTTGGTTTTGTTTCATGAAGGCATGGTTCAGAATCCTCGAAGACAGTTATCAAAAGATAAAAAAAGGAATCCTCAAAGACATTCAGGTTCATTGGGCGATAGTGTAGCTGGAGATTGAACTGAAGCCGACCGAGGGCAAACCGTAGAGCTCAACAAGGAGCTACTGTCAACGCCTCTGGGAACCAGGATCCAACGACTCGACGCACGCAGCAGAGTTACGAGGATCTCGGTCGGACATCATGAAGGAAAACAATTGAGATGCGCTCCGACCTAACACCAAAACCCATCAAAATGGAGTGTCATGTCGTTGTCGAGAAGCTTGTTTCCTGGGGAAGGTTTCCCATAAAACCGATTTTGTCCCTACATTTTTAATCAGAGGCCAGCATCCCAACTCTGAAAACTACAACTACACTTCATTATCAAGGATCGCCCGTATATCCAATCACGAAAAGCAAGCATTTCCTCTTGGTGCCGCAACTAAAATATATATGGACGATACAATAGCAAATGCATGATATGACTAAATATAGGACCGACAATAGCAATAGAGAGAGTGGATGATGCATTATCAAAATTTTTCTCTAAACATTCAGAAATCTTTTACTCTAATAACTAAAGAACTACGAAGATCAGATTTGACACCCTAAATCTAAACAACAACTCAAAACAACGAGGACTCACAAATTCATAGCCTAACCGATCTGACTACCACAGGAGGTGCAGTCTGACAGGCCTCGGAGCAGTCTGAACACTCTCCAATTTCCAGGATAGGAAATCAGCCCGTACCAAAAACCAAATTTTGTTGCAAACTTCAAAATCCATAACCAAAACATTAGAAACTTTGTATGCAAATTGCTGAAGGTCTCAAGAACCTATTTCATCCACTGATCACATAAATCTTGTCCAAAGTTCTAATCTTTCCTCAAACAAGCAAGGTTGCAATAAAACCAGAAAAATCTCAAAAACTTAAGAACTAACTTGCTCGTCGGTTAAGAATAGGCAAGATAGCTTTCCCCCATGTCACAATAAGCAAGACAACCCAAAGAATTAAAGCCAAAACTCTTGGATCATAATTCCTTAAGAAAAACTCTGAATCAAGCAAGAACCAGATAACGTTGAAATCTTATAAACCATAGTGCTTAGATGGATGAGATTTGATCTACATGGGTCGTCTCCATCACTACACATCTTTGACACACAATAAGATCAAAAAGAGGAGAGAAAAAGCAAAGAACCGATAAGAATAATAACAAATCAACTAAGACAATAACACTTCATGAGAGATGGACAAAGTTGATCTATTATTACTTAAGATTAATGTTTCATAGCCACTCTACAAGGAGGACAAGAGAGCACACCATGTCATTCACTTTTCTTTCTCAAACCCTAATTTTAGAACTCAAGAATAAAATGATTGTGATGATTTTTTTGGCAAGCTTCCATCCCCAACCCATTAAATAGATGAGGTAATTAGCCTATATCTAACCTAATGGATACTATCCACTAGCACAATTGGAGAAAACCTGTTAACCCTACACAATATGGATTTTGCACTCACACTTAACTCATGCACGTTTTTCAAAGCACATAAGACCGAATCCACTAAGTCTTTACCCTTTGATCCACTTCATCTTCTCAGCAACTCCTTGACCTAAATCGTTTTTCCCAATCGCGCTCAAGCACCATTGTTTTCATCTCATGAAGTTTCTAGTATTTGGCCGACTATCAAAATACTATTGCCTTAACCTGGTCTTCTCCTTCCCTTGCAAACAATTGCCATACTTGTCACGTATAGGTACACTATGGCCCGCCACACATCGGTAAGTCTACCCTACTTTGATTCCCATCGGACCACACCTCACTTGGACCGATCAAGTCACTTAGTGCAACTCGTCGCTCGAACATTCTCTTCAACATTTCTTATATTCCTTATGCCATGCTTGAGATCAACCATCTTACCCAGTATTCTTAATCGTTCTGGACCTCAGCTCCTCCATGAGCATAGTCCTGGTTCTCGCCGTCAACCGTAATTGGCTCCAAACTTTCCTGCACATCTAAATATTAAGAAATCATTTATGGACATAAGTTCTTCATAACTTGACCCACACTCGCTTAAACATGCTTTATACAACATGAATACACTGACATAGAGTAATTCAACTCGATCCACGATTGAATTTCCAAAATTCAAAATTTTCAATCGAAAATAAGAACTAGCTGCTCTGACCACCACATGCGGTTGGTCTGACTGCTATATACGGCCGGTCTGACCACCAACTACTGGTCGGTCGCTCAACAGGGCTGATATGACCACCTGAGGTTGAAACCTGTAGACTGAAAATCTAAATCTTCTGCAAATTTAAATTTTAACTCAACATATATTAACAATAGTTCAACATAAATATTTCTGAAACTTTTCATATGGTCTCTCACTAAACAAGATTCTAGCAGGACAATAAAAGCTGACAATGATATGTATTAATGCCCGTTCAAAAAAAGAGAGAGACAATGATATGTATTATACATTTTCATAATTTAAACACCATAATCGAAAAAGAAGTAGTATTCAGGATGAGAAAAGCGTGTGCCTGTCTATTCGGCAGTAATTTAATCGAAACGACAAATAACAGTGTCGTGCATAATTGCACGTATCCTAAAAGTCTCGCAACGTCGAACTCAGAGAGATGTAAATTTCCATGTCTCGTGGAGCCGTGCTCTCTATATCCAACGTCTGTTACCTGTTCCACGTCGGACAGAAGAGGATGTGGAGGAGAGAGGACGCGTGGAAAAGTGAGCCGTCTCTTGCACACGAAGATCTCCTCACGCGGACCACGGAGTCAAGAGATGGAACACATACGCCTTGGAGGGGCCTCGTCCTGTCACGACGCGGTTTGTGAGTTCTAAGGCCCCGTTTGGCAGACTCTACTTCACAAGTGAAGCTATTTTTTTTTTTCAGCTCCTCGAACAGCTTCACCGGTGGAGCTAGAGCTGTTTTAGTAGACTGTTTGGTAAAACAGCTCCACCTGTTTTATCATGCATGGTTGAGAGATGTCAATTGTCCAATATACCCTGTCTATTTGGCTTGTAGTAACATCAAGAGTTGTATGTTTCTACATGATTTTTCATCCGAGTAAATTTGAATTCAACAAAAAAAATTAAAATTTAAAATAACACAAAGTATTAGTAACCAATATTTAATGGCGGCGGCGCTCCCTTCACGGTCGAAGACGAGAAGACCGAACAGAGGAACGAGAACGGGAGAATAGAAGAGCCGGTGGCAAATCGCGTAAATTCACGAAAGTACAAGGGCAGTGGCATGCGGGCCTGCGGATGGAGCCGGGTGGAGCTACTTTTTTCAGCTCCATCTCGTACATATCTTTTGTCTCAGCATGTTTTAAGGGACTTCTTGGGTGGAGCTATTTTATTTTACCCTGTTTGGCACAACACGGCTCTAAACAGCTCCAGGAGCCGATGGTGGAGCTGTGCCAAACGGACCTAAGCGTTGTTTGATGTAGCTGTAACTTATGATTTTTAATTAAAATTTTAAATTTTAACTGTTTATGATAAAGATTACGAAAAAAATATACTTATTTGTGATTTTAATTAGAATTTTAACATGTACTAAATCATATCGAAAATACTACGTTTGAAAGTTAGGTTCTGTACTAAAAGCAGAAATCATTTTTAGAGGAACAAGGCCGTAGAGATGTCCACGACGAGGCGACGACCGCCAGCACAAGCCGGCGACAACCTCCACGGTAACCACAGCCGTGACCATGCACAAATTCAGCCATCCTGCACAAAATGGAAGAAAGCTAGACTTACTAAAGAAATGGAGAACTCAATAAACTTATCTCCTACAGAACTAATAAAACTTAAGTACTTCCAAATCGAGCAAGAAAAATGTCGTTTTTGGGGATGAATTGTACCTGTACGCATGGATCAGCTCACGAATTTAACCACCTCCAAGCTGCGCGCGGCCACGATGCCTTAGCAGCATTGGTGACGACCAACATCCATTGCACAACCTAAGCCCCGCTCGAGTGCGTCAAGCTCACCGAGATGGATAAAATGGGTTCGCGGAGGATGGATGAGATGGTGTCCAGTGCTGACGAACGCGGTTTCTCTGATTCTTTCTTCCTGTCTCTCTCGTGTTCCCGTCGACGTGGCGGAGATCCAGAGCACCAGGGGAACATGAAGGGATAGAGAGAATACTCTAAATCTTTGTCACGTCGACGAAAATACGAGGGGAACAGAAAGAAGAGAATAGAGAAGCTGCGTTCAGTGCTAATCGCCAAGGAGACCAGACGATGGGGAAGACAAATTTGGCATGGATTTGGAGACACGGGAGGAGAGTTGTGAGAGTTTGGGGAAAGTTTGCAAAGAAAGTGAAGAGATGGGGGGGTGAAGAACGAAGAAGCATGACATGTGGGGCTAGTTAAGAGAAAACAATATTTTATGATAATGTAAATTTTGTGATGCGTGCTAATAGGCAAATTGTTGGAGTGATCGTCTCTTGTGTTGTTGGTTGATGATATGGAGGTTGATGACATGGATACCCTAAGAGAAACTATCTACTACTATCAGAGAGTGAGAGAGAAGATCCTCTTATTACTAGCTCTACGCAGTGCTACTACTTAGTGTGAAGTACGTATCCTCGTCTTAACTAATGATTGAGGTAGCTATTCCTCTCTCTTGTCATAAATATATATTATTTTGGACATATATTGTAATATATTTATATCGTAACAGCTAAGGCCAATGGTTGCTGTCTGCAGAGTACTTCTCAGATGGCGCATGTATTCATAACTTTTCACAGTTCTTTGTTAAAACAAGGAGAACTTTTCACAGCGATTAAAGCTAAACGAGAGTGACATGTCCCACCTAAACCGTAGAAGAAAATGACGCCCCAACTAAAAAAGTCTAGACATCTCGGCCAGACGCTGTGATTAGCTAGTCGCCCTTTTTTTTATTTTTTTTTGAGGGGGAGTCGCCCTTTTTATTCCATCCCTCCTTGTAATATTTCCTGGTATATAATGTGAAATTGTGAGGTGACACCCGATTGTCAGGCTAAATTTAAAGATCAAAACCCCACGGACAAAAGAAGTGAATTGAAACTATTTCTTCCGAGGACACGCAAAAGGAGAATTGAAGCTATTTTACTTCAAATTTTCGTGCCTTTACAGAATCACAGAAATAACAAAATATTTTGTAGAAATACCCAGGAAGAGCTTTGCACTAATTACATGATTTTTTAAGAAAACAATTTTGCAGGATAGATGGAAGCAAAACGAAGCAGAACTCAGTGATTTGGGGGAGTGGTTGAGGTCTGTAAACCCTGTTCCGGCCCACCACCAGTTTCACCGGTCCAGGTCGGAGCAAAGTAGCCCACCACTCGCTCAGAAATAGGGCCCACACGGCCATACAGTCAAGACCCAAATTAAATGTTGCGCCAAGCGCCTCCACTCCTACGCTCCAAACGCCGCCAAACAACCAGCACACCTTTCCCACCAAAAACCACGCTCTTTGCCTCCCTCCTGGTCCACCGCTCCTCCGGTCGGCTCTGCTAAGAAATCTGAACCTAGACTTGAAACCTTAGCTTATGGTAAGCATCTCACCATTAGGCTATAAATAGAGAGTACTGTTGTCTGTTTTGTATACGGAATCATAAAGAAAGCAATAAAAGGAATCAATCGAACTGATCGCCAGCGACAGTTCCACAACACGTTATCAGCCGAATCACTCCGGTGAATTGAAAGGTAATCATTGAAGCATCAAGGCACCTCGACCTATCCGCCATCCCGGCTCCTCTGCCGCCACCTCGCCCTCCGTCTCCACGCCCACGCGTGCCGTATGCGGGCTGCAGCCATCTTCCTCAGCGCCAGGTGTCGGCGCCTCGACAGGGTAAGACGGTTAGGAGACTATCGCACACGTCCTAAAGTTGGACTGCAGCGCCGCCTGTGTGGCCACCAGTGCACCAGTGAGGACACTCCTGGAGAGAACCTTCAGGAGTGTGGCCTGAGGTGTGGAGCCTGTCGCCTAGCTAGTCCAGTCCAAAAAGTACTGGTCTGTATCATCCTAGCCTGGAGAGACCCCACATCCCTTGTCTAGGGGTATTAGACTAGTGCAAATATCATTAGTTCATCAGATAAAGTGATGGGAGAAAACCAAAAAGAGGCAAAGCGTAGGCTCGGCTAGCACCATGGCGTGGTCCAAGCTGTCTGAAGGGATGTACGGCACGGCGTACACACGCTGTGTGGGGAAGCCAGAGAAGTACGGAGGATGGCCAAATTGTTGCGCTGGCGGTGTAGGGGGCCATGCCAAGACTGACCCTCGGCCTTGTTAGGCAGAGGTGGTGTAGGACGTGGCCATACAGAACCCCCTACGTGGTGCCATGCCGGATGTGGCGACCTCGATGGACGCATTATATGTGCACCAGGTGCGGGCGTGTGGACCTTTGGTAGCCTCCTGCATGACAACAAGGCAATGACACGTGCACCCAAGGCCTGCACACGATGCAAAGCCTGCACCTCCTCCTCCTGTGTCACCTCCACACCACTGGCGATCCTATCCGCCATGGTGTGAGACTCCCTCCAAATCGCAGCACCGACGTCAGCCTGCAAGGAAAACACGAAAAGGTAAATCATATTAGTGGCATTGCCAGAATTGAACATTTACAAATTTGATGTAATGTACCACGACGTGAGCGTTCCACGCGAGGTGCGTGGGGGTACATGTCTGTCGGTGCTGCGACGTGTGCTAGAGGCGGGTCAATGACATGTACCAGCCTGGTACATGTTCGAGGCTGATACCAGTGCAGGTACTCACCGTACGCACTACTGGCGTAGGGGGATGGCCTCTTCCATGTAGTCCTACAGCGTGCCCTCCCACTGGTGACTCATGCGTGGACAATATGCGGCACTGGTCGCCCGACTGGTAGTGGAATGACTTGATGTAGGCCGAACTAGTGTATCACACGATGTGCCATGTAGTCCTCGATGAAGACGTCGTACATGAGCTTCCGGTGCATAAACCAAAAAGCCCGGTCACACCTACATAGCGAGGACAACCTATCAGGAGTGCGGCTCTGCAGTGCCGCAAGTGAGTACAGCTCCCAGTGCATGTCGTCAACCGTGAGACGGTCCAACTACTCCACGAAGCACAGATATGCCCATGTAACCTATACATGCATGAACTGTACTTACAAGGAACAACATCTATTACATACGATCATCCTTAATACGAAGGAATTAATTGCAAGTCAAACTACTTACCCGCCTACGACACCAGAGAGAACCCATCGTAGGCCGGTCGACGTTGCCCCTGGGGTACATCTCGGCCCCGTATGGAGTCATGTCCTCGAGCATGGGCTGTCCGAGGCTAAAGCGCTTGAACGACCACAACTGCAATAGCAGGAGACACCCCACAAGGACCGAGTTCGTCTTGGTCCTGCCGCATGCATTGCACAAGCTGCGATAAGTCGCAGCAAGTGCGGCCGAACTCCACTGATCTGGAGGGCCTCGCCCTCGGTGATGGCCCTAGCGTGACCGATGAGGCGTGTAACGACGGTGTTGCCGTGGTTGGTGGTAAAGAGCACCCAACCAAATAGCCACAACAAGTGCGCCTCCAAGTGCTGCGAGACCTGTTGCTTGTCTTCGGCCAGGTCCATCTGCCCCACCTGAATACAACCAAAAAGTTATTAGTACAGTGCAGCAGAAATGAGAGCATGGAGGATCGAACAGAAAGGGCATCAGGCACGTACTCGGAACTGTGAGAGCCACCTCAACGATGGCCTGTGTGTCTGACCCGGTGGCAAGACGTAGTACTCCTTCGCAGGACCAGGCAGAAGGACTCCCTGGAACCTATCCAGCAGGTCCGTGCACTAGCCGGCTGGGGCCTTCGATAGGAAGGTAGCATATCCCACAATAGGAATTCTGAGCAGCAGGGAGACATCCTGTAGAGTAGGAGCCATCTCCCCGAATGGGAAGTGGAAAGTGTGCATCTCCGGCTGCCAGCGGTCCACCAAAGCTGTCAACAGAGAGCGGTTGAACGGGAAGCGTCGTGATCGCTCCTGCCATCATCCCCATCCGCAGGCAAGGCCAGTCCATCCTTGTCCGTGGCCTACACCATCTGAACGAGAGGGAGTAGCTCGGCATCGCTCAGTCTACGAAGCAAAAAAAAGGTCAGTACACAACCTACTTATGGCAAGAATACAATGTTGCCAGAGTGCAAACCTGGCTGTCCAACATGGGTCTAGTCTCTAGGGCACTCGAGGTGTGCGTGTGCGGACAACCCCCAAGTCAGCTAGCTCCTCTACGCTCCCTGGAGGCGGGACACGACGGGAAGCGCGATGCAGCCGATCGACATGCTTGTCCAACAGGCCATAAGGCTAGTCTGATCCGTGAAGTTCACGAGCTATACCTGCAAAATGAATTTAAGTTAACATTTATGCGGAGCAAAAAACATCAAATGTAAAGCAACAATAAATAGAACTTGTAAATAAATAAAGGAAACAATACTAGGTTATTAGCAAAATACCTACTACATTACTGAAAAGGGGGAAATACCATAATAATTGTACAAGCAGTACATGTAATGTATGATACAGTTAGTACAACAGTACGCACGTCAAAAGTGCCAATTAACAAAGTACAGATTACAATGGACAATTATTTGTAATCTCCAATAACTAGTTGTAGAAACCATGCCGGTCTGCCTATTGATCAGCAGATGTCTTGCATCGTCTATCTGTATGCCCCTTCCGACCGCTTCGCCCGCAATGTGCACCAGGCACTCCGGCTTACGCTTCGTCTATATCATTTGTAATATGTTGGCTCTGTCGCCAACCCTTCCCACCTTTTAGCATGTCAACATTCGTAATCTAGGTCATCCCTACAATATCCAAGATGGTGAAGTTCCGCACAACCCGGAACCCCTGAGCTCGCCACACAACACATGCATCACCCTCTCCTTTAAGTACTAAGACATGAAATTCGAAGGATCCATATCCACAGTCCCGCATGCAGTGAGGACATGAGAGCATAGCTTATGTAACAATTTTGGCTTGTTGCATGAGCAGCTAAGCTTATTTACATGATCTCCAAGGCATACCTCATGCCTAACAAGGGCACGAGCCATCCTAAATCCAGCTCTATCCCGAGTACCAAGTAGTGCATATCAGCAAGCTGACCAACAGATATAAGATTCATAGAAAGCTAAAGTACAAATGGCACATCAAGAATAGTAAAAATGAGAAGTAGAGAGAGTGCTTTGATGAGTGATTGAACATGAGGTGCCATTAGCTGTACACAAGAACCATCCACAACATGTTGACATGATGTAATGTGAGACTTATCCAATGTCATATGAAAAGAAGATTTAGAGTCCAAAACCCCAACGAAGACTAGTACTTGACACGGAAGAAGAGGCTACAACAAGACTAGCAGACCCACTGGGAGGGGCATCAGATAAAGACCAATATTGAACTTGAGTCTGAAAGCCTGGAGCTGGGACTAAAGTTGACCCAATTAAGTGGCAAGAGCAGAATCCCCAACAAATGTAGGAGTGGTGGCAGCAACCACACCACGACAACGACAAGATGCAAGTAGTAGCTTTGGATGAAGTCAGTAGCACCTTTGAATAGGATGACCAGGCTTCTTGCAGTGAGGGCATATAACAGACAATCAGAGGTGTATGACAGATCACAAAGTCCCTCGGTGCAACTGATCAGACACCCTCACAAAATCACACCTTGGCGCACAACAAATCACTCGGCACAACAGGGGCACCGCCAAGCCGAGGTGAGTGTGAGTGAGGCTGGAGGCGACGACAACGACGCTGTCGGTCGGAGAAGATGAAGAAGTGAGTCCCTACGCACCAGCTCTCGTATATGTCTTCTTGCCCCCTTCTCTGATCTGGTAGTCGTGCTCCTTATCACCATCGTCCTCCTCCGACACATCCTCACCTGCTACCGGCGACAGGGAAAGAAATCTAGATTGGGTCTTAGGGACGGGCAATCTTCTACTTGCGATGGGTGGCGACTTGCAAGCCAGCGGTGATGGAGATGGATAAGGTTAGGGCTAGCTATTTGGCTTTGACACCATGATAGAAATTGAGCATCTCAACTCTATTAGATGAATACCAATGGTATATATGGTACAATACAACTCTAGGACTAATAGGCCAATAGGTCTAATGGGACATATATACATAACATGTTGAACGCCTTGTTCCAAGAGCACTGGAACTGGAATACCAGCTTGTTAAGATTGTGCCAATGGTCTTTGGCTTGCTTCACTAGTCTTCTCCGATTTTTGGGGGTGATGCTATTGTAGACCCTAGTAACATCTCTAGTATTGTTCATTGTTCTTGTTGTTACCTTTGATTGGGTCATTCGAATTATTTAGCCAAGAGCTCATCCTTCTTCTTGTTGCCTTTGATTGGGTCATTCAAATTATTTAACCAAGAGCTCATCTACATTATGAACAAAGAAGATTAGTTCTGTTGTACACACTATGGAGATCTTAAATAGTTACTGGGAGAGTCATATGGAGTACCAAATATGAGTACATATGAAACTTACTAATCTTAGGTCCTCTTCTTTTGTCTACGCAAGCCGCTTCTCAATCCTATTTTCTCCATCCTCGTCACCGCCACCAACATTAATGAATGGTTGGAATTGCAAATAGGATGGTGTAAGTGGAGTGCTCGACTTGGAACGTATCGGTGATGGAATCTCTTTGGCCGTCGATGGTCATGGTGCCAGGAATGGAGCATAGTGTGAAGGACCGCCAACGAAATGGAAATTTTGTGACATGGGCAGCTGAGTAGGGATATGTTGTAGAAGAGGGACACTCGATGGATTTTAGAAATAGCTTAGGAAATCACCTCGCAGATGAGAATCCTTCCTCCTAAAAAAAGCCATATGTCACAAAACTTAATTGATTCTTGGAAACAATCTGTTCATATAAAAAAGAGGATTCTATTCTGCATTAACATCAAATAATTTATTATTGGAAGCAAGCTGTTCATATAAAAAGAAAACAAGTCCTATGTCACCAAACGAGGATTCTATTCTACAATAACATCAAAGAATTGATTCTTGGAAACAAGCTGTTCATATAAAAAGAAAACAAGCCATATGTCACAAAACTTGTCAACATATACCATGTAGCATGAGCTGAAAGAACTGGAGGTCAGATCATCAGGGAAAAGAATAGATATTGAAAAGCATGTAAGCCTGAACTTTACATCAAAAACGTCTATTAAAAAAGTAACTAAATGTGCTTCTATACTTTTCTTTTCTCAGCAGTGATGTGTACAATTTTTAAAGCACGATAAATGGTGGATAGATGTTACTTACCTCTTTATGTGCTTTGATATTAGTGTTACTTTTATTAGAAAGGAAAATATAGAAACACTTTTCAAAAGTAACCCAATAATTTGTACCAAAACTAAAAACCTGGATTGAACAGGACAAGTTTCGAACTACAGAGATTCAACTAAATAATTGGAGAGAAACAAAACAAGACTATATAAAATGAGGCATCCATTTCTGAAAAAACACTAAACTTCAGTTAATTAAAAGGGCAGTGTGTTGGCCTTTCAGTAATGCAAATATACACATTATGAGAGAATGAGGTGGTGATCGGTTCGGCTGAAAAGCTCGTGGCTTATATTTGAAAACATCAGAGTTTGGTGAAAAAAGCATCAGAATGATGAGGCTTATTTAGCATAATTAAATTTAAAAAAATTTAAAAATAAAAAAATATGTTAGCCCATTACGTATAATACAAACAAATACGGGAAAAAAAGAACCGGCAAAAAAGCTCAACAAAAAGCCAAAAGTTCAGAAAAAGACGAAACTTATGAATAGTGAAAAATAAGCCAGAAGCCGAAGCCAAGTTGATCAGGGCCTAAACCTAAGACCAAGTTACTGCTTGATTTATTATCGGATAAACCAAGATATTCTTTAAATTCCAAACTTCCCAAACATCACCAAGTTCGACATCTACTAGAAGGCCATCAGGAACAACAACACGGAGCAAGTTCGACATGTACTAGAAGGCCATCAGGAACAACCACATTTGGAGTTGGAAGTTAGAACTCTCAGAACAAACAATACTTGGGAGATGCTAGTTAATCACTAAATGAATGCTGTAGTACATAATTTACAGATTGTTGTATACAGTACGTCATTTTGCTGTTTGTTTGTTTGTAAAACCATGAGTCGAAATAGTTTACAAATCAAAATGCCCCAAAAAAACTAGAGCAAGGAGGAGCAGAGCTGCTTCCATTATTGAAAGTTCCAGCTTGTGCTAGCTTTATGTTAAGAAGGAAGAAAAGAGTTTATAGTTACAACGTGCAAAAGCACGCCTTCAAGATGAACAACAAATCTAGCTTATAGCTGGTTCGATTAGACCATGGCAAATTCAATCAAATGACACAAATCATACAATTACAGTCACAATAGCTCAGATAACCGATTTTCTGAGCAGTAAATCTCTTGGTAATGTAGATAATGGGAATTGGGAAGAGCACACCATATCAGTTCTATGGATCTGAGGTTGGGGATGAGAACTCGGCAGCCACGGCATGATCTGAGCACTTGCCCGTATGGACTGCACGAGGTGAGGAGGGCCACGGCGAGGCTACTGGTGAATGCACCGTCCCACCAAATGGTGGCGCTGGGGCGGGCGCCATCGTTCCCGTCATCTGTAGGGGTTGGCTGCGATCCCAACGGGTGTTGGTGGCGGTGGTCGCTTTGGTCGGCGAGTCATCCTCGATTCCTCTCACAACGGTCGGCGAGGCGTGACCAGCAGCAGGGGTAGAGGATCTGGAAAGGGCCGCGAGTGGACTGGAGGGGGGCATGCAGAGGGATTGGAGTGGCGCGGTGCGACGAATTGGAGAGGGTGTGCGACATGGAGAGGAAATTGGCGAGCGGAGAAGAAAAGGGGGCAAGAACTTTCGCCGTTTCGCTTGCTTGCAGGGAGAAGAATTTTGTTCTTTCGTTTTTCTCCGTCTATTCGAAAATTCTAGACGGCATCTCTTATGGGCAGCTGACGGTGAACCAACAAACTATTGTACTGCCCTTGGTAAAAAGATTCGCGGTTTCTAACCAGCTGTTTACCTCACGTGCCAGGTGGCATCCTGTATTCCTGTTCTCCCGCAACAGCCAACAAAAAAAGCTCCTCTCTTTCGGACCGCTTTATTACTGCTCCCCTCTTCTCCTCCTCGGCCTTCCCATCCCGTCTCCGCCCCCATCGCCGCCGCCACCGACTCCTCCTCCCACCGCCACCTCATGCTAATCCTCGGCAACAAACGACGGTGAGGACGTGCCGCCGCTCCCCCTATCTATGGCACGACCCCCCGCGCCGCGCCCGCGCCCCTAGATAGGGTTTTGCCTCTCGCGGCGCCCTGCCGTGGTAAGGTGGCAAGGCGGCGACCTGGTGTTCTCTGGAAGAAGCGGGGGCGGGTTCTGGGGCGCCTCTCCGTCTGATGGACGCCGATGAGGCTGCGGGGAACAGCAGGAGTATGGATCTGAACCTCTACCTCGGCCTCCCCCGCGCCCCGCGCCCGCGCCGCTCCGACCTCGGCTCCGACCTCGCCCTCAGCACCCCGATGCCCTCCTCGTCATCCTCCTCTGCTGCCTCCGTCGAGGCCCCTCCGCCGCCGGAGCTCCCGCACCCCCCGTACTCCCCCTCTCGCGCTGACCTTTCTCCTCCACCGCCGGAGGTGTACTCCTCGTACCACCCCGAGGACCCGCCTGCTCTGGACGCACACTTACCGTACGTGCCTCCTGCGCTAGTCATGCCCGAGCTCCCGGACGACCTCGGGTTCAGCTTCCGGGCCCCGCCGCCACTGATGCGAGCCAGCGAACTGCTGGGCTGGGAGGACCGGCCATCGTCGTCGACAGCGTCCTCCTCCTTCCTCCCTGACACTGCCGCACGGTACAGGCGGCTGCTCGAGCAGACTGGAAGCCGGTGGCTCCGCACCAGGCGGTTTAGGTCGGACCTTCCGCCCCTCAGCTCTGAGGCTGACCCCGTAATGCAGGACACAGCAGTGCCGGTGCCACAGCATGAGCCGACAAATGATACTGTTGAAACCAATAAGGTAATCGGCGATGGCGTGGACGTAGGTGCCTCCGAGGAGGAGTCGGAGGAACGGGGCAAGAGTGCCTCCACATTTGAGTGTAACATATGTTTCGAGATGGCCGGTGAACCGGTGGTCACTTCCTGTGGCCATCTCTTCTGCTGGCCTTGCTTGTACCAATGGCTTAATGTTTACTCCAACCACAAGGAATGCCCAGTGTGCAAAGGCGAGGTGACGGAGGCGAATATTACTCCTATCTACGGGAGAGGGAATTCCTGTTCAGATGCAGAGAAGGATGTGGAAGATGGGAAGCCACCAGGTCCTACAATCCCACCAAGGCCACATGGAAATCGGCTTGAAAGCTTCAGGCAGCAGTTCCATCACTTGCGACCGATCTCAAGAAGGCTCGGTGAGGCGCATGGGATACTGTCATCATGGAGGCGCCTTCTCGATCAACAGATTATGAATAGCGTGAGTGGATTCGAAGGGCCACCTGAATCAGCCGTGCAGGAAGTAACTGATACTGTTCAACACACTAGTCGCCTAAGTAGATTGGCCACAAGGATGAGAGCAAGGCGGTTGGTGAGAGAACCTGATAACCCTCCTGATGGTGGTTCCACTGCCCCTGATAGTGGTTTGCCTGGAAATAATGCATCAGATCCGTCCAGACATGGTTCGAACCCGCTTTTACCAGGAGGAATTGATTTGTTGCAACGACTTACCCTTATTGGCCTCGCAAACACGGAAAGATTAGCAACTGCCATGAGTGACCTCAGAAGAATAGCTGCACCTAGCCAATATGGAGCATCGGCTTCATCATCGAATCCTCCAAATCCCGAGCCAACAGCTGATGGAACTCATATAGCTGCAGCACCTTCTGCAGACCAAGCATCTAACTCAAGCACCATTGCAGTGATACAGGGAGACACTGGTATTTCAGAAAGCGCAGGAGAGCCTAGTAATGCAGGGTCTTCAAGATCCCTGAGGAGGAGGGTGAGCAGCAATGCCTTGGGTTCTTTGGATGTGGATGGTGGGGGCCTCCAACGGAACAAGAGGCGAAGGATAAACTGAACCTTCTCGGTTGCGGTGCTTTTTAAAACTCATGGCGTGCTGTGCTGATTTGAGCTATCGCATCTCGGTTCTTTGGGTGATATCTGCTGTGTTATAGTGTGAAACTTGTTTACTAGGTACCACTGAAACGGTTGTCGGTTTAGTTCCTCTGTAGTCTTTACCTCTTTATTTTAAGATGAAGTTATTGCCATGTATGCGGAGGAAACTTAACGGTTCTTGTCGGATTTTCCCCTGTTCATAAACTGAATGCTTAAATGTGCATTCAACGCAATGTCATTCTTGTCTACTATCAAATAATAGGCACTCACATGGAGCTTATCATTTGTGGACTGCTTATGATCCAAAGAAGCCCCTTCGAACATAACAACTGAGAGATAATATACAATTGAGTATATGAATATCCAGAAAATGGACTTGTTGACATTTGCCGTTCTTGCTTGAGAAGGTACATAGCCTGATCTTTTATGCACATTTATCGTCCAATAGAAGTACTTTCACTAGCATATTTTTCACTTACTGATTGTTCTGGCAACTAAACCCGTTCTCCCAACTTATTGGTGCTACCATGCTCCATTACTTGAAAAAGGGCTCAAATAGTTATGAGAAATTCCAAAAAATTTTATATGGATAGGGTATGATATAACCTATTATCTCACAAAATTTTGAATCCAAATTCGATTTGCACATTGAGAAACAAAAAAGACAAAAATCTGCTGAAAAGAAAATCCGAAATAAAAAGGAAAAGATAAAGCTACTGTTCACTGAAAATTGTCTTTTTTGTTTCTTAATGTGTAGATCGAATTTTAATTTGAAATTTTGTGGAATTTTATATTATATCATGCCCTATCTATGCAAATTCTTTTAAAAAAATTTCATAACTATTTGAACCCTTTTTCTAGCAATGAGAGTACGGGTAGCACCAATAGGTTGGAAGCACTGAAAATGTTCTCCAAGCCAAACTTCGTCCTCCCTATGAACTTACGTGACTATGCAATGTTTTCGTTGAGCAGAAGAGGATGTTACTGTTGATAGCCTTCGTACTACGTCCTTTATTTTTAACCTTAATTAAACAGTGTGCTTTTTTTAGAATCAGTTCAACAGTATACTTCATTACTTTGTATGATAGAGGACACCAACCAACAGCAACAAGCTGGAAATGGAGTCTCTAAAGTACACCTGGATATTGAGTTTACGCACAATTTCTTTGAAGTGTCGTGTACTGGCCTTTTGGATATTGTTTTTGGGGAAGATATCCAGTGCACACACGCTATTTGATGCATATGTGCACAAACTTTTAGTTTAGGTATCAAATTAGCATAAAAAGCTCTTAAAAAATGTAAATGTACTTCTGAAATTACTCTATTTATATATAAAATTCCAAGTTTAAACTCATTCCACACTGCGAGTGACAAAAATAAGAATTTTCTAACAAATGATAAATAAAAAACAAAAGGGAAAAGAAAAAGACAAATGATACTATTCACAGCAAACTCTTTTTTGTTTCTTCTAACATACATTGAGTATGAACTTCAAATTTTAAAGGGCGATACAACACACTATAGATTACATCTAAAATTTTGTTTTAGAATTTTATGTTGATTTGATGCACAAACAAAAAAAATCTGAGCACATTTGCACCAAATGGTGTTTTCTCATTCTCTTGGTTTTGCATTTATTTCTTCTTATGAAGGCAACGATTTTTTTGAAATCCATTTCTTCCTGAGCAATTGGAATTTATTCAGAATTGGTGTATATCTGAGTAACTGGAATGGCCTCAAATGACATAAGAATTATTCAGAATTTACTTGAAAATTGTGCATTTGGAACTTACACGTAGCCTGCAAGGCTGGTGGGGTAAAGAGAGAAGAGGAACAGAAAAATGAAAAAGAAAAAAGTAAAGTGCCCGCGGCCTGTATTGTATCGAACTCATTCTGTTTACTTGTTCAGAGTTCAGACATATTCAGATAGACACTCTAGATACGGCTTATGCTCGGCCAAGTAACAGCGTCCTCCAGCTAATACAGCCCTCTCGACTCCTGACAATACAGAAAGTCTCACTGACTCCTGGGCAGTTAGTGAACTGTGAAAGTTTACAAGATTGAAAAAGCAACCAACCTTTCTTTGCCTCAGATCGGCTAGAGCTTTGTATCTTCCAACAGTTGCCATGCTCCCTAGATGCTTATACACGAAGGTTGGACCTAGATCAACGTCGTTCTCAGAGTTTGCATGCCCTCCTCTAGCTTTCATGACATGGTTGAGCAAGCGAGCGACGTACTTGCCTTGTCGTTCAGCAACCTGTTCAAGAGTACAAGTGGAACAGAATATATATATTACCAAAAGGCATGCATTTCTTCCGAAAGAGAAAATACCTAAATCATATAAATGCATAACCGATAATGTGTCTATTACTCATTTACTCCATTTGTAAAAACAGAAATTAGATTACAAACAGATGCGGTTTATGTCATGGCTAAACATCCGTAACTTGATGTATATGCATCTGTTCAATTAATTTTCTGTGTTCCTATTCCACGAGTTCTCTCGCACTTCAGGAAACATTACAGAAGCCCCAAATACCTTGAGATGGTAGTTTGATAAATACCTTCTGATTCTTGTATTGCATTCAGATTAAACGACCATGTGAGAGAGTTCTCGATTATGTTTTGATAAATCATTGTAATTTGAAAAGGTCGGAAAATTGAAATAGCAAATTGTCTGATTTTGGGAAGTGTCGGTCAAACCAGTCGGTCAAACCGGCCGAAGAGGAGGCTGTTAGATTGGATTTCATCACCAGTCTGACCAGTGGGCCATACTGGTCAGACCAGCCCCTATCAGTGGTCTAAATGGTATGGGGTCCGATCAAACCGGCTGGGAGTGTTGCTTCTTGGGTGGATTTCAGTTATTTTGGGAATCTGAGTTTGTGATGAATATTGATGGCCGAGGTTAGTGGTTTTAGGTTGCTGCTAACGTGGGAGTGTCGTTATAGTATTGCTATAGTACTGCTACAATACCCGAAAAAATAGTTTCCCCTTTGCTGTCCTTTTGTTTTCGTGTTCTGGCTGTGCTAGAAGGTGGACACTCAGAAGACAGTAGATTTGAGAAAAAAGCTTTTGGTGCGGATTACAATCATTCACCCATTCTGATTGCCATTGACAATCCTACACTAGTAGTACCTCTCTATCCTCTTGTCCTTTTTGATTTGGTGCATTCAAATGTATGGGATCCATCTCCTTTTGCTTTGAAGGGTGATCATATGTCATATTTGTTGATGATCACTCTCGATATATTTGGATCTATTTTATGAAACATGTTCTCAATTGATTTTTATTTATCAGTCTTTTGCTAAGATGGTTCATACACAGTTTTCTTCTTCTATTCGTGTTTTTCATTCCAACTTTGGCCCGGGGGGGGGTTATCTTTCATCAATTCCTTTCTTCTGAGGGTACTCTTCCTCAGCTCTCGTATCCTGGTGATCATGCTCAGAATGGTATTGCTGAGTACTAGCACCACCACATTATTAAGATTGCTCGTACTCTTTGCATATCCTCGTTTGTCCTCTCTCACTTCTAGGGGGGGGGGGAAGCGGTATCTCATCAACCGTCAGCCCTCTTTCAAGCTTCATTGCAAGTCTCCTAGTGAGGTCCTGTATAAAAATCTGCAGCTTAACACTAATGAATTCTGTAGAACCGTCTGTGATGAAGCGTCTAGTATGACTTTCTTTGTAGTAGTGTTAATCCGTATTAGTTTCCGATCCGATACTATCTAGCATATATCCGAGCTGACATAATTCGTATCAAAAAATTATCCGAATTGGTCAAAAACTATCCAATCTATTTTCACCCCTACATGGAGTCTCCGTAGGACAACAATTGTAGACTTTGCATTGAACTTGACTTAAGCTATCCGTACGTATTTGTTATGATACTAAGGTATTATACATACACGATCAATCTGGACATACAAAATAAAGGGCAATATTACTCAGTACAATCACAAGGATCTAGAGTTAGAAAATGTTGTCCATTGTGTTACTGACAAGTGGTCCTAGGCCCCACGTGTTTTCTCACGAGCAATGGTATTTTTTAATTCTATGATCTTTGTGATGGTACTGAACAAAATAATTCCAAAATAAATGGTGTAGATCTATTTCTTTTTCTCCTTCAATCAATGAGACAATTTCTAAGACTACTTCCATGAAGTAAACTCCTCTTGAATTGATCATATTAGCCGCTGCTCCGTTTGCAACTCCGCTGAAAAATTCATTTTTTTCCATGTACTCTTGAGTTTACGATGGCTATCTCCCATATGAAGTCTCCTAAGCATAGTTATTGAAATGAGGCTGAATATTGAATTGGCCAAGGCATTGGTCTACCGATCTGACCACCAGTTCATCGGTTGAACCGGTGTTTTTGTAAATATTAATATTTTATAACAAAAAAAAATACATATTAGGGTGTAATTCGGAATGTAATGTCAATATTGGTCCTAATGTCACTGATAATACCAAAAATGTATGTAAACAATAAATCAGACAATGGCTTTAGTCTATATGGATACTTCATGGTTCCTATTAGGATGATTAGAGTAACCAAGTAACTGTAAGAAGCAAAACAAAATAATAAGATATTCGGAGGAACAAACTCGATCTCAGATCTAACATCCAAATGAAATTTGATGAGCAACCACAAGAACCAAACTTCTAGCTGCTAGTTGTTACTAAACCTTGCTGCTGGCTGCCCTTATCAAATGCACAGGTCACTAGCCCTGAGCCCTCCCCTTGAAGCCACTACACATGCCTTGATGCCCAGCTACCGCCTTGGCGGGCTCCTCCGATGCTCCCAACTCCCAAGCCAACCTTGCGATGCTGCCGCTCCAGAGCCCCTGCCGAGTGAAGCAGCCACGCCCTCGCCGGCCATGCATCGCCACCGCAGTAGGATTGGGGCGTGTGGTCAAATAAACTTGACTAACCACAGGGTGTGTGTGATCGTAACGACCACGTTGTGTATGGTCATTACGACCAGATTGCGTTGTGCATGGTCGGTTACGACCATGTTGTGTGTGGTCGGTTACGACCACGGTGTGTGGTCGTAACGACTAACATCATGGTCGTAAACGTTGTAGTCATGGGCGCCGCAGTCGTAAGCGCCTGGGTCATGGCGCCTGTGTCTGTAGTGGTCGTAGTTGCAGGCCGTGGTCAAGCTCGATCGGCCGATCTGGAGCGATCAGCGCGATTGGTGGTAATCAGAGCGAGCATCAAGACGGTGTTCATGGGTGACGCAAATCGTCCTTCAGTCAGCCAACTGCCAATATGGGCAAGCTGCAAGGTAGTTGAGGCCAGAGTACATGATCTCAGTCTGTCGAGTATGTAAATGAGTCTGTAAATTGAGTCGTGTTGTAAGTTTAGTAGCGCAAGAAAGAGAATATGAAAAAAAAATTACCCAAAACACTCTCCGTCTCTTTCGACTTTGTTCTTATTTCATCTTGTCTCGGTTCTACTCTGTTTTCTTATTCGACAACAGAGTATTCACGGGCGATTTGGGCATGTTGATCCTCGGGTGTTTTCTCAACACTTGGTATCAGAGCATGGTGCATGCCCAAATATCCACGGTTCGAGCTGATGGCTATCACCACGCAGCAGGCGGCGAGGGAGAGCAGTGGCGTGCCCTTCCATTACCCGATGCTGACATTCTCCAACTACACCATGTGGACGATCAAGATGAAGACATTGATGGATGCCCAGGGGATCTGGGAGGCCATCGAATTAACGATCGGAGTGGTCGTGGAGGCGAAGAAGGATAAATCAGCACGGGCTTTCATCTTCCAAGCCATACTTGAAGACATTCTTCTGCAGGTGGCCAAGAAGAAAATAGCCAAGGAGGTATGGGGTTCTTTGAAAACCAGATACCTCGGGGCAGATTAGGTGCAAAAGACGTGTCTGCAAACACTACAAAACGAGTTTGTGGCACTGCGCATGAAGGAGGGAGAGTCCATCGATGATTTTACCGGAAAGCTGAGCGGGATGGCGAGCAAGTACAGCTCACTTGGCTCAACCCTGAAGGATTCAGTGCTCGTGAAGAAGCTCCTCAATTTAGCGCTTGACAAATTCTCCCGATGGTGGCCTCAATCGAGCGATACTCTGATCTGGAGATGATGCCGTTTGAGGAGGCCATAGAGCGATTGAAGGTGTACAAGGATCCGTCATCAAGTCGGCAATTCTAACACTGATGGATAACTCCTCCTCACTCACACCGAGTGGTTGGAGCGGTAGAAAGGCGGCAGTAGATAATCGTCAGCAAGTAACAAGGGGCGAGGCGCAGGAAACTCCAATGGACATGGTCGTGGCGAGGGCGTGGGCACAGTTGAAGATGTTCCGCCAGCCCCGGCGGGACGCGAAAGGAAGGCACTGGAGTTAAGCAAAGCCGATTGCCATTTCCAAGACAAGTCATGCACCGAGCAGCGTAGCCACTAGAACTAGTGCATGCAGATTTGTGTGGCCCAATCACACCTCAAACACAGGCTAGGAGCAAGTACTTCTTGCTGCTTGTTGATGACTTTAGCCGAATGATGTGGCTGTACACACTGAAGTCAAAGAGTGAAGCAGTCGAAGCCTCTAGGAAGTTTAAAGCGCTGGTCTAGATATGAACTAAAAGCTCTCAGAACTGATTGGGGGAGGGGTGAGTTTGTGTCAAACCACTTTACCCAACTATATGATGAAGCAGGAGTCCGTCGGTACCTCACCACATCCTACTCACCACATTAGAACGGGGTGGTGGAGCGGCGGAACCAGACCATACTGACGATGACCAAAAGTCTCTTGAAGACCATGGGAGTGCCAAGCATGATGTGGGGAGAGGTAGCATGCCATGCCATCTACCTACTAAACCGAATTTCGACCAAGGCCCTGGTCGGGGTCACTCCATATGAAGCATGGATAGAGAGGAAGTCAAACCTGGCACATGTGAGAATCTTGGGTGTACTACACATGCAAAAATACTAGACATTCACTTGAAGAAATTAGATGACAGAAGCAAGGCTTTTGTTCATCTTGGTGTTGAAGAAGGAAGCAAGGCATACCATCTCTATGATCCTGAAAGCAAGAATACTGTTGTGAGCTGGGATGTGGTATTCAAAGAAGACAAGAAGTGGAATTGGGAGATTCCAAGCAGTGATGAGATCATTGAGGTTGTCGAGTTCATTGTAGCTAAACCTGCAACAAAGTCTAACAAGCAGTTCAACCAGCAAGTCTCAGCTGTGGTAGACTCGATTGTAGACTCGTCAGGACCAGAGCTAGAGGACGGAATACCCACATCACCTGCATCGTCTGATGGTCAGCCAGCCTCAGTGGCCCATTCAAACTCCTCATCTTCGTCGGCTGGCACAGACGAAGAACCCATGAGATACCAACCACTCCCAGAAATCTATGCAGAAATAGAGCCTATTGAACTCGATCTAGAGCTCCTACTGTTGGTGTCTAAAGAACTGTAGACCTATCAAGAGGCTGCGAATTCACTTGAGTGGTAGGATGCCATGAAGGAGGTATAGGCAATAGAGAAGAACAAGACATGGTCTCTCACTGAGTTGCTGGTTGGTCACAAAGAAATTGGTCTCAAGTGGGTATTCAAATTGAAGAAAGACTCAAATGGAAACCTTGTCAAGCACAAAGCTTATTTTGTTGCAAAGGGGTACGTGCAAAGACAAGTAATAGATTATGAAGAGGTGTTTGCACCAGTGGCAAGAATGGAAACAGTAAGGTTACTGTTGGCACTAGCAGCTCAAGAGAGGTGGGAGGTTTACCACCTTAATGTCAAGTCATCATTTCTAAATGGGAGACTCCAAGAGGAGGTTTATGTGAAGCAACCTAAGGGTTTCTCCGTTGAGAATCAGGAGCACCTTGTGTACAGATTGTCCAAGGCACTCTATAGTTTGCGACAAGCTCCAAGGGCATGGAGCATCCAATTGGATAGTACTCTGAAGGAACTCAGCTTTCAGAAATGCCCCCAAGACCAGGCTCTCTACAAAAGAAACATTGGCTTTGAGTTGTTGGTTGTAGGAGTATATGTGGATGACTTGATCGTTACCGGCACAAGCAAAGACCAGATACACCTATTCAAGCAACAGATGATGAGAGAATATGAGATGAGTGATCTTGGACTCCTCTCATACTACCTAGGAATAGAGGCAGAACAGAAGAGAGGGCATATTATCCTAAAGCACTCAGTGTATGCCAAGAAGGTGCTGCAAGTGGTTGGTATGTGGGAATGAAATTTGGTGAAGATTCCGATGGTACCAAAAATGCATTTGAGCAAAGATGAGGGCAGAGTGCCAGTGGATGCTATAGACTTCCATCGCATAATTGCTAGTCTAAGGTATCTCATACATACACAACCGGATTTGGCTTACCCAGTGGGGATGTTGAGCAGGTTCATACAAGCACCCAAGGAGTCGCATCTACAGGCAGTCAAGCAAGTCCTGAGATATGTGAAGGGCACCATTATCTCTGGTCTGGAGTATACGCACAGAAGAGAAGGACTCTTGATAGGCTACAACGACAGTGATCTTGCTGGAGATGTGGAAAACAAGAAGAGCACGAGTTGTTTTGTATTTTACCACTCTGGAAGCTTGATCACGTGGAGCTCACAGAAACAGAGGATAGTCGCACTCTCCTCATGTGAAGCAGAGTTCATGGCGGCAACAGGTGCAACTTGTCAGGTGATTTGGCTCAGAAATTTGCTGAGCGAGATCACCGGGAGGGAGCCCGAACCAGTGACCATTAATGTTCATGGACAACAAGTCGACGATCGCACTCATGAAGAACCTGGTGTTCCATGGAAGAAGTAAGCACATTGATACATGTTTTCATTTCATCAGAGAATGTGAGGAACGAGGACAAATGAATGTGAAGCACATCAGCACAGAGGAGCAACGAACTGACATCTTTACGGAGGCACTTCCCAGAATCAAGTTCAGTGAAAATGTGGGAACTGATCGGAGTCAGAGACCTCACAACCTGAGTTAGGTTTAGGGGGTGAATGTGGCCGAATAAACCTGACTAGCCACAGGGTGTGTGTGGTCGTTATGACCAGGTTGCGTTGTGAGTGGTCAATTACGACCATGTTGTGCGTAGTTGGTTACGACCATGGTGTGTGTGGTCGTAACGACAAGCGTCATGGTCGTAAGCGTTGTAGTCATGGACGCCGTAGTCGTAAGCTCCTGGGTCACGACTCCTGTGTCTGCAGTGGTCATAGTTGCAGGCCGTGGTCAAGCTCAGTCAGCCAATCTCTGGAGCAGTCAGCGCAGTTGGTGGTAACTGTAGTAGGCGTCAGCACGGGTGTTCGTGGATGACGCAGATCGTCCTTCAGTCAGCCAACTGCCCGGTATGGGCAAGCTACAGGGTAGTTGAGGTCAGAGTACACGACCTCAGTCTGTCGAGTATGTAAATGAGTTTGTAAATTGAATCAAGTTGTAAGTTGTAGTAGCACAAGAAAGAGAATACTTGTCCAAAACACTCTCCGTCTCTTTCAACTTTGTTCTTACTTCATCTCATCTCGGTTCTACTCTGTTTTCTTATTCGACAATAGAGTATTTTCGGGCGATTTGGACATGTTGATCCTCGAATGTTTTCCAATAGGGCAAACATAGAACAAGAATGTGAGAGAACTAGGTTTGTGGAGGCAAGGAAATACCTAGCTAACCCTTCGACAAATGGGCACGTCGGCCGATTGGACCAGGCTGGCCAAGTTCCCACTGGCCTTCTCATTTTCACACATGAAACGAAGCCTGCTTGGTTCATGAAAAATCATGTTTCTCTAAAAACCAGCCGGTTCATCCAGTTTTCCCGGTCCAATTGCATAGACAGTCCTCGAAGGAAGCAGAACTGCCAAAGCCTCTCGTCCGGTTTTTTCGATCGAACCGGAGATCCGATCGGTTTTAATAACTATGCTCCTATGCATGCACGTCTTATTGGAGATGAGTTGCACCTCCACTGGTTGGTACCGTCGAGTCTCCGAAGAACAACAATTGCAGACTTTGTATTAAGCTATTCGTACGTGTTTGTTATGATACTAAGGAATTATATATGTATAATCAATCTAAACCGTTATAATCTGGACCACAAAATAAATGGTATAAATCTATTTCTTTTTTTCTTCGATTAGTGAGAAAATTTCTAAGATTTTATCTTTTTTGTGATTTAAGAATTATTATTGTAATATCTAGCACTTGAAATAAATAAGGTGTCTTTAATCTCATGAGTTGGCCGTAGATATACGGATTTGAATCAGCCGAACGAAATTGATTTTCGGAGAACATAACGCCAAAACTAGCTATAGCTGTCAGGCCAAATGCTCCGTCGTAGGATTCCGTTACTTCTTTTCATTTCACACTTATGGTTCTCCGCTTGGACCTACACTTGGTGTGGTGACAGCAGCTCTACCCTGAACTAAGATCTACGTCCGACCAAACAAGCCCAACGTATGCGTATGAATACACACTGTCAATACCATACCATATCTGTAGGATCGTATGACGCAATCAGAAGGGTGAATGATTGTCTTCGCTTTTTGAAATCTTCAAAGAGTCGATGAAGGTTTTGACAGCTCAATCAACTACTCAACGCTTAGCTGCTCACTAGATCGCTCAGCTTCAATCTTCGGCTGGATTGAAAATACTCGAAAACGTTAATCCAGAAGTAGAACCTCTCGATCATCTTTGCACGTAGTCGAACGCTTCTGCTGTGACAGTAATCACTAGAAATCTTCAACACACAACGAACCAGATTTATTCAAAATGTTCTTTGTTGTTAGATTTTCGGATTTACAAAGCACCCTCACAAGCACCCCCTAAAAATCCTGGCACAAAAGCCTCCTCAAAAACCACGGCTAAAACCCTTAGCCTCTACCTGCTTTTATATGTTAATACCCTAAACCATGTCCGACTCAAACACAAACACGAAATCCTACCTCTTCCTCAAATCAAGGGACCCGAAACCCTTCAAACACGGGTTTTAATCAATCTCTCAATCCTCTCAGTTATGGACTCTATTCATAACTCCTAACTCTCTACGCGACGAAGTCTCCAATAACATATCTCCCATAGCTCCATCTCGCATCATTAACTTCCGTGTCAAAGCCTCCAGGACAGCACCGCCTGTAGCTTCTTTATGAATCATCACCTTTGATCTACGTGCTTCAACGTTAGCACGACCACCTCACGTGACATCCTCAACTGTCTGGACCTTAGATCTCTCCATCATAGTCCTAGTCCTTCTTGAAAGACCTAAAAAATATTTTTTCGGCACAAGTTCTTCCCAACTTGACCGTCATTAACACATACACACGTATAACCACAACCTCAACCAACCATCAACACCAACCAGGTCATGCATGACCATAAATCTCATCGCTATCCAGAAATCAACTTTAGATCACTCAATACGAACGCTAGCTCAACGAGTACTTGAACCGACCATGAAGTCTATAAGTACCGACCGTGAAGCTTACGGCAACCGATCACAACAGCCTTCAACTATCGATTGCAAGGTCTATGACAACCGATCAAAAAGTTTAAGACAATGACAACAGACCGCAAAATCTACGACTATGACGACAAGATTGCAAAGTCTACGACTATGACAGTAGTCTGCGAAATCTACGACCATCGACCGTAAAGTCTTCGACTATCGAGTATCGATTAGGTACTGTAGCTAAGACCATCGATCGATTACTGTATCCTAAGACCTTACGACCTTCGACTGGTTCACAGTAGCTAAGATTGGTTCACTATCGCTTACAATCGGTTAAATATTGCTTATGACCAGTTAAATGTTACTTACGACCGGTTTACTGTTTGAGGTCAAAATCTATAATTACCTGCCGTGGTTGAAATACCATGGTCGAGTTTGCCGTTCAGAACTGCTGATTGGACCATTCATCACAAGGCTGATCAGATTACCGTCCGAACCTCTGATGCCACTCGATCACCATTTGATACTCCGATGGTACTCGAATACCGTCCGATACAACAATGGCACTCGAACGCTGTCCGATACTCCTATAACTCTTGAACATCGTCCGATACTACTCGGAGCCGATCGAAACCACTCGGAGCCGATCAAAACCACTCAAAGCATACCGAAACAACTTGGAGTAGATCAAAATCACTCAGACTCGAAATCTTCAACTACGATTGACCGAAACTTTCACAAACGTAAATTCTAAAACTATTCAAATGTCAATTATTCATTATTACTGAATTCACAACCATCCACATGGTCTACCATACTATACTGTACCATACCATACCCCTAAATACACATGCGCCAGGTATATATTCTATTCGTTCTTTTCTACTTGACTTCTTAGAATCTATGCCATCAAGCTTTTTAAAGTTTGATTACCAATAGATTTAAAACTATTTAGATTGACAATACGAAAATTCTATCATTAGATTTGTCCTTAAAATACTTTTATAATATTACAATTTTATTAATATATTTTAATGTAAATTTATAAAAAGTAGCGATTAAAGTTATATCTCGATGATCATAAAAAGTCGATGATCATAAAAAGTAAAAAACATCAAGTAAAAAAAATGCAGAGGGAGTATATATACATACGTGCCATATATACACGGTAGCTATACGTACTTCGCGTATGCACGCGCGTAGATACACCCCGGACTGTTTCGGCACGGGGGAACACCACGTGAATGGGCCGGGTGGCCCTCGTAGCTCCCATCTGCCTAACACCCCCGCTCCGCCCCCACTTCAGTAGCACTCATCTCCCCTTCCTTGCCCCGGCTCCCCGTCGCTCTCTCCGCCCCTGCTCTCCTCCCTTTCTAACGTCCCATCTCGATCCACCCCCTCGAGCACCCCAGATCTCCTCCTTTACTCCCGCTCGGTTCGCGTCCACTCACCGCGATCGCGTGCCCGCCACCTAGCGCGCGACCTAGCTCGCTCGCTCGATCGCTAGCTCTCCCGGTCGGCTAGCTGTTGCATGGATTCCCCCGGCCCCGGCCCGACCTCGGCCGCGGGCGGCGTTGGCGCGCCGGCCGTGGCGCAGCAGCAGCCACCGGCGCAGCTGAGCAGGTACGAGTCGCAGAAGCGGAGGGACTGGAACACGTTCCTGCAGTACCTGCGGAGCCACCGGCCGCCGCTGACACTGGCGCGGTGCAGCGGGGCGCACGTGATCGAGTTCCTCAGGTACCTGGATCAGTTCGGCAAGACCAAGGTGCACACCGCGGGGTGCGCGTACTACGGCCAGCCCAGCCCGCCCGGCCCGTGCCCGTGCCCGCTGCGCCAGGCGTGGGGCTCCCTCGACGCACTCATCGGCCGCCTGCGCGCGGCCTACGAGGAGAGCGGCGGCACGCCCGAGTCCAACCCCTTCGCCGCACGCGCCGTCCGGATCTACCTCCGCGAGGTGCGCGGCTCGCAGGCCAAGGCGCGCGGCATCCCGTACGAGAAGAAGAAGCGCAAGCGCGCGCAGGCGGCCGCCGCCGCCGTCGAGCCGTCGAGCTCGTCTGCTGCTGCTGCTAGAGCTGTGGGCGGTGGGGACGGGGGCAGCGGTGGCGCCGCGGCTGCGTCCGCTGCTCAAGCTGGAGAGTGTGGCAGTACTGCACCGAGCACCTCTTGAGTATAGTAGACCTACAAACCTTGTCTATTAATTTGTTTATCGTCTCCGCATCGCAAGAGATTTGAACTTTCGGGTTTTGGTTATGCTTTGATGCTTCTTGTTCATTATCTTCTCTCTCTTTTTGAGTCCCTTTTTTTCTGATTAATTAGGTTAGTAAGTACATGGCAAAGATCAGTTGGAGTAGTAGGGGAAAATGAATTTAACCAGTGCCGCTGTTTGTTCAGGAATCATCTTTTCATCAGAAATTTCATGAAATGAATAAAATTTCGCCCTTTTCGGTACCCTCCGAAACAAGTTTTATTCGACCAAAATTTAACCAAATTTGGCCCTATTTGAAATTTGTTCAAATTTCATCTAAATTTTAGTTAAATTTTATCAAAAAATTGATTTTTTGTCCGAATTTTCAAACAAAATGAATGAAATTTTGTTCATTCGCTCCTTTCGCCAGCGTCCGAAAGTTTTTCCCATCCGAAAGTTTTAACCCTGTGTTTGTTCATGGAAAATTGCGAAGGAGTAATAAGATGTTTTCCTGTCTTGGGAGTGCTTGAATTTTCCATCCCTCCTATTTGCCTTGAGATTATGCCACCGGTAGTGTCTCTAGCAATCGGCGACCAATGGCGGAACTCCAGAGTTAGGCTCAGGGTTCGGGTTCGGATTAGGTTCATTGGAACCCCAGTATAGAGAGAGGTGAAGGGGAGTGACAGACCAGTGGTTGGCGGCGGTGGCACCGCCAATGTCGTGGGTCGGAGGAGAGCAGTGGGCGGTGGAGATTGGCAGGGACAACAAAGACAAGAGCGGTTAGGAGACGATGGCAGATTTGATGATGGTAGCTGCCGGAGACAAGGAAGAAGGGTGGGGACGGGGATCTAGCTGGAGAGGAGGAAGAAGGAGACGGCGCGGGAGGGTGCTTGGGGCGGATGGAGGGAGGTAGGAGAGGGAGGAGCGGCGGCGGCGGCTCATCATCGATGAGCAACGCCGGGAACAACAGCGGCGTGGCCGTAGGTGGTGGTGCGGCGGCGGCAATAGGGTGGGGAGGCTGCTAGGGTTTGAAGAGAGGAGTGGAGGGGAAAGAGAGAATTTATATAGTTCATAGGAAGGATTTGATTATTTGGACGTAGATTCCAAATTCGTATACCCACTAACAAAAAAAGAGTACCCACTAACAAAAAAAAAACACTCACGTCCCACCCATAGACCTCCATGATCATGATCCCATACATATCATTGGTAAAGAAATGAATATTTGAGATCATATTAATGGTTTCCTAGCTAGATATATTTCAGCTTGATCAATCTCCCAAGTCTGTTACTCTCATCATCGCAAATATTTCTTGCTATATATTGTGTGATGCACTCACACATCCATTGCAATCTAGCCTCTCTTCTTGCACACAATAATATTTCTAGATATTTCTACTGTTGTTTTGGTTTCTTCCTTAATTTGCAGCAGCACTTGGTGAATGGTACGTGTCCTAGGATCAACTGTGCAAACGAGGAGGGATACAGGCAGAAGCTAGGCCTGCATTGATGGAGATGCGCGCACGGCCCTGACACTCGCTACAGTCCCCAGCCGGCCTTCTTCCCCAGCGAAGGTCGGCCCATGTCTAGCTCCAGTACACCCTCCTCCATTTGACCGTTCCCATTTCCTATTCCACGTACGCACAGGCACCGCTGCAGAAATGATCATGAGAGTGAAGGAGACGCATGTGTCAGCGATCAGTTCTTGCGGCTTGTAATGGCGAGAGCGGGGAGAGAGAGAGAGAGAGAGAGAGAGAGAGAGAGAGGCCGGGAGAGGAGGTAGCTGAGCTGATAGGGCTAGGCATGCCGCATGCACGCGCGAGGGGTTTGTCCGGAGCCCCTTAAATAGAAAAGAGCGGGGGAGGAGAGGAGGGAGATCTCTGCACTGGTCCCCGGCAGATTGGGTGGGACTGTAGGCTACGGATGGGTAGTAAGGCCCATGGCAGGCGCTCAATCTCTGACCCGTGCACTGCTCCTCTCTCACACACTCACTCACTGTCATACTGCCGCCCTCTCTTTCTCGCTGCTTGATTCGTGCCGGCCTCCTCTCTCAGACGCACGCACGCATCTGCACCTGCATGCATGGCCAGTGTGCCCCGTGACAGTAGTGGGCGTGGTGCTCCTTTGGTGCTCAGTCATTCCTCAGTATTTTGCTTGCTTGCGCGCGTCTCTCTCTTCCCTCCCTGATCTCTCCTTAAAATCTTGTCTCTTTACATTCCCCATGGTATTTTTTTCCATTTCCCTTTCGTTTTCCTCTTTTAGTTGCATTTGTTCATATATGCCATGTGGCGAACATGGCAAGTGAGCACAGTTAGTCCTGTAGTTAGCTGGCAGATACACACACTGTTTTGCCTTGTATTACTATTCTTTCCTCGTATCTGATGAGCCTTTAATTCTTGTATATGTGCTATATGATCTCACCTGGCTAATTAATTGCTTGCCTCCTGTTATACAAGCGATCTGGGAAGAAGATGAACAGTGGCTAGCCTTAGCCCTTTGCATTAGCTAGCCTTTCTCAGCAAGGGGGTGGGGGACCAAGGCGTCATGTCCGCACTTGGCCTGGGTGGAAAAAGGAAAGCCAACGAATCGCCTCCTTTGTCCTTTGCATGGCCCGGCCCCTCGTCTTCTCTCCCCCAAAGCTCTCGCACGCACTGTAGCGCGCTGTTCAGTGTTCATGCATGCCTGCCTGCGTGCCTGCCATCACCCAGGTATTTTCCTTTTCTTTTTTTCTCGCGTTGGCGCCGCTCTGCCTTTGCTCCGCCGCGCGTGTCCGGCCCCACAGAGCAGTTGCAGCCGGGCAGCGGTCTCCTACTCCTGATCTCTGATCGATCGATCACAGGCGGCCCGTGTGGTGTGCTTGCTTGCTTGCTTTCAACTCTTGAAAACGTCAGGTCTTGTCTGAAATTATTGTGCATAGGCCCCGATTTGTACCGATAAAGGGTGCGTTTTTTTAAGATGTGACTGGTGGGTTATAGCTGTGACAGATGATTTTTAGTTATGGCTGATGATTTTAGATTCTAGCATGAGTACTTGTATGAATAAACAGAATGTCGATAAACCGCTGCGAAAAGTCTATACCGATAAACCATTTCAAAACGACAACGGAGAAGTCATCCCGTTTGTTTGTTTAGAGGAAACTATAAGTTATAAGTCATAAGCTAAAAAGAACAAGTCAAAGACATGGTGCTCCAACTAACTTTATGCTATGTTTTTTAGCTGAATTTGCATTGTAGCGGTTGTTAGTTTTTTTGAGAAAAAAAATAAGAAAACAATTAAAAATTAAAAGCCATTATATCGTTACAGACAATGCAAAGAAATAAGAAAAAAACAAAAACAAAAACAAAAAAACCAAAATAAACCAAAATTAGAAACTCACGTATTTTAAGTAGCTTCTCGTTTAAATAAGTTAAAAAAATCAGAAGTCAAAGCCGTACCACTGGTACTATTGGAATCTTGATTTCTTGCAATTAAATGTGCCTAACTGCCTAACTATCTACAGTAGTAGCATGTATATATAATCAAGCAGCACGGCACGCTCCCATAAGCGCGTCGACGGGGGCGATTTTCTTGTTAGCGTCAACCTTCTAATATACGCCTATATACAGTAATCCATTGATAAATGCTCGTTGTGTGTACATGTTTTTACTCATTATAACCAGCGATGCGATGTTCGACTAATTAATCCTTTTCTTTGGTACGGGAGAATTATCTTTCAGGGACAGGCATCGTTGGAACCTCTTCATCAAATGATGATTGTGTTGTGATTTCAAAACTTGTGGTACTACAGTATGTATGCACAGACGTACAAGCCACCATGCATGATTATTATTGTCGCTTTTGTTTTTTATTAGCCGTCCCGGGTGGGGAGCCAGAAAATCAACTGCAAACTGTTGATTGGATTTCAGTTGCTATTTAAAGCATGAGCACAAATTAATCTGCACTTTTGTCAGTACTGTATTGCTGTCCTGTTCATAATGATCATAATGTTGCTTATTTTCAGTGGCTTGTTGTCCATAAATCTATGTTGGACGCTTCTTGTGCTACACTACAATGCACTCTCTCTCTCTCTCTCTCTCTCTCTAATTTGCTATATACTCACTGTGGTTGCTCATACATAGGTAACTGCCGTGCTTGACGGTATGCTTCCCTATTATATTGGTGTCTCCTCTTCACTCTTCAGAGCTTGCACTTTAGTGGTGCATACTCATTAATCAATCTGCAAGGTGTAGCTATCTTGTGTGAGCATAGGATATGCTGATCATATGGAGAAGAAAAAGAAGCTTGCAGCTTTTGCACAAGAATAATATAGACTGATGTGCCCAATCGAGCAGGAATCTGACCCTGTCCTTGAAGTTGAGGCAACCAATCTGACCATACACCTATCATGATGTTTCTTCCTCAACCTATCAATTTAGTACTGGTTTCTGGTTAGGCCCTGTATATGCAAAGGGTGTCCCTAGTAGGGGTGGAAAACGGTAACGGATAATTCGTTTTATCCGGTATTCGTATCCGAGAAAACATAAATGTGGTAAGCAAAAATCCGTATTCGAAAATATTCGTATTCGTATTCGAGAATATTCGTATCCGTATTTGAGAGTATTCATATTCGCATTCGTATTCGAGAATATTCGTATCCGTATTCGTATTCGAGACTATTCGATTCGTATTCGATCCGTTTCTAGAACATATGAAAAATTCGTACAAATTTTGTGATTCAAAATTTGAATTTAGGTGATTTAAAACTGGTAACCGGTCAAAAACCGGTGAAAAATCGGTAAAACCGCTAGGAATCCGTTTTATCCGATATTCGTATCCGAGAAAATCCGTATTCGAAAATATCCGTATTCGTATTCGAGAATATCCGTATCCGTATTTGAGAATATTCGAATTCGTATCCGTATTCGTTTGAAAAATATAGATTCGTATTCGTATTTGAGACTATTCGACCGTATCCGATCCGTTTCCACCCCTAGTCCCTAGCCACTAGAGTTTTCAGTTTGTTAGCCTTTTCAGTTAAACTAATCCATTGTGGTTTGCAGATACATGCAGTCGGCTGAATATCTAGCCTAGGCACGTATAGGGAGGAAGAACTTCAAGCTTATTTTATTGCTATATTGATCACCATCAATCGTAGCATTTACTACTTTTTTTTGCTACTGTTTCTTGACTCGGTCAGATCTCATATATGCTTTGGTAGTTGGTACACCTCTTTATTTTGCTTTAAATTTGTAAACTTTTTAAGAAGCAGTATACTGAACCAAATCATCCAGATATATAGAGGTTTACTCTTTTCTCTTCTTTTTTGGAGGGAAATGAAGAGAATAACTATTTTTTATTTATTACACTGTAATGGCAATGTCAGCCATCTCAGAAATAGCACTGCCACAGTCGCATAAATGCATGTCTAGAATAATTATAAGATCACTAGCTAGTTGGTACTTTATGCTGATTTGCAAGTAAGACTATTTTATGTCTCTTCTTGTTTCCCACTAATCAACAAGCAGCTCCATCTTGTTTGCCAAAGATTCTATTAGGAGATAAGAGCATAGAATGTGTACACTTTTCCAGAACAAATATGCTGTAAGACCGATGATAAACGGCTGAATGATTATTAAAAATTTATCTGTAATGATATTTAAAATCTTCACTTGAGTGGCTACGAGAATTATTAAGTTCAGATTGTATCAACTATGCTTTACAAAATAAGACTAGATACCTAAGGTAACAAAATCAGCCACCAACACATAAGGCCGGTTAGGCTGCAATGGATTAGACAGTCTGGCCATTGCTGCGATCGGTTTGACTGTAAGTCCAAGGCCGGTTTGACTGGTCCACTGTTCCTAGACCTGAAAGTCTCTCGGAATAAAATTCAAATATAAAAAACTTACTCAATTCTCATCCAAGTACTTTCAAATTTTGCATGAGACTTGTTTAAGATATTAGGAATCTAAACCAATTAAGAATCATAATTCATAAGATTCTTGTGCTCGAGTTCACTAAATTGAAGATAATCGAATCCAGGTCACAAGAACACCAAAAACCCTAAAATTCAAATCACTTCTTGCTCGTGAGAATCTAAGGTATGAGGTATTTCAGATCTATTCTCACATGCCCTAGCAAGATAATTTTAGAACCCTCACGAAGATGAAATCATAAATCTAGCTTAAAAACAAACAAAACTAAACAAGATGGAAATACGAACATAATTGAGGCAAAACTTTGATCTATTTTTAGTAGAGGATGAAGTTTATGTACTCATGAATGATTACAAGGTGCGGCCAAAGCACCACTATTTCATCTCTCAAGTTCTCTCTCACAACCATGGAAGGAGACAAGATGGTAGAATAAAAAACTAAACCCTAGAATCCTTGGATCTAACACCTCCTCTCCTTCCCTTTAATAACTAGCAATAAGCCCTAATGAGTCCAACCCATTAAGCCTACTAGGGAAACCCGTAACCCCACTAAAACTCTGTCTAAGTCCGAAAGAACTCAACTATGCCAGTTCTTACATGGTATGAAAGTTCTGTCCGATCACTTCACCAGCATGAAGAAACTTGTTTCCGTGGAACATTTGAAATTAATTGGCATGAAGTCTCATGACTGTCATGTGCTAATGACACAAATGCTACCTGTTACAATTAAAAGAATTTTATCGAACAAGGTTTGAGTGACAATTATAAGGCTATGTTATTTCTTTAACACAATTGCTCAGCGTGGGTCTCACACTTCCAAGATTGGGATAATTAAGCATGGCCGAGAAGTATCGAAAAGGCCAGAGGGCCGAATGACCATCACAGTGATATCTCCGGATGGGGTCCCTCTCGAACCAAAGAAAGCAGCGGCATCATTTCAGACTACCTGCAGGATAATTGGAAGGCAACGGGTCCCCATCACCATAGCAAGCTGAAAAGATTTGGCAAAGGATCAGAAAGATCAGTTATGGGAGGAAATTACAAATTCGTTCGATATCCCAGCAGAAGTACAGGGACTCGTGCAACGGCACGTACTCCTCGCAATGGGGAAAGCATGGAAAAATTTTAAGAGCACTCTTGTCACGCAGTACGTGGCAAAGGATCTTATGCCCTTCATGAGATATCCTTTCGTGTCATCGGAAACATGGGAGGCATTTGTGCAGATGAAGACAACGAATGAATTTGAACAACAAAGTGCGACGCACAAGGCTCTGCAGTCACAAAACACTCACCCTCATAGACTCGGCACCGCTGGGTACGCGGGTAAAATCCCGCAGTGGAGGATGCAGGACGAGGTCGCAATCCGAACGGAGGCCTCCCCGCCATTTGCCGGGATCACAAACGAGCGCGCTCGAAACTGGTTAAGAGCGAGGTCATCAACCACGTCTTCAGGCGTCTCTTTCAAAAACCCCGCAGACAAGGAAGTGTCCCAACGCCTGGTAAGATATATTAAACTACATAGTTGTTAATACCTCTTGAACTTCATGGGTTCAAAAATAACATGATTGCCTCTTGCAGCAATCATTGACTACCGAATCTTCTCGAGGCTCCTTTCACGAATATAGGGAGAGAGATGTACTATCACAGGCCTTGGGAAACAAGGAGCACCCAGGTCGCACACGAGGCTTGGGGGTTTACGTATCTTGGAGGCACGGATTTCCAAATGACTCCAAGACATACAGGATTAGGAAGAGATCCAAGGCCTACCGCAACGAATAAATAAAACAGGAGCTTTGTGCTCAACTTCAGAAACAACTATCTGCCTCACTTCAAGAGCAGACTACCCCACTTCAAGGAGAGATAACTTCATTGAGGGAAGAACTAAGACAAGTCCGCAACCAATTGCAACCCATCCCTGTTAGTGCGGTACCCAGTCCCCCTCAACGTCGCAGTAGCTGCGCGACCACATCAATTACTGAATATAGCGACATCCACTTCCCTATCGATAACATCCAGATAATGTACCTCTTTAGAATACTACATAGATCTCTCTGGTGGACGCCTTAGCTCATCTTGTATCATTATGTAGGAGCCCACGCCTTGCATCCTCAGAGTCAGGCTTGTTGGCTCTATTCCCATTGACGCTGTGCAGGGGTGGCGTATCCATGGCTGCCAAGGATGCTGGTGCACGGTATACAAGTACACACCAATTTCATAAAGGTTCAGGTGGACATGATTAATGATATTTTTAAGAACGCCCCTCTTGAGAAGCCCCCAAACGAAGAGATTACGACATTAGGGGATGCCGTCCACACATTCATCCAGTGGCCCAAGAGGGACATCGCCCTCGACTCGTCCGTGCCACGATCTCCAATCCAGTGGGCCAAGAGGGACATCGCCTTGAACCTGTCACATCGGCTCCGGTGGCTCCACCCCCAGCTCCGGTTCCGAAGCCTATTGCATTGGCTCCCGTGCAGATGCTGCCGAAAACGTATCATAAGCGAGGCTCTAAGACTCAAGCGAAGAAAATTAAGACGCGTACTGAGCCATGGAAGTTCATTCTAGGAGTTTCATTGGTCCCCGAGTCACAATTACCCTGGCTTGGTTTGGTTTGCAATACATTGTATACCTGGTACATGTAGAGGTCCAACATGAAGCCAAACCGGTAGAGTGGATTCACTGTAAAATATACGGAGGCGCATTTCCTCCACGACTCGGGCTACTTCGTCGTGACATTCGAAGACTTATTCTTACTATTCAATCTCGACGAACTGGATGCCTCACTTCTACGATGCTGGACACTGTAAGTGTACTGTGTAATGAAGTTCTACAATCACGTCATACCGACAAATGTCATTACTCTTTCCTTATGTATAGATACATGATCCAACAAGTCTAGCGATAGTAGCAACCGGTTCCTCGACCTACACTTGGTCTCAGAGTAATCTATCAATGGAAATGCATCCTTCGTGCAAGATTACATAATGAGGGGATTGATTGCTCACAGCGACAAGGAGTACATCATGGTACCCTTCAACCAAGGATAAGTGCTTTACTAGTTGCCACATAAGTTTCATTTGTACTTTATATGCAACATGAATTTAGGATTAATCACTATGGCGACACACATGACTTGGTCTCACTAGATTTTGATTATGATTGTACTAAAGTGGAGCAAGGTAATATACCTTGATTTCTTACTTAGGGACAACCACGACTTCAGTCGTGTGCAAGAAGTAATTAACAGGTAAACTCATTTCCTCCACACATAACTTTACTGTAATCTTTCCTTCGTTTGCAATGGCTGAGGCTAACTTTTTTTGGAATCACATAGGTCGTTTACCGCTTATGTTGCCCTAGGAGGGAGACATAATGAGTCCAGTGATACGCTGCGACACAACACACGATTTCTGATACTCGCTACAATACAACAATCTTATATCACACTTTGTTATAATGCCTCTAAAATTGACAATATCTATGTATGTAATTCTATATATTTTGAAGTGCAACCAGCAGCTACAGGGTAACGTATGTGGATTCTACGTTTGCCGCCATATGAAGGAAATCATGGACATTAAGATGAATGATTCAGAGGTTTGTCAACTTTCCAATAATTATTATTATCTGATTATATATATGTATATATACACACATGGTAATTAATGACTTAATATTGCTCCTAGCGATAGCGGGTGGACTTCAACGAAAGTGTATATGATCTTGAAAATCTCGTCGAAATTCATGGAAACATCTCCCAATTATTGCTAGTAGAGGTGAGTTCCACCCCGGCAATGGTGATAATTAAATGTTGAAACGTTGGATTCAATTGTACAAATCACTCAATTGTGCTTAATCAAACAATTCATTCAAGTTAATTCATTTGTGAGAACTGTGTAACGATTATTATGATATATATATGAGATCTGCTAGTGTTGTTTCATTCATCTGTGTGATTTATGTAATGATTGTTCTGTGCTATATGCGTGATCTTGCTTGTTTTCAGAGGGCATGGCTAGCATATCCTGAGGCTAGCCGAAAAAGAGCAAATAAAGTCGCTTTTCAAATAGCTATCACAGACGGTTTGTATAAAAAACCGTCTGTGATACTCGACTATCACAGACGGTTTGTGATATTAACCGTCTGTATTGTAAGTTATCACTGACAGCTTGGGAGCTATCTGTGATAACCAGCTATTATCACTGACACATAAACACACACAGACGGTTGAGGAACCGTCTGTGATGACGGTTCCGAACCGTCTGTGATGACCTTTTTTGTAGTAGTGAGGGATGAGAGGTGGGGAGGAGACCGGTGCCTGTCGTTCGATGTGGAGAGAATGGATGGGTGAGATCAGAATCATAGGGGAGATGCCGCAGATTGGTGACGTGGCAGGGAATTATTATAGACAGTTCGGATTACAAACCGTCTGTGATAGAGAAATCACAAACGATTCTTAAAAAATCATCTATGATAATGGAAGATATCACATACGGTTCTTATTAAAAATCATCAGTGATAATGGCCAGGCGGTAGAGCACAATTCAAAGACAATATATCGGTGCAATGTAAACAGCTAGTCTCAAAAGATAAAATAGCAAAGTTTTGTATGGCTTATATATACTTGTTTGAAAGGTTTCAATGAGATCTACAACTTTGTAGTTGAGGTAAAACCAAAATTCCAAAGGGAAGACCAAGAAAACGGGCAAAAATACAAAACTGAAAACTTATAACGTAAATTCAGGGCCAAAGATGGCTGATTTTGGGGGTTTTAGAGGGTGACTAGTGCAAGTGGGTCATTTTTTTTGGATTGGACTCGTTGTTAGCTTTCCAACGAGTACAAAAACGTCCAAAATAGACACCGTATGCCAAAGTTATGCCCGTTTTACTAAAGGTGTCTTGGAGTGAAATTCTACTCAGACTCAAGAGAGAGATTATGAAATTTTAGAGGATTGCGAGGCGGAAAAATATCATAGATGATTTTTAATACAAACCGTATATGGTAACTTCATTATCATAGATGGTTTTTACCATAAATCATTTGTGATATTTCTCTTTACAGATGGTTTGTATTAAAAATCATCTGTGATTGTATTTAATACTATCGGTTTTGGTTAACTGTCTGTGATGAAGCATCTAGTATAGCTTGTTTTGTAGTAGTGATTGCCAAATACTCATGTTACATATTTATCATAATTTCTCTATCTAGTTATCACATATAGGGGTAATAACAGTACCTACCAAACAATGTACGAGGGGCCGTACAACCTCATTGTTGGGAAAAATTACAACCCGTCACAGGCATACAGTTGAGGTGTGTGCCTGACTATTTTCATACAGTTGAGTAGATTTGCACAAGAGTATGGGCATGGGTGGCACATGATTTATCAACACCATGGCTCACTATGTTTATTTCAATTATTGTTTCCTTTCAAAAAGGCTTTGGACCAGTCTAGTGTGGGTTTAAAATTATTTATTCTCATTTGCTTCCGATGGTGAAATTGATGCTATGGAATTATTTATTTATTTGTGAACCATTTACATATGTTAAAGTTGTAATTCCCTTTGATTTTTTTGTCTTGTGTTCGTTTTATTAATTATGATGACGCTACACATAGTCCTGTATTTTCAATATGTGGGGTGCTACACATGCCCCTCTATTGCGCATGTTTTTGCTAATTTTAATTCCATTTTCATGTATATATATGCCCGCATTAATTGAAAAAATTGCATTTGATTATGCAACGTACAGATCACAAATGTTCCTGCATTAATTTAATGTGCCTTCATTGGCTTTTCTAATCAGCATAATACATAGTAGTTACTTGTAATTCAAGTTGCTCGTTTTTTTCTTTTGCAATCCTCGTAGATATATACTGATATGGATGTGTAATGCAATATAAAATATGTGGATGGAAAGTTAGTGATGGTACCGCTCTATCTGATGGTACTATAATTGTGTGGATGCCGAATTAATGACTGGAAATTAAACATATCGCAACTTAAGCTGTCATTGTTCCGTTTCAGTACAGGAGATATATGTATATCTAAAATAACCATTACGTACCATTATTATATAGTCCAAAGTCTGATGATGCTACGTACGTAGAATGATATGCTTTCCTCGGTGCACCAGCCACACCGAGCACTCAATATTTGAGGAATAAAAGTGGGGGCAGATTGAGATGATTTCCCATTATTTTACTCAAATTGTGCGGTATGATAACATGTACGGATCACTTTAAGCCTAGACAGAACTAGACGAATATATCAACGTTAGCAGACAATGGTTCATACAAAAGTACAATGTAAGCATTATAAAAGAACGTTTCCTAGCATTTATCTTCAAGTATTCGTCAATTCTTCATTCTAGTAGCTACAGAGTTATAAATATCACAATTAAAAGTCAAGAACAAAACAATAATCCCAAAAACCCAATAGAGGGATTTTTTAGCAACTCACCTGTCTGACTACCACAGAGAGCGTGGTCTAACTGGTGGCCGGTCTGACCAGCAAGGAGGCGGCTGGTCTAACTAGCTTGACCACGGCGGTCTAACCACTCCCCTGTTTTCAGAATAGAAATCCAGCCCAAGCCAAAAGAATGGTGCAATTCTCAAAATCCTTAACTAAAAGAGATAAAACTTTGCATGCACCTTACTTAGGGTCTTAGGAACATATTCTATCCAAAGATCGCATGATTTTTTTTGTCAAAGTTTCAATCTTTCTCAAAGACAGGTAAGATTACACCAAAACTAGGCAAACTTCAAAATTTGGGATATGACTTGCTCGTGGGCATAGAATAACCAAGATAGCTCTAGATGAATCTCACATGTCATAGCAAACTATTTCTCTCAAAGATTCAAAGCACAAACCCTAGGATCACAAACCTCAAGATGAGGTCAAATTAAAGCAAAACTAGGTAACTTTGAAATTCTGCAAGACTTAGTGCCTAGATGGATGGGATATTATCTCCATGAGTCATATTCATCAGTTACATGTCCTTAGCATACAACAAGCTCAAGAAGGAGAGACAAGAGATCAAAACCAACAAAAACAAGAGTAAATCAACCAAATCAAGAAAGCACTATGAGTGATGAACAAAGTTGATTGATTGCTACTTGAGAATGAATGTTTTATGGATACTCCATTTGGAGGGCAAGAGAGCACATCATAGCACCCACGCTTCTAACCCTATCCCTAGAACACAAGCTTGGAATGGCAAGATGACTAGCTGGTAAACTTGTAAGCTTCTATCCCCAACCCGTTAAATAGATGATGTAACCATGCCACATCTAACTCTAATAGATACTATCCACTAGCATATTTGAGGAAACTTGTTAATTCCACGCAACACAGGTTTTACTCACACTTTACTCATGCACGCTTTTTAAAGCACATGAGTCCGAATCCACTAAGTTTTTAGCTTCTGATCCACTTGATTTTTTTAAGCATCTCCTTCACTTAAACCGCTTTCCCAAGCACCGTTCAAGCGCCACGGTTTTGATCCAATACAATTTTTAGTATTTGGCCTTCTTACCAAAATACCATTTCTTGACTCGGTCTTCATCTTTCATTACAAGTAATCACCATGCTTAACATATGTAGATGCACCAATAGCTTGCCACGCATCGGCAATTATCTCTCGTTCCAGTTCCATGAGATCGACCACACCTCACTTAGACTGAGTGCAACCTGTTGTAGGATCAAGGATAACTGACTAGAGGGGGATGAATAGGAGGTTCTAAAATTTTCACTATCAAGTTCAACAATTTTAATCATAATAAGCAATATGTGAACCTAGCATAAGTCAATTGCAAATTCACTGTATTTCTATGGCACCACAAGATATGTCTCTACCAAGTATAATTTTAGCTACTCAAGATATGGCAATTTAATTACTAGAAAAGTAAATGTTGAAGAGTAAAGGCGAGAATTAACCACCATGGAGACACACAATGTTTTCCTGTGGTATCAAAGACTTGTCGATCTTCAGTCTTCACTAATGCATGTTGAGATAAGTCCAAATGAATTGGACCGGCTCCATGAATTAAGCCTAAAGAACTCAATCAACTAAAGTTTCTCTTCCACTACTTCGAAGATGGTGAGCACCACACCACTCACAATTGGTGTCAGGCCACTTCACAATTTCTTGAAGAGATCACCATGCAAAACCTTCTCCAAGTCGTCTAGGTGTTCGCAAACACCAAGAGTAACAAATCACGGGGTTCACTTAAAGGGATTCAAGTGCCAAGGATCAATTAAATGAATGGATGCACTTGAATGGCTCTTAACTATCTCAAATGTATACAATAGGAGTAAATGAAGTGTGGGAAGTGCACAACTAACTCAAATGTATTCAATGAAGTGTCTCATTCCTGTCTAAGAGTTGGTGGGGGTTATTTATACCCCTCACCCTCAAATTCGACCATTTGAGGATAAATTATAGAAAATCAGCAAATACGGTAGTACCGCCATGAATCGACCCATACTACTGCACTTGTTTTATAGTGGCTATTTTGTGCACAATAATCATTACTATAAAAAGGGTCATCACAGACGGTTCAAAACTGTCATCACAGACGGTTTTTTGAACCGTCTAAATTTATGTGTCAGTGATAATCAGAAGTTATCACAGACATTTTGTAAGCCATCTGTGATAAATACATCACAGACGGTTTATAACTAGAAACGTCTGTGAAAAATACTACCATAGATGGTTCTAACTACTAACCATTTGTGATGTGTGAGTATCATGATTCTCAAGAGAGAGAGAGAGAGAGAGAAGAAAATAAACATGCGTGTTATGCCGTGCTCCTGACGAAGTAGGCAAAGAAAAGTGAGACAGAGGCACAAGAATGGAATAGGCGGCATGGAGTAAAAGAAAAGGAAAAGGAATATATGGTAATAGGAATATTGAAAAATCAGTTTTAGTCCATGCTCTTCCATTCCTTTTAAAATTAACATATTTTAATGTTAATTTCCAATAGATAGCCTCCAATTGAGTTATCAGCTTTACAATGGTACTTATAGGAGATATATAGGGCTATTGGACTATCTCATTTCCTTTTCTTTTCAAAATTTCATACAGATTGTACTTTGTACAGTATAAATTGGACAACAGATCTAGACCTTTGCAATCTGGACCAATTTGCTAATATGGGCTTTTTTTTACCTTCCTAGAGCAAAATTTGTTGAATTAATTTGATTTTTTTGGCAAGGAGATCGATTTTATCTTAATTGTACATATTAACATTTAAAAATTATTACAGAGGCTAGCCGCACAATTGCTAAAAATTACCTTATTAATTGGAGGAAAAAGAGAAAAATCCACACCGTTGATTTTGATAGATTAAGATTATAATGGTGTAGATTTCATGAGTATTTGATTACTGGAGTCTTACGTCTTACGGTCATAGATTCACTAAAATTGCTGAGATCTTATTAAGGCATGAAAAGTAAAGAGCTGGGATCGGAGTCCTTAAAAGAAAGAAATAGAATAGGAGGGCTCTGTGAATTGACTGAATTCTGATCGGTCGATAAAGGAGGCAAAATACATGCAGCCCTTGTTCCTGTTCTCAAGAAACAAAAAAAAAAAAAAAACGGGGGACCGACAACATGCATCCACATGTATCTAGCAGGTGGACTATACAACACATGCAGGTACTAGCGAAACCTCATGGGCATGATTAAATACGCAAAATTGATTGTCAAAGGTCGGTTAAAGACCAATTAGTTGGTGTTGATATTACAAGCTGTCCGTCCTGATTACAAGATGACTCAGGGCTAGGGTTAAGTATGAGATCATGTGATGATCGTGCATACTGTTAATGATGAATAATTGATATTTAGTTTTATTAAAATATGCATTCGTGAAAGTTCTGGTCGATGCGATTCTGTGCTTGAGTTTTTAGGATGGCAAAACGACCACGTCTGGTTTCGACCACGAAAGGTAATCCGATCAGCCTTATGATGGCTGGTCTGATCGGCATTGTGATGGATGGTTTGATCGGCAGGTTCGAACGATAGACTTCGACCACGGTAGACTTTGACTATAGCAGCCTTCGACTACTTCAGGTTTGGACCATGACAATTCGACCATATCCGACTTCAACCACGTCAGACTTCGACCACGTCTGGCTTCAATCATGGCAAATCGACCACAGTAGGTAATCGTAGATTTTGATCTGTTAGACCATGTGGCTAGATTTATGATATTTTGGTGATGAATAATTGACAATGGTTAATTTGTTATGATGAATAATTGGTGATTTCGTTTAGCGGTGTTATGCGAGTTGTGTTGCATGTGTGCGGACTGATGTTGGCCAAGTTGAGACAAACTTGTGCCGGAAGAATGTTCTTTGGTCTTTGCATGTGCAGGTTGAGCATGGAGGCGATCATGGTCGGTGACGAGGTGGACCGGAACTAGGATGGGGAGATCTGAGGTTCAGACGGTCAAGGAGGTCACGAGATGATCGGGCTCATGCTTGGGGCGCATGGAGATCGAAGGTGGATGATACGTGGAGAAGCTACGGGAGGTGCGGTCCTGGAGGCTTCGACACGTGACGTGTTAGAAAAGTCGTGAGTGTGAAAAACCTGTGTTAGGAAGGGTTTCGGGTCCCTTGAAAATTAGTGGGCCAAAAGTTTAGTTGAGGTAAAAAGGCACAGGTCTAGTTGGAGTTGGATTAGGATTCGAAGTCCTAGTTGGAGTTGGATTAGGATTCGAAGTCCTAGTTGGAGTTGGATTAGGATTCGAAGTCCTAGTTGTAGTTGGATTAGGATTCGAAGTCCTAGTTGGAGTTGGATTAGGATTCGAAGTCCTAGTTGGAGTTGGATTAGGGTTCTAAGTCCTAGTTGGATTAGGATTCTAAGTCCTAGTTGGATTAGGATTTTAAGGCCTAGTTGGAGTTAGGCTGTGTGTGTATATATATGCATGCGGTGGCATGGCAAGAGGGGTACCGAGCAGCCGTGGAAGAAAAATATATATACGGCTTTTGGGGTGGCCAAACGTTTTCTTTGGCATGGCATCTTTTTGATCACGAAGCACACGACATTGTTCAGCCATCGGTCAGGCAAGCGATCTCATATTTTGCTTAGTTGCATAATTAGGGCTTAATTTATTTTCGTCACTATTTGCATCAGCGATCTTGTTTATTTTATATCTCAAGATCTAGAGCTCCGATTGACGTAATTCCAGTTGGGTTAGTTCAATAACTGTCTCTAGTTTATTCTGAAAAAGTTTGAGGTTAATCGGAGTTACGGATTTTTATCGAGATCAGTTTTAGTAAGGATACATTATTCTGTCCAGAATTATTAAATGAGGCTTAAATAGGTTTTGTGTTTAGGGGAGAGTCTTAAAATTTATTTTTAGCTTCCGCAATCATTCACCCCCCCTCTGATTGCCTATCTTAGTGTGAATCGATCCTAAAAGTGGTATCAGAGCAGGTTAATTTTTCTAATTGATCTTAACCGGTGATTAGAAAACATGTCGACGGATAGGTATTCCACAAAACCTTGTGTTTTCGATGGTGTTGATTTTCAGTTTTGGAAAGCAAAGATGGAGGCATACATTCAAGCTCAAGGCTTTGCAATATGGGAGAAGGTATACAAGCCTTATCAAGTGCCTGAGAATGATGCTGTGTCAGCAGCGAATATAGCAGAAGTGGAGTCAAATAGCAAGGCAAGGAATCTGATAATTCAAGGACTAGGAAGGAGTGACTTTGATCATGTTGTGCATCTTAAATCCGCATATGAGGTATGGAAAGCACTCTGTGATTATCATGAGGGTTCATCTACTATTAAAGAGGTACGTCAAGATATGTACAAAAAAGATTACATGCGTTTTGAGATGAAACCTGGTGAATCAATAGATGATCTCTTTGCCCGCTTTAATAAAATTCTTAGTAACCTACGTGCTGTTAATGTTACTTATACTGATGCTGAAAATGCACGTCAATTACTTGGAGCATTAGATATGTCGATATGGGAGATGAAGGTTACATCCATTAGAGAATCTACTGTCATGAGTACACTTACATTAGATGTACTTTATTCTAAATTAAAAACTCATGAATTAGATGTTTTTGCCAGAAAAAATAATAGTAATAAATCAATTGCTTTAGCTTCACAATCTAGCAAGTCTAATGGTGATAATTCTTCTACTAGCTATGCTTTGTCTTCTTTGTCTTCACTAACCGATGAACAGCTAGAGCAACTCCCGGAAGATGTTTTGGAACTCCTTTCTACACGCTTCACAAGAGCCTTACAGAATGTGAGATCAAGAAAAAGAGGAAATTTTGGTCCTCAAAGGTGCTATGAGTGTGGTGATCTCAATCATATTCGTCTCAAATGTCCAAAATTTCTAGCAAGATTTGCAAGGGAAGAGAATGAGAAGGAAGAAGAGATGGAGAAAGAAAAAAGGAAGAATAAAAAGAAGGGCTATATGAATCGCAAGGTGGTGCATCGTGTTCTTGCCGCTCTTGGACAAATTAATTTGAGTGATGTGGACACGGACAGCGAGGATGATACTCCCAAAGGTAAGAAAAATTTAACTGGGTTGTGTCTAATGGCAAGTAGCAAAAGCTCCACCGACAATGATGATCTTGACAGCGACGACTACAATGAGGTAGAACCTTCTTATGATGATTTAGCTAAAGCTGTTGCTAAACTTGGTACTTTGCTAGAAAAGAAAGATAAAAAGATTAAAAAATATGATACTTTAATTGAATCTCTAAATTCTGAAATTGCAAGACTTAGAGTTTTAATTCCTGATGATGAATCTTGTGAGTCATGTCAAATTTTACATTCTAAGTTAGAGAAAGCTAGGTCTCTTAATGCCTTAAACATGGATCAACTTAGAGATGTAACTGCTAAATTTGATGAATTAAGATTAGCACATGACTCTTGTGATGAAAAATTGAAATGTGCTAATGATGAAATTGAAAAGCTCAAGTTTAGCTCTTCTTCATGTTTAGAATCAAGTATTTCAAATGTTCATTCTAAAGCTTGTTCTAAATGTGAATTATTAGAAGCTAGACTTAACTCATCTCAGGAAACAATTCAACAGATGCTTTATCATGAGATATCTTCTTGCTCAAATTGTCCTAAGCTTAACATTGAAATAGAAGTTTTAACTAGACAACTTAATGATTTTGCTGAAAAAGAAAGATTGACTCAGTCTAGTGCTTCTAAAAATCTTGTGAATGAACATGTCAAATGCGCAACTTGTCCCACTCTAGCTAAAGAGAATGAGTACCTGAAAGACACTTTAGAGAGATTTTCTTTTGGTAAGAAAAATTTGAATATGATTCTAGATAAGTCAAAAATAAGTGTGAAAAATCATGGTTTAGGATTTAATTTTGTTGAGCATGCCAAGAATAATCCTCCTAAGGTTATTAAGTCTCTTGAACCCGGAAAAATTGAAGTGAAACTTGAACCAAATCAAACTGTGTTTAAATCAGCTGGCTTTGTGCAAAGTTTATCAAATAATAATGTAGGTGCTAGCTCATCATCTCAAAAGAATTTTGGTTATGTTAAATTTCATTGCACCTATTGTGGAAGAGATGGACACTTGAATGAATTTTGCTTTAGACGTATCAAGAAAGAGAGAAAGGAAAGATTGAATGCTTTGAGACAAAAACATGCAATATCTTTTGTTCCTAGAACTAATGTGAAAGCTATGTTTTTTGAGAACTTTCATGATGGCTTTAAATCTGCTTCACATGCTAGATTGGGATTTAATTCAAATGATTCACGTTCTTTTCGGCATTCTAATCATCCACATACACGTGATTTTGGTTCTAGCTTTGTTGCTCCTGTTCGTCGTGTGTCACAGTACTGGATTCCTAAATCTTATTTTACTAACCCCAATACTGTGAGACCGATGTTTCCTGTCATGTAAGAACAGCTGACAAGGATGGAGAACATGAGTTAAATTGGGTTCTGTTTTTTATCATCGCTTGATTGGAACACTTGATGGTTCTTCACTCCTTTGATGGTTTACAAGAGATTTCACTTTTTGAAAGACCATGTGAAAAAGGTGATATTGTTTTACATCTTGTTAAATTCTCAAGTTGTAAATTTGCACATGAAATCGTTTGATACTTCTCGTTTTCCTCAATTGTGAAGTGAGTTGGAAGTATTACATCTTATGGGATTATTCTGAGGGGGAGCTTGTTGTTTAAAATTTTTGAAAGCTTTGTTTATTATCCTTGTCAAATAACTCATCAAATCCAAGTCATTGAAATCAATTGAGTAGTAGAGCTTTCTTTATCATATCTATTCATATGTTGTGTAGTTTTGATCAGGACTGTTTATAATTAAATTGCTACATTTGAATTAAAAGTATGACATGGCGGAATATTTTGACTAGATTAATTATAGTTATTACTTTGCGATGTCCATCGAAAAGGATTAGCTTGATTGTGAGTCTTATTTTAACTCTTGGTTATGAGACTTGCATGTTTCATGTTCCAATTCTTATGATCACTCAATTTGGCATGTTATTAAAAAAAAGAGAGTATATAAAGAAAAAATTGAAAAGATGTATGCTTCAAGCATGCCATGGTGAAAAAAAAAGTGGCACAAAAGTGCGCAAAATGAAAAGAAGTATGCTTCAAGCATGCCACCATCAAAAAGAAGAAGAAGAAGAAGAAAAGTATGTCATTATGAAAAGAAGTATGCTACAAGCATGCCACATGCCTAAAAATTGAGTGTGAAGCAATAAGTTGTTACATGAGACTGCTAGCCCGTCTAGAGTTAAAATTTGCTTCATTTTTAGGTTTTGACTTTTCGTTGTGATATCTCATTGTGCTCTTTATAATTGGTTTGGTCATTGTTGCGATGCCTGTCATGTATATAAAATCGCTTAATCATATTGACAGACTTGTTTTGATTTTGCTATATGATATATGGCTTTATATGATCTAGATAGCTCTACTCAAAAAATATGACTTGGTTGTTTTATTAAACCAATGCAACGTGACTTGGATAATCTACAAAGCTTCTTGATTTTTATTTTCATTGCTCCGTCTTAGAATTATTCTTTCTTTAAATTTTCTTGATGATTACATTGCCAAAGGGGGAGAAATTTGGTGTGCTTTGCGAGAAATTAAAGAGAATTTGGGGAGAATAAAATTACCTCTCTTGTGTTGAGGGGGAGAGATTTGAGACTTATGGTTTAAAATGTTTTTTCGGCTTTGGTTCTTCACTTATATCTATTTGAAGCTAGTTCATCATACAATTTTGTGGTTTTGTCAATGTATTCATCAAGGGGGAGATTGTTAGACCATGTGGCTAGATTTATGATATTTTGGTGATGAATAATTGACAATAGTTAATTTGTTATGATGAATAATTGGTGATTTCGTTTAGCGGTGTTATGCGAGTTGTGTTGCATGTGTGCGGACTGATGTTGGCCAAGTTGAGACAAACTTGTGCCGGAAGAATGTTCTTTGGTCTTTGCATGTGCAGGTTGAGCATGGAGGCGATCATGGTCGGTGACGAGGTGGACCGGAACTAGGATGGGGAGATCTCGAGGTTCGAGACGGTCAAGGAGGTCACGAGATGATCGGGCTCATGCTTGGGGCGCATGGAGATCGAAGGTGGATGATACGTGGAGAAGCTACGGGAGGTGCGGTCCTGGAGGCTTCGACACGTGACGTGTTAGAAAAGTCGTGAGTGTGAAAAACCTGTGTTAGGAAGGGTTTCGGGTCCCTTGAAAATTAGTGGGCCAAAAGTTTAGTTGAGGTAAAAGGCACGTGTCTAGTTGGAGTTGGATTAGGATTCAAGTCCTAGTTGGAGTTGGATTAGGATTCAAGTCCTAGTTGGAGTTGGATTAGGATTCGAAGTCCTAGTTGTAGTTGGATTAGGATTCGAAGTCCTAGTTGGAGTTGGATTAGGATTCGAAGTCCTAGTTGGAGTTGGATTAGGGTTCTAAGTCCTAGTTGGATTAGGATTCTAAGTCCTAGTTGGATTAGGATTTTAAGGCCTAGTTGGAGTTAGGTGTGTGTGTATATATATGCATGCGGTGGCATGGCAAGAGGGGTACCGAGCAGCCGTGGAAGAAAAATATATATACGGCTTTTGGGGTGGCCAAACGTTTTCTTTGGCATGGCATCTTTTTGATCACGAAGCACACGACATTGTTCAGCCATCGGTCAGGCAAGCGATCTCATATTTTGCTTAGTTGCATAATTAGGGCTTAATTTATTTTCGTCACTATTTGCATCAGCGATCTTGTTTATTTTATATCTCAAGATCTAGAGCTCCGATTGACGTAATTCCAGTTGGGTTAGTTCAATAACTGTCTCTAGTTTATTCTGAAAAAGTTTGAGGTTAATCGGAGTTACGGATTTTTATCGAGATCAGTTTTAGTAAGGATACATTATTCTGTCCAGAATTATTAAATGAGGCTTAAATAGGTTTTGTGTTTAGGGGAGAGTCTTAAAATTTATTTTTAGCTTCCGCAATCATTCACCCCCCCTCTGATTGCCTATCTTAGTGTGAATCGATCCTAAAAGATTTTGATCTCGAACAGTGTACTGGTCGTTTAACCGGTCATAAGCTACAGTAACCAGTCGATGGTTGTAGCTACCGTATCTGGTCGATACTCGATAGTCGTAGATTTTACTGGTCGATACTCAATAGTTATAGACTTTATTGGTCGATACTCGATAGTCGTGGACTTTACTGGTCGGTACTCGATGGCCGTAGACTTTACTGGTCGGTACTCGATGATCGTGGACTTTACTGGAGGTACTCCATACCTGACGACTTTGTGATCAGTACTTGTAGATTTTACTGTATGTTGTCGGTGTCTTAGACTTTTTGATCAATTGTTGTAGACCTCGTGATCAGTAGTCAACGGCTTTTATGATCGGTTGTCGTAGACTTCACGGTCGATAGTTGTAGACCTCATGGTCGGTATGAGTGCTTTAACTCTTGTGATCTTCGAGTACTCGTGTTAGGCCAGCGGTATGACTGGCTGGTGCATGGCGGTCGGTGGACAGTGCTCAGGGGAACAGTACTCGAAGGACATGGTACTTGGAAATTGGAAGTACTCGGTACTCGATAGTTATAGACTTTGCTGGTTGGAAGTCGATGGCTTTGTAGTCGTGGGTTTTGCAATTGTGGTGGGTGCTACAGTACTAGATGGGTACTCGTAGTGGTTGTCAGTGCTACAGTACGCGGTTGGTTCTCGGTAGTCAATGATGTGGTTACTTGTTGATGGTCGTAGTCGTAGATTGGGAGTGCTACGATGCCTGTGTTTCCCGAGTGTTATGAGCGATGGTATATTCTAAGTACTTGTGTTCGAGTACTCGATGCGCTAGCGACCGGTCTTGCATAGCGGTTGTAACCGGTCGTAATGAGTTGTCTGAAGTTGATGTTTTGGAGAGCGTGAAAATTGTGGTCGTGAACTAACTGGTTGGTGTTTGTGGATGGTCTAGTTTGTGGTGATTGATGGATAAGAGTGTGGTTTGTGTGTGGACTAATGACAGTTAAGTTGTGAAGAATTTGTTCTGGAAGAAATGTTCTTTGGCTTTTGATATGTAGGTTGGCGTGGAGACGGTTATGGTCGGTGACGAGGAGGACCGGGACTAGAATAGGGAAATCTGAGAACCAGGCAGTCGAGGATATCACGCGAGGTGGTCGAGCTCACGCTGAAGCATGTGAAGATCAAAGGTGGTGATTCGTGGAGAAGCTACGGGCAGTGCAGTCCAGGAGGCTTCGACACGAGCGGTGATGATACGTGGAGAAGATACGAGAGGTGCGGTCCCGAAGGCTTCGACACGTGATGATGATGGTGATGAAGATGCAGGAGATGCTGTCCTAGAGACTTTGTCATGTGGTGATATCGGAAACATTATGAAAGGAATCGATAACTTAGAAGAGGTAGAGATTAGTTAAAATACGTGTTTGGAAGAGTTTCGGGTCTCTTGATTTTTGGAAGAGATAGGATTGCGTGTCCAGGTTGTTAAGGACGCGGTTTGAAATGTCCGTGTTTGAGGTGAACACGGTTTAGAGCTCTAGCATATAAAAGCAAGTAGGGATTAAGGGTTTTAATCGTGGCTTTAAGGAGGCTTTTTATGCTAGAGTTTTTAGGGGTGCCGTGAGGACGTTTTATAGCCACAATATGATTCAGAATTCAGAAATAATAGATCAGATCTATTCCAAGAAAAGTTAGTCGACTCGGTGATATGTTTTTTGAGCATCGTTTTTCCTGTGGTTTCGAAGCGGTGTGCTAACACATCTTGGTCTCGTGTGATACGAGCATGGTGTTGTTTTCGACGTGTTCTCGTTCAAGCAGCAAAAGCTTTCGAGCGGAGGGAGATTTTGACTACGTTCATAGGCGGTCAAGCGAGCGGTCGTAGCGAGCGGTCGAAGCGAGCAGTTGAACGCCGAGCGATCGAAGTGTTCATTGAGCGCGTGCAGAAGGGTCAAGAGCGAGCAGTCGAACGACTTGCTGTCGAAATTTATATCCGGTAACATAGATTGCTTTTTTTTCTGGTTTGAAATTTTCTTTCAGGTATCAAAAAGTAGAGACAATCATTCATCTCTGCTGCACCGTACGATCCTACGTTAAGTCACTAATTTGTTGATCCGAGAAGGCGAAGAATTATCTGAGGCCTTCAGGTACACTATCCCGCCTGCAAATAATTAGTTTTACTATGACCCAATAATTAATACGGAACAAGACATAACTTGCACAGCCTATAGTGCTTCAGCTGATGGATCAAGAGAAGTTGATGGCTGCTTGAAGTTGGTGGGCAAAGAAGAATTCCGTCGTAATATAGAATGCACGATGAACTTAAGTTGCTGGGTGACGAAGAATTCCATCAGAAGATAGCATGCACATCCAAATTGATTTTGTATGGAGTTTGATGGCCTGTTGGAACACAGGATTTTTGTAGAGAATCATATAATTTCACGTAGGAATCCTATAAAATTCCTGTGTTCTAAACTGGGCATGCATGGGTTGAAGGTATGATGTCATTTATCAAAGCAGAGCTCGGCTTTTGAGGAAAAATAACAAAAACACAAAAAAAAAAGTTAGATCTCTCACGCGGCCATTGGAATTGGAGGAGAGCTAAGAAATAAAACAAGATGCGAGAGCTTATAAGATGTGAGTCGAGCTATTTTTCAGTAAAGGCGTATTTGAATATATGTTTCCAAGGCTCATACAGTGTATTGCGTTATTAGACTCGATTATGTTTTTGTCGAGATGTGTTTTTGCTTCAAAATTTTATTATAACTTTAAATGTCCATTTTAAAACATCTATACATCCCAAACATGTATAAAGATCGATAATAAATCTAGCCTTGTAAATGCGCGAGTCACCTTGCTAGTTAATTATATACTTATTGCTTTAACTAATCAGCTTTTTTAGCGCAGGCCATCAGCCCATTACTACCTTACCAGCACAACATGCCACCCATGTGGCGAGTCACTAGTGCTCTCTGCTAATCAGAGATTCAGAATCAGGAATGAGAACAGAGAGCCGAGAAGATTGTTTTGCTGCATCAGCTGAGGTAAGAACGTGAAATGAAATGTGACTTTCATAGAAATGGAAGCAAGTTTTTGTCGCGCAAATGCAAGACGCGTCAACCGTCATTGCAATTCTTTCAGTAGAAGATAGATGCTTTATACTGCAAATCGACAATACTACTAGTCCAACTATCTGCAGAATGCACCTAGACCCAGTAGGGAGTAGAAAATGCAGAACCTCTTGCAACAAAACTCTAGCTTAGAGTGCTTCGTTTCATTTAAAGACCTATTTCTCGTTCGCTTATTAGCTGACAGTTTCGCTAGCTGGGTACACCTTGTCTCCTCGGTTTGCTTTCGTCTGCTGAGCAATTGCCAAGTGTTTCCCGTTGCAAGCCTCTGGAAGTTCGCCATCATAAGCGCTTCAGATGTAGGCTTCCAAATTCATGTAATCCTGCATATGAGTGACATAATACTAAATTAGACCAATAGATTTATGAATGCTGAGAGACCATGTGGAGGTCATCCCGTGTGAATGATGAGTAATTAACATCGGTTTAAGTGAGTCGAGTTTGGTTTGGGTGGTTCAGACCTTGACGTTGCGTGGTGCAATCAGGCTCGGTCGGACTAGGTTGTATGGATTAGGATGTATATTCTGTGATTCGACAGGTTTGAACTTCATCTTGGTAAGTATGATGCTATTTACACTTTCATGTATCGAGCAATGCTATTTGACGTGTTTCTTGTCTGTGTGGCTGCAGGACGTCTGTTTCTTGTCTGTGTGGCTGCAGGACGTCGAGGCGGAGCCGTGGTGAGACACGAGGTGACCGGACTAGACACGGGCGGTGTCGAGGTTAGAACGGTCGGGATGTGTCGAAGACGGTGTAGACTCGAGGTGGTTGCGAGGCTTGGATGACAAGGAGCGCGGAAGCTTCCCGGAAGGTGCAGGAGGGGCGAAACGGGAATTTCGCAAGGCTGCACAAGCAGGAGCGGGCTCCGTTGGATTTAGCCGGCGTAACGGGTTGGATACCCGTTAGCAAGGGGCTATAAATAGGATTGGAGGGGCTGCATGCCTCAACATGGACTTGGAAATGAATTAGGGTTTTGTGAGTCAAAAGAGGCTTTAGAGGTGGTTTTACCTTTGGCTTTTAGTAGTTGAGAGTGGGTAGGACAGACAGAGAGTTGTTCCCTTCGATGTCTTTCTCTGTGTACTCCTCTTGAGTGTTCCTGTGTTCTTGCGAGAAGGATGTAGCTTGTGCTCTCAATCCAAGCATGTATGGGGTTGTAGGGATGGTATGAGCTGATACTCTGTGTAATCATATATCTCTCTTCCTCATTATCAATCCAAGATGATTTTATTTGAGCTAGATTGAGTCTTCAGTTCTCTGTTGCATGTTTTCCTTCGATGGTGTCTTCTGGTGATTTTTGAGTTTTCTTGATTTCTTGTTGTTTGTTGCTGGGGAGTGCCAAAATGGGTTGCTCTATGATGGGATAGTGCCTCAAGATGATTTGATCGATTCTCCCAAGAGCGAACTTCGTTTAATTTCAGTTTTAGTTTTTGAGCCTCCTCTGCTCATTCTTTGTCTGTTCTAGGGTTTGAGGTATTTTCTGTTCCCCTTCAAGAGATGTCTCAATTTTTGGTCTGAGGAGTCCTCTACGTATTGCTAACATATCTACAAAATTTCATGAGCAAAGATTGAAGGGTTGTTGAGAAATTTGGTTTTAAGTGCTCCTCTAGTTCTCATTTGCATATTCTAGGGTTTTGATGCTTTTCATGTTCCCCTTCTCAAGATGGCATGGAACTTGGCACATGTTGTCCAGAGGTTGTTGCTAACCTATCATCAAAAGCTCATGACCAAAGCTTCAATGATTGAGGAGAAATTCAAACTTTGGTTTGCCTCTGTTGATTTTCAATTTTTCCCCAAATTCTGAAATTCTTGTGTTGGTGTTCATTTCCCTTGGTGTTTGTAGTCCCTAGGCTATTTGGATTATAGTCTGATGCTTGTGGTCTAAAAAGAATCCAGGAATTCCATCATTTACTCTATCTTTTGAAAGTCTGAAAGAGTACTGAAGTTTCAGAGTTTTTAGTATATTCTCGGGCTGCTGAATCTTTTGACATTTCTTGGTGATTTGTTTTGGGTTATTTGCCATGTCCTCACTCTCTGTGAATGCGAGTTTTCAGTAAGCCAAATATCTTTCTTCATAGTATTCATTACTATAGGAGAAGAATTTTTATTTGAGTCCTTGGGAAGTTTCCAAAAATAGCGACATTCACCCCCTCTGTCGTCATTTCGGTCCTACAAATGCCCAACACATAATTGGACTTAAGTTTTCAGAAAAGCTGCAACTTACATCACCAAGGGGGTCTCCCGTTCACGATCACCCAAGGTACAAATTGATGAGGAGGCTGAAGAGCATTCGTCTCTTCAACATACTGGAGTTCAAGCTGCACATTTAATTGATTTCTCATCATATTACTATCAGAACTCAAGGAACACACCTATATAACTGTTCTGCACAAATCTGCAGCATACTGGAAGAATCTGACCCAAATTTTGCGGTTTCATAGTTTGAAATTTTCTGAATTCATCTACAAAAGTAACGACATCAACGTTTCAAAAAAGAAGCAATGGAGTCATCATCTAACATGGTGTTGAGACTTGAGACTCCAACCCACCCACCAATGGAAACCAAGAACTACTATTTTGTTTCCTTTAAAATAACCTGTAGTTTTGTGATAGTTTAATACATCAGTAGAAAAGGTAAAAAAAAAGGCATACAAGACACTATAAATTGTCACCATTTGCCAACGGACATAAAAAAATGGTTATGCCATAACACATTGTAAAAAGGTGTAATTTTGATGTAGGACACCGATGGCACTATTATAATGTTCTTGCACCATGCTGAAGCTCCCTCATGGCGCCAGCAATGAGGACCTCGGCGGCTCGGTAGCATTAGCAATATGGTCTCCTCGACCATGCACGCATCCCTCCTCAAGTTGGCACAAGCTAATTTGATCCCGAGGTTCGTTGGCGGCAAGCCGAGTGGTGGTGGTAACAGGGGACGGAGTAAATCAGTGATTCGAGGCACTAGAACTCAACTCCTTTTAATGGGAGCACCTACGGGTGGCTATGAACATATCGAGAGGGGCAGCGGAGCTTGGGGATGTCTTAGTTGTGCTGGTGACGACAGGGGCCAAGCGGCGATGAAGTGCACACGGGGGAAGCTTGCCGAAGGGGATGGGTGAGCCTGGCGGTGGTCGACGTGACCTTGTGGTCTCCTGGTGATGCTCCTACTGCAAGCAATCGATGAACGGGACAACGAGCAAGTAGAATTGCTTCGGGCAGTAGTTCGCCGGAGACAAAGGAGATGTGGGAGCTCAGGAGGCTAGGGCTCAATTGGTTGCAACAGGCGCTGGGTGAGGAGGCTAGGAGGCAGAGAAGTGGCTTTCTAGAGGTAGAGGAGAGGCATGGCACCATCGTGCCATGAGGCGTTGCATTAGCCACATCAATGGCGTTGGCAGAGATTCGGGACAGGGGTGACCCAGGTTGGTGCAGCTTCTCCCTTGGGTGGATACTCGGGCATCGTTGCGGGGGACCCCCATCTGTTACCATTGCCGGCAAGGCCGTGGTGATCGATGAGATGGGCATCACCACCGATCACTGCGGTGGCTACCTTAGCCGCCTTGCGCCACTGCTCAGTCTGCACACATGGTTGTTACGAGTACGCAACGTGGTCGTAATTTGTGTAGCGTGGTTGTAACTCATGCAACATGGTCATAACTCGTGTAGCATGGTTGTAACTCATGCAATGTGGGCAAATTTGATAATTCACGTGCTTTCTCTCTCTCGTCTGACCCAAAAATGATATAATAGTGCCCTTGATGTGCTATAGCAAAATTACACATTTTTACAATGTGTTCTAGTGAAACCATGTTTTTGGATGTCTGTTGGCAAATAGTGACAATTTGCAATGTCCTGTAGCCAATTTCCCCAAATTATAAACTGAAAAAAATAGAGGAGAGCAGTATGCGTTATTAACTGCAATTGAAAAACTATGTCAATAGGAAGGCCAATAACTTGACTCACCTGCTTGCCATATCCTGAGATATAGCAGTCTATAATAGGGAATTTTTTGAAATAATCTATTTTTTATTCCTAATTACAGTAATATACCTCTTTTTTTATTTTACACTAGTGGTCCTTTGTCGCTCCACTATTGAGTGATTTGGGCTAGTCGCCCAATGGTTGTGCACCAACTATCAAAGCCATCCACCAGTTGAGCAACTAATACTTGTCACTCAATGGTTGAGTGACTTATCCTCTAGTCACTCAACGGTGGAGCGACTACTTGCTGCCAGATCATCCATTTCTCTTTGATCTGACCATGTCACAGTCCCTCTCACCATTTTTCTCAAGAGAACGAGAGCAGCTTGAGAGAGGAGAAAAAAAGAAGGAGAGAAGGAGAGGGGAAGTGAACAGGGGGAGAAGGTCGCAAGAGGGGGAGAAGCAGAGGAGCTCGGGAGAGGGAGTGAAGGAGAGGAGAGGAGCTCGGGAGGAGGAGAGGAGGGGAGCTCGTGAGAGGGAGAGAAAGAGAGGAGAGGAGCTCAAGAGAGGGAGAGAGAAAGACGAAGGAAGTTCATTGATAAGGAGAGAAGGTCTTCACGTGAAGGTAATAGTCAATGTATTCTTGTTCTCATCTGAATGTACGCAACGTGTCGCTACTTATTGGTTGAGCACGTATTTAGTGAATGTATGTTGACAAATGGTAATATTTGCAGTGAGAAATCAATCATGTCTGAGCCCACAAGATTAAAAGTGCATTATGATGTTGGTACTATTCATGAAAGTCCATACGGTGTTGCTGAGCAGTTTCCCACAAGTTAGTTTGGTATACCCGAACACAAAGAATGCTCTAATCAGATATATCCTGCATTAGCTCACATGGAGCTTCTTCTTGAACTCCGAGGTATGCAGTGTCATCCTACAAGGGTTTTGTAGTCAGTCTGCCACCCACATTCAGTGAGAGTTGAGGAGACTGATGCGCACGGTTGCATGAAAGGGCTTTGTGGAAGGCTGCCGATGACGTGGATACGAGTGCGTGGTACTCGTGAAAGTATGTCTGAAGGGACTCACAGGAGGCCCTGCCGAGGGCTATTGTCCAGTTGGTGGCGCGTGGTCCATGAATAGGACACGGTGGCCGATGGTATGGAGGTAGAACTGGAATATCGTATACCACAAGCTGAGCCCATTGGATAGACGGATGCAAATGTTGCTAAGGTAGAACAGGAAGATAGGACAAAACACACTGAGCCCACTAGACAGACGGACGTAGGGGAGTATGTCGACATCATAGTGCGTTAGATGCAGATCAATGATTGGACAACTTGGGCCAAGGAGGAAGGTTTAGAAGAGGATGTCCATGACTCTTCTGATGAGAACAAAGGTCCCATACTGTAGGGATGGAATAGGGTGAATGTTGAGGGTCTTTCTATGCACGATGAACATGAATTACCGTGGGAGTACCATTGTGACACCCCGGCCCATGTGTGTGTGCACATGAATTTCTGGGTTAGTCCCACCTTACTAGCTTACCTTGAGAAGCACTTAAATATAAGCTTAGGAGTTCCAATGGTAACACCCCCGATTAACCATTTTGCGCGAAGCGAGGACGAAAGTGCAAGCGGATTGCTACGTGTGCGTGGCTTATCCAGAATGTGGTTAGGTCTGAGCCGGTTTGGACCCTAGGGCGTTACAACCATGGTACAGAGGTTTAGCTTCATGCAATGTTTGCTGACAAGGGATCAGTACAGGATGCCATTAACCTGTGCGCCTTGTCCATGCAGCGGATGTTTTGGGTCCTAAAATCTAGCCAGGAGTCATGGCTAATGCATTTTTAGAATCTATATTTGAAGAGCATGGCATAGCAAGTAAATCATCGCAAGAAGTAAACATGCTAGATTTTGAAATTTCTACACTAGGCATTTTATTTAGCATATCACAAGTAATGCCAATGCTAGTGCAAGATTTATTTGATTTTCTTGGATAAGCAAGTTATGAGCTTCCTTTAGCTCCTCATAAGATTCTTGTAGAAATATATGCTCTCTCTTCTAGACCTTAAATTTTGACTTTTCTTTTCCAAGAAATTCATTTAACTCTATAAGCATATCCATAAGATCATCATAGGAAGGTTCATCATCATCAAAAAATTTTACCTTCTCTCGTTTTGCCAAAAGGCACGTTGGAGATGAGAAGAGCGATGGAGCCTCCTTGATAGCGATGCCAATGAGCCCCTTTTTCTTGAGAGACTCATCTTCACTTGAGCTGGAGTTGGAGTACTCCTCGTCGGAATCTTACTCTCCAATGTGGGCTTCATTCTTGTCATTCTTTTGAAGCCTCTTGAAGGCGGTGAACTCATAGTCCTCCTCATCATCTTCGGAGTCCTCGCTTACCACCGCTTTGGCCTTGAAGGTGGTGATCTTCTTACCTTTTAAGGAGGATTGCTCCAAGAGCTCCTCCTTGTCTTTCTTATACAACTCGTTCGTGATGAGGTTGCCTAAGAGTTGTGTCGGTGTCATTCTTGTCAACTCGGGTGAGTTGAGGAAGAGAGTTATCAATGTTTCATACTTTTCCGGCAACGCCCTAAGCATTTTCCTTACAACATCAACATCGAAAAAGTTAGTACCGAGGCTCTTGAGTTCATTCACAATGTTGTTGAGTCATGAGTACATCTCATTTATGTCCTCATGAGGCAACATTGTAAATGTCTCATATTTAATCCGAAACCTATGCAATTTGGCTTCTTTAACCATAGACGTCCCTTCATGAATTTCGGAGAGGGTTGTCCAACTAGCATGAGCAGTTTCTAAATTGCTCACCCTATTGAACTCGCATTTAAAGCTCCAAGTAGTGCATTCATCCGTAGGGTGTGCAATGGATCAAGAGGCATAACATAGCCCTCATTTACGATTTTCCAAATATTCAGACTCATGGCCTTAAGATATATTGACATTCTAATTTTCCAATAAGCACAATCTGATCTATCAAAGAAAGGTGTCTTTCCTATAGCAAACCCTTTGCTGGCCATCATTTCTCTCTAGATGGTTAAGTCTAATGAATAAGAGACCAAGCTCTGATACTACTTGTAGGATCAAGGATAACCGACTAGAGGGGGTGAATAGGGGGTTTTTAAATTTTTTGTCTTTTAATTAATTCTTTACAATTTTAATATAACAAGAGTACAAAGCACTTAAATCCTACACAGTTCTAGTCAAGTTGAGAATCAACAATAGTATACATCTAAAATGATCTTAGCACAAGTAAATGCCACAATGAAATAAACTAGCAAGAGATGAACGAGGACCAAGAAATCACCAATGAACACAAGAAGTTTTTACCGTGGTGTTCGGAAACTTGCTGGTTTCTCCTAATCCACGTTGAGGTTAGCCCAAACGAATTTAATCGGCTCCATGAATTAAGCCGAAGCACCTCTAATCCACTAGTGGTAGCTCTTTCCCCCTCCGAGTAGATGAGCTCCAACCTTCACATGCACACCGGGCCTTCTCACAAGCTTCTTTGAGAAGATCATCGGTCAAACTCCACCGAGTCGTCCAGGTGCCGGCAAGCACAAAGAGTAACAAATCACTAGCTTCACTTGATCGCAACAGTGCCAAAGGATCAAACTATTGAATGCAATGCACTTTTTGGCTCAAGCACCTCAAATGAATGCACAAGGAGTAAATGAGGTGTGGAGTGAATGCTCAATGCTCAAAGATGTTCAATAGGGTCTCTTCACTCTGTCCTTGAGTAGTGGTACGAGTATTTATACCCTTACCAACCAAATCTAACCGTTAGGAACAATTTTAAGAAAAAAATTCATGCCGAGCGCAAGTACCACAGGCCAAGGGCCGGTACTTTCGCTCCGGCTCTGCCGCGACAGAACGGTTATGTCAGAGCCTCTGAACTAGCCGTTTGAAAGTCGGCGCGGAACTACCGCCATTATAAATCCAGTACTTCCGCTTTGCGATAGTTTTGGGAAGTCAGCGCGGTAGTACCACTTGGTCCGGAACCAAAAATGGCGCTCTCTAGAAAAAAGGTTCCGCCCTTACCTCCGGAGCTTCCGTGCTTCAGAAGTACCGCTTCGGACAGTGGAACTACTGCTCGAACTGCGGTACTTTCGCTCTGCGATAGTTCCGCCTTTAAAACTCTGGTACTTTCGTTTTTCCAGACAGAGCACAGATTTGTCTATTAAATTTGATTTTTAAAAAATACATGATCCTAATTTGATCCATATAGCACAAGAATTATGCTATCAAGTTACTTGCCATGATCCATCTTTATGGTACGATATTTAACCTATAATCCATTCTGTCGCCCTTTCTCCTAAGACCGGTAAAAATAAAAGAGTGTCCTAGTCTAAGTATACCTTCACCTTGAGCCACTTTTGATTTTCATATTGATCCTTAGCATGCGTCTTGTCATTCACTTAAGGACTTAACCTTTTAAACACTCATCAAACATATTAGTCCCATATTCACATAAATTTATTAATTACCAAAACTATTTTTAGGGGTTTAGATGCTTTCAGACGCCTCAACGGCCTCGGGCGCCGGAAACTGCGGATCCGGGTGGTGGATTCGCGCGGCGGCCTGGCAGTGGAAGGCACCGATGGTGGCGTCCTTGGCAAGCTAATGAGCGTCGACTCCTCTCTTCCAGCAGATCCGGCGATGCAGTGAGGCCGTTGGCAGCCGTATCCAAGAAAGGTGACAGCGCCCATCTAGATCGAATCTGGATGGTGTGAGAGTCCGAGGAGGGTTGGCGACCCGAGGACAGTGGCGACCGGGCTGGCCAAGAAGAATGACGACAGCGTCACCAGTGTGAGGTGGCCGTCAACGAGAATTCGAGAGTGCTGGTGGTGGCAGATCCGGCAGTGGGATGTATGGCTGGCGAAGAAGTGGCCACCCCCAAGAGGATCGATCTCTGCTCCCAGGGGCAGCAGATGCGGAAGTAAATCGAGGTTAGGCTTTTAACCTAAACTCTGATACCATGTTATGAATATTGTGTGTATATTGAAAGAGCCCAATGGGCAATATATATAAAGAGTACAAGGGGATATTACAGAGGAATATGCCATATGCGGATAAGGAAAACAAGGCATATAAGGAAAGGAATAATACAATTCGTATTCTATCTCTAATACCCTTAACATGTAGAACTAATACGCTATGCATCATACATTGGTTTGTTTTTGCTCATTTGACAAACCAGGCTACTTCGACAAGACGATGTTACCATTGAGGTCCATCTCATACCGCAATGTGCAGTCCATGGCGATCCTGCAAGTGCTCCATACTTCCGTATGCATGCTGACGGCGAGGTAGTGTATAGAAAGGCATGGTACTTTTGCTACAGCGGTTCTTCAATTGGAAACTTCACTTGATATCAAAATACCAACTAGCTAGTATTCATCATATGATTAAGAAAACGTCAGGCAACAATAGAGCAGATACATTACGTATCACCATTCTTGAGCAGGGCAGCTAAACCCCGCAGCCAATTGAACTTCGTAGGCATCTCCTGCGTAGCCACCTTCGATGCCCTACAAAGCAAAGATGAGAATATTAAATGTCAATTGGCAACATATATTCTACTGAACAAATAGTTAATCAAGACTTGAAACCATGGACCCAAAAGTAGTAGTACATTGTATTCCTCAAAATGAAACATACACGATTCACCTAAGCATTCTGGAAAGAACTAACCCAAGCGTTATCTTGACTAAAATTTCATTCTCGTCTATGATCCTTTCTTAATACTTTATCCAAATGCATTATACGAAAACAACAGATAAATATACACTACAGTATAATTTACAAATACATCAGTTTAAACTAAAGTCATGCAAAATGCAAGTGGAGAATCTGTCAATCTATCCAATGGCACAACAGGCATAATTCAAATCAGTTAGTGGCTACACCAGCAGATCCATTTCGCCAGATAATAGCATTTTGACATTTTCTGTTAAATTTGACAACAGTTTGGACAGATAATACAGTTTAAACTTTAAAATAACCAAAGGAAGTGATGCAACATTTTGGAAGGTGGCTCAAAACTGCCATTTGACCTACTATCTACCAGATTATCAACACGAACGAGGCACATGTTTTCCCAGGTTACGTTTTCCCAGGATATATTCCTTTGGTGAACACGTCATGCAAGATTAAATCAAATGATAAACATCACCAACAACATTGCAACATATCATGTCTCGAAGAAGGTTGATTACATTATTAAAACATAATATGTATATTTGTTGCTGAATTGTTGGTTCCGTTGAGACATTCTTACATGCGACCCACAGGTTTTCCAAAAGTTGAGAAAAATTGATTCAGAACATTTTTAAAGAAGCTTACTTAAATATAAAAGGTTGAATATGGCATCAGAAAGGAAAAAAGGAAATGGTCAAAAATACATGTAATTGGCAGATATACAGTGTAAAAAGTCCAAAGAACTAAAGCTAAATTTCCATCATAACTAAACTAAGATGAGTTTGGATTCAAAAAATATCAAGGATAAGAGAACTTCTTTGCCTCAGCTTTGACAATCCACATCTAAGTCATTTGTTTAGGTACTGGACAACAAACTAGTGACAAAAATTCTTGGCATTCTTTCTGAAAAGAGCAAAAGTTACACAATAGGCACTATACCTTTCTCCAATCTATTTTATGTGAAGAAGCAACAACTTCTTCAGCTTCATATATTGAAATTGATAAGTTGACTTAGAAACCAAGGAGGAGCTATCTATTAATTATCCCTGCGTATAATAACAACACAAGATTATTACTACCTTTCACTACCATATTGTTCAAATAACAAACACAAACATAGTATAAACTAGGTAAACATGTACTTGCCTTTGAAGAAGTGGGCATGTGTGTTGTGTGTGGTTTGGTTTCCCACAATACCCATAATGAATTGTCGTCTTCTCAGTGAAATTCTTGCATCTCTTGCACGGAGCACCTCTTGGATTAACACAAACGGGATCATGAACTCTTTCTACCGATGATTGGGTACAATTTGAACCTTGCGCTCCTGTAGGACCGTATTACATTGCCTCTTTGAAGCTATTACTATCATCATTATCATCTATAATGTGCTGTAAATAATTTAACACCTCCACCAGCATTTCTTCATTCCTTGAAGCTATTAAGAAGACTCCATTTCCCTTATTGTAGAGCTTACAATAACGATCTATTTGGTCATACCAGATGTGCATTTCGCCTTTTCTAACAGAAGGAAATGCAACCTTAGCACCCATTGTCCACCTCCTCGGTACACAACACTGAGAAATGCAGTTTACTCATATATGTTTCAAAACAACAAACATATGTTCACATGGAACAGATTCACGTTTCATTTTGTGACAGGAGTGGGTAATGCTACTCACACAATTCCCTTCAGAACTGCAGTCCACATAAACCCCAGTGTGCACGCTCTTTTTAGTGCAACAAAGAACTTTACATACTCACCTAAATATATGATATCTTCAATAGTCCATCTCTTTGTATTCTCAATCTGTACCTTCCCTAACTTGAAAATATTAGGTGTGTACAGAACTGCTGCACTTTTCTCAAGTTGTTCAGCATCTGATTTAGTGAATGGAACAGATTGTGAAGCCATGGAATCTAGTTCAGCCTCATTCTGGCGCATTCATGACAGACAATGCTCATAATGGTCCACCAGGTCATAAAGTATCATTTTGCGATCTATGTGCCTATGAAGCCTTGAGTTGAGACTCTCACTTCACTGATTACTTTTCATACCTAAATAATATTTTCCTTGCAAATATGCTGCTGACCACATCTTTCTCAACTCATATATCTTGGACATCCATTTGTTCTCGTCAGAAATTCTATGCCTTTGCTTAAAAAGATTCCAATTTTTCTCAAAGTTATCAACACTCATTGGAGCATAGATAAAAGTTCTAAACTCGGAAAGCATGGGTGGGCGGAGATAGCGAATCATATTTTGCTCGATATGCCAAGTGCATAAACGGTGTTATGACTAGGGCACCACTGTTCTTATTGCTTGCCACATTGCAGAATCGCCATCTGTGATCAATGATTGTGGTTCTTTCTGGTACATGGCTTTCAAAAATGCGCGAAGCAATCACTCATAAGAACCAGTTGATTCATCTGAAACAACACCACACCCGAAAACAATTGTGCTCTAATGATGATTAACACCAATGAATGGAACAAATGGCAGATTATAACGATTCACACGATATGTACTATCAAACACTACAACGTCACCAAAAACATCATAATCAATGCGCGATTACGCATCTAACCAGAATAAACTTCTTAAGTGATCCAAATCATCTGTGGTGTACTGAAAAAGAACTCAGAATCCTTTTCCTATCGTGCTCTAATATGACTGATCATAGTTTCAGCATCATACCCTATAATGGTTCTTCTCTTGTACCTTGAAGTTATACAAAGCACCAGGTATAAACCCAACCTTTTCATAGCCACCATGTTGTTTCTCCATAGCCTCCATTATCTGATATTTTTGTATGCCACCAACCTGAAATTCAATAGCATCTACTTTCTGTGCATCACTAAGCCCCTGATGTGATCATAGAAATGCAACTTCACCAGGCCTGGCTAGCGAGTGATCGTGTTCATCCTTGAAATTTTTCACAAACCACTTACCAGTTTCCTCATTAAGCTCTATCTCAAACTTTGCTTCACATCCACAACGAGTAAGTGGTCTTGGCTCTTTCTGTCTATTAGGTAAGTCAAAGAATTGTATTCTTCGATAACCTTCTCTAGAGCAGTAATACCGCCTACGAACTATCCTGCCAATGGTTGGATCATGTTTCACAATATCTTTTCTAACACTGAATCCTTTCCCCTCCGCATAACTGTTGTAGAATCTAAAACCTTCCTTCTCGCTACCAAACTCCTTTAGTACAATCATATTATACTCTTCCAAATCTTCAATGGTGACCTTGGTGGGCTTTTTACCTTCCATAATATAATCCTGCAATTTACACAACTCTAAATTAGGCACAAATGAACTAAACTTACGAATAAGACAGTTCATTTAACACAATGTTTGGAAATTTCCACTGAACTGTAACATCCTTTTCAAAATAAAATGATGACAGTGTTGGGGCACAAACTTTGTAATTAACACTTATAGCCCACCGATATAAACTATTGTTAAGTAAACAACTAATAAGATAACTAAAACTTCATTTAGCAAAACAAACTAATCTAATTAGTGAAACATATCAACAACAACAGTAACAAAGGTTCCTAACATGATAAATAACTACACAAAAATGATGAGAGGTTGTCCGGCATGATTAAACGTGACAACTGATAGTCTTGTCTGACTGCCTTATCAATTCTCTTTCACTTTTGGGTTTAGCAGTCATTTAGTAGCTTGACTAAACAAATTTTAAAAAAATAAGCTGAAAAGAAAGCATTACATGGTAAATCTACAAGGTCTCTCACCTTTCCCTCCATAATAGAAATGCAGGAATTGGTTGTTCTCAAAACAATTCGGATGACCTCATTTCTAGTTGGTTTTTGCACTGAAACAACAATAAAAGGAATACAAAAAATGTGAAGACATGCTGTGCAAAGTGCAAAAAACTCCACTAAATCGTGTACAAACCAAGATAAGATCATTACCTAAAATTTCTTGCGAAACTACACCATCTTGAACAAATATTTATAGCACATGTCAGTTCAACATGGTGGTGAACTGAAAGCGAACAAAGTATAACGAATAGTCAGAAGATAACATGGAACAAGCTACATATTGCTCTGTTCGATCCGATCAAAGCCACGCAAAATTAGAATGTCACCAAACAGTTTGTAAGACAACATATGAATCAATAAAGTGAATAGATATACAGCATAGGCACATCTATTTTTTCAAACAATATGCTGACAAACAAACCTTGGTGCTAAGTGATGGTCCTCCTAATGATGGTATCCCTTGATGGACAACATATTGTCAATTACACCGACCTTCTCAGCTCAATCACCCTGAAATCCCATGGCACCACACGAATCGGTATTTCTTTTGCTACCTTTATTCCTAACCAACTCATGCCTAATAAAACATTCATCTTGATTGATAGAGGAAATAATAGTTTGACATCAGAAATAACTGAGCTGCAAAGTGACAAATAAAAAATAGCAACATGAGAGAATAAGAGAAGAGAACAGGACATAGACTATTATCAGCTGGAAGCATAGAACAGAAGGAAGCAACTAATCATCAAAAGGAGAACAATCAATTTAATGGCTGATTTGGCTTTGGATCAATTTATGCACCTGGCTCGATCCGATCAAATCTGCACAAAATTTGTATAAAACAAATCGCACCGCTAGAGATCGGGGAATGGAATCCACCGCATGAGCATAGCCCTAACGAAACCAGATGATTACCAAAAAGAAACATGTAGGAAGAGGAAAGGAGAGGGGGAGAGGAGGGGGAACATACGATACAACAGGTGAGGCGAGCTCTCGCCGTCTCATGGGCTTGGTGGCGGAAGGGTGCGGTGGTCTTTCAGGGGTCATCAGGGACGGACATGGTTTGTTGCAACTGAGGATACGGAGGAAGAGAACAGGGGATACGGAGGAAGAGGACCTCACGAGAAAGAGAACAGGGGGTTTACGGGTGGTGTGTTGCCAGGCGGCCAAGCCCATCAGTTGCTGGGCTGACTAGGAGGAACACCACGCGACCGTTTTCCCTAGATAACCACCCAATGAACGTGGGTGTTAGCTTTTCCTCAAAACTGGAAATACAATTTTGCCCCTAACAATTGGACAGCCAAATGTGGTGGAGGTGTTAGCACCTCCACATGGACTGAACCAGATCTCTTTCAGTAAGTGTTGCTTCAGGTCAGTCCAATGTATCAAATCAGGTGAAGTATAATGAAGCTTTGCTACTTGCAAGTGTGCCTTTTCTTTTGATGCTGTGGCCTGTAGGGCTCAACTATTCAAAGTTCCAAAACTCCACTCTCACTTTCTCAAGAACATTGGATGGCTTTATGCTCGATGTCACAATTGAACTTATTGAAGTATATTGTCCAACTTTTTCTTATTAGTTTAAATTTTTAGATGAACTGATTGATGCGTGCAACTGAATATCTTATCAGAGCCAAGAGATCTTGAGTTCAAGACTTGGCCAATGTAATATTTGAAAAAATAATTACGGTCCACTTTAAGTCCGCAGCCTAAGTCTGGTGGAGCCTACATGAGGGAGGGTGTTGACCTATATTGTCTATATTTTCTCGTCAACTTAAATTTTTGGGTGAACCGGTTATTGTATGCAACTCAATAGAGTATTCCTATGGGCGCTGTCAGTAGAATGTTGATGACTATATGTTTAAGATCTAGTTTTTGACCTGTGAACTAGCCTAGCTAGTGCTCAAGAGGGTGATGCACCTAGCTCTAGCTAGGTGATACTTTCTGCTCTTTCAGAAAAATGAATGAAGACGCATGGTAAAATGAATGAAGATACTTTCTGCTCTTTCAGACTTTTTTTCCTTCTTTCCTTTTCAATGCTTTTGTTTCTTTTCTATCCACTGCATTTTTCTAGCTTTTCCACGTCTTTATGGTGTATGGTTCCTTGTTATTTCACTTTTCAGTTCAAGTAGAGAGCTATTCGAAGAGGCAATAATGGAAAAACATATATTATTGATCAGGAAGACATGTCTATGCATTCCGGCGATTTATTCAGCTGGGAAACTGGAATACAACAGTTTCTGATACTGGCAGTGTATGTTCACAGACTAGATGCATCCTTTGCTCCTCAAGCAATCCACGGTGTCGCTAATGGTTTTGTCGAATGGAGTGAAACTAACACCCAAATCGATCAATTTCTTAGAGGCAACCTTTGCCCTCACCACCCAGCCTTGTTTGTCCTCCTTTATTCTGATGTGAAAAAGAATAAATTATCAAGAGTACAGCACTGCATCTGATGGAAAGATGGTGTTGCCTATAGACGCATCACCTGTGGACCGGGAATTCAGGGTAAAGATTAGCAATTTTATCGCTGAAATCAACCAGACGTTCAATGGACTCTAGGCATAAGTGGCGTCCCTGCGCCGATGGGTTCTCATAAAGCACTATCGGGGACTGTGCCACATCTCTGACATCAACACAGCCAATGAAGAAGAGGTCCATATCAAGCCTCTGGCCTGGGTAGTTTGCACTGTTAGAAACAACATATATATAGCCTTACGCATTGCTACTCAACAGAAGACAAAGTGCAACAGAGCTGCAAGCCTGTGTGACTGACCTCCCAGAAATTGCATCAGCAGACGAAGACGAGTAGGTGATGGTGTCAACATAGGGCCCAACACCCAGGCTGGATTGAGCACAACCAGCTGCAATCCCTCCTCTGCGGCAAAGTCCCATGCAGCCTTCTCTGCCAATGTTTTAGATACATTGTACCAAAGCTGCACCTCAAAGAGAAGAAATTAGCACACCTTCAAAAACTACTATATGAATTGGATCCTGCAAGTATTTACTAGTTAGGGGACACTTCTGCCAGGATAGAACCGATCAAGCAATCAGGGTGTCCATTCCATGTAGCTGTCAGGTGCTGTCCTCTTGTACATTCAGAATATCACATATCTTGCTACAAGCAAAATAGAACTACTTCGCTCCTGCAAAAACGTTCTTCTCATCTAGCATGTAAAGTTAGGTGTTGGCAGTTCATTTCTAAAAGGGCTTGGGAGTTTATTTCTGCTAAGAACACTAACAGGCAACGGCGACAGTTACAAAAATAACGTCAACTTAAGAAGGTAACTTAACTAAAATTACCCAAAAATGTAGACATAATAGATCAAGGTATCTACGCATCGAGTTTTCTGATATCCAGCATACACTCTCATGTCTGAATCAACACACGTAACTAGAGTTCCACGACGTGATCCGCTGATGTCACGCCGCCACCCTCTGCATCCATGGCGTTACGTCACAACTGACTACTCTTAATACGGAATGCACTTGCAAATTGGGCAGTTTATAACTATATCTCAAAGCCGTCTGCAGCAAAAATGCTCAAGTTTCATACTGCAAAAAAGTGCGCTTTATGTGGCATGTACACTGGTATGTACCTGATGTTTCTTGAGGATCTCAACGTCGGCCCAGCAGTCATCTTCTATGACCTTATCAGCAGGCCAGTTGGGATTTGGCACTATAGCATTCTGCGACGACACCATCACAACTCGGCCGACTCCAGAGTCTTTGGCGGCACGGAGGACGTTGAGCGTGCCCTTCACCGCAGGTTGCAGCAGCTCATTCTGCAAGCAGCAGAAGCATCACACGAGAATTATTTTTGCCTATTTACACCATGTCATGGGAATGGGGCTGTGAATGTGAACTATGCAACAGTGGAATGACTGAGAAGAAAGAACTGCCTCTGGATCTTGTGTCGGCTGCAGTATCACAGGGGAGGCCAGGTGGAAGACACCGTGGACGCCGTCGACCGCCGGCCGTACGGAAGCAGGGTCAAGGAGGTCCATCTGGAACAGCCGGAGCCGCGTGTCCGCGCCATCCAGAGCTTGCAAGTGCTTCGTCTCGCCCTCATCCTCTGCAAGAACAGCCGGTTAAGAACACATACAAGAATCTCGTGTCGATTCGGTTCGATCTAGTAAAGGCGTGCAAGTGACTGTGGTGCTACAGGAGGAGAGCACGTTACGGAGGTTCTGGACGGTGGCGTGGACGGTGTAGCCGCGGTCTAGGAGGCGGCGGACGAGCCACGAGCCGATAAAGCCGCTACCGCCCGTAACACAGACGAGGCCACCACGGGCACCACCGCTATCTCCGGAAGCCGCCGCCGCCATCTTGTCGGTAGCCTGTGTTAGCCCTACGCCTGCAACTCAACGCGATCACGAAAAAACGAAACAGGAGAAACTAGCAACAGTTTTGGTGCCGGCAAACTTCTCGGTGTTTTCTTTCTCTTCTTTCTCTATTTATAACTTATAAGCTGCTACAAACAGAAAAATAGAAAGTGGCCATTGAGGCCTACGACATGCAAAACAGGAAACAACTAATCAACCGAAAATCAAGGGGAAAAACAGGAAAAGATATTGTGCGCAGAATCACTAAACATAAAATCAACAGCCTGTACGTCTGCCAGCTCTTCACACGAACAATCAAACGCACAACTCGGCACTCTGACTGCACCACCTGTTCAAAGGAGGAGAAAAAAAAGCGACCGCACACCAACCGACGTGGAAAGAGACCGGAGACCTTCTTCAGGCAGCAGCTGAACAAGGGACAAGAGAGCTGTCGTCAGATTGGGCCCTCCCCAATCCAACGATTCCAGGTCTCTTGTTACCACTCGTCAGATTGGCTACACAATTTAGTCATTCCGATGCTAGGTGGTGTGGCGCAGGCAGCAGCTGAAGAAGGGACTAGAGACGGTGTCGTCAGATCGGGCCCTCCCCAATCCAACGATTCCAGGTCTCCTGTTATCACTCGTCAGATTGGCTACATAATTTAATCATCTCAGGGGCTTATTTCCCCCATCGATCAGCATACATCCACTAAAGTCTAGTTTGGAACACAGGAATTCCGAGTAATCTTAGAGGAAACTGAACATCTGCTCTCAACGATGTTTCCAGTAATTCTTTGGGATGTCCTAAAGGCCGGTTCTTTATCCTGCTCTTCATTGTATATTTACCTAATATGACTCAAGAAATGGACTCCAACCGGTTCTTTATCCTCCTCTTCATTTTTATCGAGTCGCTATTTTCTCCCGGCCGCTAGCTAGATTTGACGAGCGCCTCCTCACTCGCTTCTCAAATAGCTAGGCCATTGGAATGCTAACTCAAATAGAGAGCTGAAAATAATAGCTAGCTTCTTCATCCTAGAAAATAGAGAGGGAGAAATGACTAATGGGATAGAGTTGCTCTTAAGGCTTACACTATATTCAAGCAAAGTACACACCCCAGGTCAGGCACTAATCTTCAAGGGCTTCAAATACAGTCAAGAACTGTACATATGGAGGGAAACTGTCAAATTTTATAGATCACATACTATCCCTGGTTCGGATCAGTGACCGCAAAGGCTTGTTGTTGTGGGGGTGGCCCAACCCCCGTGACTCCTTACAACTGACTTAATATGTAATAAGCTCAATAGCATAGAGAAATATATCATGTACCCTCATCTTTTGTAAATACTAAGGGGTAGGATGGGAAATTCCCATCCTACCCTACTCATGTATATAAACCCCTAAGGGCAAGTACAATAGAAGAGGTGGCTGCCACCTCTAGGACTAGCCACATAAGCAAAAAGACTACATGTGGCTCATGTGGAGGTAGCTAATACAATGAGTAGAGTAGAGGTTACCTCTACTAAAGCACTCAAACATTTAATACTTACATAAATATATCGGGGTCACCTCTTGCATGAGGGTAGTTTATCTCTCTCTCTCGTATAATGTGCTAGAGGTCACCTCTTGCATGAGAGGAGCTGCTTCTCTCTCTTCTTTTCTCTCTCTTCCACTTAGGATTGTGCTGATGTGGATTTCACTAGAGGCAACCTAGTCAGCACTATTGTACTTGCTCTAAAAGGGACAGGAGGTAGGGGACTCTCTCATACTTACTCACCCACTTTCCCAGGGGCGGATCTACAGTAATTCATGGGTATTCGGCTGAATACCCAAAAATTTTAGCAAAAAATTAGCTATATACAAGATGTGATACATATGTATACCATAAATGGGCCTAATTCATCTCATTCCAGCCCAACCTGGCGGCGGCGTCTCATTTTGGGCCCAACCCGTGCGCTGTTTTCACCGACCCAGTTTTCTGGCCCATTCTTCACCGGCTGGCCCACGCTGTGCACTAGATTACTGGCCCTCGGCTCAGCATCTCATGCTACACGACTCACGGCCTCACACTTCTCGCGACTCACAGCCTCGCTTCTCGGCCTCTCCTCTCCCTGGCGGCGCGGCGCACGAGCATTGGGCGGTCGCCGGGTCCGCCACTCTGGTAGCCGGCAACGGACGACCTTACCTTTGGACTTCAAACTTCCATTCTTCAGCCCCCAACGGCCTGGAGACAGTGGGGAGCAGCCAGGGACGTACTTTCTCTGTTTGCTAGATTCAGATTTCCTCATTGCCAGATCTAATTTGCAGATTCGATGTCTCAGTGATTCCTCCCTGCTATAATTCAAGTAAATTTTTCCTTCCTGCCAGATCTGATTCGCTTCATGCCTTCATCGCTTGCCGCCAGCCGCCTTGCCAAAGTTGGGGCCGAAGGCCGAAGGGGGCAAGGGGCTGAGGCGGAGTTGCTCGCCTGCTCAGTGAGTTCTTCAGTAGTTCAGTGTTTAGTGTGCGTTTGTGAAATCTGAATAGTTTAGTGTTCAGTAGTTTCTAAAATCTAAAATCTGATTACTCTGAATGACTGAATCTCTGATAGAGTAACTTACTTTGTAATTTGTATACAATGCTTAATTTGTGACTGATGAGCAGGGGCACTGTTGATGAGCTCATGAGCATAAATGCATATGCAGAATGCATAACAATGCATGAAGATCCTGAATTAATCGTTGGAACTTACTTTGCTATTGCTTCTTAATCTGGTCCGAAGGACCATGTTAGATACTAGCCGAAGTCCATGTTGGCTGTAATTAAGGCCATAGCAGGAAACTTTTTTTTTGTGCTATGAGTTGTGTGATCCATTTGATGCCCTGATCAAATTATGGCCTAATTCCTTCTTTGTCACTTCCATTCTTTTCGTGCTCCAAGGCTGGAAATCATCAACAAATGCTTTTCCAAGAGAACAGTCAAAGAAATCATATATGCTCTTGTGAGTTTTCCTAGAGTTAATTGTGCCTTTCTATGGATTTACCCGTTTTGTCCTACTGAATTTGATATCGATTATGTCAGAAACAAGAAGCTCCAAATGTGGCTGATGGATGGGTTACTGGTACAATCCAATCGTTGAGGAAGGCTTCTCCTACTAGTCTGAAAATCTCTCTCAGATCGGTATCAGACACTTCCAAAGCATATATCTTGGAAATACAAGTATCTTTCAGACACTTCCAAAGCATATGTTGTTTCAAATAAAATAATTATACATTATGAAAGTATATTTTGTGATGGATCTAGTAATACCAATTTCATGTTGTCGGTCTTGATAATTCTTTATATATCGATGGTCAAACTTAAAAATGTTTGACCGGCACAAATTCTAAAACGTCTTACATTTAGAATCGGATAGAATATGTGTAAGTAGTTAATATTTGGTTATATCTGTTGACCCTTGATATGGATTCCACTTGCCCTATAAGCTGAAAGCCTGAAACTGATAAACTCTAGTGCTTATGCTTTTGTACAATTGATCAATCCTATAGGTGTTTCAGTTTGCATGACAAATTACGAGTTGAGGCATGCCAATTCCAAAATCCTTGTGCAATCGTTGTTAGCTTAATGTAAAATTTCATTGATGAATGATGGCACATTTCATTAATATGTAATGCAGTTCAATTGAAATGAAAACTACTAATTTTGTAGATCTTGAGCGTTAAAAATTTTTATTGGACAATATTTTTGTAGCTTTGAATATCCATTCTAAAATTCCTGGGTCCGCCACTGCGCTTTCCACATACGATCTCTGTGTTGGCTCTCTTCTTCTGCTAGTCTCCTTTTTTATTGTTTGGTCTGTGGTCACAACACTTATCTTCCTGGGTGAGAGTCTGTCACCCTACAGTGATAATCCAATAGTCTACTTCAAGGATCAAGACTGACCCAGCTTTTGGTACAACTGGAGGTTTCAGTATAAGTTACTCAGATAGCAATTCCATGGCTACATTATCCAAAAAGCACAAGCATTTTCCCCTGAATCCAATTGTATACTCAGCACATTTCATATATCAGCTTATGGAGGTCAAACCTGAAAGAAAAACAAACACATGTAAGTCTTAGCAAACATCAAACACTAGGCGGAACTCACGGAACTCAGGAAGGATCTAAGTTGTAGGTTATGTAGCGATTTGTGAGATTTTCTGCTATGGTGAGGCAAAGTATTATGAGCAGGAATATACTCAGCTTTTTGGTTGTGAAATGGGATCATATCCATTCCGGTACTTAGGCATTCCGATGCACCATCGCAAACTCTGCAATGCAGACTGGGGTGTAGTTGAGGAAAGATTTAGATGTAAATTAAGTACTTGGAAGGCAAAACATGTCCTATGGGGGGCGACTTGTTTTACTAAATTCAGTCCTCAGTAGCCTACCTATGTTTATGATGTCTTTCTTTGAAATACCAAAAGGTGTTCTAAAGAAACTGGATTTCTATCGATCAAGGTTCTTTTGGCAAGGTAATAATGAGAAACAAAAATACCGCCTTGCCAAGTGGGATATTCTTTGCCGCCCCAAAGATCAAGGTGGTTTAGGCATAACAGATCTCTTGATTAAAAATAAATGCCTTCTCAGTAAATGGTTATTTAAACTTCTTAATGAAGAAGGAACCTGGCAGACCTTAATTAGAAATAAATATTTAAGTTCGAAATGTTTATCACAAGTACATATTAAACCTGGTGATTCTCATTTTTGGAAAGGTCTTTTAAAGGTTAGGGGAGACTTTCTAGGGTGTGGAACCTTCATGATAGGAGATGGTTCACAAACTAGATTTTGGGAGGACAATTGAGTGGGTTCTAAGTCCCTTAAAGATCAATTTCCTAGCCTGTATAGGTTAGTCCATTACCCCCATGTCACAGTGGCACATGTTATGAACCAGGTGCCATTGAATGTGTCTTTTCGAAGAGCTTTAGTGGGAGATAAATTGACCGCTTGGCTTAATCTAGTAGCTCAAATTGCTAATATTCAGCTTAACAATATGAAGGACTTCTTTTCCTGGGATTTACATAGACATGGTATTTTTTCAGTACGATCTATGTACAATTATCTTATGAACCAGGGTTACCCTTTCATGAATAATATCATTTGGAAGCTGAAAATCCCCTTGAAGATAAAAATCTTCCTTTGGTATCTTCAAAGAGGGGTGATTTTAACAAAGGATAACTTAGCTAAGAGGAATTGGCATGGGAATCAAAAGTGTTGCTTCTGTAATTGCAATGAAACAATTAAACACATTTTCTTTGATTGCCAACATGCTAAGACTATCTGGCGTATCATCCATATAGCTAATGGGTTAACCCCTCCTAGGTCTATACCTCATATGCTCGGTAATTGGTTAACTGGCGTTGGGAATAGTGAACGAAAGCTGATCTTAGTGGGTGTCGCCGCTCTTCTATGGGCTATCTAGTGTACACGGAATGATGTTGTTTTTGAAAAGAAACGATTTATTTCTTTTATGCAGGCTACATTCAGGGGAACATACTGGCTGCGGTTTTGGGCATTGTTGCAGCGTGAGGATGCAAAGGAGACCATTGATTGTGAGCCGAGCACTGGAAGTTGTTACATTGGACTTTTTCGCCAAGAGCGGATGGAGGAGCAATAATAGACTTTGCTTTTAATCACTTTGATCAACTTGTGTTCTCATTCCTTTTTTTTCTTTACAGCAATTAGCTGAAAACTTTGTAAGAACTTGGCTATGTGCGCTTGCAGAGGCAGGAAAATTTTTCCATTATCTAAAAAATGTAGCGATTTGTAAGGTTTATGAAAAAGACGGCATCCAGTGACACATGCACCCAGGTTTGCAATTTTGGAGCCAGTAGTTTAAGGATTTTAGTACTCCAAACCGTGACTAGAAGAATGAAAGCTTATCCCTCATTTTTCACATCACAAAATCATAAATTATAGGTATGCCTGTTCAAATGCCTCTGTAGATCTTTTTTCTATGTCAACCAATTCATAAGCCTATACCTTTCGTACACGCTATAATGACATGGCAATGATGCCCACTAAGATCCGATTGTTTCGGAATTTGTTTTGAGTACTGGAGGCATATACTACACGTCTACACCAGACTACTTAATGACTTTCAACAGTCGTCCGTTAAAACTTCCAGAATTCACTTTAGAAATCTATCTATTAGATGTTTAGTATCATCTATTAGTTAAACAAGTTATTATTAGATTAGATTGTTAGAGATAAGTTTTCTTATAGATTATTTCTTATGAGTCAAGTCGAGTCGTCCCTATAAAAAAAGATAGCATGTATTTATTATGAAGGAAGTAAAGATAAATAAACAAGTCTCTAATCCCTAAAGTTCAGCTGTGATCGTTCCCTTGACCAGCTATTTTAGATCTATTCATCCCTCAATCGGTGTACTCTTTCATCTAGCGTCGTTCTAATTCAATGCGTTGCCGTCCGACCTCCCTCCGATGGATGATTACCCCCTTGTTGTGCTAGTTCACAATAATTGGTATCAGACCCACTCACCATAACTTCTGGTGCCGCACCACCGCTCTTGGAGAAGTTGAAGGCTAACAGCGAAGAGTAGAAGATCTTCAACCGTGGCTATCACCGCAGCTCAAGGACGAGCTGCCTCACCGTGAGGGATGTAATGTTATAGTTTAATATTCAGAAAGTACTATAGTAGCATACTATAGCGCTGTTACTATTCATCGTGGGACTATAGTGTGTGGGTACTGTTCACCGCAGTTACTGTAGCGCGTGGGTACTGTAGCACCGCGCATATTAGGCAGGGTTTGTTATTTATGAATCTATCTATTATGTGTTTGGTATTATTTATTAGTTAGGCAAGTTTTTATTAGATTGGATTGTTAGAGATAAGTTTTTTTTATAGATTATTTCTTATGAGCCAATTCGAGTCATCCCTATAAAAAGGATAGCATGTATCTATTATGAAGAAAGTAAAGATGAATAGACAAGTCCCTAGTCACTAAAGCCTAGCTATGGTCGTTCCCTTAACGGCCATTCTAGATCTATTTCTCCCTCAATCGGTGCCCTCTTTTGTCTAGCATCGTTCTACGTTAAGTCATCGCCGTCCGACCTCCCTCTGATGGATGATTACCCTTTTGTTGTGCTAGTACATAACAATACAGAAACAGGTTTAACATTTCTGTAGTTCAAATCAATCAAATCTAGCAATAAAAAGTTCAAATATTTTTTTAGCTAAACACAATTTAATAATTCTGCTTCTGAGGGAGCAAGAAATCCTGGCTCCTGGCTATTTGGCGGCACTCTTCCTTAACAGAAGAGCAGAACAATGACTTTCCAGATCTCTCGCGATAACAATGCAAGATGCAACATCTGATTCAGACACCAAAATTCAGCAAAGTTTCATCACAGACTAGCTAGACACATCCTGCAGTTAGTGGGACGTAATGCATTGTGCAATCGCTCGCTTACTTTCCAAGAGCACTATGACTTTTGTTCATCACGTTTCCGAAATTACAGACGCAACTCGCAAGCGAAAGCATAATTACACGGCAGAGTCCGTGCTCTACCTAATCTGCACTCCGCATTCAGAAATTCGGATCCCCTCCCTATAAACCGAACTCGCGGAAAAACTATGAAATGATGGGGATAGAGATAACTGAACGCAGAACACCGGGACGGTGTAGAGAGGGGGCTGTGTAACGCCCCCATTTCTGGGAGGAACAGGAGTGTCACTAATCTGCAACCACCCAGGAGTTTGGTTACGGACTGAACAAGTATCATGCCTGCTTACGAACATTTAAAAAGAGTTAGCTTGATTGCAATAAGACCTAACGGTCAATTTTTACAATAAAACGGGCGAGCAAGCCCCAACATACTTACATTGCAGAAGAACCACAAATGCACCACAGGAAAGCCTGAGTGCGGTCGCAACCCTAACACGAAATCTTGAATTGCCTTCTTTTCTTCTGGTATCTGTGTAAATTTGCAAGTCTGAGTACTCCAACCCCGTACTCAGCAAATCATAAGGGAAACCCTAACCTACTACTTGCATGGATCAACAAAGGAAGGGAGTATACTTGGTTTATTAACTTTGAATGGATGCAGTTTTATTTGTAAATATTTTGATAAGACGGACCCAAAACTACTCCTCAAGATCTCAGGGGTTTTCATGAAAGGTTAATTAACCAACTAAACAAGTTAAAGCATGTACAAATCTACTTAAGCTTCGCTGCTGGAATCACCCAAGTGACACAGCTCCATTAACCGGGAGCACGGCGTATTCGAATACCATTTATTTGACTCTGCGGAGTTTGCTCAGCTTTACCCACACGATCCCTTAACTCCCGCGACAGACTTAAGAAAGTCAGGTCGTTTCACTGCTCAACTCTTTATATAGACTCTACCCGGTAGAATCCACTCGGGTCTGGCACGTATAAATAATAATAATAATAATAAACAAACGTCCACTTCGAGTGAACTCTACCGTTGTTAGGCACCCGCAGCATGGCCTGCCTAACCTTGTTACCCAAACTCCTGCTTCTCAACTCCTGTAGAGTTTCAATCGAGTTGAGCAGCTACTAAACCAGTGTTGACAAGTCAACTCCTGTGGTTGAGCGATTACTATGTCATTTGCTCGGCATAAGGGGTCCGGTCCTTATATTTTCCCCCTCGGAGTCAGCAACCCCGATCAGGTCCGCGACCTACAACCTAGGGTAAGAATCCTTACCCTACTCTGCACGCCGACATACTCCGCCCTAGGGCACGGTGTCCCATACCACCCTGCCCTAGAGTCGGGTTTTTCAAATTCTATTGGCCCGCAGCTACAACCTTATTAGTGTAAAGACTTTGAATAATAATAATAACCTACAATTATCTAGATTAACAGATAATTATTTCTAGGGTTACAAAGGCATGGCTACAAGTTTAACATGACATTTATCGGTGGTAGGTTTAACTACATAGCATGTTATTCTAAATATTTTATTTTACTTTTGAACTAACATTTCATAACTAGCTTAATGCAAATAGCATAATAACATAATTAAATGGCATGGGATTTCAACATGATCAAGGACTTGTGACTTACCGTTAATCTGGATGATCTCAGCGAGCTCGAACGTAGAAGCTCCTGGATCACGGGATGCACTGAACCGGGATTTCCGAAACTAGCGCAAACACAGAAACAAAATAAGTCCGGCTTGAGCCTAATCAAGCGAGGAAAAATAATCTATTAAAAAGGAGTAAAAAGCATAAATCTCCAAATAGGAATTTTTTTGGAATTTATCTGGGATGAAATTGGAGAAAGGGAGGTCAAAATGGGTTCACGACATCAAATGGGGCAAAGTGGTGAAATTTGGGAATTTTTGGAATTTTCTGTGATTTTCTAGGATTTATTTGGATTTTCTGGAATTTTGGAAATTAATAAATCACTGGAAAATTCGGTGAACAGTGCTAGGCCGACCCAAAGCCCCTCTGCAGCCCACCTTTGTGCGGCCGCGCGCCCACGCCTGAGCGCTTCACCAGCGGCCGAGCGGCCGGCGCGGCTGCGCGCGGCATGCTCTCGGTCGGATGCCCGACGCGTGGCGCGCCGCGGGCGACCAGATAGGGGCGGGCGAGCGGATGCGATGAGGTGAGAGATCGAGGCGGCAGAGGAGGGAGGCGGGCGGCGTGCGGGCGGATCCGACGGAGGAGGCGAGGTGTTTATGAAGATCCGACGGTGGCGGGGATGGCTTGATCTGGCGGCTGTGGTTAGATAGCAACAGGGAGAGTGGACGGCGGAGAGGAGGCCACGTCCCTCGTCTTCTACCTCTCGCGGCGCGCGCCATGAGAGGCGGCGGCGGCGTTCTTGATCTCCGGCGATGGCGGGGACCTTGGCGGCAAGGGAAGGCACCAACGGGTAGGATTTGACTTGGGGAATCCATTTTGGGGAGTTGGAAGTGGAGGAGGTCAATGGAGAAGGTAGGAGGCGGAAAGGGAGGTTCGGTCTCCGGCGATGAAGGGTCACGGGGCCGGCGAGTTCAATCGGCGAGGTATACGGTCAAGGAGTGGGGTGCTCACATTGGCGGTGGTGGTGGCGGTTGGGAAGTCTCCTGCAGGGCTGGCCATGGGAGGGGTGAAACGGCCGGCGGTGGGAGACGGTGCGGGCACTCCACGGGCGATCACCTGTCCAGAGGCAAGCATCAAAGGGATGAGGGGGCCGCAGGGGTGCTCTGGACGAAAGCAATCGGAAAATGCGCAAGGGAGGAGGGAGGTCCACTTTACGGGATCGCCGGCGCAGGGGAAGACCACGGCGGCGCTACGGGCGGCGGGATTCCAATCGGCTGCGCGTGGAGCTTCTCTGGAGCGGTGGGAGGAGAATGGGGTGTGCAGGAGGCTTGGGGAGCAAGAGAAGCAATTGAGCGAGGCGGCTTTTATGCCGGGCGGAGAGAGGATCGCCGGGAGAAGGCAGCGGCGCGCGCAGAGTCAGGAGTGGGCGGGGCTGGTGGAGCGTCTCCTCCGCCTGATGGGGGTGACGCCGGGCTCTGCGGCTTAATGGCGAGGCGACGGGAGAGGGGCGGTGAGCCGGGCATGGGCGGGGCGTCGCGCGGCGGAGGAGACGGCGCGGCCGACAAGTGGGTCGGGAGAGATGGGTGGCGGCGCGTGGCGAGATGTGTTGCCCGCTTGAGGCCGGGTGGCGTCGAGGCGGCGAGCGCGAGGAAGAATCCGGGCGCGAGGCGCGAGGCGGTGCGAGGCGGCGCGGCGAGCAGCGCAGCGCGAGGAGAAGGCGGAGCAGAGAGAGGCGCCGGGAGAGAGGCGAGCGGGCGAGAAGCGAGAGAAGCGGGAGGGAGCGGCGCCAACGGAGAGGAGGGAGCGGGCGCCAGAGAGAGGAAAAGGAGCGGTCTTTGGCGCAGGAGGATGGCGGAAAGGAGGGGCGCCATCGGGGAGAGGTGGCGCCAGGCCGAAAACGGAAAGCGGGCGCGGGGAGACTTTCCCGAAAGGGAAAGTTTCCAAAAATTCAGGAAAAAGGCTAAAAAATTTTGAAATTTTTCAGGGGTGTTTCAGGCTGGGGAGAACGAGTTACCTTAGAACGCAGGAACCCACGGAGTGCCAGGGGCGCTGTCGCCGACTCCGAATTCTTACGGCTTGGAGGAGTCGCCAGCGGGGAGAGGGCGGGGCAGCGTAGAGCTGGGGGCCGTGGGAGAAGACGGGGCAGGCGAGGCGATGATGGGCTGGACTGGGCTCCTAGTCCTTTTGCGTGTGGTTTTGGACCGTGTTGGGCAGGCAAAGTTTGGAGTTCGGCCCAACTCATAAGATACCATATTTCGGCTTGACCTGCAACTTTCGAAGGCCCCGTCAGTTCCTCTCTTCCGCAGTTCACGAAGGTTCCACGTTATTAGAATTTCACAGCACGTACTACGTAGCGAATGCTCTGCTCTGCTCTGCACTGCACTGGAGGGAACGGACTTCGATCAAGCCCAGATGGGAGTGTAGTTTCGTGAAGCCTAGTTACTTTATGGCTGTTTTTTTTAGCCGTGATCAATGATTTCTTGTAGCCTTGATATTTTTTTGTGTTTTTTATATGACAATAGACGGTGAAGGCATTAATGTGGATGGCGTATCCGATTTTAGGCTCGGAAAGCCATTTAAAGAAATGGCTTCGAGAAACTACTTAGACAAGCCGCCCCGTTTATTTCTACTTTCAGAAAAAATAAGCCAAAAGCAACAAAAAAATTAAAAAGAACATATTCTCTGTGAGTTGTAGTTGCTCTCCTTGTCCGTGTCCTTGTAATCGCGTAGCCCGTGCATGAGCTGGCTAATTAAGTATGGGAAGCCATCAGATATATAGCATTGTAGTATACTTTTTTTTATCAAATGTAGCCTCCTCGCAATCGAAATTGTAAATCTGGTCCTCTTTATAACCATGATAGCAGCGATAGATGATATATGTCATCTATCACTCTATCGCACCGCAGCAAGAGGTCACAGGCGGTGATCGAGCCCCACTGGCCTGCCGCGCCTGTGCACCGCGGCAGGAGATGGTGCCATGCTCAAGTGGTGCAGTAGGCCGGTGAGGCCCATCGTCTGCCGTGCTCATTCATCGCCGACCGCGCTGGAACTCCTGTAGCAATGCGTAAGTGTTGCAGGTGATATATATCGTCTACCGCTACCACCGCGGTTACCAAGAGAGCTAGATTTACAATTTCGAACACGATAAGTATGGTGCTTGTTTGGAGGACAACCTAACCATCGTGTGGCATGACCAACTCCCTGACTTTGTACTGATTTATGTGGCTAACAATTTAGGCCATGCTCCGTTAGGCTTAAGCTTTCTAGTTTCTTAGTTTTTTCTTTTTCTAGTATTTGGCTTCTTTTCTTTTCTCCTATTGTTTTACAATGTCTGTAATGACGTAACATTTTATTTCTTAAAAAAATTAATTACGCTAAAAACTTATAGCAACTATAGTAAAAAAGCATCAAACATCGACAAACGCTTTAAGCTAGAAGCTGTAAGCCAAACAGTGCCTTCGGTGTAATGGAATCGGAATTATATTGTTTCATTAATAAAAGAATTGCAGTACTACCTCTCTTCAAAAAATGGAAACTAAAAAAATCGGTAGCGTCACGTGTTGTTTCTCCATAACTTCCATTATTTGATATTTATGTATGCTACCAACCTGAAATTCGATAGCATCTACTTTCTGTGCATCACTAAGCCCCCGATCTGATAGTAGAAATGCAACTTCATCAGGCCTGGCTAATGAGTGATCATGCTCATCCTTGAAATTATTCATAAACCACTGACCAGTTTCCTCATTAAGCTCTATCTCAAACTCTGCTTCGCATCGACAACGAGTAAGTGGTCTTGGCTCAATCTGTCTATTAGGTAAGTCAAATAATCGTATTCTTTGATAACCTTTTCTAGAACAGTAATATCGCCTACGAACTATCCTACCAGTGGTTGGATCACGTCTCACAACATCTTTTCTAACACTGAATCCTTTCCCCTCCGCATAACTGTTGTAGAATCTAAAACCTTCCTCCTCGCTGCCAAACTCCTTTAGTACAATCATATTATACTCTTCCAAATCTTCATGATGACCTTGGTGGGTTTTTTTACCTTCCATATTATAATCCTATAATTTACACAACTCTAAATTAGGCACAAATGAACTAAACTTATGAATAAGACACTTCATTTAACACAACGTTTACAAATTTCCACTAAACTGTAACATCCTTTCCAAAATAAAATGATGATAGTGTTGGGGCACAAACTTTGTAATTAACACTTATAGCCCACCGATATAAACTATTGTTAAGTAAACAACTAATAAGATAACTAACACTTCATTTAGCAAAACAAACTAATCTAATCAATGAAACATATTAACAACAACAGTAACAAAGGTTCCTAACATGATAAATAACTACACAAAAATGATGAGAGGTTGTCCGGCATGATTAAACATGATAATTGATAGTCTTGTCTTGTTGTCTTCTGAATTTTCTATCACTTTTTGGTTTAGCAGTCATTTACTAGCTTGACTAAACAAATTTTTTAAAAAAGAAGTTGAAAAGAAAGCATTACATGGTGAATCTACAAGGTCTCTCTCCTTTCCCTCCATAACAGAAATGCGGGAATTAGTTGTTCTCAAAACAATTCGGATGACCTCATTTCCAGTTGGTTTTGCACTAAAACAATAATAAAAAAGGACACAAACAATGTGAAGTCATGCTGTGCAAAGTGCAAAAAACTCCACTAAATTCTGTATGAACCAAGATAAGATCAGTACCTGAAATCTCTTGCAAAACTACCCCATCTTGAACAAATATTTGTAGCACATGTCAGTTCAACATTGGCGGTGAACTAAAAGCGAACAAAGTTTAACGAATAGTCAGAAGGTAACATGGAACAAGCTACATATTGCTCTGTTCAATCCGATCAAATCCACACAAAATTAGCATGTCACCAAACAGTTTGTAAGACAACAGATGAATCAATAAACTGCATAGATATATAGCATAGGCACATCTATTTTTTCAAAAAATATGATGACAAACAGACCTTGCTACTAAGTGACGGTCCTCCTAAGAGCAACTCCAGCAGGGCCCCTACTTGAGCCCTCAAACCTCATATTTGAGGGCTTGAGGCAAAAATAGAGATCCAGCAGGGCCCCTACTAGAGCCCTCAAATTTGAGGAGCCCCTCAAATCCCCCCTTCAGCCCTCATTCCCAGGGGCCCCTTACTCTGGCTCTCATTCTTCCATTTTTTCCCGCTGGTGAAATTTCCCCCGCTCCGCCCGTCCCCCTCCCTCCCACCCCGCCGTCCCCGACTCCCCGCCTCCCTCGTTGCTCCTTCCCCCGCCGCCGCCCCTCCCCTGCCGTCCCCGACTCCGCCTCCTCCGCCGCCCCACCGCGCCGCGGCCCCGCCCCCTTCCCGGCGCCTCCACCCCTCCACCGCCGACTCGCCGCCTTCCCGGCGCCTCCCCTCGCGCCGCCTCCGCCCCTTCCCGCCGTCCCCGACTCCCGCCTCCGCCCCTTCCCCGCCCCCTTCCCTTCTCGGCGCCTCCACCCCTCCGTCGCCTCCGCCCCGTCCCGCCGTCCCCGACTCCCGCCTCCGCCCCTTCCCGATCCCGACTCACCGGATCGGGCGGAGGAGGCTCGAGAGCGGCGACCATGGCTGCACTGCCGGCGGCGCCGCGCGCGAGGCGGCGGGCCCAGCGCGATGCGGCTTCAGCCGTCGGCGTGGGAGAAGCGCGGCGGCTGGTCCAGCCGAGGCGGTGGCGTCGGTCGCGGCATAGCGCCGGGGCCGAGGCGCGGGTGTGCTCGAGGCGGCATGGCGAGACACCGCTACGGCGGCGCGCGCTAAGCGGCGGCGGCGGGCGGCTAAGCATGCGAGCGCGTGGCTGGAGAAGCCGAATGGCACGGCGGGCGGGCGGCGCGCGGCGTGGCGTGTGGATGAGGAGGCGCGGGCGCGGGCGCACCGCCGCCGGCGTTGCGGCGCGGCGGGAGTGCAGTGTCTGCTGGAGTGGGTCCTACATGTCATTCTCGGTTGGAATGAATTTGAGGCCCCGATTTGAGGGCCTGGCTGAGTTTAACTCAAAAACAGGGCCCTCAAAAGGAGAGCCTCAAATCAAAAGTAGGGCTCTGATTTGAGGGCTCCTGCTGAAGTTGCTCTAATGATGGTATCCCATGATAGACAACATATTGTCAATTACATCGACCTTCTCAGCTCGATCACCCTGAAATCCCATGGCACCACACGAATTAGTATTTCTTTTGCTACTTTTATTCCCAACCAACTCATGCCTAATAAAACATTCATCTTGATTGACAGAGGAAATAATAGTTGACATCAGAAATAACTGAGCTGCAAAGTGACAAATAAAAAATAGCAACATGAGAGAATAAGAGAAGAGAACAGGACATAGACTATTATTAGCTGGAAGCATAGAACAGAACGAACCAACTAATCATCAAAAGGGGAACAATCAATTTAATGGTTGATTTGGCTTTGGATCAATTTAATGCACCTGGCTCAATCCGATCAAATCCACACAAAATTTGTACAAAAACAATTCGCACTACTATAGTTCGGGGAATGGAATCCACCTCGCGTGCATAGCCCTAACGAAATTAGATGATTACCAGAAAGAAACAGGTAGGAAGAGGAAAGGAGAGGGGGAGAGGAGGGGGAACATACGGTACAACAGGCGAGGTGAGCTCTCGCCGGCTCATGGGCTTGGTGGCGGAAGGGGGCAGTGGTCTTTCGAGGGTCGTTGGAGACGAACGTGGTGTCCGTTGCAACAAAGAATATGAAGGAAGAGAACAGGGGATACGGAGGAAGAGGACCTCGCGAGAAAGAGAGCAGGGGGTTTATAGGTGGTGTGTTGCCAGGTGCCCAGGCCCATCAGTTGCCGGGCTGACTAGGAGGAACACCATGTGACCGTTTTCCCTAGATAACCGCCCAATGAACGTGGATGTTAGCTTTTCCTCAAAACTGAAAATACGATTTTTGCCCCTAACAATTGGACGGCCAGATGTGGTGGATGTGTTAGCACCTCCGCATGGACCGAGCCAGATCTCTTTCAGTAAGTGTTGCTTCAGGTCAGTCCGGTGTATCAAATCAAGTGACGTATAATGAAGCTTTGCCACTTGCAATTGTGCCTCTTCTTGTGATGCTGTGGCCTGTGGGGCTCAACGATTCCAAGTTCCAAAACTCCACTCTCACTTTCTCAAGAACATTGGATGGCTTTATGCTGGATGTCACAATCGAGCTTATTGAAGTATATTGTCCAACTTTTTCTTATTAGTTTAAATTTTTGGATTAACTGATTGATGCGTGCAACTGAATATCTTATAGAGCCAAAAGGTCTTAAGTTCAAGACCTGGTCAACGTAATATTTTTTTAAAAAATAAGTATGGTCCACTTTAAGTCCACAGCTTAAGTCTGGTGGAGCCTAGACATGAGGGAGGGTGTTGAACTATATTGTCCATATTTTCTTGTCAACTTAAATTTTGTGGTGAACTGGTTATTGTATGCAACTAAATAGAGTATTCCTATGGGCTCTGTCAGTAGAATGTTGATGACTATATGTTTAAGATCTAGTTTTTAACCTGTGAACTAGCCTAGCTAGTGCTCAAGAGGGTGATGCACCTAGCTCTAGCTAGGTGATACTTTCTGCTCTTTCAGAAAAATGAATGAAGATGCATGGTAAAATGAATGAAGATACTTTCTGCTCTTTCAGACTTCTTTTTTCTTCTTTCTTTCCTTTACTTTTCCTTTTTGCCAATGCTTTTGTTTCTTTTCTATCCACTTCAATTTTCTAGCTTTTCCATATCTTTATGGTGTTTGGTTCCTTGTTCTTTCACTTTTCAGTTCAACTAGAGAGCTATTCGAAGAGGCAATGGAAAAACATATATTATTGATCAGGAAGACATGTCTATGCATTCCGGCGATTTATTCAGCTGGGAAACTGGAATACAACAGGTTCTGATACTGGCAGTGTATGTTCACAGACTAGATGCATCCTTTGCTCCTCAAGCAATCCACGGTGTCGCTAATGGTTTTGTCGAATGGAGTGAAACTAACACCCAAATCGATCAATTTCTTAGAGGCAACCTTTGCCCTCACCACCCAGCCTTGTTTGTCCTCCTTTATTCTGATGTGAAAAAGAATAAATTATCAAGAGTACAGCACTGCATCTGATGGAAAGATGGTGTTGCCTATAGACGCATCACCTGTGGACCGGGAATCCAGGGTAAAGATTAGCAAGTTTATCGCTGAAATCAACCAGACGTTCAATGGACTCTAGGCATAAGTGGCGTCCCTGCGCCGATGGGTTCTCATAAAGCACTATCAGGGACTGTGCCACATCTCTGACATCAACACAGCCAATGAAGAAGAGGTCCATGTCAAGCCTCTGGCCTGGGTAGTTTGCACTGTTAGAAACAACATATATATAGCCTTACAGAAATTGCAAGCCTGTGTGACTGACCTCCCAGAAATTGCATCAGCAGACGAAGACTAGGAGTAGGTGATGGTGTCAACATAGGGCCCAACACCCAGGCTGGATTGAGCACAACCAGCTGCAATCCCTCCTCTGCGGCAAAGTCCCATGCAGCCTTCTCTGCCAATGTTTTAGATACATTGTACCAAAGCTGCACCTCAAAAGAGAAGAAATTAGCACACCTTCAAAAACTACTGTATGAATTGGGTCCTGCAAGTATTTACTAGTTAGGGGACACATCTGCCAGGATAGAACCTATCAAGCAATCAGGGTGTAGATTCCATGTAGCTGTCAGGTGCTGTCCTCTTGTACATTCAGAATATCATGTATAGCTGTATCACATATCTTGCTACAAGCAAAATAGAACTACTTCGCTTCTGCAAAAACGTTCTTCTCATCTGGCATGTAAAGTTAGGAGTTGGCAATTTATTTCTAAAAGGGCTTGGGAGTTTATTTCTGCTAAGAACACTAACAGGCAACGGCGACAGTTCAAAAAATAACGTCAACTTAAGAAGGTAACTTAACTAAAATTACACAAAAATGTAGACATAATAGATCAAGGTATCTACGCATCGAGTTTTCAGACATCCAGCATACACTCTCATGTCTGAATCAACACACCTAACTAGAGTTCCACGACGTGATCCGCTGATGTCACGCCGCCACCCTCTGCATCCATGGCGTTACGTCACAACTGACTACTCTTAATACAGGATGCACTTGCAAATTGGGCAGTTTATAACTATATCTCAAAGCCGTCTGCAGCAAAAAAATGCTCTAGTTTCATACTGCAAAAAAGTGCGCTTTATGTGGCATGTACACTGGTATGTACCTGAAGTTTCTTGAGGATCTCAACGTCGGCCCAGCAGTCTTCCTCTATGACCTTATCAGCAGGCCAGTTGGGATTTGGCACTATAGCAGTCTGCGACGACACCATCACAACACGGCCGACTCCAGAGTCTTTCGCGGCACGGAGGACGTTGAGCGTGCCCTTCACCGCAGGTTGCAGCAGCTCATTCTGCAAGCAGCAGAAGCATCACACGAGAATTATTTTTGCCTATTTACACCATGTCATGGGAATAGGGCTGTGAATGTGAACTATGCAACAGTGGAATGACTGAGAAGAAAGAACTGCCTCTGGATCTTGTGTCGGCTGCAGTATCACAGGGGAGGCCAGGTGGAAGACACCGTGGACGCCGTCGACCGTCGGCCGTACGGAAGCAGGGTCAAGGAGGTCCATCTGGAACAACCGGAGCCGCGTGTCCGCGCCATCCAGAGCTTGCAAGTGCTTCGTCTCGCCCTCATCCTCTGCAAGAACAGCCGGTTAAGAACACATACAAGAATCTCGTGTCGATTCGGTTCGATCTAGTAAAGGCGTGCAAGTGATTGTGGTGCTACAGGAGGAGGACAGCACGTTACGGAGGTTCTGGACGGTGGCGTGGACGGTGTAGCCGCGGTCTAGGAGGCGGCGGACGAGCCACGAGCCGATAAAGCCGCTACCGCCCGTAACACAGACGAGGCCACCACGGGCACCACCGCTATCTCCGGAAGCCGCCGCCGCCATCTTGTCGGTAGCCTGTGTTAGCCCTACGCCTGCAACTCAACGCGATCACGAAAAAACGAAACAGGAGAAACTAGCAACAGTTTTGGTGCCGGCAAACTTCTCGGTGTTTTCTTTCTCTTCTTTCTCTATTTATAACTTATAAGCTGCTACAAACAGAAAAATAGAAAGTGGCCATTGAGGCCTACGACATGCAAAACAGGAAACAACTAATCAACCGAAAATCAAGGGAAAAACAGGAAAAGATATTGTGCGCAGAATCACTAAACATAAAATCAACAGCCTGTACGTCTGCCAGCTCTTCACACGAACAATCAAACGCACAACTCGGCACTCTGACTGCACCACCTGTTCAAAGGAGGAGAAAAAAAAGCGACCGCACACCAACCGACGTGGAAAGAGACCGGAGACCTTCTTCAGGCAGCAGCTGAACAAGGGACAAGAGAGCTGTCGTCAGATTGGGCCCTCCCCAATCCAACGATTCCAGGTCTCTTGTTACCACTCGTCAGATTGGCTACACAATTTAGTCATTCCGATGCTAGGTGGTGTGGCGCAGGCAGCAGCTGAAGAAGGGACTAGAGACGGTGTCGTCAGATCGGGCCCTCCCCAATCCAACGATTCCAGGTCTCCTGTTATCACTCGTCAGATTGGCTACATAATTTAATCATCTCAGGGGCTTATTTCCCCCATCGATCAGCATACATCCACTAAAGTCTAGTTTGGAACACAGGAATTCCGAGTAATCTTAGAGGAAACTGAACATCTGCTCTCAACGATGTTTCCAGTAATTCTTTGGGATGTCCTAAAACATTCCAAACAGGGCCTTAAGGCTTACACTATATCTCTTCTCTACCCCTAAAATCCACCAGTTCAGTTCTTTCCTACGACCATCCCAAATTGTGCCCCCTGCAGTCATAATTTTTCCTGCGTCCACACCAATTCGTGTCCCCAGGAAACCAACCAGTGAAATCAACGATCAAGGATCAATTCCCACCTTTCTCTCTCCTTACCCACTCATATCCAACGATCCAAATCCTTACCTCCTTGACTCCGCCCAGCCTCGCGTTCCAGAAGTTCGCGCTCGCGTTCCCGCTCCGCTCCGTTCCCCGCCCCCACACCTTGCACGGCCGATCCACCTCCCGGCGGTGCCGTGACGGCCCGCCCGCGCTGCCCCATGGCAGCCGCCTCGCTCCTCGAAGCCACCCGCTTCCTCTCCCTACCCCTCCCGCTCCCGCCACACCGGGGCCTCCTCCTCCTCAAGCCCTCCCGCGCGCGCGCCTCCTCCGCCCACGGCGACCGCCCCACCCACCTCTCTCGCGCCGCAGCGCCTGCGCCGAGGCTCGCCGCGCTCAAGAAGCCGCGTTGTGTCTCCTACTCGTCGGCGCGCTTCGCGCCGCGGGCCCCACCTTGCACTGGTGCCTCCGGCGCCTCCGCCACGTCGATCGATCGCCTTCTCCTCGCGGTCCTCGCCGCCGTCCTACGGGTACACCGCGCCGGCATTACAATTTGGCTGCACCGAGCAAATTCCCCTTTTTCTTCTATCATATACTCAGATTTGTGCATTACAATTTGGCTGCATGTTAGGTGCTTGAGAAAATTCCCCTGTGAGCAGCCCTTTTCTTTCATAACTATTTTTCATAAATCTCTCACTATTTGAGTTTAATGCAGTGTAGAACAACTCTGTAGCAATCCATCTCTGATGGAGTGGCTTCCATTGGTTCTTTCTTGGTCTCATTCCATTGGTTCATAACTTCATCTCTTTGCCCGTGCTTGGTCTCTGATGGAGTGGCTTCCATTGGTTCTTTCTTTGTACAATTGATAATATCCTCCACGTATATTCCATTTTAATATTTGTACAAAGAAATAGTCGAGGAATCCAACTTGTAGGGGTATCCAACTATTTGTCCTTCACGTATCAGAAAAGGAAGGTCAATCTCTCTCCCATGAATATCTCACCCGTATCTCTCTCTATCTCTCTCTCTCTCTCCTTCACGTATTCTGCATGGAAACATCTCAATCTCTTCTCTCTCTCTCTCTCTCTCTCTCTCTCTCTCTCGTTTTGCCGTCGTGAGCAAGAAGTGCCGCGGCGGTGTACACGGTGGGCGTGGGCGGCGGCGAGTCGAGCATCCGTCGTCGGTAGAAGGAAAATTGGAGCCTCCGTCGGACGCTCGATAATTTCGTCTGCATCGTGCGATTACTACATACCGATTAAAGATCGGTTTGTTGTCGATTGATTTTCTTTGTGGGTTGTGCTCATGTACGTGTTTGATTAAATTCCTTTGTTAGGTTGTGTTCTTGTATTGTCTATTCGTTTGGTTTTGTCATGGTCACTTTGCTATCATGTGCTCAAGATTTGACTTTGTCGATTGCTCTTGCAATTTCATTTTATTTTCCAAGTTGTGTCTGAAGCATGCATGTAATTTGCGCCTCTAGCATTCACATCTGAAAGTATTCGGATAATAAAAATGCTTTATGTGCCGGGAAAATGCTCTCAATCGGCATGCTTTGTAAATCCAATAGTATTGGTTATAATTGCCTTCCAAGGCAAGGTTATTTGAGTTGCGATTGCAATCTTCATGGTGGCGTCTGAAGTGCTTGCTTCACATCTAAGGGGACGTCACATACCCAGAGACATAGACTACTGCACTCTTATTCCATCTGACCCACCGATTAATACTTTGGAACCGAACACTGGTTGTTCAGAGATAATATATTGCATCGAACACTTCTGAAAAATTAATGTTTACGCTAAAGCATCGATGATCAAGTCGCATGATGTGATGCTAATACTTCTGTTTTCTCCAATAATTCTTACTCATGTTGATCTGTGAACTGTTCTTTGATATGTATACTCTGCAAGACCGCAATAGATAGTGCTAAAAAGATTGCACATAAAGTCCTGTCATTTTCTGCTAGAACTAGAGCTGACTGATATGTACACAAACAGTTCAGAGTTCTGACTAAATCACTATGCCTAAGTCAACAGCCTTGTTTTATGCATACATTTTTGCAATCCCCCACGAGTGCCAACGAAGGAATTTAATAACACTGAACAGTGATGTAGCCACAGGTTGTCAGTTATCACATTTTTTCAGTAGTGGGAATCCAAAAGCAATGGTTTCTATTAGAATGAGGTAAAAAGGTCCAGTAAAATCCAGGAATCGATAATGGCGCTGTGGGACAGTTTGTGCACAATGAGGATCAGATCCTATTCTATTTCATAGAAGCAACACTTTCTGAAAGCAAAAGTAGTAAATCTTCAGCATCATAGTTCTTATGTCTGTCTTCCGACAATTGAATGATCTGCTCCTTCTTGCTCTTTAGCTCGTCATCACTAGCTAGCACTTCTCTCCATTATAAGCGATGATGCTATCTCCCAACATAATCTATTGATTCAAACCAGAATGTCACTCTGAAAGGTAAAGTCATTCCTTAGCTTCCCCTGTGTTCCAAAACATTCTAGCTATGAAGATGCTATGCATCATTTACAGCTATCATTCTAGATCGATCCTTCTTGGGAGGCTTGAGCTTCAGTTTAAAACAGTACAAACATAACTTATCCTAAATTGCTACCTTTTTGGGTAGCTGGTGGGCTCGCTGAACTCCCCAACAACACCGAGACGTCCGACAAGTTAGTTCATGAATACTAAAGCCCCGTTTGCACTGCTGGAATTTTTCCCGATGCCTACGGGAATTGAACTGTTTCCTGTGAAATGGAACGTTCCAAACAGGCCTATATGAAACGAGAATTAATATGCATATCAGTTCAATATTGATTCTGTTGATGCTTAGATACAGATAGAGTGAATTGTCAGCATTTCAATTTCATTCCAAGTGTGCACTGCTGGATAGTAACCTTTATGATATCTTAAGTTGCTTTTGAAATTGATGCTACCCATGCATTTAGGTAGATGTATGGTATGAAATTCATGGCAGTGCTATATGAATTATGAAGGGAAAATAGTGGATACTTCTCCTCTGATGGGCGACCTGTATCCAATGATCTTTTAGACTTTCCTGCTTTAAGTAATCTGGGTAACTCTTTTGGGGCATCCATTACCCCTATCACATGCTATGAATTTGTCTAACTGACAGCACAATAAACTCTCTTTTTTTGCCAATGCTTTACTACGTACCAAATTGGCAGCTGTTGTCTGGAATTTAGAAGATCTGATTCCGCCTACTGAAAGATACATCTTCAATTTCAATTCAAAAGAAGAGCTGAAAAGATGGCACTTGTACTCAGATTCAGAGTATGAAGGTAATGCCACACTTAAAAATTTTGTTTGTATAAATTAACTTGTTGCAGTTGCTGTGAATAATTGAAATGATAGAATATATCGAGTTTCTGATAGCTTTATATTCTTGATAATCATGTTATTGATTTAAGCTTTCATGTTACTTCTGTGTTTTGAACGAAAATGGATAAAATCAAGGAAAGTTCTCCCCTTTTGGAGAACAGCAGAAATGAATCACAGTTTAATTCCAGTAGGTTCCTAATATTGTTCTAGCCAAGCGTCTTCTTAATGTATAATCCTTTTAAAGGATACATGCTACCATTTGTTGCCTATTTTTATAGCTTACTGTCTGTTATTTGCAAGGAATGGAAGATATTATTGCTCCCTGTGGGCACATTATACACACAGTGAGCAAAATGGGAGTCTACCTGCCTCCCTCTTGTGTTTGCGTGCCTATTAAACTTCTATACTATTTCTATTTTCTTGACACCTTTTGCAACTAATATAAATCTTCATATTTGCATCATATTTGCCGCTGATGGAGATACTTCATCAATTGGTACTATGTCCTCGACATTCTTAATTCTTCCAGCTTGGTCGTATCTTTTGAAGTAAAGATCTCATTGTGGTTAATTTTCCAGTAGAAAAAAGAAAAAACTTTGTTTTGTTTGTAACTGCACACATATAGAGCATAAGAGTATAAATAAACCTCATGAACTATGGTTAGTAGGGAATATTAGGTGCCATCTTTGCTTTGGTTTAATAATTGAATACTTTTGAGCTTAACATCCTGCGTACGTATCAACGTTGAGGCTTCCTCCTGTGTACATATCTTGGCAAACATGGACTAACTAGCATTAAAATGGAGCATATATATATAAGCTGCAAGTTTTATACGTGCTTTTGTTTGCTACTTCCCCGGAATAACATGCGTTATGTATCGAACTGATCAGCAGTAAGCTTTTTTTTACCAACTTCTGGTGCAACACTTTTTGAGGCATAGGTTGACCCTGATAGGTGCATAACACTTCAACACTTTTATTCAGAATACATGATCCGTGTCACCGTTCTTTTGATTCACATGTATGCAGATATCTGGTTGTTTGATTCCATAATAGTACCTGCTTATGCGTTAGGTCTGTAATCCTTTTCACCAATCATCGTCCTTGTGTGATTACTTGTTGAAATATGCATTTACATCTACTAGATGTAAACTTCGGACAAAAAACGTAAACCAAGCTCTTGGTTATAGTTATAGCACTAATCAGTGTTTACATTTGGTGTAGTGGAGGTTTACTTGCTCACTAATGGGGACTCTAGAAGAAGGCCCTCTGCGTTGAGGCGTAACAAACATCATCAACACAGTAGAACTGATTTTGGGACTCGAGAAGAAGGCCTCTCTGCGTTGAGAGACGTAACAAACATCATCAACACAGTAGAGCTGATTTTTCTAGCCGTACCAATAATTATTGTCGTTCTTTGTCGCGACTAATCTCGCCATTCTACATAATGGCCAGCACCCCAAAGTGACGCAGATCGTAGGCGGGAGGAGATAAGCAGAAAAAATGTGAATACCGTGCACGCAAGAAGGTGAAGAGACAGATGAGCGAGAGAAGAGAGGAATAGGAAACAACGTGATTACCGAGAGCAAGACAAAAGGCTAATTCATTAACACCTATACCGTAATGTTACATGTGTCGTATGGCTCTGCCCAATAATTCTCATTGTAACTAACTATGGTTACGTGCGGCAACATTCCAAAGTCGACATCATGTAGCCTATTATGGACACGTGCAAACTTTAGTGTTTCAACACCGTCGATATTGGGACAACACTCAACACCATCCGGTGGAGGTACATTTGGAAGACATTTACGTGTACTCATTTTGCGGTACATTTGGAAGATTATGGTTACGTACTCATTTTGCAAACTTTAGTGTTTCAACACCGTCGATATTGGGACAACACTCAACACCATCCGGTGGAGGTACATTTGGAACACTCAACACTGCAGTGCAGGCGTTCGGCGGTTTGCAAGCATCAATCATAAGCGACAAGGAAAATATCGATCGGATGATCCCAATGATTGGTTGCATAGAAATCCTAATTACGTCCGACGCCTAGCGCACCAATGATCCACCAAGCGTAGAGCGGTGAGCACATAAATAAGGACCAGCGGTACCAATACATCTTACAATTTCTACTCACTGTTTGCTCGATTGTAAAGTGAATCCGGTATTCTTATTCATTATCACACCATGCGGTTACTCTATCCCACGGAAAGAACAAGCGGATAAACAATATGATAGCTTGTTGTTTGAGCCTACCCACACCGGTGCTCATGAAGAAGGTGGATTACATTGATATCTACTTAATTCTTAATTACATAATGATATTTAACATTAGCCTAACGTGCCACCGATATCATGCAGCGGATGATATCGAGGAACCATGTGACTCGATATTGCGAGATCATATTGACGATCCTATTGATGATGAGGAAACCGGGCAATTTTCGGGTCAAGGTAATAACTACTTGTATATCATCTATCTTGGGTCTTATGGTGGTGCTTACAACCATACCTTGCTTTTACTGACATGTGATGCATTTGAGTCCTATCGCGTGCCTGTTAATGGCGTTCATGACCACGGCTCTTTAGATCCATACGACTACGTCTACCAAACCTTGCCGGACAGGCACCATGTTTTGAAAAAAGTTCCTAACTGTCAATATTGTGGTGCCATGCGGTTCCAATATGAGACACCCGGTTTTTGTTGCAGAAAAGGAAAGATAAAAGTGCATATTCGGATGTTCTGCGAGAGTTGAAAAGGTTGTTTACAAGTCAGATCCATGATGATGCAAAATATTTCAGAAAGCACATACGGTATTTCAACTCTCATTTCTCTTTCACAAGCCTTGGGGTTACGTTGGACCGACGAGTTGCTACAGCAGCCGGGACTAGTGTGTATACATTTCGTGTCCATGGTGCCTTGTACCATCGTCTCGACCATTTGGTGCCAGGATCTAAGGGCCCCCGTCATTTGCAACTATACTTTTACGATACAGAAGATGATACATTATCCCACCGAGTACGGAGATCTCCTGAGCTTGATATCAATCTCATTAGAACTGTTTTGAGAATATTACAGGATAATCCTTATGTGCATACATTAAATAGGGTTGGTGCTATTCCTAACCTAGATGACTACGTGATTGAACTCAATACAAATGTCA